>CM063626.1:9332500-9932500 GCA_032357785.1 Periparus ater | reverse complement strand
CCTCACCCTGCAACACAGTGAATGGCACCTGGAAGGGAGACAGCACCACGTCAGCTCACACAGGCACTTTGTGCACTGGAATTCCCATGGCCTCTGCAGTGCATCTCCCAAGGAACCATTCCTAGCAAGGAAAACCCGAGAGCAGCACGGACAGCACCGGCACCGCTGCCCAGCCCCGCTCACAGAACTCTCCTGAGGGATCACCTGTGTGCCATGGCAGCGAGGGCTGGCCTGGGGACAGGGGGACTGATGGTCCCTGCTCTTTGGAGAGGGGAAGCCAGCCCTGGCACAAGAGGCATGGGAGGGACACGACTGCAGCACAGCTCAGAGAGAAGAGGGGAGTGCCCTGCACAGCTCCTGAAAGAGCCCAGTACCACGGGGAAGCACTGGAAGAGGCTGCCCAGGGAGGTGGTGGTGTCACCATCCCTGGAGGTGTCCAAGGAACAACTGGATGTGGCACTCAGTGCTCTGGGCTCGGTGACAACGTGGGGATCATCGGTGGATTTGATGGTCTTGAGGGTCTTTTCCAACTTCAGTGATTCTGGGATTCTGTGACTGATCAGAAGCCTCTGGCCCAGGGCAGTGTCACCTCTGTGATCCTGCTGTGCCATGTTGTGCAGGGTCAGGGCCATGAGACTCAGCAGTACCATCCAGGTAAGCAAACGAACCAAAATTGTACCCAGTTCCTGCTAAGAAGGCTCTCAGGGATTCTCTGTGGATAGTTATTTATATGACTGAGGAAGCTTGTCCTGATTAAACTGCAAGAAAGCTTCATTAAAGTTACCTGTATTCAATTTTTAAAAAATATTTCCGTTTTCAAGTGTCTGTTTTTCCCCATCAGTCTGGACATGTCACAGTTATTTTTAAAACACGGGATCCTTGCAGACAGTCAAGTTTGACTTTTCTTATATTAAAAAAAAAAAAGGCAGAACAGCCTAAAATTCACCAGGCCCCTTTGTCCTTAGCTAATCAGGCTCCTCCTGTTCCCTGAATGCAACCTACACCAGGTGATGTCGGTAACCAATTATGCAAAAAATGTCACGACAATTTATCATTTCAGCCAGAGCTGAAACCTGCCAGACAGGGCAGCTGATTACACAATTCATTACACTGTAATTAGTACAAGTCAGACCACCTTCTCTTTATTTCAAAGTTGTTTCTATGGCTTGAGTATAAAAACCTGAATTTCCTGGATTTCAGACTTCAAGTGACAATTGTACTAAGAACTTCTCCTTTCTTTGAACAAAAATAACCACCTTAGCCTGGCATCTGTCCGAACACTCTTGAAAAATATTAATTATTTGCCGAAGAGAATATCCTCTCTTTATTTCTGCAGTTGATTTCTGCACGCTTGCCAGAGCTGTTTTTATCTGGCATATGTCTCTCCTGCTTACGTGGCTCTTTCACACAGCAACAGAAGGGAGACAGAACAGCAAGGGGCTGGTAAGGCTGCAAGAACCAACGGAGAGGAATCCTGGAATAAACCAGCAGGTGCCCCAATACAGCTTGGTATCAACTGATCCTTCTAGAGTCCCAGGATCCTGGAATGGATTGGGCTGGGAGTGACATCCCAACCCAAGCTCATCCAGTTCCACACCCTGCCATGGACAGAGACACCTTCCACTAGGCCAGGTTCCAAGCCCCATCCAGGCTGGCCTTGAACACTCTGTTTTACAATAAATTAACAATTTCCTGAAGGCAAATTACCCTTGGGAGGGTTGAACTTTACTTCTCCACGCAGCAAACTAAGGCAGTGTCTGCTCTTCTCCAGAAGTCTCAGCTCAGAGTTGCCTCAGCAGCTTCACCCCCCAAAGCCACAGCCCTGACCCTGCACAGCTCTCCAGCCCGTGGCTGCTCCTTCAAGCCAACAGCTCTCGGTCCTTGCTTTCCCCAGCACTGTTTGCCAAGGCAGTGACAGCCTCAGAACAAACTCAAACACTGCAGCAGCAAGAACAAGGTGAGCCTGGCTCCAGCCCCAGGAGGAGGACAATGAGCACTGGATGCTGTTGAAGGAAGCACCGATTCTCAGGAGGGAATGCTGCCCTTGCTGTACAGCAGCAACAGCACTTGGGGCCCTTCCCAGGGTTTTCTGCAGCAGGAGGCTGGCTCCATATGGAGGTTCCTTCTTCCAGCAGCCATGCAGCAGGAAAACACCAGGAGCAAGGTGTTTGAGGGGAAGAGCAAGAGTGCAGCTGCACGCTGTGGCTGCACAGAGCACGGCCCCCACGGTCCCCCTGTCCTGGGAATCTCCCTGGATTCAGGCTGCAGGGCTGGGCAAGCAGCAGCACATTCCCACCCAGGGCTGGCCGTGCCCTGCAGCAGCTCCAGGGGTTGGGAACATGCACAGGGACCTGCTGCCCCGAATGTGCCCCCAGCACCAGCCTGCCCACGGCCTCCAGGATGCACTGGGCTGGAGAGCTGCTCTGCAGAGTCCAGCCTGCCACATCCCAGAGCTGTTCCGGTGTTTTTACTTCCTTACCTGCAGTGACTCCTCCTCCTTTATGAGCTCCTTCGGGGGGAACAAGTCCTTGGCCTGGATGTACTCCAAACTGGGAGGGCCTTCCTCACCCTGCATTGCAAACAGAGCACACAGTCAGACAGCCTCAGCCAGCACATGCTGTGAAAGCCAAAAACTGAAGCTGCTGGATACTCTTGGCACCCCAGGAACTTGGGGATACCTGTGCATGGAAATGCCTGTTCTGCTCTCGTATCCCAGCAGTTCCTCTGGCTGTTGCAGAGTGCCCACAGCACAGTGGAATGCTGAAGCCTCCAAGTCCCACCTCCTCCAGCTGAACGGAGTTTGGAAAGCCAAGCAGACACACCCTGGCCACAGAGGGCTGATGTGACAGTAACTTGTCACATCAGCTGTTCCCATTACCTGCTCCATGACACCACAGCAAACACACCATGACACAGAGGGTTTCCATCTACAGTCCAGTGTCAGCCTACTCTTCCTGCTCTTAAAGGACTGCTTTGTTTTGGGAGTTTTCATTTTCACTTTCACACCAAAGAAATCTGGGAAGAGCCTGAATCTTCTGGAGGAGAAAGTACAATTGTGAACAACCTACAACCCTACAACAACTGCATCCCAGTGTACATAGTTCACAACAGGCACTACTGACTGGTGCCAGCAACGAGCCCAAGGCAGCTGGACACGTCCAGCCTGCTAAGATGGACACTCCAGAAAACCCACGGAGGCCTCAGGATGGTCTGAGAGGTCACACGGAACCTGCACATGCCATTCTTGACAAGTGGAGTGTTATGTCTCAGTTTGGAACACGAGAATCTTCACTCACTCATACAATCATAGTATCCTGAGCTGGAAGGGATAAGGATCATCAGGTCCCACTCCTGGCCCTGCACAGGACACCCCTAATCCCACCAAGTGTCTCAGCGCATTGTCCCAATGCTCCTTGAGCTCTGGCGTGAACTCTTGGTGCAAATTTTCACCAGCCCTCACCCAGGCCCTGTCACATCACTGAATTGCTGCCCAAAGAAGTGTCAAATCAGACACTTAGCTGCAGATGCTCACCACTGGGAGTCCAGGATGGTGCTAATTCCACATATATTTGGTGTGGGAATGTTTTCTTCAGAAAGCTGCTTACCCTCTAGCTCTAGGCTCTAGCATTTACCAGGAAACACTGTGTTCTGTAAGCACTGAGTAATATTTTAAAATGACATATTTCTGGATATGTCACCCAAGCCAGAATCTCAATTTCAACCTGACGAAAGGAGATCCCAATCCCTCTGGCTCAGGAGTATTTAAAATGATGCTGAATCCTCTTTGTGTTACTGACAGAGGCTGAGCACCTGCAGGAACAGCCTGGCCTGAGGTGCTCCCTGGTCCCCAGGCAGGGGCAGCCAGACCCTTCCCACCCCACATCCAAGGAACCTGCACGCATGTAACGTGCTGTTCGAGCCTTCATAAAACTCAGAGGCAGCCCCAGCTGGAGGCAAAGGCACTGCCCCTGTCAGCACGCTGTGAGGGACACAGGGCACACCCCGGCTCCAGCAGCAGCTGATGCTCACTGGAGACCACGGGGGGGGCTCACTCCAAGGCTGAGGCTCCAGCCCAGGAGAGCACAAAGGGAAGGTGTGTGCCCGTGTGTCGGTGTGGCAGCCGGGAAGCAGAGATCCTCTGCCATCATCACTGTGCAGCTTGCAGAGAAATCCCAGAGAGCAGCAGGAACTGGAACAGGGCAGCCTGAGCTCTCCACCCGCCTGGGTGTCCTTGAGTCCCTCCTCACCTGCAGCACAGGGCTGAGCATCCCCTTCTGCCACAGCCCAACCCTGGGTACCGGCAGGGTGGGGGTCAGCACCCTGCTCTCTTCACAAGCCTCCTGAAACCCTCAGAGCCCCTATGGCCAGGAGTGGCCTGGGGGATGAGGGTGGGTCTGCAGGAAGGGTCAGAGCGGCAAAGCCCCTCTCCTGGAGGTATAAAAGGCACGGAGCACAGGCCCCCTCTCAGGGTCCTGCACAGCCGCAGCCAGGGAGGGGGCGCGGGGCTCTCCAGAGCTCGGCTGCTCTCACGGGATAATTTCCCAGCTCCAGGCAGGGCTCAGAGCCGGTGGAGCCCAGCACAGTGACCGGGGCCTGCCGGGGCTCAGCCACACTGCCGTGCCCTTGGGCCAGCCAGGGCAGCAGGGACGGCCACGGCGTCCTCCAGCAGCAAGCGGGAGCTGGGAGAGGGGGATCCCCGTTCTCCCCACGCAGATCCAGAGGATGCCTCCACCAGCATGTGAGATGGAGAGCACAGCTGGCTTACGGCTCCGCTTCCATGGAGGAGAGAAGGGTATAAAAAGCAGCACTTACAAAGCAGTTGAGCATGGAGCAGGAGACGCGGCCTGGCAGACTCATGTTCATTTCCCGAGGCGGCAGCAGGGCCGGGCAGGCACAAGCAGCATCTCCTCCCTCCGGCTGCGAGCTGCGGCCCCGGCACTGCGGCAGCGTCCCCGCTCCGCCGGGAAGGGCAGGAGCATCCCGGCCGCCGGCGGCCCGAGCAGGTGCCGCCGCCGCCGCTGACAATGGAGGGAGGGCGGGCGGAGGACGGGCAGACTCCACCTCCCTCCCAGGGCCGCCGAGCCCGGCTCTGCCATCTGAGCGTCTCCGCCACGGGCGAGACAGAAAATGGAGCGGGTGGAGGGATGGCGGGGCCGCGGGCACGGGTTCCTCCGTTCCCACGGCTGGGAGCGGCATTCCCGGCGCTGCTCCTGCCGACACCTGCCTCCTGCCGCAGGTATTGTAGCGAACAATAGCGGGAACGTGGCTTCGTGCACCGGCACCGCGCCCTCCGCCCCGGGCCCCCCACCCTGGCACCGAGCCCTTCACCCATCCCTCCACCCTGGCACCGAGCCCTTCACCCATCCCTCCATCCTGGCACCGAGCCCTTCACCCATCCCTCCATCCTGGCACCGAGCCCTTCACCCATCCCTCCACCCTGGCACCAAGCCCTTCACCCATCCCTCCATCCTGGCACCGAGCCCTTCACCCATCCCTCCACCCTGGCACCGAGCCCTTCACCCATCCCTCCACCCTGGCACCAAGCCCTTCACCCATCCCTCCACCCCGGCACGGAACCTTCTGCCACGAGCCCACCGACCCCACACCAGCACTGACCCCTCTGCCCCCAGCCCTGCACCCACTGCCGAGCCCCCAGCCCCGGCTCTGCTCCCAGCTCAGCCAGGACCAGCCACCGCAGCCCTGAGCCCGCTACCCTCCTGCAGCCCTCTGTGCCTGCGCAGGGAGATGAGGATAAAAGGGCTGCCCTGCTGTGTCTCACCTCTCAACACTCCCAATTTCTCCTTTCCAAGAGCTTCATGTGCACAGGGAGTAGTTCCATGTCCCTTGCTCCCAGCAGTAGCTGTGTGCTGGAGCCTGGGCCCTGGGGTGGATGCGGCTCCTCTCGCTGACCGCTTGGACACTTAGCTCCCGTGTGAAGCTCCCTCAGCTCCCGTTGGCAATGCTCACAGACACAGGGTAAGGTGGGTAACCAGGCTGTGCCTGAGCACCCACCTCCCCACCCCAGCCCCTTACAAGCTCACCTTTACCTGCTGTTCATCGAGCCCAGGAGCAAACTGCTCCCAGGTCACAGCCTACCCCAGGAACCACAGGAGCCTGGGCAAACCCATCTCCATTTCTAGCATCAGCTGCTGCTAAACCAGGACATGCCCCCATCACTGAACCAGAGGGAGAATGTCTTTGTTAAGATGCAAAATTAAAACCTGACCATCAGTCCCCAATGACTCAAATCTCAATGGCTCAAATCACACCAGCTTTTTGCTCCCAGAACACAAATCCAAACAGAGCACAGCCTGTAGCCATTGAGATCCTCTTAGATCTGTTTGCCCCAAAGACACCACAGACAGCTCTCCCCAGCAATACCAATGGGATCTCAAAGGGTTTTTCTTGAGTCACATAAAAGACTTCAGCATTTCTCTGCAAAATTGTTCAGGGTTAGACTATTCAGAGCTGCCTCAGCTAAAGGGACAGCTTTGTGACACCCAGACATGCTGCCCACTGTCACTTGCAGAGCAAAATTCAGTTCCATGAGCTCCCTTCCTAACAAAACAATCCCACGGACTCATGGTTACACCAGCTTTACTACTTAGGATAAAAGCAGAATGCATAGCCACACCTGGAGATAAGCCATGAAATCCCATTTCATCCCTGCTCTGCCCCACTACCATTTACACGGAGCACAGTGGGTGGATAACAGGCATTACTCATCCTTGGGGCACCTGAACCAGTTGGCACCCACAAACCAAAATACAAGTACAGAGAGTTATGGACACAAACAGAGGGTTACACGTAAGGACAGAGGGTTACGGATGAGGTTACGGATTTGTCTTGGCCAAATGTAAGTGATAGGAGAGGTGCCATGCTCCCTGCAGGTGACCTTTGCCTGGGTCACTGGAGAGAATGCTGAGAAACCAGAGCAGCTGAAGGAACCTTTTATACTGGAGAGAAAGTGTGGCTATAAACACTGCAAAGCCAATATTTATTATTTTTCTGACATGTATCGGGGAAAAGCAACACAGCACGTCGGGAACAGCTGAAGTCCGGGAGTTTCTTGGGTGGAGTGTGAGCACACTTTGCTCTTAAGTGCACATAGCACAAGACCAGAGTTTATAACACACAAAAACACAGTCAAGGTAGGTAAGAGGTTTGCTCCAACCCACAGTGAAATTTTTATGGCCAAGGCTCAGTTCAGGGCCTGGCACAGTGATTGTTTGCAGAAAGACCTTTGTAAACCCCCTAAGCTGCAGCTGTGCAGAGTTAAAGGGCTGCTTGTCAGATCAGTACTCTGAATTTCCAACCTAAGCTGACTGAACATCCACAAATAGAACTTCTGTTTTCACTGAAGTATTTTTGCACTTTTAGTATCAGAAAAAGATTCACACATGACTTAGAAACTTCTGCCCAAGCACTGAGCCTGGTGCGGAGCAGAAACCTTGCTCTGAAGTTCAGTGGCTTCACAGACTTTCAAGAGGAACTTGATTTGATTCTGCTTTCACTTCCTTTAAGAGTTCCCAAAATACTTGCCCTCCTTTCCGTCCAGTGACCCAGGCAAAGGCAGGAGTGGTGCTGGGCAGCCCAGCACAGGACTGCAGAGTACTCCAGACTCCTTAGCTGGCTCAGCCAGGGGGATTTCCTAAATGCCACCTCTGATGCCTCCCCAGCTGGGCTCTGTTCCACTGTCACAAACCACCGAGGAAGAGAAGGTTATTTCACAGAACTGGGCTCCTCTGAGTGTTCTCCGAGTGCGTGTTCATGTAGGCAGAGAGAGAAATCTCCCTCATCATCTCCCAACCACCATTCCAAGTATTTCTCAATTCTGAGGAAGAAGAGCTGAATAGAACGTGGGCAGCGTGTTCTTAAGGGCAGCTGGCAGTGACTCGCCCCTTCTCCCTTCCCACTAGAACTGCCCACTGTTCCTGTGCTGCTCCTCTCACCCCTCCAGGCATCCCTGGATCCACACTGCAGGTAAACAACTTGCAGCCTTCTCCCGAAGGTCCCAAAAGGGACTTGGAGGCTTGGAGATGACCCAGTGCTTGGCAAAGATAGGACCTGCACTCAAGGGCCCATCCTGCAGCCTCCAAAGATGATATTCCCTATGGAGACACACCTGCATGCACCAGGAGCCCAGCCTGCAGCACAGGGTTCACAGGGAACATCTGGTCCCACTTGCCCAAGGAATCTGCACTAGGAGCGTGGGCCAGGTGTCAGGATGCTGAAATCTCTCTCGTGGTCTGGAGCCAGTCAGCATCCTGAAATGAATAATTTTGCCAGTGGCTGGCCCAGCTTTCTCCAGTTTGGGAAAGTGTGGGCCAGGGAGCAGGTAATTCCCACCTGGCCAGGTCCCTTCAAACCCAAACCATTCCATGATTCTAAGAGAAAAACCGGTCCCATTCACTGCAGGGAGCTGCCAGCACAACCTGACTCAGCCTTCCACAGACGTGTACACCCTCCCAACCCTGGCATAGCTTTATCCTCTATTTCTTTTTGGCATCACAAATAAAATTACTCTCTCCTTAGGCAGAAGGCACCACACCCATCCCTTCTATAGATTAGGGTGGGCTTTTCCTCACCCCAGCACAGGGCACCACCCCACAGATGGAGGGGAGGGAAGGCAAGGGCTGGCAGAAATCCGCATGCGCAGCCGTGTCCCTGGTAGCACTGACACTGCACAGACTGCCCTGATCCGCCTCCAGCTGGAGAAAACCGACACAAAAATTGGCAGGAGGAGGTGACTGCCCTGGGAAGGGAATTCCAGGACATGAGGAGCAAGCCAGCAGGAGCCAGGGAAGCTCTGTCTGACAGCCAGGGGCTCCAGCAGCAGAGGGGCCATCAGGATACTCTACTTTAGATCCTTCCAGGTCTGAATATTTATTTTCAGTGAAGACCAAGCTAGGAACTGGTTATCTAGATATTTTTTTCCAGGTAAGATGGGGAAGAGAGACTCGCATCATTTATCTTGTTCTAAAAGTTAAAATTTACTCTCTTTCTGCCTCGCAGATACCTACATTGCCTAGCAAAATGCTGTGTGTAACTACTAGAGCTGAGAGCTCCACTAATGCTGAGAGCACATTTCCTTTCCTATTCCAGTAGTTAACAAAACACATCGGGGTCAATCCCTCAGTAGACATCACCATTTCCTCAAGCACTCTGCCAGATTTTTATGTTTCATTTTTTTCTAGCATGTTTAGCCAAAATTTTCATGTTCTCAGTCTGAATTTCCAGCCCTTTGTCTCTGCAGCTCTCCTCAGCACCCCTTCCCCCACAACACCACGAAGCTGGTGCTGATCCATGTCACTGCAGCGAGTTCAGGCTCTGCCCACCCACAGCCCACATGCAAATCACCCCCTTCAAACTACCCCACTCAGGACACTCTCAGCAGATCTTTCAACATTCCCAGTCTCCAGCTTTTTTCCTCCCAGCAGATCCCTTATATTTTGGGTTATTTCTTGCTGGAGGCATTGGAGGCCCTTTATCTGAGTTTATCAGCAATCTGGCTGCTTTGGATGTGGTTCAGATTCTTTGCTACCACATTTTTCTGTGACTAATTCTTGTGAAATTTCTGCTCCTTTGGTGGCACCAGAGCTGTTATTAACATGGTGTGAAATCCTTCATTGAGAGGCGACAGAAGAACACAATGAGAAAAGTTTTAAAGAAAAAATAAATCAGTAAGCCACAAAAACTGGATGACTATGTCAGTAGTTCAGGGAGACAGAAGGGGGTTCCAGTCTTATTTACTTTTTTTCCCCAATATATTCCAATAAGAGGTTTAGGGGTAAATGTATCCTATTAACAGCATCTTGATGACAGTGATAAATCCTCTCTATTATGGTATATAATACACAATACTGTTCCATTCTTCTTGTTCATTCTTGTATTTCTTCTCCTGCATTTAGCAGCAGTACAAGATCTGGACACACAAAGAACAAGACCACCCATAGAGGACAGAGACAGACCAGAATCATGGAATCATTAGGGTTGGAAAAGCTCTCTGAGACCATGGAGTCCAACCATCCCCAAAGCACTGCCAAGACCACCCCTGCCCCATGTCCCCAAGTGCCACATCCACAGAGCTGTTAAACCCCTCCAGGCACAGGGACACCAACACTGCCCTGGGCAGCTGTGCCAGGGCTGGACAACACTTTCAGTGAGAAATTTGCCCAATATCCACCCTGAGCCTCCCCTGGCCCAGTTCCCTCTCCTCCTGTCCCTGTTCCCTGGCAGCAGAGCCCGACCCCCCCGGCTGTCCCCTCCTGCCAGGGACTTGTGCAGAGCCACAAGGGCCCCCTGAGCCTCCTTTGCTCCAGGCTGAGCCCCTTCCCAGCTCCCTCAGCCCCTCCTGGGCTCCAGCCCCTTCCCAGCTCCGTTCCCTGCCCTGGACACGCTCCAGCCCCTCAATGTCCATCATTGGACAGGACAGAGAGGAAACAGGACATGGACTCACCATCCTCAGACACCGTCCAAACCCTCCTGGTTCAACCACAGCTCAGCCTCTTCTTGTTCCTCCACAAGTCTCACCTGCAGCGAAGAAGAAACAACCCAGAGCAGAAATTTAGCTTATACAAATTTAGTTAAGAAGTTTAATTTACAGGAATGTACTCCAGTGTGAACATAGAGGGGGGAAAAAATCAAGACCCCCGAGGCCAGTGCCCAGTCTGTACCTATCCCTGCCAACCTCTGCTTTGTGCCCTTTCCAAGAGCTGCTGGAAACCAGATTCAGCATCAGGGGGAGACACCAAATTCCTTTGGTCACTTGCTAACACAGCACCCAGGACTTGTCACATAAGCACACAGCAGCCTGTGCCCACACAAACAAAACCCACACTTCAGGGGAACACAGGAGGGAGCTGAAGGAAGACAGATTTGGTCATTGTAGTTCAAGGACCTGGGGAAGATCCTTCACAGGGAACCTGAGTGTTTGGAGATCACTGCAGAGGAAAACACCTCTAAATACAGTTGGGTCCTGCCTGGAAAGTGAGGCAGGATGCAAACACTCCAAGTACCAGGAAAAACCAGCATCTCCTTCTGCCAGCTTTGCTCTGCTTGAGGGATGTTACAGGAGGCATCTGAGGGAAAAGTCAAGCAGCCAGACTTGAACAAGGTCCTGCTCCAAGAAGATCTTTTCCAACAGGACCAGATGCTCCCATAGGTAATTCTGGGATCTCCATGGAAGAAGAGACCCTTCCTCAAAGTTTTCAGGTGTCTCCAATAAAAGATCAGTTGATCACCAACATCTCTGTGGTCTGCCCACATTTTGCCTCTGCTTTGCTCTTCCAGCCCCACAGAGGGGATGGAATTACCCACAGTTAAACACTGGGACCAGGGATGGGCTGAGCCCTGGGCACTCCTGTCCTGGTACCACTCACCTGTCTCAGCAGCCAATAATTTTAACCTTTCTCCTCCTCAGGTGAAATACAAATGCCAACAAATGCACAACTGGAGATTATCTAAACATCTCACACAACACACCCCAGCTGGGAATCCCCCTCCTTCCGCCACTCAGGAATTGTGTTGGCTACAGAAGAGCTCTGAATACCTGCCCAAGGCTTTCCTTTGCTCAGAGATTTCCTTCCCAGCCCAGAATTAAGTCAGGTTTGACACCCACACATCAGAAGGCCAAGCTGAATGCCAGCACTGAGGAGTCATTGCTGAGATGTGATTCCCACAGTGAGGCAGCTGCTCCCACAACGCTCCTGCCGTGCAACACTGAATCATGTTGGAATCCTCATCCTTGGCCTTTCAAGTCATCTCTCACATCCTGCCATGCTCTTGACAGGAAAGGACAGGAGAAAGGAATGGGAGGTCAGAAGGGACTCCAGACTTGTGCAATTTATCTCTACATTTACTTCTTATCTTCATGGGGCCATGGAGCTGCTCTGAGGGCTGGAGACCCTCTGTGCTGGAGCCAGGCTGGCAGAGCTGGGGCTGCTCACCTGGAGAGGAGAAGGCTCCAGGGAGACCTCAGAGACCCTTCCAGTGCCTAAAGGGGCTCCAAGAGACCTGGAGAGGGACTGGGGACAAGGCATGGAGGGACAGGACAAGGAGGAATGGCTGCCCACTGCCAGAGGGCAGAGATAGATGGAATATTGGGAAGGAATTGTTCCTTGGGGGAGTGGGGAAGCCCTGGCTCAGGGTACCCAGAGCAGCTGGGGCTGAAGGATCCCTGAAGGATCCAAGGCCATGGTGGGCAAGGCTTGGCACAACCTGGGATAGTGGAAGGTGTCCCTGCCATGGCAGGGGGTAGAATGGAATGGTCTGTAAGGTCTATTCCAACCCAAAGCATTCTATAATATTATCTTACATTTAAAAGCAGATCACCAAGTTCCAGGAAAGCATGAAAAAACCCACCCACACTGGGAATCAAATTTCCTGTGAAAAAAAAGGCAAATACTGCATTATCACCCTTCAAACCCAGATCAGTCTTGCTGTTTTGAACTATAAAAGCCTTTTTCCCACTATTTAGCAAATGATCTCGTTTCAGATTTCACAGAGGAAAGAGCCTCCAGCAGGTGGCACCAGGAGTCGCGACCGACTGGTGACTTACAAGTGACATGAGAAGCACAATTAGTTTGTGGGCAAGAAAGGGAAGAAGAATGTTAAACATGCTTTTTTCACTAAAACTTAAGATACCCGAGTTATTGACAACCCTGAACAACAGGAGTAATGTTCCTGCAGTGTGTTTTGTACCAATGTACCCAATCACTGCCAATGGCCAGGGCAGTTTCTCAGTTCATTTCAGGTCAGAAGCTGGGGGTGGCCACCTGTTACGCCAAGGTGGAGGCTGATGCTACAGAATTAAATGAAGAGGGGACCAGGGACAGAGAAAGCCAAGACAAAAAGGATGGCACTGGAAAGAAGGTAAAAGAGAACAATGGTCTTTCAAACACAGATGGAATCATTGAATCACAAAATGCTTTGGGTTGAAAGGGACCTTAAAACTCATCTTATTGCAGCCCCTGCCACGGGCAAGACCATGCTCCAAGCCCTATCCAACCCGGCCTTGGACACTTCCAGGGACCCAGGGCCTGCCCACCCTCCCAGAGACTAATTCCTTCCCGATACATCTAACCTTAATTTCCTCTCTCAGATTAAACCCATTCCTCTTTGTCCTGTCCCTGGTTTCTGGCTGCCATTGCCAGTGCACACTGATAGGTGATGTTGAGTTTTTTCACCCCCAAGTCACCCCAAAGCCCAGAGCCTCAGGCTGTTCTGCTGCTGGGCAGCCACAGGCAGAGCATGGGGCCAGCAGCTGCCTGCCCTCCCCATCACTCCCTGGAGGGAGGCACAGGACAGTACTGGTGCTGCTGGTGAGGTGATGCCACCTGACACACCTGGGCTGGGGGAAGTAGAGAACAGAACTCACTTCTCTTGAGTATTTTTATAGCCTGTAACCTCCTCTGGAACTCTGAGTCTGGGAGACAAACCCTCAGATAATAACACCATGTCAGAGTTGAGAACACTCGTAAAACCCCTCATTTGTTCTCCTCTAGCCTCCTGCTCATGTGACACTTCCTTATGCAACCACACTGCTGCCTCCAGGGATCTTTGCCCCTTCTGGTGAGGAACAGAGGGGCAGGGACTGGAGCAGTGTCTGGAAACCTCTGTCCCCGTTCCCTGCAGATGGTGGAAGAGGCTGCTGGAAGAACCTGGCCAGGACTAAGCTCTGCCTGCATCCTCCACAATGCTCAGCCTCAGTGCTGGCCAGACTGTCACACACACCTGGAAAGGACTGCTCCTTTTCCAAACTGCAGCTCTGGACTGCAACATCCAGGTCCCCTCTTAGCTGCAATCCAAGCCAGGATGAGGCAGGAACTGGGAACTGCAGCAATCCCCACAAACAACTGGTCTGTCAAAACCCAGGAGAATCACTCCCTCTCCCTCTGCCTCCCCAGGTCTCATGGAGATGCCACAAAAGCACAGAGCTGTGAATTTACAGAAACCTCTGAAAAAAGCTGGAAGTCCTGCCTCCAGCACAGTGGGATTAACACCGGTGAGCTGGGCACAGGGAACAGGGAATAATGAGGAACAGCAGCTGCTCCCTGCCAGCACAGCACGGAGCAGGGATCCTGTGGGAAGGAGGGAGGGAGGGAGGGAAGGAAGGTGCCCACTGGGGCACACACGGAGCTCTGCAAGGCTGGCAAAGGGAGCCAGAGCTGGCCAAGGCTTCCTGCCTGCCGGGGTACCGGGGGTGCCCCAGGCGAGCTGGGTGGCCCCTGGCAGCTCCTCGCTCCCTGCTAGGAGACTCAATTTTAATTGCTCATGAAACTCCAGCCATTGTTTGCAGTTGGAGTGGAGCTCTCTGTGCTCAGCATCTGCCCCAGGCAGAGATTTTTGCTTTAATTTCAGCTAAAATTGTAGAGTTGGTCCTGGTGCACTTACAGGGGAAGAACAAGGCCAATATTAAACAGGGGATGTTAGAAGGTAAAAAACAGGAAACCTATTAGCCTTATTGTGATCCCAAATGAAACAGAAACAGCCATCTCAAGCCTCCTGACTAATTAGAGGCTAAAAATATAATTGTCAGACCCCACAGTTACATGCAAAGCAGATTATATGGGCCAGTCTTTGTTATTTTACACAAAATTACAGCTCAGAGGGTTGTTTCTAATGAAGGCCATGACCAGCTGCTCTTCAACAACAAAACTCTTTTACTGCTGAATAACTATTAAAAATAAAAGATCGGGCTACCAGAGCCCAGGAATGTCACAGCAATACCTGATGATGGTGACAAGTTGCCAAAGTATTCAGACTGCTCTGCAGCATGAAGAAAACATAATATATGGTCTAAGCAGGGGGAAGGGCTGAATTCCAAGGTGCAGAATTACCTATGGATGAAGGGCTGCTGGAAGTGCATCTCAGAGGATCTCGCAGGCACCCCCACATGAGCTGCTCAATAGCGACTGGCAAAAATTCCACTGCAAAAATATATAATAGCAGTGATGGCAGAGGGGACAGAGTGGTGGCATTTCTGTCCCCAGCACTGCTGGGACCGTGGCTGCAGCTGCCAGAGCTCAGCCAGCACAGCAGGAGCAGCACTGGGGCACAGGCAGTTTTGGGGCTCATGCTGCTGAACAGTGTAGAACTGAGGACTGAGGGTGGAAGGAACAGTGGAAGCCATGGAAGGAAGGATGCAGGAATGTAGAAGAGGGTGTGGAAAGAGGTGGAGGGGGAAACAGGCAAACAAGACTAGAGCTTGGGGGAGGAAAACACTACAAGAATTCAAAAAATGCTGAACTTGATAGGCTTGGCCAGAGATACACCTGGAGCTAAGACCTGCCAGCCACCTCTGTGTCAGGCTCAGGGGCCAGCTTAGCCTGGAGACATTGTCAAAGCTGTTTAGTGACAACTTGTTTTGCAGAAGAGTGAAGAAACCAGGGAGGGGGAGATCCTTATGGTGCCCCCAAGCTGCAGGACCGTGTCCCCAGCAGCATTTTGTCTGTCCTATCCTTTCCTCTGCCATCTTGCTCAGCCAGGAGCGAGGAGAGATGGATACACAGAGGAACCAGAAAACAGTTTATACCATGTGCAAGATGGAACAAAATGATCTTTAAGGTGCTTTTCAAACCTTGCATTCTGTGATTCTGTGAGATGGGGGTGCACAGGCAGATTCTGACAGATCCCAGCTGGAGGGTCCAGCAGTGTCACCCAGATGCCACAAGGTGTACGGGATAATGAGGGAAGAGAACAGATCCCAGCACTTTGCCAGACCCCTAACGAGCACTGCTATCCATCTCTTCAATGATTTTAAGCATAATTAATTTCAGCAGCCTGCCTGCTTGCCAGCTGACTCGGCTCTTTCCATTAATGACAGTGAAATGGGAGTTTCAAGGGGAACGCAGTGCCGGGGAAGGAAGCAGAGGCAGGAGCAGGAGTTTCTCAGCCCATCTCCCCCCTCCTCCTGAGGCTGTGGCTCTGCCAGCACCGCAGCCCCGGGGCTGGGGCAGCCGGTGGCACCAGGTGGCAGCAGCACACCGGGAACGGTCCCCTGCCAGGTCAGCGTCTGCCTCCTCCTCCGTGTTCCCAAGGAGCTGCTGGGAGCAGGGATGGCAGCAGGGACGGGAGCAGGGACTGGGGAGCAGGGACTGGGGAGCAGGGATGGCAGCAGGGACTGGGGAGCAGGGACGGGAGCAGGGATGGCAGCAGGGACTGGGGAGCAGGGATGGCAGCAGGGACTGGGGAGCAGGGATGGCAGCAGGGATGGCAGCAGGGATGGCAGCAGGGCCTGCAGGAGGCTGCCATCACTGGACTGATCCATTCCCCATCCCAGGCAGCCCAGAGAGGGATAGACCCCAGTCACTTTCAGGAGGGCACGTGGAGGAAGCACGGACCGAGAGAGCCCCCGTGCCATGCCCACCCTACAGGCCTTTCATCCCAAGCTGGCAGAGAAGGAATTCAAAGCCAAGGCTCCAAGCTGAACCCTGTGGCCATCGGACCGACAGAGACAGGAAACACAACTTTGGCAAACGTTTCCAAAGTTCCCTGTAACTCCAGCCTGTTGTTCTCCAGCTTTGTTTGCTTTTCTTTAAAAAAGCAGTTGGGGCATTTCAAGTCACAATTAAGCCTTTATTCAAGTACAAACAATTGCCTGGTCCCTACCCAAAGCAGTACAGATGGACCCATCCCAGCTGCAGCCCAGGCTCCTGCCTGCTCCTGGCATCCTGCAGCTCCAGAGGGAGGGATGTGCAGGGCTCCCTCTCCCTCCACACCGTGCACTGACTTCAACTCAATCTCCAACTCAGTCTCAGGAAGGAAGCAGTAACAGCTTCAAGGAAACGGTGCCTGCACTACTGAGGTCACATCCCAAGTCTCCAGGCCAGAGAAGTGCTGTCTAAACTGGTCTCTGTGCACTCAGTTCTCATTGTGCACCAGGAGAATTCACCTTTAATTCCCATCAACGTGGGGAGTCCGACAGCCACAGTTTTTTCTGAAAGGAAATCTTTGTGACTGCAGAAAAAAACTGAGATATGTGCCCCAAACACACCAGAAGGTTCTGAAATACAAAGATAAAAGTCCTGAAGTGTGCCACTTCCCCTCCCTACCCCACCACAGGTTTTCCCATCCAATCTCAGGCTTTTCTCAAGCACCCATGTTTAATATCCTGGCATTTAACCTGTGGGTATTTTAAAATAATTTCCACCAAACAGCGGCAACATAACTTCAGCTTTGTTGTTATTACAAATGTAACTTATTTTTTTATACAGGTGCATAAACATACCCATGTGGTATTACTTTAGGAGTCCTAAGGTTTCTAAGACATGTTCCTGCAGCCAAAGGACAGGATGGATGGGGGAACTACAGCCCTTGGTAAAGGACAGCCAGGACATTTTTTACATCAAAAGTGGTGCCTACCTGCAAGGATCTGGAATCCCCCCCGGACAGTCAATAGAAACAGTGTCTGAAAGCAGAAAATACTGCTTTTATTCCAGGTGATCACATGTCCTTAACAGTACTGGGATTTACAGCCCTGCAGTAACCATGCTTCCAGCTCCAGCTGAGGCTCCTCAGCTCTGGAACCCTGTGCTTCTGGCTGGAGGCAGACCCCAGGCCAGAGCTCAAGTGCCACCATTCACCACAGGCAGAACATCTAGGAGGACCTGTTTTCTCCATCCGTAGTTTTCTTCCATGGGAACAAAATGAAGCATCTTTTAGTACCCCACATAGACACACATGTGAAAAAGCTATGACCGAAACCACCAGCAGGTCTGAGAGGACGAGGAAGCATCAGGATTTATTCTGTTGACTCACCCAGACCAAGCCCAGTTTCCCCAGCAGCCTCCTCACAAGTGACGAGGAGGATCCTGTGCCAGACCCTGCAGCACTGACCCTTGAAACGTGGCTGGGAACACACAGCTCTGCTGAATGCTCCTCCCTGCTCCTGGGGGAAAGCCAGGTCCTCCCCAAAACTTGCAATAATTGTGCCATCATCACATTAAGTTCCCAGCTCCCCCTTTCACCCAAAGAACCTCTAAAACAGAGCAATGAACATCTGCTCAGGAATTTTACCATCAAGCTACAGAAGACCACAAGAGGAGATGAAAACCCTTGAGAATTGTTATTTGTAAGTTAAGAGCTCACTTTCAATTGCATGTCCAACCTGAGCACGGTCAGAGCTGTTGGATCCCATGGAAACCCTGGGTTTATAGGCACTGATGGTTTGTTATGTCAACAGCCTGGATGGACATCTTCCTTCCCAAGGAACCCTCTCAGGACTTTGTTGCCACAGCTGTTCTTCACAACCAGGCAATGAACTTGAAAACTCGGCCTTCATGAGGCTTTTCTGGAGCCTCCCAAAACCAAGCAACACCTCACCTGGTGTTTGACAATTCCCCTTCCCCACCCCAAGCCCCCAAAGTTTAAGAAGATTAAACCAAAGCCTTTGGTCTTTAATTTCCAGGTATCTGGAGCCTTCAAAACTGGTTTGCACTTCAGCAATGGAAAATCCCATTAAGGTACTGCCTTGCACACTGACCTGCTTTCATTAATAACCTCACCTCAAAGAATGTGGGCAGGTCAGCAAGTTCAGCTGAGCTTAAGTGCTCCCATCTCGGGCTCTCTCTAAGTATGAGCTTAACTGCTTCTAAAAACAGTGCTGGCCATGCCGGCCACTCCAAAGGCACTCTTTGAAAAGGAAATCCCCAGCCAATCGATACAAGGGAAGAGAAGGCAATTTGATATATATAGCAAGTCCCCAGCTTATCTAGCAGCAAGAGCTGCTCAAATTCACACACACTGTCCCTTCCCTGCTGGCAGCTTCCAGCAGGATAAGGGATGAAGGTGGCCACACACAGAGTTCGGTACCAAGAGGAGCCAGATGATTTATTCTCATCTGCTGCAATTCACACAGGGAACAGAGCCTGGGATTTCTTTCCCTTAATAACTGACTATAATAAAACTCATTAACAATCAAATTCCTACCTCTACACGGTTTAGGACAAGACTGCAATGCATCAGACTTTATCTAACACAAAGACAAATCTCAGGAAGCACTGGGATTTCTATCATCTTTCCCCAAACACGAGGCAGGTCCCTTCCTCCTGACAGTGCATCAGTGACATGCACTGATGGAATCCCACAGCCACCAAAACCAGTGGCAGCTCTATCAGCAATTCCAGCTGAATCCGAGTTTTCCCCAGCAGTGTTTTCACTCCAGCCCACAGTGCCACACAGGCCAGCATCCTGGGCTCCAGCCCCACAGCTCCAGAGAACAGGCAGAATGGAAAGCTGCAGTCACAGCACTCAGTGAAACATCCCACTTCCCAGCTTCTATCGCTCCAGTAGCAACCCTCTGCTGTGGGATTTTTGGAGCTGGGAGAAAGCAGAAGCAGCAGCACAAGGGCAGTGGGATACCAACTCCCCAGGGAATTCCAATAGAGGAACTGGCTGCTCATTCCGACTCCAGTTTTGAGTAGTTCGTCATTAGTAAAACATGCTGAAAATGTGACTTCCTCTGCCACAAGACCTATTGAACCTTTTCACAGAAGTCTAAGGAACTTCCTCTTGTATTTCAATAAAAGACAAGCTCACAGGAAGAACAGTTCCTCTAAAACTTCTGGGAATTCCTCTAGTAAAAACACCTATTAAGGAACGATGCAGTAGAACAAAGAGAAAGGGAGGTGGGGGATTCATTTGTCCACAAGTCTGTGGTTTATTACAAAACGAAACTATGAATCCACCTCACAGGACAGACCCACTTTTACTTCCTCTTTTGTCTCATTTAGCAATGGCAACAAAAGCTCACTACAGAGTATCCTAATGAGCCAAATCTGTACAGAACCTCTGCATTCAGGTTAAAAAATAATCTCAATTTGCTCTCCTTGCTGAACAAAACAGGCTCTGTCTAGGATCATCTTATCCAGTATCCAAAGGTGCTTAGCTACCCACTTTCATTTGGAAATGCAGACATGAGACAGCAGAGAGGGATCCATCTGCTCACTGGCATACTGGGAATGGTGGCACTCTATGGAGAGTCCAAATAGATTAACTTTGCAGTTGCAGAAAGGAGAAAGAGCAAAGAACAGGGTGAGGAAGACATAACCTCATGCCAGCCCGAGGAAGTGCAAAGGACAGCAGGGAGGGATATGAGTGGCTTGCTGGCACATCCCTGCCCTGGTATCCCCTCCCCATGGATGTGCATGCAGCCTGTGCTGGCTGCCTGCCGGTAATGTGCCATTCCCTCGGGCAGCTGGTGCAATATGTCTCCAGGCTGCCCTATAACCAGCACAGTACCTTGCATCCTGGGAGCTCCCCGAGGAACACTCAGTGGTATTTATCAGCCACAGGCACCAGAAAGGACATGACCGATTCTTCAGGGCAAAGCAGGCCCATTCATTCACTTCTTCTAATTATGCATTGTCTCAAAGTCCTGCAGAGGCTTCCCTGCAGCCCCTGCTCCTCCCTACATCCATCAAATCTCAGCCTGAGGCAGCTCCACTAATTACCCCTTCCTGCACCAAGACTCATCCCTCACCTTCAGCAAGCAGCAAAGCTCCTCTCCAACACAGTTCTTTGTGCTCCCAACCAGCTGTGGGACACAAACAAAGGATCTGCTCTTCCAGGGCAATAATCCCCAGTATCACCACATCACACAGGAACAGCCAGCATCCCTGTGGAATGTTTATGGCAAAGATGAAGTGTGTCCAGGTCACTGCCCTGAAAGATGCTGCCCCCAAACACCCCTGGTGTTCTCACCAGGCATGGTGAACACACACTCCAAGGATCCCAAGCGCCAGGAGGAGGAGGAGAAGTGGAGCTGTCACAAAGCAAAGCTGCTGCAGCAACAGCTTTGCTGAAGGGGCCTATTCCCCCATGGGCAGGAGCTGTTGACATGGCCCTGAGGAATGCTGCACTTCAGCAAAGCTGCAGGGAACATCTGGCACCCACTCTTGGGTCCCCTCTGGGGCTTTCTGCACCCACCTCCAGTGCCTGGGAGCCTCCTACCATGACCCTTTCCCTCACAACAGCAGCTCTGAAGAAAAGATCCTCCATTCTTGCCATTAAGTGCCCTTTAGGATGTACCACAGGTTCAACACTCCCCAGAAAATAGGGACTTTACAGCACAAACAAGCAGTTCTCCTTGGAAATCAAGGGACTTTCTCTTCCCCTAGGCAGCTATATCCAAACATGAAAGCTCAGGGCACAGTGAAAACAAACATTCAGAGGCCAGTGCAATTTCACCTGAGTTTTGCCAGACTTAAGAGGCAGCAAGGCCCTGAGCAGGGCAGCAGTGTGGGAGTTGGAGTGGGAACAGGAAGGATATAGTTATCCTGGCTATGATAAAACTCCCTCAATGTAGTAACAGAATTACTTTATAAAGGCACTGTACCCTGTGAGCTTGTAGCATCAACCAAAGCTGGCAGTGTCAGAGCTGGCATCAGTACCAAAATTCCCCATCAGCTGCTTACCAAACAGCTTAGCTAGGCTACAGCTTCTTCAGGAAGAGCCTGACCTCAGCTCCTGTCCTTCTCCCTGGAATTTCATGGGAACCAGGTCTAGAGGAGATGTCTCCTTGCTGCAAGCAAGATGAGAATTCTCATTGCCCAGACTCCCTCTCACTGTATCCACCTTCCCTGGCTGGATTTGCACACACATCCATGGCCTCAAGATATCACCTGGCTGTCAGAGGTGTGTAGACACAGGGAACCTTCTTTTCCTAGAGGAGTTACCTCCTGTGAAGAGGTGAATATAAAAAGCACAAGTCAGGACTTCCTGACAGTGAAATATTAAGCACTGGCACTTTACAGGAGCAGCAGATCTCCCCTCCACAGCAGGCAGGTGATAAAGAGCCCAGTGCAGGTGAGACAGACATTCGCAGAGAAGAACCAGGCACATTGTTTACGAGCACAAAGGATCCAAACACACAGAAGGAAAAGCTGATACCCCAGAAAGAGGAGCCAGAGTTAATCCCTCTGCAGGGTTCCCAGCCATCCTGCTGTCCATTGGGATTGGAGGGAAATGGCTGGCCTGAAGCACACAGACAGACACTCATCACACCAGAAGTCAGCAGCAGTTCCCCAGGTCACAAGGGCCACAGCTTCTAAAAAATAAAGTGGCACTGAACTTTAGCATCACAGGAAATAAATCCCACATACAGAGGACGTAAAAGTCTCAGGCTGTAGGAAACCCTGAAGCAGCACTGGAGGGGGAATGTATGGCTGACAAGGGTCCAGACCTACCTAAGAGCACAGGAAAGTTGACAAGACAACACAAACTATGAACTGTACTTCAGCACAGCCAGAGGAAAGTTTAACACCCCAGGTCACTGGGAATGTACATCCTCAGTGGTACGTAAAGCAGCTTGAAAAACATCTCTGATGTTTCCAGAGGAGCTCACCAACTCCCACTTTGCTGTGTTCCTTCCCACCAAACCCCCAAATACCTCACAGCTGTTCTTTCCCATCCAAACACACTCTGTCCTGGAACATACAGGCTGCTCCATCCTGCATCCAACTTCAGCCTCCCTGGGCCTTGTGCCTGAAAAGACTCGCTTCCACTGCCCCAAGCCCGAACTCCAGGGCAGCACAGGCTTTTTGGCCTGTGCCCAGTTGCCATGGGCTTGTTCCAGTGTTTTCAGCAAGAACAGAACATTTTAGCCTTTGGGAAGTTCAGTCTGCCATTTGGGAAGGAAGGCAGAAGTGCCTCTGGCATGGGGGCAGCTGCAGCCCTGACCTGGGGGAGGCAGGAAGGGGGTGCTGTCTGGCTAGAAAGCAGAAGTGAGTATAAGCCCAGATGATGTTGACTGGGGTGAGAAGCAACAACTTCAGGGCTCCTCACATCCTCCTAAAGCTCCTCCTGAGCACCCCGGGCCATGAGGCACCCGCAGCGTGATGAAGCTGCCAAGCGGTGCTGGCAGCCAAGCTGAGCTGCAGGAAGCACGGGCATGACCCAGGCTCCAGGCCAGCAGCCAGCCCTGCTCCCCCAGGGTACCCGCAGGAGATGTTCTCCAAGCTGGGTGTAGGCCTCATAAATGAGATACTCAACAGGACAATGGCTGCTCTCGTTCCCATTAAAACAGTGAACCAGATCCCACCTGGCTCTGTCACACTGGTGGCCCTGAGTGCTACATGCCAGTCATGCTCCTGCAATAAGGAGACTTCTGCCAAGTCCTCTGAAAGATTTAAAAAAAAATTATTGTGAATCCAGGCAGCACAGTTGAAACAACAGAGACAACTGAATAGATTCATGCTGGTTTGCCACAAGGCACTCATCCACTCGGGGAAGCTGTCTACTTCAACAAGTTTCTAGAATAAAACAAACCAACAAAACCTCTGAAGCTTCCAGAAGGAACAATGCAAACTGCAGCCCTTGCTCACTTGGAGCAGTCCTCAGCTTCATCAGGGACCATCAGGGAAAGGCTGGCAGAGCCCAAGCAATTGAACTGACTGTAGAGTAGAAATGCTTTGAGGGTCCTTACCATAAAGCTGTCACTCACAGGCAGTGCCATGTCCAAGCACCTTCTGAGAACAATTCCACAATTTCATTTTGCAGCGAAGAACTGGTCAGGTTGGAAAAGAAACAACGACTCCACTTCCCAGCCAGTGTTGTTCTGACAGCATGAAATGGCAGAAAGCTGAGCTCTAGAGAATACCCCGCTGCAGTTCTGGGCTTAAGTTCAGCTGCAAGACTTTGCCCCCAAGCAGATAAGTTGTGAGCTGTGTCTACCTCTGTCCCTACTGCCAGCACAGGCTCCTCCGAAGCAGGGAGGAGCTGACAGTGGTCACCAGACTTGGCTCTTACTCCATCTCAGACAGAGGTACCCAATATGTCTCCTGTACTTTGCTATTGGAACATTCCCACCTATCTTATTTCTAGCAAACCCCATTCCCAAGGCTTAGGAAAACCTCAATCCTAATTGCCATCCTTCCTGTGAACACTGTTCCTGTCTCTGCCTCTGGTGGGATCAGGCCTGCACCCTTGCAGGAGACAGTGCAGTGTTTCTGTCCCTCAGGAAAAGATGTGTTGGCAAAAGCAGAACTCTGTTGTGCGTGGCCGAGCCAGCTGACCCTCCAGGGTGTGCAGTGCCTGAGATCAGCTGTATCACACACACTGCTGAGCAAACACTCCACCTAGGAGTGAAGCAACAGGATCCACGAGGGAAGGCAGATCAGGAATGCTCTCCATCAGAGACTAAAGGGAATAAAGCGCCTACAAATGCTCACAACATAAAAGGAAACCTCTGAGGCCAGAAACTTGATACATGTCGAAATAGAATATACTGACACATAACTCTCCTCTCTTGGGATAGGCACTGGGCAGGCTTTTCCCTCTTGAAGAAGAAATTTGAGGGCATCTCTCAACTGAGAAACAGCAACACAGACAAAGTAATAATTAACAACAAAGGCATTACCATTGTTAAGAGTGGGAACTGTCAGTTTAGTTCTGCTGATGCTCTGTCCTTCTAAAGTTACCTCTGTCTGGAAAGGCCGAGGCTGCTCCCAAACCCACCACACACCGACATTGCAAAGCACACCCCATGAAACTATCCCCACAATTCAATTCCCACCCTGCTGGGAATCCTCCAGTTCTGAGACAAACCCAGGTATGTCAGGGCAACCAGAGGCTGCACATCAAACCTCAGCACGTGTGTCAGAATCTCTCAGCAGCCCAGGACTGATTAAACTAGAGAGAAAGGAAGGAAATAGGTGAGAGGGAATGTGTGCAACTCCAAGAGGACTCCAAGAGCTCAGGCTTTGAGACAAGGGTGCCCCACTACCAGCACAGGCTTCCTGGCAGGAACACAGGCTCATTTCAAACACGATTCAGGCACTGAACATGTTTCAGTTTCATTTCAGCTCACATTCCCAGCTGAATGCCGTGCTGGCACATCCAGCAGCACAGTGCACTGCTGCTGCCGGAGCCTCCCAGTCAATCCTCCCTCTGAGGCTCTGGCTGCAAAGCCAAAGCACCTGGCACCAAGGCAGTTTCCTTCTGGGCAGAAATTTATCATCTCAAGGGAAAGCATCCCCCTTTCCTTGGATTCAGCTCTGGGCCACAAGGCGTGGATGCAGTTGTACTCATTGCTTTGAACAGGAGAGGGACCAAATCACCCTGGAAAGTAGGCCTGAACAGGCATTTGCTATTTATAAGCTAATCATCTGATCCCTCTGGAGGGAAATCCTATCCTTTGGGGCTGTTGGGAGTGCATGGAACTGCAGGAGCATGAGGGAGGAACAGAAGGGAAGCGATTACATCGGCCAGCAGCATGCTCCAAGTGATCAGACAAAACTCCTCCCTACTCCATCACAGCCCCAGCATCTTCCTGAAGAACAGGAAAGCAATTATGAACAGGGATTAACCTGTTATGCTAATTTGCTAAGAGCAAAGTAATTTTTTAAATAGCTCTCATCTCCATTCATCATTATCTAAAAAGGGCCATGATCTAGTTCTGCAAAGAGCAACAAGTCTCACAGTAAGAGCCCACCTGAAATCCAAAAACACATGGGAAACTGCGTGGCTGGAGCAGCCTCAGAAGGGAGAAGGCTTGAGCTTTCGTAACTCCTTGATAATTATTAATTCCTTGGGGGAGCATGTCTGTCCTGGGAAGTTGTGATGTGCAAGTATGCAACACTGATTTTTCTCCTTCTGTTCAGATTTCTTTCTGATAAAAATAACCTGGGTTAGATGACACTGCTGGATTTTCCTGTGAAACAATGCTCAGTCATTTCCAACACCACTGCACATACTCAGTGCAACCACGCACACCCCAAAACAATCTCGGTTCTCTCTACCCTTCTTTTCCCTCACCTACTGAAGTATTACTGAGAACAACCCTCTCCCTCCACTGACAGCAGCCTCTGAAACAAACTGGAGACAGCAAAGAAGAAAGGAAATCGCTCTGTCTCAAACAGCTCAGACTAAAACCACATCCATTGGAGGAGAAGGCCCAATTCCCAGAGCAATCCTCACAAACAGGGTGGACTAGAGTCATCCAGGCCTGGCACCTGCCTCCAGGTGAGCAGAGCTCAGCAAGACACAGGCACCAGGCCAAGGAAAGGCTGCTCACATCATCCCTGTGCTCCCCCAGCACTGGCACAAGAGACACTCTGAGAAGCCCCACTAAAAAAAAACAAAAACAGGCCAGTGCATATTTGGCAGATTGAGATCACAATAAAAGATGGCACAGCAGCATTCTCCAAAGTCTCTGTGGCAAGATCTGCCCCTAAAGCTTCTCTTGATCTGGGTTTTAGATTTGTTTTTTTTTTCCTTTTAGATTGTTTCAACCAAATCTGATATGTAAGTCACACTGTTGTTGAGACAGATGGGCTGGAAGGACCCCGCCACAAAACCCACAGCAGTGACACCTCTGAGGAAATGTCCCAGTCAAGGCTCTCTCAGAAAAACTAAATAACTGTCACAGTCAGATAAACAGATTTCTGAGAATGCAGCAAAGAAAAGGGGAACCCAGATGTTCCTAGAAATTTATAAGTGAAACTTTTACATTTATTTCCCAGTTTACTTACATGTCCATCTTTCAGCAAACTCCCTGAAAGACACCATGGCCAGCTCACAGACCCCCGAGCAGAGCAGACCCTGAACTCCTGGGGCTGTGAGCCCAGCTGCTTTTATTAAAAAAAAAGAAAAATATGAAGCCTCCATGTAAAAGTTGGCAGCCAATACAAAGTCGTCACTGACTTAGGGAATTTTTTTCTTATGCATGAATCTCTATCATCTAAAGATATACATTTTGGATTTCATGTACACATACCCTGAGCAGCCTCTGAATTCCCAGTGTCCAGCCTCTGTTCCCCACAAGCAGATGCAGACTGGCCAGATCTTCTCTCAAATTCTTGCTGGAGGAAGCAGATGAAGTTCTCTCTGCACCACATGTCAGCTTTCTTCACCTTTAATACCACCTCATACATCTCCAAACTCTACTCAGCTTTCCAAAGCTTTGAACCACACACAAGCATCAAACCTGGCTACAGCATCTTTTGCAACAATGTGAGAGCTGTGTTAACACTCCCTCTTCCTCCTCCTCAGTGCGGTACCAAAGACCACCTCCAGCTCAGCTCCCTGTCTTCAATATATTCATGAACCCAGGCAAAAATTCCTGCTTCCCAGGACAGATCCCACTTCTCCCTCCCTTGTTTCTCTGTTCTTATTTTGGACTCTTCCTGAAGTTTGCTTTCTCTGGTAAAACACGTGTGGTCTCCCCAAAGTCCACTGCCAGACTAGCCAGGCCACAGAGTGGGATTCTCATTTCCCATTTTCTACTGAGCACTCTGAGTTGCTCATGCAGTTCCTCAGCTTTTAGCTGTCAGCTTCCTTCAAGTCATTGCCAAAACCACCGTCAGGATCCTTACGAGAGAGTTAACAAAACGTGCCCAATGACATTCTAGGAACCTCCAATTTAACACGGATTATTTTGAGCTCATCCCACCTCAGTTAATTCAGCAGGAAACCCCAAAGGCATCACATCAGCTGCTTGAGAGAAGCCAATGTTTACAACACAGTTAGCTGAGCGGGTTCTAAATAAATGTCAAACCTGCATCACCATCTCCACACCAAAAACTTCAGCCACTCGCAGTTCCAAACCAGCACAGAAACAACTCGTACCCAACACGGAGGGGAGGCACCTGCTCCAAACACAGCCGTGTGTGGCCTCCAGCGGGGCACTGGGCAAACCCCACCGCATGCAAAAAAGAACCAGCTCCGCGCCGCTACTCCGGATGCCTGTGCAACAAGAATCTCCCATCCACCAGGCACTTCCAGGGCACTGGGATCTGCACGGCCCCAGTGAGGGTGGACAGGAGAGGGAGGCGAGCCGCGCCCGCAGCCTCGGCCCGGGGAAGGGCTCAGGGCCCGCGGCAGGGCCGGAGCGAGCAGGGCCGGCCCCAGCGGGAGCCTCGCGTCCCGTTCTTCGGTCTGACTGCGGCCCCATCTCCACCCGCCGGCGACACCGCGGAACGGCCGGTGCAGCCCGGCCCGGGCCCGGCCCGCAGAGCCGCCGCTGCTGCCACCGGGCGGTGCCGCCCCTCACGGACAGGCCCCGGGGAGGCCGCGCTCAGCGGGCGGCGGGGAGAAGGAGCGGGGCCGCGGCGGGCGGCGGCCCGAGGAGCGGCGCTGGGTGTCGGGGCGGCGGGAGGGGAGCGGGGATGGAGGGTCCCGGGCAGCCCCGGCCTCACCTGTCCCGGCGGATCCCGCCCGGCTCCGGCGCGCCGCTCCCGCCTATGCCGCGTGCAGCTCCCGCCCGGCCCCTCCCGCCGGCCCACGCGTCACGGCCAATCAGCGCCCGGCACCGCCGGCGTCACCGACCAATCACCGGAGAGAACGCGTCCCCGCCCAGCGCCACCAGCCGCCAGGCCACGCCCACCCACCCTCCCGCCGGGCCACGCCCACCCGCCCTCCCGCCAGGCCTATCCCGTGACACGGGAGTGGGCGGTGCCCGACGCCCGACGCCCAATGAAAAATCACAGCGCGTCCCGCCGCAGCCAATCGGCGGCCGTGCAGCGCTGCCCCTCAGAAAAGGCGGGCGGGCGGTGGGAGCGGTTGCCCTGTCACGTGACCGCCCGGTGACAGGGACCCCCTCAGCGCGGCTGGGGCCGGGGGCGGCCCGAGGGCTCCCGGAGCCTGATGGATCTCGGTCCGAGGGGAACAACCCCTGGGCATCCGTGGGGCGGGGCCGCCTCCGGTGCCTCGGCCGGGGCTGCATGGCGCGGCGCCGGTGCCTCCGGGCTGGGGCCCGCGGTCTGCGGAAGCCACCTGAATGATCAAGAGATCGTGAGGCCTCCCCGTTCTATCGTCCCGCTCAGGCTCGGGCAGTTGCTGCTTCTCTCTGCCTAGGTGTGCCTCCCCCGGGGCTGGATGGCCTCTGCCCCTCGCCTCGTCCCTGCGTTACTTCTATCCTTCACATTTTCAGTCTGCCCTGCGGAACAGTCCCGCTCGTGGAGTTAGGAGGCAATCTCAGGCTTTCTCACAGCCAAGGTTTTACATTCCAGGATCCTGCGGGCTGCATCGCAGAACAGCTGAAACTGGAAGGAACCTGTGGAGATCACCCAGTCCAAGCCCTCTGCCAAGGCAGGGTCACGCAGAGCAGGTGACAGGAACGTGCCCCGGTGGATTTGGAATGTCTCCAGAGAGGGACACTCCACGCCCTCCCTGGGCAGCTGTTCCAGTGCTCCCAGCTGCCGGCATGAGCTGCTGCTGCCCGAGGTGGTCTCTCTGCAGCCCCCGGAAAGAATGAGCTGAGCCCAGCCCCAGACAGGTCTGGAGGGTGTGAGGGTGCGGCCCAAGAGATGTTTGTCCTCGACACAGGACAACCATCCCTACCTGGTGCCAGCTGTGAGTGGAGCTGTCCCGGGCCTGGCTCTGAGAAGTGCAGGAGGGAGCTTCATCCTTGTCCCACGGATGCTGAATCTTTGCAAATGCATTGTTTCAGGCAATTTCCCTGGGAAAAACGTGTGGGAAAAGGGGAAGGTCGGTGATGGCAGAAGAAGCCTTTGGGCTGGAGAATGAGGGAGGGAGCAGCACCCTGTGTTGGCAGTAGGACAGGGGGAACAGGTAGAGAGGTGATGGGGAAGAGGCAGCAGGGAATGGTGGGGCAGCTGGAGCTATGGTATGGGGTACATGGTGCCATCCTGAAGAGAAGCTGTTGCTATATTTTATATATTAGTAAAGGCCTGTATGCACAAACCAGCCTTTGAAATAAGTCGTGATATTAAGGGCTAAAGTCCTTGAAACCTTCATGCAGAAGAGAAAGTAAAGCAAAACAATATCCCTGTGTGTAAGAGAAAAAATGTAAACTGTGTGTTTTAGCCAATAGTAGCTTGCTCTGCCTGCAGACCCTGTAGAACCCTATAAAAGGGGTGCTAAAGATAGAAATAAACGGCGTTCACGATTACTTCTGTGAAGACTGGTGAATTGCTCGGGGGTCTTTCAACATCTGGCGCCCGACCAGGGACACCCCTGCGGGCAGAGGGGCCTTGGAGTCAGCGGAGTGGATCTGGCCGTTAGACGTCGTGGGCTTGGATCGGCACCGGATCGGCAGCCTGAGCGCGGTGAGACGCGGAGCGGTTGGACGTGGAAATTCAGGCTGCTGGGGGGGGCCCAGGCAGGCAAGGGCGCAGTAGAAGGGTCGCGACCTTCCGCCTTGCGGGTCGCCGTCAGCATGGTGGATTTGCGGCGGCAGATAAACTGCTTCTCTGCATCCTCGTTAAACGAGGCGAAGCAGCCCAGGAAAAGGACCTGGAGATGCTCATTATATGGGCTAATTGTCATGGGCATTTGCAGTGCTCACACTGCTTTTTGCGGTGCAAGAACGGATCTAGAGCGGTTCTGGAGCGGGGAACGGGTCTAGAGCGGTTCTAGAGCGGGGAACGGTTCTAGAGCGGTTCTAGACTCGGTTCTAGACTCGGTTCTAGACTCGGTTCTAGACTCGGTTCTAGACTCGGTTCTAGAGCGGTTCTAGACTCGGTTCTAGACTCGGTTCTAGACGCGGTTCTAGACTCGGTTCTAGACTCGGTTCTAGACTCGGTTCTAGACTCGGTTCTAGACTCGGTTCTAGAGCGGTTCTAGACTCGGTTCTAGGGCGGTTCTAGGGCGGGGAACTGTTGCTATATTTTATATATTAGTAAAGGCCTGTATGCACAAACCAGCCTTTGAAATAAGTCGTGATATTAAGGGCTAAAGTCCTTGAAACCTTCCTGCAGAAGAGAGAGGAAAGCAAAACAATATCCCTGTGTGTAAGAGAAAAAATGTAAACTGTGTGTGTTAGCCAATAGTAGCTTGCTCTGCCTGCAGACCCTGTAGAACCCTATAAAAGGTGTGCTAAAGATAGAAATAAACGGCGTTCACGATTACTTCTGTGAAGACTGGTGAATTGCTCAGGGGTCTTTCAACAAGAAGCTGCTCCAGAATGTGCAGAAAGAGTTTGTGAAGCATGTGAGCAACCCATTGATCTCTGGGGTGCTGGACAACCTGCTGACCCAAGGCGTTCTGAGCCCTGGTGAAGTGGAAGAGGTGCAGAATCAATGTGGGATGCATGTGGGTAAGGCTTGCCTCCTCAAACATTGTGCTCCAGAAAGGGCACCAAGGTCAGCCAGATGTTCACTGACAGCCTCAGGATGGTGGAGCAGTTGGATCTGAGCTGACTCAGGTGAGAGATGAAGGGCCATGGTCTGCTCCTGGCCAGAGCCTCCAGTGGGATGCTAGGGTGCAGCCCTAGGGAGTGTCCAAGGCTCAAAGGCAAGGGGCAGTTGGGTATCACCACCCTGAGACCCCCTTGGCAGCCTGTGATGACAGAGCTCTGGGGGGTGGCTGTCCCTGTGGGCCGGAACGGGGATCCCAAGGGGATCTCTGGAGGCATCAGCACCCTGACACTTGATGGGCACAAGAGCCCCGTGAGTTGGTGCAGCCCATGGCACCATGTCTTGCTCATGTCTTGTACACCTGCCTGGATGTGCCCCTGGGATATCTCCTGATTCCCTGTACCCTTCCCATGCTGCTTTCATTTCTCCCTGCTGTCTCTCACCCCAGGTCCTACAATGCTCCCCTATGCTCCCTCAGCAGATACCATCACAAGAACAGACTACAATGTTCTGGAAGCTCTACTTCATCTCAGGCCACTGATCTCCTGCCATGGTGAGACTCTTCACCTCACACTATATAGCTGCCTTTTGTCTGTGCCCCAAACCTGGTACCTGGCCAGCAGGAAGGAGCAGGGAGAAATCCCCCGCCAGTCCTGGGTTTCAGAGCTCATGGTTTGGTGCAAAGGTGTTGTGTGCTGATAGCTGGGGACAGGCCCCACCCCCAGCTGGCTGGTGGCACCCAAGGAACTCATTTCACTAGCTTGTGACTCTGCAGCTTATTGGTCTGATGTTCTTCACAGGAAAAAAAATAATACACAGAGAACAAAAGTGTTTGAATTTGAGGGTGATACAGCAGAAAACTCAAGGCAAATGCAGCCCAGCTCCTGAGGAAGGGAAAGGGGAAAGGGGAAAGGGGAAAGGACAAGAACAGCTCTGCAGAAACAGCAAATCTCCAAAGCAGTCCTTGTTTCCCACTCTGCTAGGCAACTACAGCCAGACCTTGAATAAAACATCCTCAGTCTTCTGCCCTCCCTTCCTTTTAGGGCCTGCAAACAACCCCAAATTAAGAAAACTCACCCCAGGGAGCAGAAGACACCTGACTCTGGAGCAGCAAAAGCAGAGATGGTTGGTGTCTCTCTATTGTCCACACACACAGTGTGTTCCCAGTTTATGTCACCCCCATAATCAGTTCTGCACTGTCCCTGGCTTTACCAGTTGTCCAATAAAGAGATTTTTGCAGCAGACACCCTGCTCTTCTGTCTCCAGCATATTGTGGGTGTGCTTCAGGAGGATGCAGAGCAGGTGGGAGGGGAGAAATTGTTGGGAGCTCAGGGACAAAGCCACACTTGCCTTTGGGGCAGCCTGGGCAGATGTGCTCCTTGCTCAGGAGGCAGATTCCCCCACTCCCCAATCCTTACACTGCCCCAGGCACAGCAAGGATGCAATTTCCCCTGGGAGCCAAGAAAGATCCTCAAACCTGTGTCTCCTGTGCACTGCTCCCACAGCTTGTCACATTAGGGCCCAGTCCAGCGGTCACTTCCCACCAACATCCCTGCTGCCAACTGAGAACCTCTTCCTGTGCTCCCCACACGTGCCCTGCCCTCCATGGCCACGTCCAACCTGTGTTCTGCCTTGGCATGGAATCAGCTTTATTGCACATTCTGCAAAGTCACAGCCAGATCCTTGGGAGGGTCTGGCAGCAGGAAAAAAGAGGGCTCTCCTGCCCCCTCCATGTGCCTGACACCACCGTGCAGGCAGTGTCCTGAGCCAGTGCCACCCCATGTCCCTGCGAGGTGGCAGGAGATCTCAGCAGGATGCAGCTGCCTCTCTGCTCTGACTGCAGGAGAACCAGGATGGGAAAAGGTCTTGCAGGCAGGATCAGACTGCAGTGAGGGCAGCCAGTCCCAGCTGAGCCCATCCTCAGAGCCTGAGCCCTGTGTCACTGCCCAGAGCTCCTCAGGACCCACATGGGCTTTGCAGAAACCCTGGTCCCCAGTGCTACAGCTGTGGCAGGAAATTGAGGACAGCAGTGATGAATTCTTCAAATTTATCCTGATGGACTATGTGGCCTGCACCTTTAATGTACTGGATCTCTGCCTTGGGGAAGAGGCGCTGGATCTCTGGGTAGTCTCTGGAGCTGCAGGACAAGGGAACATGCCATGATCAGAGGTCCCTCCTGGTGTCTTCACTCCCCATCCCCGAGCAGAGGGTGATCCCAGGTATGACTCCTTCCCTGCTGGGAAAGCCCAGGTGGAGGAACCCCAGGCTGCCCCTTGCACAAAAAGTCAAACAACAGACCTGGAACCGCTTCTCTCCAGTCTCACCTGATATAGGGCGAGTCAGACCCTCCCAAGAACAGTGCAGGACCAGGATAGGGCTTGTGGAAGATGGGGAAGTTCATGATATCTGCCAGATGCCGGGAAATAGCCTCCAGGTTCACCCGCCACACATAGCGGCCCTCCACCTCCACCAGGTTGGTGAGGAGGAACTGTCTCAGCTGTGGGAGCTGCCATGGAAGGGGACCACACGCTCTTCAGTAAGAGCAACAAAACAGGATGTCCTGGCACCCTCCATCCTCCCCCATCTCCCATGGGATTTCCTACCTTGACCACAGGCTGCAGCTGCTCATCTGCCAGCTGGCGTGCTGCCGAGCGGCTCAGCCCCACCGGGACCTTCACCTCCTTCATGGCTGAGATGTAGGCAGAGAATTCAGACACGGGGGCGGTTGAGCCAGGACCAATGTCTACAGAGATGAGGCGCTCCACCAGGTCTGGCTGGAGACACAAACAGGGCAGATCAGATGCCAGGATCTCCCAAGATCTCCCCAGTGGGAGTGGGCACAGGGCTCCACTCCCAGTCATTCTCTGAAGGCTCTTGGCTCCCTCCTGTCTCAGCAGAGACCTCCATGTGCCCTTCCCAGAGTCTTTGTGCTCAGCACAGATCTCCAAGCTCCCTCACAATCCATGCTGGAGTCACAGGGCAGAGCATGGGCTGGTGGACATAGATTTGCTGCTGCTCCCATAGCCTGGCTCACAGTTCCGTGTGGGACAGCACCCACCCTGATACAGACTAGTCCCTGTGGAGCTGGGGGCAAGGCTGGCACTGGTGAACAGTCTCAGAAGGGACCATCCCCTTCCTACAGCCCCCCCTGGAACCTCCTGAGCCTGTGACCGCACCTCCACCCTTGTGGCTGCTGACCTGCTGCAAGGCCAGTGTCATGGCCGTCTTGCCCCCCATGCTGTGTCCCACGAGGATGCACTTGGTGATGCCCAGGCGGCTCAGGAGGTGCTGCACATCCAGGCTCATCGCTTCATACGTCATCGTGGGGCTGTGGGGGCTGCTGCCGTGGTTCCGGGCGTCCACCGTCAGCACCTGCCTGGGCAGGGGCAGCGCGTCACCACAGGAACTGCTCACCATGACCCCGGCCCCTCCGTGTGCTGCGCCTCCCCCCACGCCCCTGCCTCACCTTGCCGCTACCACGGCGCACCAGCGTCTTGGCCACCGTCTGGAAGTTGCTGTGGCTGCCAAAGAGCCCATGTAGCAGGACAAGGGGTGGCCGATCCCTGCGACCCTCCACCTCCACATGGGCCAGGGGCACTGCACTGCAGGGACACGGGCATGAGTGCAGGGGAAAGTGAGCCCTGCCCCTCTGCCCAGCCCTGGTGAGACACATTTACAGTGCTGTGTCCAGTCCTGGGGTCCTCAGGAAAAGGGAGACACAGAGCTCCTCAAGTGGAGGATACATGTGAGGATGAGGAGGGCCTGGAGCATCTCCCTGTGGAGGAAAGGCTGAGGGAGCTGGGGCTGCTCAGCCTGGAGAGGAGCCCCAGCTGAGAGGGGCCTCAGCCCTGGCTGTCCCTGTGTGCAGGGAGGGCTCCCAGCAGAGCCCGGGCTCTGCTCAGGGGCCCAGCAGTGGCACCAGAGCCACGGGCAGGGACCGAGCCCAGCAATTCCCCCTGCACAGGAGGCACAACTCGTGCCCTGGGCACTGCCCAGCCCTGCCCAGGCTGCCCAGGGAGGGGCTGGAGTCTCCCTGAGCGGGGATATTCCCGAGCCCTCTGGACACCCTGCGGTGCCCTGTGCTCTGGGCTGGAGCAGGGAGGTGACACCAGTGACGCTCCGGGCCCCTTCCAGCCTGGCCCAGCCCGGGGTCCCGGGAGAGCGCGGCCGGGGCCGGGCCCGGGCCCGGGCAGGCGGAGGAGGGGGCGTGGCCACAGCCGCTCACCGCCGTGCAGGGGGCGTGGTTCGTGGGGAGCGTAGCCGGTCCCTTGGTGCGGGCCACGCCCCTGTTCGCGGGATTCACCCCCGGGACCCTTACGTGGCCAGGGAGCGGGCGGCGGCGGCGGCGGGCTGAGGGAGGGAGCGCGGGAGGGGCGGTGGGGCCGGGGCGCGGGGCAGCCGGCGGAGCATCATGGCGGCGACGGGAGCGGCGCGTGGGCCGTGACGCAACGCGCGCGGCGGCCCCGCCCCTGCCCCGCCCCTCCGGCGGCTGCGGGCGCCCCCTGGCGGCCGCGCGGCGGCAGCGCGTGTGGGGAGGTGGCGGCGGCGCCGCTCCCTGCGCTGACCCCGCGGGCACCGGCACCGGCACCGGCCCTCGGGCCCGGGGGCAGCGAACCGGCCGGGGCGGCTCCCTGCGGCCGCCGGGGATTCCGCAGCGCCCTGCCGCCCTCCGCCGCCCGCAGGCACAGCGGGACCGGCCGGCACAGCCCCGCGCTCGCCGCCCCGGCCGCGCTTCCCCCAAGACTGGCCCCGCGCTCCTGCGACGGCTCTTGCCCCTTTGTCCCTGCCCGCTGGAGCGTGGCGGCGGGCGGGAGGGAGCGGCCGAGCAGGGCGGCCTCGCCCCAGCGCGGCTCCCGGGCGGGGGAAGCGCCTCGCGGCCCCCCCGGCGGCCGCAGACTTTGGACTGCGGGCAGGGAGTGTCCCTGCGGCATCCAGCGGCTCCGCTGCTGCTCGCCTCCGCCGCTCCCGGGGAGCTGTCCCTGGAATGCCGGGGACAACGGGTCCCCGCCACGGGCAGGGGCGCCCGGCGCTGGAGGAGAGGGGCTGCGGCTGAGCCCTGTGTCCCCGGCCCGGTGCCTCTCGGGTGCTGCTGTAGCAGGGTGTGTAAAGTGCCTCCAGGGGCTGGAGCGCCGTGTTCCCCCTCCCTGTGCCCACCTCCACCGTGCCGCACATCCCAAGGACACTCGGGTACCAAAACAGGACACGTTTATTGACAAATGTAACCGGTACAGACCACGCGTAACAGGGACAGACGGTGCCGGGCCAGCAGCGATGGGGGGACACAGCAGGGAGGCACCGTCCCCATCCCGTCCTGATCCTGCCCCACCGGCGTGGCAGGACCTCGCCGGGCGCCGCTTCTCCCGCCGACCCGAAACTGCCTCGTGTTTAACCGAAACTGTCTCTATTTACACAGCCCGGCCCTGACCCCGCGGCCGTCCCCGTCCCCTCCTTCGCGCCCCCCCCGCCCCGGCGCGGCCGCCCCCGGGCCCCGCGGAGGGCAGTGAAGGTCCCAGGGTGGGTGGGTGGGGTGGAGGATATCGAGGGGTGCCGGGGGACCCTGGGGGGGCTCAGACATAGTTCCTCTTGTCGTAGCTGGTGACGGCAGAGCGTGGGGCGGAGTAGGCCACCTTCCCCGTGGGGTACCTGTCGTCTTTGGGGGGGCAGGAGCAGCAGAGCAGGCCCCCCCCCAGCAGCAGGAGTGCCGAGGCCGCCCAGCCCACGTAGAGCGAGGTGCCCAGCTCTCGCTTCTGCGCTTCGATCACCAGCGGGTTGTAGAAATCCCGGATGATGGTGTTGGCCGACCAGCAGACAGGGATGAGGGTCATTACACCAGAGAGGAGGAAGATGACGCCGGAGACGATGGTGATCTTGGCTTTGGTGCTCTCGTCCTCCACGCAGCGGGTGCACTGGGCACCCACGATGGCCACCATTAAGCCCAGGACGGCCAAGATGATGGCCACCACCAGCAGGGCGCGGGCGGCTTGCAGGTCCTGCGGCAGCGCCAACATGGAGTCGTAGACCTTGCACTGCATCTGCCCCGTGCTCTGCACCACGCAGCTCATCCACAGCCCTTCCCACAGGATCTGGGCCGTCACGATGTTGTTGCCGATGAAGGCCGACACCTTCCACATGGGCAACGCACAGCAGATGATGCTGCACAACCAACCCAGCACAGACAAGGCCACGCCGCCAATCTCCAGCCCCATCGACATGGTGGATGGTTCAGTGACGCGCTCCAGGCGATGGCAGAGAAGAAGCCACGGGACCGAGACCGTCGCCACCAGCACCGCTCGCAGCCGGGGGATCGGCTTACACCTGTGCGCAGTGCTATTTATACGGGCTGGCCCCGGGGTGGGGTTTCAGTGCTGGCTGCTGGACGCTCCTCTCTGCTCCTCCGTCACCATCACCTGCGTCCCACACCCTCCCCTTTGTTTGCGGAGATGGCGCCGGGTAACCAGAGAAGGGCGGGAGGAGGAGAAACGCCACCTGCCACAGCCATCCTCTGGTTTCGGCCGATGGATATCAGGAAGCGCTACCACCACGCTCCTTCCCACCAAACCTCTTCTGTGGACCTGGAAATCCCAAGGGTTCACCTTTCCCCCGTGGAGGTGCTGGCGGGTCAGGGTGTGTTGATTTCTGTAGTGTTGTCAGTGCTCACATTTAACGGTGCTTTGGTGACTGTTGGGCACCTTTGCATCACCGAATAAAGTGCAGCCCCTTCGCCATGTCGTGAGGTTTGTGTCACCATTCCAGGGGACCTGCGGGTGCTCCCGACCCAGCAGGAACCCCTCCAGCCTGGCCCCTCCTGTTCCCACCCTGCTGGGCTGGGAGCACTGTCAGAGATTCTCTGACGGACTGATAAATATCTTTACTCATCCTGCACAAGTCCTATGACCTTGAAGGAAGCAGATAATGCACGTAACCACCCGGCAGCATCACCCTGACAACCTGAGCTGGCACCCGGCAAAGGGAAAAACATCCCAAGGCATGAGCAATCCCTTCAGACCTGGCAGCAGCAGCAGCCCCGTGGCTGTGGGGTGCGTGTTTCCCCCCCAGCCTCGCATGCCGGGGGTGGTGCCAGCGTTTCTAGTCCCCCTCCCCCAGGAATGTGGTTGCTGGACACAGACTTGCTCCTACCTGTTCCCTGCCTGCTCCAAAAATCTCCTCTACAACTTATTAACTACTCAAGAGCGCGGTGGGATGCTGGCAGCTGGCGCCGTGCAGCCAGGATGGGGGGGAGCCCTGCAACTGAACTGCACAAACCCTGACACCCCACAGCCACAGGGCTCAGAGCTGGGCGCCCCCACAGTGTCCCAGCAGCCACACGGGGCTGTATTTGGGTGCCCCACAGTGCCCTGATACCCAGTACTCTGATACCCAGTTCAGCACTCTGAACCCCCACAGCCAGCAGCGTCACCCCACAGCATCCTGATACCCCATATGTGGCTGGGTCAGCTGTTGTCACCCCATGTCACCCCAGCACCCCATATCCACCCAACTTGACCTCCAGCCCCCTGCAGCACCCCATGTCAGACCTCCACCATGCCATGACACCCCGAAACCCCCACGTACAGCCTCTGCCAACCCATGGCATCCCCAAAATACCCTGTACTCGGCTGGGTGAGCTTCTGCCACCCCACTGTACTGTGGCCACCCCTCCGAGGACACCCAAAATCCCCACGGCCAGCTGGGGGGCACCCAGGGGTGCCCCCTGTCCGTGCTGCTGGGGGGAGTCCGTGCAAGCAGCCCCAGGGTCTGTGCCCTTTGTGCTGGGGGCACCTCGGGGGTCCCTCGGGGGCACCTCGGGGTGGGTGTCACGGCCCAGCGCTGCCCGTGGGCACAGGGCCAGCCCCGCTGGGCTGGCAGCGGCGAGCACAGGAGGGGCCGGGCTGCCGAGGCTCCCACGTGTGCAGGGAGTGCCCGCGGCTCCGGGGAGTGCGCAGGCACAGGTGAGAGCACAGCCACAGCTACAGGTACAGGCACACACACACAGGTACAAGTACAGGTACAGCTACAGGTACAGGCACACACACACAGGTACAGGCACACACATACAGGTACAAGTACAGGTACAGGTACAGGTACAGGCACACACACACAGGTACAGGCACAGGTACAGGCACACACACACAGGTACAGGCACACACATACAGGTACAGGTACAGGCACAGGTACAGCTACAGGCACAGGTACAGCTACAGCTACAACTACAGGTACAGGTATAGGTACAGGTACAGGTACACACATACAGACACAGGTACAGACACAGGTACAGGTACAGGCACACACATACAGACACAGCTACAGGTACACACATAGCTACAGGTACACACATATAGACACAGGTACAGGTACAGGTACAGGCACACACATACAGACACAGCTACAGGTACACACAAAAAGGTACAGGTACACAAACACAGGTACAGACACACACACACAGGTACAGGTACAAGTACACAAACACACACACACACAGACCACACACACATACACACAGACAGGTACAGGCACACACAGACACACACAGAGGTACAGGCTCACAGACAGACAAACACAGACACACAGACACACAGGTACAGACAAACACAGACACACAGACACACACACACACAGAGGTACAGGCACACACACACACACACACACACACACACACACACACACACACACACACACCCCTCTGCCGGCAGCAGCGCCCCGGCATGCAGCCGTACTCACAAACACATGGACACACAGACATACAGACAGACACACACACGGACAGACACACGGACAGACACACACACGGACAGACACACACACGGACAGACACACACACGGACAGACACACACACGGACATACAGACACTCACAGGCTCAGACTCACAGGCTCAGACTCACACAGACTGACACAGAAGCAGAGGTGAACAGGCACATCCTGGTGGTACAGGTGCACACACGCACACCCTCTCCCGGTGCACGCGTGTCTGTGGGGTGCTGGCAGGGCTCTGGGGCAGGAGGGGGCTCCAGGCAGGGCTGGAGGGTGTGGGGATACCCCAAGCAGGGCTTTGGGGCACAGGATTAGGGGCAGGGTTTTACCCCCAGGTCTGTGGAGCAATGGGAATGCTCAGTACCGGGGCATGGGGCAGAGCAGATGACCCACACAGGAGCGGGAGGTAGGAGAGGGGGAAACCTGTGGACAGGGATGTGGGACAGGGAGGGCTGTAGGGCAGGGGAAGAGCGGGATACTCGGGGCAGGCGTGTGGGGTAGGAGCTACTGGGGTAGAGCTGGGATGGGACGGGGCAGTGAAACACTGCAGCCCCTGACCCTGCAATCAGAGCCCCACACGCGGCGTCCCCACTTTGTCATCCCAAATTGCCCAAAGTACAGGCTGTGTCCAGTGTCGTGCTGGCCCGGGGCAGCTGCCGCCGCCTGACTCACAGCGGAGGAAGGGGTAAATCACCGGAGTTTCGGGGTGCCGGCCACCCCCGGCAGGACACATTCTTGTGGTGAGTAAACAGCTCACTGGTGCTTACAGAGGAGCTGAGCAGGGCCACCGTCCCTGGGGGATTCCTGGGAGCACCCCCATCCCAAGCGCTGCATCTCCCTCCCCTCTTGGCTCCGGCACAGCTGGGGTCGCTCGGGATGGGGACAAAGCGTGATGGCCGCAAGAAGCCAGTGGTGACACGGGGACAGGCTCGCTCCACTGCTGTGCAGAGACCCCAAACAAATGTCAGACCCAAAGGCCACGGGAGCACGGCCGCTTTGGCCGCAAGGGAAGGACAGGGGGGACACCCGCTGCAGCATCCCCCGTGCGGGCGGCCCGGGGGTGCGCAGGAGGAGAGGCAGAAAGCGCCCCGGGCGCTCACGTGCGGTTGTTTTGGGGTGTTCCCCGCTGCGGTCGGGAGTGCCGGCGCGTTCCCCCCCCGGGGCAGCGGGGCCGGAGCCGTAAATGCCGCCTCGGCTGCTTATATTTCAGGCGCGGGGCTCCTGGCTCTGCCCCGGCCAGGGCACATAGTCAGCCCATTGTTGGAGCCCTTCTGCACGGCGGAGCAGGTGAGGCGGCTCCCAGCATCAATGGCAGCTCTGTCTGCCGGCGGGGAGAGGGCTGCGGAGCAGGGGGGCTGCGGGATGTGGACCAGCGGGATGTGGCAGGGGGCTTGCTGGGGGATGCTGGGCCGTGCCTGGGGCATCCTCACCCCGACAGCTCTGATCGGCTTTCCCGGGGCTTTGCCGCGGCATCTCATTTCCTCCGAGTGTCGCCGCTGGGGACACCCCCATTGCACCGCCCGAGACCCCTTCCCGATCCACCATCTCCCCCATCCCTTCGGCAACCACCTTGGCAGCGCTCAGGGGTGTTTTCCCTGTTGGGAGCCGCTGGTTGTTCAGAAACCGGACAGAGTTTTGACTTTCAGAGCGACTTCGGGCCGAAGGTCCCTTCTCTCCCCGCAGGGACCCCGCAGGTCCCAGCGCACAGCTCCCCTCCCTGTAAGACTTTGCCTTCCCCCAGCGAGAAACAACCTGACTGTGCATATTTGGGTCGGTCGGAGCGGTTTATGTTTGGGCAAGGATGTTTTTTGGGAACATTCAGTCTCTGGGCTGTCGGTAACTAATCCAGCGGGGAGAGGCTGCCCCACTCGCCTCTCACGGGCTGAGCGGGAGGGGTGTTTGCCGTGCCTCGCTTGGCAGATGTGAAGCCAGAGATCCCGGTGGATCATCATTTGCTGGCAAGTCTCACCTGCCTCTTTGGGACCTTGAGGTAGCTGGGTTGGTGGGTCCATGTGTGGGTCCTGGGGGATGAGGGGCTCTCGGCTCAGTGCTGTGGGGTATGTGACGTGGGACTGTCCCCAAACCCTTTTTGGCAGGAGATTCATGTCCCAAGCCCTCTCTCTGTGGGGTGTCCTCCTCCCTGAGCAAGGTGAGGGTGCCACAGGCTCTGCTGCGCACCCAGCAGTGCCTGGCATTGTGTGACACTGTTTAATGTCACCTCCCTGCCCCGGAATGGCCTCACTGCCCAGCCGAGGGGCTGCAGTGTGACCCACGCTGCTGAACCCAGGACAAGTGTCAGAAGCTGTTTCCTGGTGGATGTGTCTGGACGGGAGCTCTGCCCCCACAACCCTCTTAGTGCAGTGTAACGGGGATGGGAACCCAGGCTCCTCTATGTCCTTCCAACCCCGCTGGATTTGGGGCAGGGCATCCACACCTCTCTGGGTGCTGGTGCAGGGTGGTGAAGGCTCAGGATGGATTGAATGTGTTGAGCAGCCTGTTCTGGGCTGGAGGAGCTTCCTGCTGAGCAGGTGTCCCCCCAGGACATGTGCCTGTGCCATGGCTCCTTGCAAGTGACACTGGGGAAAATCTGGGACTGGGGTCCTGCAGGATGCACGGGGAATGAGTGCTGGGACAGGGCTGTGGGGCTGCTGTCCATGGAGTGGTTGTCCTGGATGTCCTGAGGTGCTTGGTGGTCCCACCTGTCCCATCCTCAGGCTCCAAGGGCTCTGAGGTCGGCTGCTGCTTCTCCGTGCCGGTGTCTGTGGGTCCTGCTGTCCGGCAGTGCTGAGGACTCGGGGCTGGCAGTGATGTCCGGGGCTGTGTGTCACAGCAATGTGGGGAAGGCCACAGGGGCTGCCCCGGTGTGGCAGCTGCCAGGTGGAATATATGTCACGTTCCAGCATTAATTACAGTAATTGGCTGTCAGAGGCCGTGCTGGCGCCTGCTCTGCCTCTGAGGGGGAGTATGAGCAGCTCAAGCTTTGATGTTCCACACGCGGGGGAGTCCCTGTCCCCACCTTGCCATTTGTCCCCAGCCCAGAGACGTGTCCCCATGTGCCTGCGGGGACACGGGCCCTGAGAGCCACACACACACGTGGGCGTGTGCCTCTCGCCAACCCCAAATTATCGGGTGGTTGCAGCAGCCGGCTGGGAGGTGAAAGCCTCAGGCAGAGTCTGGCCCTGGCGGGGATGCTCTGGAGCCCTGTTGATTAAAGGGGTTGTAGATTAAGGGAGCCCTTGACCACAAGGCTCCGGCCGCAGGCTGGACACGCTGGTATGTGAGCAATGCGGGCGTTCCAGCAGGACAGAGACAGAGCCTGGGCAGCTCCTCCAGCACAAGTCAGGCACGCAGGACCCTGACCATCCCCTCGGGCTGGGGGCTGCTGTGGGACACGGGTGTCCTCACCACAGTGCACAGGCCACCAGGCTTGTCCCACCACACCGGGACTCGGTGCCCAGGGACATCCCGGCACGAGCAGCAGCGGCTCCAGGGTCCGTCACACCAAGCAATAAGCACAAATGGTGATGGTAACCCCAGCGCTCAGGAAAACGAAGATTATCTCAGTGCCTCTTATCTTTTCCAGAGGCCCGGGATTAGGCTGGGGTGACGAAACAGTGCAATGTCCGTCTGTCTGTCTGTGCCGTCTGTCTGGTGTCTTGCTGCGCCTGTGCAGGGGCTTGGAGGAAGCAGGGAGGGGGCCTGTGTGGGAGTTGTGGATTAAAGGAGGACAGGTCAGCACCAGTATGGCATCGGTGTTGGCACTGGGATTGGGATCAGTTGGCATGGCTGGGACAGCCTGGGGCCCCTCGCAGCCCAGACCCCCCAACCCCACCACGCAGGCAGTGGCACACGGGCAGAGCTGGGGCTGAGGGTGGCTGTGTGAAGCCTGGCTTGGCACTGGATCACAGGTGAGCTGGGTTTGGGGTCTGCGCCCCTGTTGCCCCAGGCAGTGCCATCTCTGCTTCGTGGGGAACTGGCGGCCGCTCCAACCGGTTTGTGGGTCTGGGCGGTGACACCTCCTGCCTGAGGCCTCATGGAGGGCTGGGAAGTGCTGGTACGGACGCCAAGGAGCAAACAAGAGCCGCTTGTGTCCTGCTGGGCACGGAGCCCAGCAGCCAGAGGGGACAATGTGCTGCTCCCATGGCATGGGGCCATGGGGGGCCGGAGGCTGGGCTGGTGTTGGAGCAGTCACCATGAGCTGCAGGGAAACTGAGGCATGAAGGTGTGAAGGGACCCCATGCAAATGATGGAGCAGAGGGTTCTGGCAGTGATGGCAGAGATATCCTGGTGCTCCCCTTTAGCATCCCGGGCTGAGCCCCGGTGCTGCCGGGGGCACGTCCTGCCCGCCCGCAGCAGCGGGATGCGCTCTTGCACCTGGGTGGCCTGATCCTGGTCCCCCGTGTCCTCCTCCGTGGGAGCAACCGGGATATTAAGTGTCATCGCTGCAGGGAGAAATACAAGGGGAAGAATCCCGGGAAACTGGTTCTACCCCTCCATCCGGTGCCGACGGCAGCCCGGCGGCTGCGGCGGCGCTCCTCCCTCGGCAAAGGCATAAAATGCCCGGCATGGTCCCGGCAGCCGGCACTGCGCGGCAGGAGGCGGCCAGGGGAGCAGGCAGCGAGCCATGGCCTCCATGGGGATGCAGGTGCTGGGCATCGCCCTCTCCGTCATCGGCTGGTTGGCTTCCATCCTCTGCTGCGCGCTGCCCATGTGGCGGGAGACGGCCTTCGTCGGGAACAACATCGTGGTGGCGCAGATCATCTGGGAAGGGCTGTGGATGAGCTGCGTGGTGCAGAGCACGGGGCAGATGCAGTGCAAGGTCTACGACTCGCTGCTGGCCCTGCCGCAGGACCTGCAAGCCGCCCGTGCCATGGTGGTGGTGGCCATCGTCCTGGCCATCCTGGGCACCCTGCTGGCCGTCGCCGGGGGCAAGTGCACCAACTGCGTGGAGGACGACACCGCTAAAGCCAAGGTCATGATCCTCTCCGGCATCATCTTCATCGTCGCCGGTGTCCTCATCCTCATCCCCATCTCTTGGTCAGCCAACAGCATCGTGCAGGACTTCTACAACCCGCTGGTCTCTGACTCGCAGAAGCGGGACCTGGGCTCGTCCCTCTACGTGGGCTGGGCGGCCTCGGCGCTGCTGCTGCTCGGGGGGGGCATCCTGTGCTGCACCTGCCCCCCCCGCGGGGACAAGCCCTACTCCGCCAAATTCACGGCTGCTCGCTCGCTGCCGGCCAGCAACTACGTGTAGGTTCCGCCTGCCCGGAGCCCCCGGCCGCTCCAGGGAGGGGGGACCTCCGGGGACAGCGGCCTCCCCGGCCGGGCTGCGACTGGCCGGGCGCCGGGGTGGTGCGAGGGAGCGCAGACAGAGCCGCCTTTGTTCCACCGGGATTGGAGCCGGTTCTTTAATCTCGGTTGAGACAGGGGACAAGGAGATCCTGTCCTGGCTGCCCGCGGTGGGGGTCCTGCTCCCCCCGGAGCATCCAGCTGAGGCATCTTCTCCGAGACACCGCCTGATCTCCTCGGGCATTTCCTGGCTCCCGGTATCGGGGTGTGCCATGTGGTGACACAGCTCCCGAGAGCCCGTCCCAGGCTGGCAGAGGTCTCTCTCTCCCTGCGTGCAGCTCCCCGGGACGTGTCGGTCCCTCGGGGTGGGTGGCGGTGTCGGTGCTGCAGGGACAGCCAGCCTGTCCCCCGCGCTCACAGGGACGCGGTGGCTCTGCAAACCCCGGCAGGGTCTTGAGGGGTGACAGGGGCTCTCACCTGCCTATTCCCTAAATTTTGACTCTGACCTACTTTCGGGGCTCGGAGCGGCCGTATAGTGTGATTTCTCGCGGCAGCTCCCCAGGGCGGGGGCATCATTATCCTGGGAGTGGGAAGGCAGCGGCCGGGCTGGGAAAACCGGTCGGGGAGGAGGGACCGGAGCCGAGCTGTGCCCCCGCATGGTGGGGGGCGACTCCGGAGCCGACCCCATCCCTCTGCCCACGGTGGGGTGCCCGGGGCCGGGGGTGGGTTCTCACGGTGCCCCTGCTGTGCTGCCGCCCCTCCCCTGTTCAGCCTTCCCGCATTAAACGGCAGCTGCTCAGACCCCGCTGTGCCTCGTGTTCTTTACCCCCTCCACCCCCCGCCTCGGCCGTGGGACAGCCGAGCTCCTGTGCCCTGGGCTCCCGTCCCCCTGAGAGATCACCCAAATCTGTTCTTCGGAGCCTCTTGAGATCCCCGCCGCCTGTTCCAGCCCTGGCATCACTGTCCGCTCCCCCCGGCACCGGGCCCGTCCCACGCCCGACCGGCCGCGATCTTCCCGGCGAGCGGGGAGGAGGCGGGGGGCGGCCGGGGCGGGTCGGGGCGCGCTGGCCCCGGGGCCACCCCACAGCCCCGGCTCCGAGCGCCCCGGGCCGGCGTGGGCAGCTCCCCGGGGTTTGTCTGTCTCGCCTCCGGCACGGCAAGCGCTCCTCTGCCTTGGGAACATCCTTTCTTCCTTCCTTCCTTCCCACCTCGGGGTCCGCGGGGACGAGGAGTGACTCCGCCTGCCTCTGTGTGTCTCATCTGGGTCTGAGGGCTGGAGGACTCCCAGCTCCCCAGTCCCACTGGGCACGGGAATGGTGGAGAATGTGCCTGTAACCCTGTGGTGCCGGTGGCCAGGTGGGAATGTGGGCACAAGCACTGTGGAGCATCCCTGGGGACCCACGGAGCCACCGCCTGTCCCCTGCACCCCGTTTTGGGTGTCTGGTGTGGCCCAGGTCCCGCTGGCTGGGGAAGGGAGCCTGGGATGGCTCCCACCGCCCCTGCCTGCCTGGAGCACGGGGAGAGGGGCTGTGATTTTGGCCCAAAGGGTCTTTCATGGCCCAGGGGATGCCAAGTCCCAGTGCTGGGTGTCCATCGGGCTCCTGAGGGTACAAGGTGCTGGGTGAGGAGTGGAGATACAACGGGAGAGGAGAGGCTGGAGAAACTGAAACTGGGACAGGGGAAATGATGGTGAAACCTCTGGCAAGAGCCGCAGGGTGTGCCAGGCATGACCGATACCCGCTGAGCTCGGGGCCATAAAACCCTGCTGGTCGCAGCTGCCAAACGTGGCACAGGCACCCATGGGTGAACTCTGCTCCGTGAGGGGCTGATCCAGGGTCACAGCAGTCACACATGACCATGGTGGAGCTGCCAGGGTGCCCAGTGTGTGTCCCTGAACCAAGCACCCCTCTCTCAGGGATGCCATCTGTGGTGACCCCATAGCCCCTCACCCGTGTTTGCCCTCCTGGGGCTGCTCCCGGATGGTGCCATGGAAGGTGCCAAGCGCCAGACCTGGGACTGGGGCAGAGCTGAGCTCTGACCCATTTCTGTTTTCCTCTGGAGAGGAGATCCCGGGTCCAAAGGGCACCGTAGCACGGCCGTGAGGGTGAAACCAAACTGGGAGCAGGCAGTGCTGAGTGGTGGGGGGGGCTGCCTTCCCTGCCCATGCCCCTGGCACGAGACTCGTGGCCGGGGAGGCTGAGCACCCGTGGTGGAGTGGGACGTGGGGTGGGCACTGGGGGATGGCCACCAGGGCAGGACATGGGGTAAGTGTGGGGCAGGGGATTTGCACTCTGGAGCCCCTCATCCTGCTCCCCTGAATCCTTTCCCTGGCACTTGCCATGCCCTGGGAAGGGGTGATGGCAGGGACTGTGCTGTGGGGACAGTGTAGGGGCCAGTGTGACACATGGGGGCTCCTGCACCTTGGCCTGCTTGGGGCCTGGGTCCTCAGTGCCACATGTGCCCCATCCTGTCCTGCAGCACTGCCCCATGCCACTCATGTCCCCGTGTCCTTCAAGTCACCATGTCACTCATGTCCCCATGCTGACCTGCAGCCATTCCCACCCCGGTGGGGAGCAGGCCATAGCAGCTGAAGCCCACGCTGTCCCTGAGGGCTGTGCCTGTGACACTCGTGCTTGTCCCCGCAGGAGCTGCCAATGGCCATGATGACAATGCAGATGGGAGGACTGATGATGGCCGCGCTGGGCTGGCTGGGCTCCATCCTCACCTGTGCCCTGCCCATGTGGAAGGTGACGGCCTTCATCGGCTCCAACATCGTGGTGGCCCAGGTGTTCTGGGAAGGGCTGTGGATGAACTGTGTCTACGAGAGCACGGGGCAGATGCAGTGCAAGGCCTACGACTCCCTGCTGGAGCTCACCTCTGACCTGCAAGCTGCTCGTGCCCTGGTGGTCACCTCCATCTTCGTGGCCTTCTTTGCCTTCTTCATCGCCCTCTCGGGAGCTGACTGCACCCGCTGCGTGGATGACAATGGCACCAAGACCAGGATCTCTGCGGTGGCAGGTGTAATCTTCATCATGGCCAGCATCATGCTGCTCATCCCCGTCTCCTGGTCTGCCAACAGCATTGTCAGCAACTTCTACAACCCCATGGTGCCTGAGGCCCTCAAGAGAGAGCTGGGGGCTGCCCTCTACATCGGCTGGGCCTCCAGTGCCCTGCAGCTCTTTGGTGGGGGTGTCCTGTGCTGCTCGGGATCCCAGTCCCAGCAGGACCCCTACCCCAAGAAGTACAGGGCTGTGAAAAGCTGTGGCCCGATGGGCTATGCCATGAAGGACTATGTGTGACCACTGTGCCCAGGTGGCAGCCCAAGGCAGAGCACCACCGTCCCTGTCCTGCATCCCTGTGCCACCCCCTGCCCCTGCACTGCCTCCTCCTGCCCATCCCCACTCTGGCTGACCCCAGCACGGTCCCCAAATGTGCCCTTCCCCAGGGCAGGGACTATAAACATCCTGGTGCCACCAAGGCTGCCTGGGCTCGTTTTGAACAGCGCGGTACGGGGAGGATGGTGACGCGTCCCGGGGGTGCTGTGCCCTGTTCCAGCACCTGCAACACCCCCATCTTCCCATGGGGATCAGCAGTAGCGAGCAATGGTGCTCCTGGCATTCCCTGCAGCAGGAAACTGAGGCAGGGAGAGGATGCTGGGAGCCAAGAGAGGCACAGGGGGACACCAAGTGCTCTGAGCCCCCATGGACCGGGAGCAGATCCCAGAGAAAGGCTGAATCCCCACTCCCAGGCTCCAGCCACCCTGGAGGGTGCAGATTCCCATTGCTCTGGGAAAAACACAGCAGGTAGACAGCAGGGACAGAGCTTTATTGAACAGGCAAGTGCAGGGCTGGGGACAGCCACAACCCCCAGCTGCCCAGGGGACAGTGCTGGGGACAAACGGGGAGGGAGCAGCAGGACAGCTACTGATGGGCACAGGGACCCCAAAACATGGGGGACGAAGCAGGAGGGTGACAAGAGCCATGGGGAGGGCGAGTATGGAAGATGTGGCACGCCCTGGGTGAGGGACAGGGACAGACACAGACCTCACATGGAGGAACAGCTCCTGAGGGGATGGATGCAACCTGTTCTCCAGGAACACGGGAACAGGATGAGCAGGAACAGGTCTGAGGAAAGGAAAAAATGAAAAGAACCCCAAATATTCCAGCAAGAGATTTGGGTAAAAAACTTCCCAAGGGAGCAGTGGAGGAGAAATTGTGGAGGCAGCCCAGCAAGGGGCTGGAGGAACAGGCTGGGCAGGCAGTGCTGGGTAGGGAGCAGCCACCAGCTCCCCAAATCTCTTCCAAACTCATTTCCCCACCCAGACCATTAACTACAAAGCTGTGGGAAAATGAGAGATTCAAGCAGCTGGTGTGGAATGAAAGGCAGATGTGGCACTTGGACAGCCCCTCCAGCTGGGACCCACCTTGGCATTGCTGCTTTGACTCTAAATGTGGAGGCTCCTGCACCTCAGCGCTGGGTCAGTCCCTGGGGACGATGAGGATGGGGACCCACCTCCAACAGTCCCCAGGTAAAGACTCTGGGGGTAGGAGATGAAGAAGGATCCAGATTTTGACCATGAGTGCTGAGGTGAAGTGGGGAGGAGACATCCCAGACTGGACATATCTTGGAGCAGCCATGTGGGTCTGTGAGATGTCACGGTGAGCGCTGAGGTGTTGGGGGCAATACCTGAATGTCAGAGCTAAAGGTGGTGCCCAGGAGATCCTGGTGAATCCAGGAGACCCTTCCCGTGCTGAGGAGCAGACAAGGACCCCAAGCCCAGACCTCGGTGAGAAGGTAGAGAAGGAAGGGAATGGGGAAATTTCCCCCAAATACTGTCACCCCCAGCAGCTGCTCTTCTGCAGGAGGGGATCACTGGGCTCAGTTTTATCAGGGTGCTCACATCCCCCTCACCCTCAACCCCCCCAGAGCCATGCTAGGTCTCAGTCCTCCTCGAGGTGGGGGACAGGGCACTTCTGGTAGATGTAGACGACCCCGGAGATGTAGCCGTTGCCCCGAGTGCTCTCCTCCTCGCTGGTGGCCCTCTCCCAGTACTCCACCTCCTGGGCCAGCAGCTTCTGCCAGGCTCCGCTCCGCTCCAGCTGCCCCAGCGCCGCCTCCAGCTCCGCCTTGTACCGCAGGTTCGAGGGGTTGCTCCTCGTCGTCAGGCACAGGAAGCCGCCTGTGGGACAGGAGACAGGTAACACTGACACACGGTGTCCCTCTCGGGGGACATCCCCCGGAACGGGGACACGGGGAGACACTGAGAGCCTGCCAGGAGCCAGCGGGCAGGGGACAGGCAGGGCATGGACAGGGCATGGACAGGGGATGGACAGGGGATGGACAGGGCATGGACAGGGGATGGACAGGGCATGGAGAGGGGATGGACAGGGCATGGACAGGGCATGGACAGGGCATGGACAGGGGATGGACAGGGGATGGACAGGGCATGGACAGGGCATGGACAGGGGATGGACAGGGGATGGACAGGGCATGGACAGGGGATGGACAGGGGATGGACAGGGCATGGACAGGGGATGGACAGGGCATGGACAGGGGATGGACAGGGCATGGACAGGGCATGGACAGGGCATGGACAGGGGATGGACAGGGCATGGACAGGGAACGGACAGGGAATGGACAGGGGATGGACAGGGGATGGACAGGGGATGGACAGAACACGGACAGGAAATGGACAGGGCACGGACAGGGCATGGACAGGGCACGGACAGGGCACGGACAGGGCAAGGACAGGGCATGGACAGGGAACGGACAGGGCACGGACAGGGCACGGACAGGGCATGGACAGGGCACGGACAGGGCACGGACAGGGCACGGACAGGGCATGGACAGGGAACGGACAGGGCAAGCCTCTCCCCCCTTACCGGGCTTGGTGACCCGCAGCAGCTCCGGGAGCACCGTGCTCGGCACCTGCCCCTCGCCCAGAGCCCCCACCAGCGTCACGGCATCGTAGTGCTCTGCGAGGACACGGGGCGTCACCGGGGGACCCTCCGGGGCTCCCCCCGCCCGGTGCCGGCCGTCACCTGCGGCCGGTCCGCCCCCCGTTACCTGCGGGCGCGGGCAGCGGTTCCGTGCCCAGGACACAGAGCCGCAGCTCCTGGTACAGCCCGGTGCTCCGCGCCCGCTCCAGCATCCCCGCGCTGCCGTCCACGCCGTGCAGGCAGCGGAACCCGCGCCGGTGGAGCTGCGGGGACAGAGGCGCCGTCACCCCCGCCCGTGCCGCTGTCCCCGTCCCGCCCCGCCCGTGCCACCGGTACCTCCCGCGCCACCAGCCCGGTGCCACAGGCCACGTCCAGCAGCCGCGCCCCCGCCCGCGGCGCGAAGGCGAAAGCGAGCGAGGCGGCGGCGAGATGCGGCGCCCGGTACTCCAGAGCCGCCACATCCTGCGGGGACACGGCGGTCAGCGGGGACAGCCGCGGGCCCCCGCCGCTCCCGCTCCCGCCGTGTCCCCGGGCACCTGCTCGTAGCGGGAAGCCCAGCTGTCGTAAAGCCGCAGCCGTTCGGGCAGCGTGGAGCCCCGGTGAGCCGCGGCCACCCTGTCCCGGACGGCGGCCGGCAGCCCCATCCCGGTAGCGCTCGGTACCGGCCGGGCCAAGTGACCCGCGGCGGGCCCCGCGCCCATTGATCCGCGGGCTCCGCTCCGGCCCCGCCCCCCCGGCCCTGGCCCCGCCCCCCCGCCCTGGCCCCGCCTCCCCCGCCGCGCCCCGGCTCCTCATTGGCTCCTCCTCCCGCCCCGGCCACGCCCCCGAGCGCGGTGACCCCGCCCCCGACTGCCCGGAGAACCCCATTGGCTGCCGGAGCTGCCCCCGGGAGCGACCAAGTGCGCCCGGAAATGGGGGGGGACGGGCCGGGTGTCCTGAGAGCCGAGCAGTGTCCGAGCGGTGACCGAGTGCCCCAGGGGGGTGACCGGTCCAGGGCTGGTGACACCAAATGCGGGGTGACACCGGATCGCGGTGGGTGCGGCACCAGGAGCCCCGCGGCTGTCGCTGTCTCCCAGCAGTGCTCGCTGTTTCTGCTGCCCTGGCACCTTTAAGGGTCAGTTCCCATTGTGTCACTCATGTCCCAGGCGAGGGGACAATGTCCTGGACGGGTCACCTCCTGCTCGGCCCCTGGCGCCAGCCCCACACGGCCGCGGTGATGCGCTGTCACCTCCATCCTGCACCCGCATCTCCTTCCTCCACTGCGAGCGCCACCAGTGCGGCCACCACCGTGTCCCTCCGTGTCCCTCCGTGTCCCGCCGTGTCCCGCCGTGTGCGGCAGTGACAGCCCGGGACTGTCCCCGGGAGGAGGCCACCCGCCCCCGGGGCAGCTCTCCTTGTCCTGCCCGGCCTATCCCGCCCTCTCGGGGGTTCCGGTCCCGTGGGGACAGGACGGGACAGGACAGGACAGGACAGGACAGGACAGGACGGACAGGACAGGACAGGACAGGACAGGACAGGACAGGACAGGGCAGGACGGACAGGACAGGACAGGACAGGACAGGACAGGACAGGACGGACAGGAGCGGGCAGCTGGAACCGATGGTCCCCACGGTCCCGTCCAGCTCCGGCTGTGCCGTGGGTGCATCAGCGAGTTCGGCTTTTGCTCAGAGCAAGAAGCACCCCTGGGAACCAGCGCCATGCACGGGGAGGGCGGGATGTCACATCCAGATCAGAATTCCCTGGAATGCCTGATCCAGGGGCCCAACATTGGTGGCTTTCCGTCTCCAGCTCCGCTCTCTCCCTCGGGCTCTGCCTGGGGGTCACTCCGGGGGTCCCCGGTTAAAACGACTTGGGTGTCGCAGCGAGGACGAGGGACAGGCTCCGGGACAAGCCAGAGCTGTGCCTGTCGCCTCTGGCTGTTTCCAGCAGCGAAACACACGGATCCAGCCGCTAATTAGTGACGGATTCAGCCGCTAATTAATGTCGGGACGAAAATGCGGTGCCCTGACGAAGCCGGTGGCCGCCCCGAGGCCGCGTCGGTGGCCTCGTCACCTCCTGTCCCCGTGTCCCCCGCTGCTGTGCCCTCCGCTGGCCACACGCGGGGACAGCGCTGGCCCTGGAGAGGGAGCCCTCCACCCGCGGCTCGGAGCCTCCCGGAGCCGGGCTCGGAGTCCCGCCGAGCTCCTGCGGGGATGGCACAGGGCAGGAGGGGCTGGCGGCGGCCGGGGACAGCGGGGACCGTCCCTGAGGACACAGGGATGGCTCCCGCGGGGGCTGCAGCCCTGTGACAGCTCCTGCCACTGTTCCTGGGCATTTTGTCCCCTCTGCTGCCACCAGCGTGGGCCCAATTCCTGTCCCTTGTGCTCGACGTCCCCGGGAGGGCTGTGGCCTCCAGCAAGGGCTCTCACAGTCTCCTGATGGTTCCCACCACTGACTGAACCTTCATTTGCAAACCAGTGCTGGGATGCAGTGCCAGCACCCCGTGTCCCTGCTCTGCCGGCCCCAGGGGCTCTCGGACCTTGCCTTCTGCAGCCTTGACCCGCACGGATCCAGCCCCGAATTTGCCGGAGCTTTCCCAAGCGCCCCGTTCCCGCGGCTGGCTGTGTCACAGCACAGCTGTGCAAACATCTGCACGCCGTGCCACCAGCGTGCCTCTGCGCTGCCTGGGACCCGGCACGGCCCAGCCCTGGTGTGCACCAGACCTGCTGCCAGCGTGGATGCCCCGGCTTGTCCCTGCTGAGGGCAGGGGACAGTGGTGGCAGCAGGTTTTGGCAGGTTGTAGCGTCCCGTGGCCAGGGCCAGTGTGAGGCTGGACTTTGTCCTGACACGTGGCGTGGTGCTGGCGGGCTTCCACTGGCTCCACAGGACATCCCTCTCCCTGCTGCAGGTCCTTGGGGCGCTATCCTTGTCCCCTGCCTGGGGACAGGGGTCTGTCCGTGCACTCATGGGGACCCTGGAGCTCATCTCAGCTGCCCTGCTGGAGGAACACGTCCCCCCAAGGCAGGGGCTGAGCCCTCTGAGGTCTCTGCTGGGACCTCACCTGCCCTCCCAGCCCAAGGAGCTGCTGCAGGTGTGGAAGGGGAGCTTAGGGGGGTCCCTGCCTTCAAATCTGCCACTGAGCTGGGGCTGGGGTTGGGAAAGCCCAGGTCTGTGCTGGCATCTCCAGGGTGGGCAATGTCACCTGGCACCAAACCTGCCTGCAGGTCCCTCCTCCGGACCTTCCTGGGTCCCCAGGTGAAGTGTGTGGTGACATTGGTACCTGGGCAGGTGAGCTTGCTGTGCTCCTCCATCAGTGCCAGCCTCTGCAGGTGTCACCTGCATCCCATCCTCCCACACGCCCAGGACGTGCTGCTTCCATCCCTTTCCTGTCTGGGGACTTCCCACCCTGACCATATCCAGAACACCCAGACTTGTTTTGTCACACCCCATCACTCTCCGGACCCATCTCCTGTCCCTCATAGCCCTTCCCACAGCCAGGTGAGCTCCTCCGCTGCTGCCTCCCTGCTCCCATTCCCACAGGCAGTGCCGTGACATCAGTGACACCTTGGCACACCCCAGGCCGGTGACTCAGTGTCCCTCCTGGGACGGCACCTCTGGAACTCATCATCCTTCGTGGAACAGCACCCTCACGACCAGAGTCCTTTGTGGAACAGCACCTTGTGACTCAGTGTCCTCAGGTCCGCCCCAGGAGCTCCCTGTTCCCACCCTGGCGCTCAACGTGACTCGCCCGTCACATCCTTGCCTCTCCTGGCTCTGCAGGTGTGGCTGCACCACCCCTGGCTCGGGGGGCATGGGACACCCCCCATGTCCCCAAACCCCCCCGAGCACCTGCCCTGCCACCAGCCTGGCTCCCCAGAGCCCTCTTTGGAGACAGCCCCGCTCCTGATCTCCTCCCCTGCTTCATCCCTGCATCTTGGGAAGTGACTGCCACCTCCTGGGAAGAGCAAGCGACAGGCTGGGGGAGATCCAGGAGGTGGAAGTTAAAGTCAGTAAAGCCCAGCTCTGTAATAAGGTGCAAACCTTCACTGAAGCAGGAGTTAATGAGGGGATTAGTGGCTATAAATAAACAAAGGATTTCTTGTGACTTGTAAAAGATGACTCCGTGCTTTCGGGAAGGCTCTTGCAGTATTTCCTGGAGCCCAGTCCTTCCTTTCTCGGGGACATCCCTGAATCCCAGCTCTGAGCCCAGCAGATTGCCATTGGCAGGAGGGATGGAGAATCCTGTGCTGCTTCATCCCCTGCCCATCCTCCCCAAATGAGGACTTGAGGGGGGTCCCCGTGGGAGTGAAACCAAAGAGGCCAAACCTTTATTGCTTTGTTGAGCTGAACCTGAGCTGAGCTTTGCCAATTCTAACTGGAAGCAAATCACCAGGCTTGGACCATGTCACACAGCCAGGGAATTACACAAGTGAGTTGGAGTCAGGGCAATGGAGTGGGGATGTGTCAGCAGGTTGGGTGATGATGACCATGGACTGAGAGTTCCTAGAATCCTAAAAAGCTTTGGGTTGGAAGGGACCTTAAAGACCAGCTCGTTCCCTACCCCTGAGTTCATCCATCCTAGAGCTCAGTGACATTTGTGCTTGTTTTTGAAATGATGTCAACCAATCGCTCCTGGCTGTTGAGTCTTGCCCTCCCTGTGCCGAGCATTTCAGCTCTGGAGGACTTGACCAGAGGATTACATCTTTGGATTTCCTGGCTGGAGCTCCTCTGAATGCTCTCCAGCCTGTGTTGATCCAAATGGCCTGGCTGGTGCTGGTGCTGGGTCTGTCTGAAGCTGAGTGACAGCTGGAGCAGGGTGTGCAGTGAGTCTCGAGGAGGAGGAGGCAGAGCAGGGGAGTGAAGGCTGTGGGCTGGAGCTGCTGTCACAGCTCCCGGGCTGCACGTGTGAGGGAGGGTCCTGCAGAAACAGAGATAAGTTCAGGGAGAGGCCAGGAATCCAGCAAAATGGAAATCTTGGGAATTATCTCAAGAACAAGGAGGAGGAGCCCAGACAGCGGAAACAACTTTAAATCATTTGAGACAGGGTGACAGGAGTCTGGGCAGAGGCAGCACGGCCTGCTGGCTGATGGATTGCCCAGGCCCCAAAGGGAAGGTGAAGGTGACCGCTGGTGGCCCATGGTGGATCCTGTGGCTCTGGGCAGGTGTGACCATGGCTGGGTCTGCTTGGTCACCTTCCTTTTCTACATCGAGTGGGGAGTGCAGGTAAAATCCTCCCACAAGGCTGAGCTCAACCTGGGCTGGGCTGGAGGCACAGGGAGCTTGGATAAATCCTGTAATTCCAAAAGCCTGATTATGGGCTTTTGTCTTACGGCACTTTGAACACTAGCTGAAGAAATCTCATCTGTGGATTATCTCAAGTAACAATTAAACTGGGAGCTCACATGTGTTCAAAGGGTGGATTCAGCTTGAGTTCATGGAAGAAAATTCCCCCAGGGATTATCACAGCCGAAGGTTCAGCTCTGGCTCGGGAGGTCCATGAAAACTGCTGTAAGCTGGGAAAATATTTGAGGCTGTGTCACCCTGTGTGGGTGCTGTGTTTCTGCTGCTGGGGGTGAAGTGCAGGGGAGCTTTGGGCACTGCCCCTCCACCTCCTCAGAACAGGGCAAGGCAGGGAATCTCCAGCTGGGAAGGGCACGTGTCCGACCCTGGACTGCAGGATGGGGTTTGGTGCTGTTTCACAGGACCACGACTTTCCTGGGACTGTTACAATGTGTGTGCTTCCCACAACCTTCAACACCTTCAACCCACAGCCACGTGAGAAGGACCAACTCAAAGTGAGCCTGACTTGAGAAATGATGTTTTAAAAAGGACACCCCACATCCCACCTCGTTAAGGGAGATACCGTAAGAGGAAAGGCATAAGTGCCCAAGGCCAGGTTGGACACTTGGAGCAGCCTGGGACAGTGGAAGGTGTCCCTGGATGGGCTCTGAGGTCTCTTCCAATCCAAGCCATTTCATGATTCTGTGCTTTGAAGCCACTCAGGTCATGCTGGTCACTCTGCAGCAGTTCCTGAAGCCTTGCCAGGTCCCTGCTGTGACCTCCCTCTCCCTGGCCAGGTGTGCAGGTCAGTCCCAGGTACCTGCAGGCTCTGTGTGCAGCACAGATGCTCTGGGCCATGCCAGATCCTCTGTGTTTCTTGGCCCCCGGCTCCTCGGCCATCTCGCCAGGTATGTAACTATCCCAGCTATTTCCTGCTGTACTGCGAGGAAAAATGAAAAAAATTAAATCATCCAACCTTTGGCCCTATTTGATACAAATCCAGGCTGCAGCATTGCAGACAGATTGCGTGTGGTGGCAGCACCACGAGCACCCTGTGCCCTGCCTGTTCCCTTTGGCAAGGGGAGCACGAGGGGCTGCCACAGACTGTCCTGGAGCCAGCTCCCATCGCAGCCAAGTGATTTATGGGCTGCATTCCTGCTCCTGACAGCCACATCCTGGGATGCTGTGCTCCTGCACCGCCTGGAGAGAGGGACTGGGGCTGTCTGGGGCCACTGGTGCTCCCTGGAGCTGCCCTGACCTTGGCAGAGAGGGGCAGCTCTCACCGGTGCTGCCAGCAGAGCAGGGCTGAGGAGGGACATCCTCATTTCCCAGGGATTCTTTTTGTTTTGTGTCTCATGATGAGAGTGCCGGGGGTCCAGCATCCCAGGGTTACAGCCCACAATCCAAACTGGAGGCTGGGATGTTCCCAGGCTGCTGTGATGGGCCTGCCCTGTGCAAGGGGAGCTGGGCTGTGCCAGTCTGGCCATTGCTCAGCCCTTTGCTGCCTGGGGCTGAGCTGGGGCTGCTGGGTTTGGCTGCAGGGCCCAGAGCCTGTCCTGAGAGCCTGAACCCCCCGGGATGTGCAGCTCAGGGCAGCTGCTCTGCTCCTCCCCTGGGCCCACGGTCACGGAGGGGATTTGCTGTCCCTGGGCTTGTCCCCAGTTGCCCTCAGCGAGTGATGCTGATGCTGCTGGGGAATGGACACGGCAGTGAGGACAAGCCAAGCCCTGGGACTCGATGGCCACTGGGTTTGCTGGTCCTGTGAGCCGGTGGGAGCAGTGCCTTCCTCATGCCCAGACATCCCAGGCCAGGCCAGGCTGGAGGCAGAGCCTTGTCTCTGGCTGAGGGTGGGACACGGTTTCTCCACACGTCTCCAGATCCCATCCTGCCACAAAACCCAAGAGAGGGAATTGCCTCAGGTCCCCTCCTGTGGCCAGAGCTGGGAAGCACCAGGGATGCACCTTGCCAGGGCTCCGTGGCTGCAATAAAATCCTGTCCTGCCCCAAGCTGCTCTGGGACGTGCTGGGCCGTGTCTCCCCAGTCGCTGGGACCCAGCCCAGGCTGGCAGAGGGATCCACCTGGCTCTGCAGAGCTCAGCTGCAGTAAGGACCTCACAAAAACCCCCTGAGTGCCACCAGCCCCATCCCATTGTAGGCACAACCCCGTGGCCCTGGCTCCTGCCATGGACCAGCTCTCAGGGCAGTGTCCAGCAGGCAGGAGCTGGTGTCTGGGGTAGGTATTTTGTTATTTTTTAATTTTTTTTTCCCCAGCAGAGCAGGCAGGCCACAGTCTGGATTCCAGTTTGGCTGTAATTGTGCTGTTATCTCTCCCTCAGGGTCTGCTTTCACTCATGCTTGGGGTCTCTGGGAGCGAATGGATGTCTCCATTTGGGCTGTTCCAAAGCTTTCCCTGTCTCTGACCTCTCCCCGTGCTGCTCTCGCTGACCTCTGCACTTCCCTTGGCCCGAGCCTCAAGCCCTGCAGGGCGAAGGTTCCCGGGAAGCACCTGAGCAGGAGCCACTGTCCCCAGCAGGGCAGGGACAGCAGCTGGGCTTGGGCTTTGGGAATGGACCTGACCCCTTTCTGGGGCGGTCACACAAACAGGACACATCCCTGTGTCTCTGGAAGTTCCCAGGCACTGCTGGTTCAGGGCTGGTGTGACACTGCTCAGGGCACTGGGATGCGTGTGGATGATAATCTGTGGGGCCATCAGGCCAGGCACTGAACCCAAATCCAGCTCTAATTGGCCTCTTCCAGTAATTCTTCCTGACAACACTATTAAGTTTCTCAGGCAAGAGATGTTCTTTGCAAATGGTTTGTGCCAGATGCTTTTGCTTTTTTTATCTGTGTTATTTAAGGATCTTTTCCTAATACTCATTATTTTATGAAGCACAAACTGGTTCTTCCTGCCCTTTTGAAGCTCAGTAACACACTCATGTTTGTTTGTTGTGTCAGGGCTTCCCTAACTGTATATGAGGGGGTTTTTGTTTCATTAAAAAAATAAAAAAATTAAATAAACATTCTTGATTTGTAAAGGGCTGGGCCCTGTGACACAGGGCAGGGAACGGGATGGGCTCCAGCCCTCCCAAGCCTGCAGAGGCCGAGTGTTCTGCAGTGGGACTGAGGTCAAAGCTGGAAAAACTTGCAAGGCGGGATCAAAGAGCAGGGCCCCTGCCAGACATGTGGAAAACATGAGCTGGGGGAGGATGCAGTGCCCACGGTGCCCCCTTCATCCCTGCCCAGCCCTAGAAATCCCAGGGCTGCTGGGGGGCTCCCAGTCCTTTGTCCCCTCACCTGGGAGCTTTGTGACCCCACCTTCCTGCTGTCCACCTTTAGTGGCTCCAATTCCTCCTTGGGGCAGCCCCTGCCTCGCTTCCCCAGCCTGGGCCCGCCGAGGCTGCCCGAGATTCTGCTGGAATCCTGAGGAGCTGCTCCTGTGGGATGTGATGGAACTCTGAGGAGCTGTTCCTGTGGGATGTGATGGGATCCTGAGGAGCTGCTCCTCTGGGATGTGCTGGGATCCTGAGGAGCTGCTCCTCTGGGATGTGATGGGATCCTGAGGAGCTGCTCCTTTGGGATGTGATGGGATCCTGAGGAGCTGCTCCTGTGGGATGTGCTGGAATCCTGAGGAGCTGCTCCTCTGGGATGTGCTGGGATCCTGAGGAGCTGCTCCTCTGGGATGTGATGGAACTCTGAGGAGCTGCTCCTCTGGGATGTGCTGGAATCCTGAGGAGCTGCTCCTCTGGGATGTGATGGAATCCTGAGGAGCTGCTCCTCTGGGATGTGCTGGGATTGTGAGGAGCTGCTCCTCTGGGATGTGCTGGGATTGTGAGGAGCTGCTCCTGTGGGATGTGATGGAACTCTGAGGAGCTGCTCCTCTGGGATGTGCTGGAACTCTGAGGAGCTGCTCCTGTGGGATGTGATGGAACTCTGAGGAGCTGCTGGCCCTTGTGCTGCCCAGCCCTGCCCCTCCCGTGGCTCCCAGCGCTGTTTGCCCCATCCCCGCAGCCCCGGCAGCTGCAGCAGTGTCAGTGTCAGGGCTGGTGCTCCTGCTCAAGAGAGGGTCAGGATGGGTGCGGTGTAGGGTGACACCAGCTGGGTTTTGGGGTGCCTCTGTGCTCTCTGTGGGGTGGCTGGGCACCGTGCTGGGTGTGTCCCAGTCCCTGACAGCTCCCCCAGTGACTCCTGCACTGCTGGCTGCTCTTACAGAGGATCGGAGCTGCGCTGGGTGTAGTTTGATCAATGAGATCCCAAGCGCTGCCTTGCCTGGGCTCTCTGGAGCCCGGAGGGTGTTTGGGGATGCTGGGGAGGGCAGGGTGGGCTCCGGGGGACAGTGTCAAGGGAGATGACAGCCGGTGTGCGGAGTGCGGACCCCACGGAGCAGCCCCAGCGCTCCCGTGCCGGCAGCGCATCCCCCCGGGGAGGGCACAGCTCTGGGGAGGGGGTCCCGACTCCCCCCGCTGTGTATCCATCCCTTCAGGGCCGGAGGGGCTGTGACCTCTCCCGGTGGGCTCCGGCCCAGCCATTCGGTCACTCCGTGGCTGTCCCCGGGGCAGCCCCGGCCAGCTGCGGCCGCTGTCTCCGCGGAGGAGCCGCGGGGGCTGCCAGCGTTTCCAGGCCAGAGACAATCGGCCTTTATTTCCCTGCCACAGAGGAAAAAGAATAAACATTCCTCGGGTTTGTTTTCAGGCTGCTTAGCGGGATAAATCTCAGGCTGTTGTTGTCTCCCCGGGCTCCCCGGTCCCGCCTGTTCCCGTTCCATCGCTCACCGGAGCCCGGGGCTGCTCCGGGATGTGCCGGACACCTGGAGCAGAGCTGCTCCTCATCCCTGGCGAGCTCCGACCGGCACCGGGGGCTGCAGGGACCCTCGGGTCCTCCGGACATCTCGGATCCTGTCCCGGACATCTCGGATCCTGTCCCGGACATCTCGGATCCTGTCCCCGGACATCTCGGATCCTGTCCCGGACATCTCGGATCCTGTCCCGGACATCTCGGATCCTGTCCCCCGGGGCAGGGGCTGTCCCACGGGACCAGGGCTCTCCTGGAGGAGAGCAGAGGGATCCAGCGGCTATTGCCATCCCCTCTGCCTCGGGGGGAAGGAAGGAGATCCAAGAGATGCTATGGCTTCTGTCCTTCCACCTGTGGGAACACCTGTCAGCCACAGCCGTCCGCAGTGGTGGGATGTGACCCCCTCCCACACGGTGCGGGAGGCTTGGCCTGATGTTCACCCCCATTCTGGAGATGCGGCTCCGTGGGGAGGAGCTGCCCACGGCCCTGGCCCGGCCGATCCCCACGGAGGCATCGCAGTTCTGCTCAGGGAGATGAGCTGCAGGGGCAGGACAGGAGCTGACACATTGCTGCTGGCCCTGGGTCCCGCAGGCAGCCCTGCAGGCAGCCCTCCTCTCCTTACACAGGGCTGTTGAGGCTTTGCAGCGTGCAGGAAAGGCTCTAGGAGGGAAAGTCATTCCCTGGAGATGCCGGGTAGAGGCTTAAGGGCAGCACAGCTTCTCCAGAGTTTCTACAAACCAGACAGGAGCTGCTCTGTGCACGGAGCTCTGGGCACTGTCAGGGTAAGGAGTGAGGGGCTCTGCTGGTGACAGCTGAGCTCCAGGGCTCGGGATGGGGATCCACAGGCTCCAGAGAGCAGCACGGCTGTGCTCGCCTTGGCCATCAATGAACAGAGTTTTTATTTGGGTATCTGAAAGGTCAGTTTGCTAAAATTCGAAACAATTGCTGGTGTGACCAACTGGGACTGTAAATTTAGAGTGGGAGGTGTCAGCAAAAACTGGGACTCGTTCAAGGACATCTCAACAGTGTCCCAAAAGCCATGATTTCATAGCCCAAAATAATTCTGCCAGGGAAGAAGCTGTCAGAGGCGGTTTGGACGCGTGAGTGTAGTGGCCTGCAGCTGCAGGGGGAGGACCAGGCTGCCCGAGGGCTGCAGCAGGTGGGAACCAGGCTGGCCTGGCCGCCATCTGGGGCAGAGGCAGGGAACTGAACCAAGGCCAAAGTGTTGACTTTGTTTTGCTGCCTTGGAGAGGGCAGCATGCCTTCCCCTCTTCCTCATCCTTCTGCCTCTGCCATGATTCCTGGAGGGGTGACTGATCCTGACAGGCAGTGTCACGTGGTGGGGACCGTGTGGTGTGGAGCTGGAGTGGCCATGGGGTGCAAAAAGAGACGTTGGTGGCATGTCCTGGGACAGCAGGGTGATGGCAGCTGGCAGAGGCTCAGGAGGGACCCAGCACAGCACCCAGAGTCCTGGCTGGGCTGCTCCATCCGCCTGGGAGCTGCCCCAGCAGCTTCACTGTGGACAGAGGCAGGAGAAGGCTGCAGGAGTGGTGATGGAACACCCAGGGCTGGCAATTCAAGCAGAGTCCACCTGGCCCATGGGACACTCCCATCTGTCCTGGAGGAGACAACTCTAACACAGAGAAGGTTTCTGCTGAGAGCAAAGCCAGGGTCCAACACATGGGCTGGGGAAGCTGGAGCACCCCAGGGAGGATGAGGAACAGGGAGGCCTCCAGCTATGCACTGAACTGCTGCTGGTAGGAGGGGAAGCCAAAGAAATCAGTGAGCTGTCAGGAGCTGAAGGCTGTGAGAAGCCTTTGAGAACACGTTTAGGACAACCAAGTGAAGCCAACCCCAAATCCCAGCCCTACGTAAAACAAATGGGGCCTAATCCTAACAGGCAAACCCGTCAGTGCTCGACAAAATACTCCACCCTGTGCTGGGTCAAAGCAGAGACACGTTCGATCCTGGCAGGGTAAAGTAATTAAATCTGTAATGAGGGAGACTGGGATAAAGCCATTACATCTGTAACAAGGGAGCAACCACAGACCAACAGGCCGGTTCAGTGGTGCCCCAGAGCTGGGAATGAGCTGCTGAGGAGTCCCTGAAATGCTGACACTGACACTGAACAAGCCTTGGAGAGAGCGGCCAGTGCCGGGGGCTTGGACACCTGCCATGAGCCAGGGTTTGATGGCCCCAGGAGGAGACCCTGCAGCCAGACCTGGCTGTCCCAGGGGCTGGGAATGAGCTGCAGGATGCAGGGTGTGGTTTGTCCCACTTGCTCTGAGGAGCCTGGGCAATGATGTCACCATTTTTATAGGTACTTGCACATGAAGATATTTCCTGCTGGGGGACGCTTTGGGGAGAGTTGACAAATGCACACCGTGGCCCACTGGCTGCAGATCCAATTTGGACAAAGCCAGCCTTGAAGCACGCTGCAGTTTCCCACTCTTTGAGAGTCACCAGGCACTGAAGGAGATTCTGGATCCTGGGAGGATTCACCACTGCCTGGAGCTCTGCTGTGTTTTCCTGTGAGTCAGGCTCCAGGCCACGCTGTGGGAGAAATTCTCCAGGTAAGCTTTGCTGGCAAGGAGCAAATCAAGGTGCTCATCCCTTTCCTTTGTGGCCCTTGTGGAGAACAGCTGGAGTGTGTGTGGCTGCTGAGAATCCCAGAGTCACTCAGTCACTGAGGCTGGAAAAGCCCTGTGAGATCACTGAGTCCAACCATTCCCCCAGCACTGCCAAAGCCACCACAGACCCGTGTCCCCAAGTGCCACATCCACACATCTGTTAAACCCTTCAGGGCTGGTGACTTCACCACTGCCCTGGGCAGTTCCAATGCCTGATCATCGTTTCTGTGAAGAAGTTTTCCCCAGTATCCAGCCTGACCTGGCCCAGCCTGAGGCTGTTTCCCCTTGTCCTGTCCCTGGGAGCAGAGCCCGACCCTCACCCCCAGCTGTCCCCTCCTGTCAGGGCTTTACCCTTTGGTAGGGACACCGAGCTAAGGGAGAAGCAGAGTGCTTACAGGAAGGTGTGTCCAGGTCCATGTCCAGCAGCAAAGAGCTGCTCAGCCCTCAGGCCACCCCCAGAGGAGCACGGCAGCGGGATGGGGGTGGACGTTGGATGCGACAGCGGAGATGGACGAGGCAGAGGAATGGAGGCTGTGACGGGACAGAGATCTTGGCCACCAAGGGTGACCATGCAGACAGGTGGCAGATGGTGCTGGGGACCAGGGTACAGGTGATGGCACTGACAGCACCTGTGTGACTGCAGGAGGAGCTCACTTTGTGTGTGAGAAATGTTCTCCCACCTGCCCAGAATCACCCAGAGGATGGCACAGGCAGGATCAGGATGTTTTCACAGGACTCCCAGGATAAAGCTGGATGCTTGCTGCCCTGCCTGGTGGTCCCACTCCCTCCTCTGCTCCATCTTCCCCCAGCCCAAGGGAGAATGTGCTGATTCTGGGCACTTTTCACCTCCACCTTGTGGGTGCCCCTTCCTGTGCGTGCAGGAGCTCTGGGGAAGGGGAGGGCCCTGAGGAGGCAATTTCCATGCTGGAATAATGCTGGGCATTTTGCCTGGTGCCATTTGCACAGCTCATGCTTTGGCCAGTCCCCAGAGCCATCCAGAGCTTTGTTCCCGTGGCACTCTTTCAATGGGCAGGATGAAAATAGACCCTGAGAGGAGCAGATGAGAAACCACATCCTGCAGGGGAGGGGATGTGCCAGAGCAGTGCACCTGAGCCCCAGGGCACGCTTTGTGGGAAACGTTGGATCGTTGGATCCACAGTGCTGGACCTCAGGCTGGCACTGAATCACCCCAGCACTGGGGTCATGGACCTGTTTCCCATTCCCTGTTCCCTGTCTCCCTTGGGGATGGGACCAGATGAGCCTCAGCTGCCAGGAGATAGCACCAAAGCTCTGCCAGATTTGTAGGAAGATGTCCTGGCAGCATGGGAAGGGACTGTGTCTCTGAAGAGTTCCAAACTAGGGGCACCCCAGGGGACAAGTGTCGGGGGAGATTCCTTTTCTCCCAGCACTTCCCAGTTTGTGAAGGGTTCCTGAGGTGCTGGTGGTGGCACCTGGGCTGGCTCAGCTGTGTGGAGGCAGCTTCCCACATGTCCTTGTCCCTGGATGAGGGAGCTGGGACCCTGGGTGGTCTCAGCTGAGCTCCCCAGGGTTCGGGCTGTAGCACTGGCCCCTGGCCAGCCAGGGCTCTCAGCTCCATCCCCTGCACCTCCCCAGGGAGCTGCTCCACAGCTCCCAGACATCTCCTTCCAGCCTCAGGAGAGGTGTCCACTGCCCACTCTATCTCACTGTCTGGGAATTTCTCCCGAGACTTTGTCTGCATTTTGCTGTCCTTATTTGCACCTCTTTAGGCTCATTTATATCCTTACATCTTCTCCTCTTCCCCTTGGTGCATCCCCTTCCCTCTGCCAGCTGTGCTCAAGGTGCCTCCTGCAGCTCTCTTGGTGGCCCTGGGGCCACTGAAGGGCCACCATGACCCCCTCCCTGCTGGCCCCATCCCCAGAGCTGATCTCTGACCCCACCTCCACCCCAGCCAGTTCCTCCCTGCCCTGCTCCATGCTGGCCACCAGGTCCCCCACCCCGTGTCCCTGACCTGTCCCCACCTGCAGCCCTTGGTTTGTTTTGAGCCTGGTTTTGGCTTTTCATCTGCTCCTGAGCTAAGCCAGGGCCAGCTGGGCACCTGCACTCCCAAAGTGTTGGCCTATTTCTCACCCCTCCCTGCGGCTCTGGGGGAACGCAGCACATCTGGATTCCTTGCATCCAGCCCCCATCTGATGTGCCACATCTGGATTCCTTGCATCCAGCCCCCATCTGATGTGCCACATCTGGATTCCTTGCATCCAGCCGCTGTCTAACAGGCTGTGTCTGGCTTTGCAGCATGTGATTCCTAGATAACAAGTCACTCCTGGATTTCCTACATGTGATTCTTGGATAACATGGCATATCTGGATTCCTTACATTTAATTCCTGGACAATATGGCACATATTCCCTCTGGCCAAGGCTGGGGCTGGAACAAGACTTTCTCTTTACAGTTTAAAGGAATTTTATTTTTTTTTCTGGAGAAAATGAAGCTTTGACCTGAATTCCTGGCTGCCTCACAAAATCTCTCTTCTACCTCGGCTTTGGCTGCTCTTGGCTGGGAGCCCGGCTGGAAAACAAAGATCCTATCTCCCCCCACCCCCTGGGCTTTGGGACTGCTGGCGGTGGACATGCTGCCCCTCGCCAATCAGTGCTTACAATAATATTTTTCTCTAGGATTGAGCTTGGAATAACTTTGTTTTGACATAATCTGAACTAATGTCTCCCCGGCAATGACAGTAAACACTTGACAATAAGTGTCAGCGCAGCCCTGCAGCTCTGCACAAGGGGCTCCAGCAGCTGGACACGAGGGAGAGGGGACAGGGCACGGCCTCAGGGAAGGGCCTGGCCGTGGCAGGGTGGACCAAAGCCCCAGAGGTCCACTTGTCACCCTCCTCCCCCAGCCAAATCCCTCTCTTGCTCTGCAGAGAGTGATGGAAAATGCAGCCCGGGGCTGTTGCTAAAGTTCCTCGGGCACCAGGAGTTATTGTGTCTGCACTGGTAGCAGCTCCAATTTAAACACTGTCACTGCACTATTAATGGTCCTGGCACTCTCTCACTCCAGAGCTCAGCCTGGGACCCAGCTGCAAGAATGTTTGTGGAGCCCAGCAAGAGCCACTGAGCTGCAGTCCCTGTCCCGTGCCCTGACTCCAGCCTGGTGTGCTCGGGGTGCCCTGTGCTGCCACAGCAGGGCAGGTTCCTTCCTCCCTCCCGGGAGGGGGCCCTGCGTGCTCTCACCTTCATGGGGCTGAAACAGCTGGACACGAGCATGGCCCTGGACATGGGGAGCTGGGCAGGGACCTGGGCAGAGACCTGGACCTGGGCAGAGATCTGGACACAGGGAACCGGGTGTGGGGAACTTGCATGGGCATGAACCTGGGTCTGGAGCAGAACCTGCTCTAGCCCTGGGGTGCTACATGGGCATCTGAGCTCTCCACATGTCCCAGAGCAGCTGGTGCTGCTCCCTTCCTGTTTTAATTCCTGCAGTTCCTGTGCTGGTCCTGTGATCCCACCTGCCACAGGATCCCTGATCCCAAATGGACACTTCTCAGGCCCGTTGGGATTTGGGCTGAAGCCATGGAAAGGTCTGTCCCTCTCCCCTGCCTGGACAGCTCTGTTTCCCTGCTGGTTCCCACCCATCCCGATTGCACCTCATTATCTCATCACACCCTGAGTGGAAACCAGTCCTGAGAGCTGGTTCAGTCCTGGGGACCCAGGAGATCATCCCCTCTCATCCCTCTCTGCTGTGAGCCAGACACCCCTCTCTGCTGGCCTGATCCTCACAGCAGTGACCTCAGACCCCAGGGCCAAGGACACCTGAGGGCAGGGGACAGCACTCAACCCATCCCTCAGCAGGGTTTGTGCTCCCTGGACAGGCAGAGCTGCAGTGGGAGATCCACCAGGCCCATCCCTGCATCTTCCTGGGGACCACGGCTGTTCCCACAGCTCAGGAGCTGCTGTCACCCTGCCTGGCCACTCAGCACCACACCATGGAGTGCACCAGCTCTGAACATCTCCTGAGGGATCTGAGCTGCTCTCAGCATCCTCTCCTGAGGAAGAGGGAAAGCTGCAGCTCCTCTGGTTGTTCCAGAAGATCACAGGTTGCCCACATTTTTTGGTTTTTTTGATGGAAGAAACCATGTGCTTGATATTGGGGCAGGGAAAAGGAGCTGAGGAACAATATGTGGAAGACTTCTGAATGTCCATGGAGCGAGCCCTGGGAGACTGGAAGATGGATGGATGTGTCCTGGGCTATGTTCCATGCAAAGAAAGCAGAGGGGAATTGCTCAGGGTGGATGTAAAAGAGGCATATTTTAGAACTACAGATCCATGAGCTGCTCCAGGCGGTCAGGGGTTAAGGAGCCATGTCCATGCTCTGCAGAAAGGAAAATCATCATCTTCACTGGTGATGCCTCATCTCTGGAAGTGTCCAAGGCCAGGTTGGACAGGGCTTGGAGTACCAGGGACAGTGGGAAGTGTCCCTGCCTGTGGCAGGGGGTAAAATGGGATGACCTTTGCTGTCCTTCCATCCAAAACCATGATTCTGTGAAGCTGCACCCTGTGTCCTGTCTGAGTGCGTGTTCCCAGCAGGAGGAACAAGGGGGACAGGCAGGCAGGGACAGTTTGAGCTGTGGTCCCTCTCATCAAGGAAATGGTGGACTCCCAGAAAAGCCTGGGACCTGTCTGGGTGGCCTTATTCATCCCTGTCTCCTTTTCTTTCCTCTTTGTCATGTTCTAGGAATCCTTTTATTCATGTGTTTGTTTTTCTTTCCCTCTCCTTGCAGATGCTCAGTAATTCTTTGAACACATCAGAGGGGTTTGTGTATCCCTGTTCTGTGCATTCCCCACAGAGGAAAACAGGCACCTCTGGAGCGAGTTGCACATTGGCCTGAGATCACGTCTGGGGCAGCCTGGCACAGTCCCTCTGGAATTCTTGCTCTGAGCGTGGGGCAGGCGAGGGAGGGTGACACTGCCCATGGAGCAGCTCCCAAAGCCAGCAGGGCTGGTGGGTGCTGACAGCAATAAACACTGCGGCACAGAAAGGATAAGGCAGCGGTGCCTTGGGAGTGCAAGAGCCCGGGGCCATGGTGGAGCCATGGACAAGTCTGGCAGCTCCTTTGGAAAAGTGTTTTTGGAAACTTTCCTCCCCTGGATGCCTTGTGGAGCATCAGATGGCGACTGCGGGGTGGGGATTTTCCTGCAGGCCCATCTCCCCTCTGAGGCCAAGAGTGTCCAAGCCTTCTCTGCCCAGGGTGAGTCAGACACCAAGCCCTGAGGGTGCCTCTCCTTTGGTGTCTTGCTCGTTCAATGTTCCCCTTAAATGTCGGGGTGAAGGTGTGCCCCAAAGCCAGACTGACCCCTCAAAAAGCCACAGGCACACAGGCTCTCCAAATATTCCTTCCCATGCCCAAAACCAGCCAGTGCTCACTCTGTGGGTGCTGTGTCGTGTCCCAAACCTGAGGGACAAGTCTGTGATGGATCAGGCAAGGATTGTTTCTAAGTGCCCAATCCTGGCCTGCTGGGGCAGGGGGAGCCTTCTCTGGGATGTGGGCAGCCTCACCGTGCTGCTCTGCCACTCAGTCCCTCTCTCACACCTTTCCTCCCTCCTTCCCAACACACAATTCATCTCCTGGGAGGGAGGAAAATGTGTTTCCTTGCAGGGCCTTTCCTTCCAGGCTGGTGGTGCCCAGGGCAGTGTCCCACGTGATGGGGACGTGGTGCTCACTGTTACACGGGACAGCGACTCTCAGCTCCCTGTGTGGAGAGCCAGGTGTGCTCCAGGGGACAGCAGCGGCTGGGGTCACAGGATTCCTGAGGTGGCTTCAGGAGGGACCCACGGATGGACCTGGGGAGACAAGTCTGGAGCTACAGTGGGGAAGCAAAGGGAGCCTCATTGCAACCTTGGCAAATGCTGGTGCAAGAGATGTTTTTGCATCAATGTTTACTCTGAAGACTTCCATCTTCAAGGACTTTCATATTTTTGGTGGCAAAATATAGAGGTTTTCCTGCCTGCCATGCTGAGCAGACTTCACTGTCCCCAGGAGGTGACCAAGAGGAGGGAAAAGACGGAGCTGCCATCCCCACCGTGGGTCCCAGGGGTTGGGCAGAGGCTCCCAGGAGCAGCTGTGGCCCCGTTTCCCACAGCCATGGGCAGCACAGAGCAGAAGGCAGCGCAGGAGCTGGGGTCCCCCAGCACCCCGGGGTCCCTTCTGCAGGACCCTTCCTCTCCTTCCTCCCCAGGGAACAACACGAGCAGCGTCCAGCAGCTGCCTCTGCCCAGTGCAAAGGAGGCCTGAGGACATGGATGGAGAGGGGGGAGCAGAGGGAGGCAGCACAGAGGAACAATTGAAAAGAGGAAAAAGGAAATCCTCCTGGAGCTGTGAAAGTGTTTTCCCAGACTGTCTGGCCGCTCCAATGACCTCATTCTCCGAGGTGCTGGGCTGGAGAACAGGACATGCAGCCCTGCCAGCCCCTCTGCCCGCTCACCTGCAGCCCTCCCCAGCCCCACCCTGTCCCTGAGGGGGCTCCCAGTGCCCAGCTCGTGCCAGGGTTGTTAATTAGTGTTAACAAAGGCCAGATTTCCATCAGCTCATCTCAGCTGTTTATCCTGGAGCCCCCTCTGCAAAAGGCACGGTGCATGCACGGGTCTGGAGCGGGGACTGGCACCGGGGTCCTGGCAGGGGAGACAGCCTGGCCCGAGCTCTGAGAGCATCCCTGGAAGGTGCAGGACACGGAGAGGTGCAGGGGACCAGAGGAGCAGAGGCAGCAGCTGGGTCTCGGCTGGCTGGGCTGGCTGGGAGGAGCAGGAGGGTGCAGCAGAGGTGATAAGGAACCCCAGGGCTGTGCACAAAGCTCCAAGGCAATGTCTCCTGCTGGGTCAATATTTTAACTGAGATAATGCAGGTGTGGGTGCTGGAGCCCCTCCAGGATCATCTCTAATATTGTGGGTACCAATGAAAGCTTTTGTCACATCCTTCCCTGGAGAAAATTTGTGGCTAGGAAGAGAAACCAGTAGAGCCTCTTTCCTGACACATATTTGCCCAATTGAAAAAAAATAAAAATTACAGAATCACAGAATGGTTTGGGTTGGAAGGAACCTTAAAGATGTGTTGCATATGGGTAAAACTTTACAAAGGGAAGGCCTTGTAAAATCACAACTCAGGCTTGTTACTTTGGATAAGCAGAAAAGGACTATGGGAGAGAGACAGCTGAATTAAGGGTACAAAAACAAGTTATATAAACATTACATGTTCACATGGTGGTTGGTTGAATTATGTTTGTTATGATTTAAAGCTGTGCAAGTGATAACTGTTTCAAAAGGCCTGTTTTTGCAATAAAGCAGCTCTCCTTTGCACCTGCCTGGGGACTCTGTGTCACTACAGACCCTCACCTCACAGCCCAAACAGAGATGAGCTTGTCACAGCCCCCTGCCATGGGCAGGGACAGCTTCCACTGCTCCAGGCTGCTCCAAGCCCTTTCTGACCTGCCCCAAATCCTCAAAAGCTCCCTCATAAAGCCACTGGCTGTCACTCAAATCCACCTGCTTCTCACTTCAGGAAGGGACAGACACAAGATTGCATCAGCCTCCCAAAACCCAAACACCAAGTACTTGGGAGCTCTTTCATTTAGCAGAGGAATTCAAATAAGGAGACCTAAAGACTGGGAGTTAAAGTGTGGATTAGCACATACTTCACCACTGACCATGACTGGAACTAATTGCAGAAAGCAGAGGTTGGATTCTGCTCCACAGGAGGCCTGGCTGCCTCTCCAGCAGAGGGGCTCAAGCCAAGGGATCATTCCTGGCTCAGTGGTCGTAGGACAACGCTCTCAGCCCCTTCATGTCCAAGTCATGTTCAGGTCTCGTGGCCTTGAATTTGGTGCATCTGAAAGATGCCAAGCACAGGTCAGAGTCCTGATGGAGCCTCCAGAGCCGCGCCCACCTCCCATCTTCTGGGCTCTCCTTCCCTCCCCAGGCAAAGTGGGAGGGAGAAAAGGTTTCTGTGGGTTTTATCTTCCTATTAGAGAGGGCATTGTCAGAGCCAGGCCCCTGGGACAGGGGCTGGAATGGGAGAGCTGAGCATGTAAAACATGACTGGAAGTACAAAGTGTCCAAATCAGGGTTTTTTTTTAAATTTTGTCTTTCAATAGTTAAAGGAGCTTCTATCTGCCATCAGCATTGCTGATAAACACTCTCCAAAATGCCAAATGCTATGTACTTGTAGCTTTCTTTAGAGATAAGAGAGGGTTTCCCATGGCATTGGATACTCTGTTCCCACTCCCTCTGGGAGCCTTTATCACGGTTTTAGTGCCCTATTTGTCTGTTCCAAACTCCAAAATGTCTTGGTGTCTTGCTATGTTGCTCTGGGATCTCAAATGCCAGGGGCTGATAATGGCATTATTATGTGGTGGGATCTCATCAGCTTTTCCTCCAGGACAGACAACAGCACACAAAGCCAAGGATTCCTCCTGGAGTCAGCCATGAGCTGTGTCCTGGCACAGTTTTGGGCTGGAATTGCCATTTTGGGTTAAAGCAAGCTGCAGCACTGCTGACAGTGCTCCCACCCACCAGGATCATCAGGAATCATCCTCATCACCCCCGTGCAGAGCCACCGCTCTCCATGGACACACAGCTCGATTCCCTGGCTCCATTTTCATTCCTGGGTGTCACTTTGCAACCCCTTTGTGTGACTTCCTGGAATGTTTTGCAATTAAATGTAAAACACTTGGGGTTTGCACACAAACGAGGGCAATGAGGACGAGATTTGCAGATAAATACCAGATGCCAGCTGCTCCCAGTGCCCCATGCTTGGGGATGTTTCTGCAGGATTTCTTAACCTTTTCCATGACAGTCTTTGTGCTTTATTTTGTGAGTACCTTCTTTTAGTCATAAAATCACAGAGTTGCTAAGGTTGGAAAAGCCCTCTGAGTTCAGAGTCCAACTTTCCCCAAGCACTGCCAAGGCCACCACTGACCATGTCCCCAGTGCCACATCCACATGTTTCCTGGAACGTTTCCAGGGATGGCAGCTCCACCACTTCCCCAGGGTTTTGTTGGTTGCTGTTGTCATGCTCACATTATTCTCAGAGCTGGGTGATCTCTTCCAGACCTGGAAAGCTGAGCTCTGCTCCTTCAGGATATCTTTTTCCTTGGTGGGTAACAAGAGTGTTTTCTTCACAGGAGTTGATGTTGCTGCAAGAGTTTTATTTTTTTGACATTTATCTTACCTCTACTTTATTTCCTACTTATTTTGCTATTATTCCCCTTGGAAATGGCTCTAGGTTGAGGCTTCAAGCCCCCTTTTTTTCAGGGTACTGCTTTTTTCTTATAGGATGGCTTTAGCTGATGAGTTATTACTTCATCTCCATTTTCCAAACGACTTGGGAAGCAGCTGATGTTAATTGTTGGGTCTTTGTGATGTCATGGGATTGTATTTGGAACAGAGCTTCCATTATGCTCTGTCTCAACTTGAACTGCAGATTCTAAGAGTGAAATCTTGTTGTTCTGCTCTCCAAATTTGTTTTAAAAGTCTCTTGCAATGCTGATGAGTCCATCTCTTCCTTAAGGATGTCACTGAAAGCATTGTTATTAGGCAGGAGAGTACTGACCTCTGCATCTGGTTTTGTGTTGTTTTGAGACATAACTTGAGACCCAGATTCTTTGCTAATAAAATCATCATCTCAGGCAGAATTTAGAGCTGGCGTGTTTTGTCCTAGTACTTATGTTTTAATTTTCTCTATTTCTGAATAAACAAACCAGACCTGAATATGGTAATCTCTTTCCTTTTTTTTTTTTTTTTTTCCTTTTTCCAGTTTATTTTTTAGTTTAGTTGAGCAAACAATTTCACATGGGTCCAGCCCACGCTGTTACTCACCTCTCTTGCCTAATCTAGATCTGAACTAATGGGGAACAGCCTCGCTTTCCCCTGATGAGCTACTGATGCTTCATTAGTGATGATTTGGGCACCACTCCCTCTCTCCCTCCCCAGGGTGCTGGTGGCTCACCCTGTCCTTTCCCCTTGCCAAGGGGACAAGTCAGGCAAGGTCTTTGGGGTCTCTGTGCAGCAGCCTCCAGCAGGGATGGAGCAGGTGGCTCCTGGATGCTCTCCTGGAGGGTCCAGCTGCTGCCAGTGCCACCTGCAGCACTCCTGTGTCAGACCAGCAACGGCACCAGTGACACTGGGCACAGACCCCAGGGTGAAACCGGTCCCTCCCCACACCTCACCCTTCGCTTTTCTCTCCAAGGAACGTCTCTGAAGCGAAGGTTCTCCATCCAGGTGCTTTCCCCAAGCCACTCTGGGCAATTTCCATCCAGCTCCAGCCCAGGGAGGCTCCTGCCTGTGCACATGTTTGAGTTTGTGTTGTTCACAGCTGGAGCACCTCCAGAGCATCTGCTGAGCCCCTCCCCAGCCAGGGGCGAGCCGCACTGCCCACACTCCGTGGGCAGCTCCCGGACCTGCCTGAGCGGCTCCAGATGTGCTGGTGGCCAGCTGTGCGCTGCTGTGGCCTGGGGACGCTGCCAGCACAGCCCTGGGCTGGCTCAGTGTGGGGCTGGGGCACCCAGACACCCCTGAGCTGGCACCCCTGACCCTGACCCGGCACCCCTGACCCTGAGCCGGCACCCCTGACCCTGAGCCGGCACCCCTGACCCTGACCCAGCACCCCTGACCCTGAGCCGGCACCCCTGACCCTGACCCGGCACCCCTGACCCTGACCCGGCACCCCTGACCCTGACCCAGCACCCCTGACCCTGACCCAGCACCCCTGACCCTGAGCTGACACCCCTGACCCTGAGCTGGCACCCCTGACCCTGAGCCGGCACCCCTGACCCTGAGCCGGCACCCCTGACCCTGAGCTGGCACCCCTGACCCTGAGCCGGCACCCCTGACCCTGACCCAGCACCCCTGACCCTGAGCCGGCACCCCTGACCCCCAAGCGCTGCCTGTCCTGGGCTGTGGGATGGGCTGTGCCTCCCTCCAGGTGTTGCTGTGGCCCCTGACCCCCTGTTCCCTCGCAGCAGGGGTGTCCTGGCTGGGTCACACACGGAGCTGGGAGGGCTCTGGAGCTGCTGCAGCTGCTGGAGCAGCCAGAGCTGGTGCCTCTGACACAGGACACACGGACACAGCCCGGGACGTGTCCTCTGGGAACGAGCAGTGGAAGGTGTCCCTGGCCGTGGCAGGGCACAGAGCTGGACGAGTTTAAGTTTTGTTCTAACACAAACCATACCATGGTTCCACGATCCTCCGGTGCCAGTCCATCCCCTTGCCCATGAAGGGCTGAGCACTCCCAGCTGCTGCTGCTGCTGCTCGGCCAGCCATGGCCCACGGGCAGTGTGGATGATCTTGGGGGAATGTTCTGAGGGGCTGAGCCCCAGCCCAGCGCCCCTCGGCTGCTGCCGGCCCTGGGAGCCCGATGTGAACAGGGCTGTCCCCAGGCAGCCCCGGGTTCCCACCCTCCACCCTCCACCCCGTTATCAAGTTCCTGCAGCCTTCCCCCCCTGCCCGCCCGGGCGCTCTGCCAGCCCGGGCTGCGCTCCCGGGGCTGCTCCCACTCTGGGGACACCGCTGCTCCAGGGCTGCTCTGAGCAGCAGGATCGGGACCTCAACCCTCCCAACAGGCTTCTGGTGCTTTTGGGAGAGCTTTGGGACACAGGGTGAAGAGGACACTACCTGCATGAGGGGAGCTTGGGGCCCAGCAGCCTTGGAAACAAAACTGCCTGGAACAGGACAGGTCTTTCCAGACCTTCCACCTTGCCATGGCCCATGGCTGGCTCTGCAGGAAACTCTTCCTGCCCAGGACTCACCCTGACTATCAGGAGCTGTTTGTGGGTGAGAAAAGGAGCAGCAGGGGATGGGATAGGATGGGCAGTGCTCAGAGGAAGTGAAGATGGGATGGGGTGGGATGCCCAAATTGTGCCAGGAGGACCAAGCACTGCTGAGCCATCTCCAGCCCCCTAAGAAGCTTCTGGCAGCAGGGAGAGGTTGGGCTGAGATGTGAGCAGATGCTAAAAGACACCTTCCTGATGCTGAACAGGAATGTGGGAAGGAGTAGATGGGAATGCCAAAAATACCTGGGGAAGGCACTGTGGGATGTGTCTTCCCAGCTCTCTGGAGATGGGGCAGCACAAGGTTTGGATCCCAGGGTTTGGATCCCAGGGTTTGGATCTCAGGGTTTGGATCCCAGGGTTTGGATCCCAGAGTTTGGATCCCAGGGTTTGAATCCCAGGGTTTGGATCTCAGGGTTTGGATCTCAGGGTTTGGATCTCAGGGTTTGGATCCCCAGCCACTGCCAAATTGTTTTGTGGGGCAGCAGAATCACAAAATCATTTAGTTTGGACAAGTCCTCTAAGATCAGAGAGTCCAACCATCCCCAGCACTGCCAAGGCCACCCCTGACCCATCCCAAGGGATGGATTTAATGATCCTAAAGGGCGTTTCCCACCTCAATGATTCTGTGATTCCATGAATGGCTTCTCCCTTCTTCTCATCTCCACCATCCTGTGCCACCCTACCCCTGCTGTGCACCCCTACAGCACCAGCAGCACATGTGCCACTGTCCCCTTGTCCTCAACAGCACCAGGGCATAGTGGGGCTCTTCTGTGGCCCTGAGTTCCCTGAAAGGACAAGATTTCCCTTTGGAAGGTGCAGATCTCGAATGCTCCCGTGTGCCTTGGCAGCCCTGGCTTTGCTGTTTTTTGTGTCTGGGCCCCTTCCTTATCTCTCTGCCCCACCTCTCTGGGTGCTGGCTCTGGTGTCCCTGGTGCCAAGGCTGCCTGTGCCCAGCCCAGCGGCTCAGAACAATCAGAGGAAGCCGTGTCCCACAGAAACCCTGGCAGTGACAGCTGCTGGCAGGGGATGAGGCCACGCGTGGGGACTGGCAGGTCTCAGGGAGCGCAGCAGGTCTGTGCCCTCCCACCCCAAACCCTGCCTGGGGGCTCAGGTGTGCTGGGGGGCTGGCTGGGCACGCTGCAGGGGGCAGGGGACCTTGGCCAGTGTCCCACAGGAGCGTAAGCAGCTTCCTGTGGCCATGGCAGAGCCCCAGGAGGGAGGGGAGCGGTGTGTCCATGCTCACACACGCCTGCCCAGCCTCGGGGCACAGACACAGCCCAGGGCTGGGCAGACATGGGGTCCACGGTGCTCCAAGTGTCACCTCCCTGCACCTCCACTCCTTCTGCAGGTGCTCAGCACTGGAAGCCTTCAAATGCCTGCCCAAGGTTCTCCCCTGTGCCGCCTGTGATGGCCCAGTGCTGCAGGCTCCCCGTGCCAGCAGTGCCAGCAGTGCCAGCAGTGCCAGCAGTGCCAGCAGAGCCAGCAGTGCCTGCAGTGCCAGCAGTGCCAGCAGTGCCAGCAGTGCCAGCAGTGCCAGCAGTGCCAGCAGTGCCAGCAGGGCCAGCAGGGCCAGCAGTGCCAGCAGTGCCAGCAGTGCCAGCAGGGCCAGCAGTGCCAGCAGTGCCAGCAGTGCCAGCAGTGCCAGCAGGGCCAGCAGGGCCAGCAGAGCAGGCAGCCTGTGCCCCAGCACTGCCCCATGCAGGGGGCTTGGGGAGGGCAGAGCAGTTCGGCTGGGGAGGACAAACTCCTTAAAAGGCTGAATATTCAGGCAGCCGAGGCTTTCCCAGGCAGCCAGGAGTTCCTGGAAGTTGGCTCCTGGTGCCAGAGAACAAGTCTTGGAGAGCTGCACGGGTGAACCTTCCTGAAAGGAGCCACCCTGTGCCAGCTTTTCCCCTGCCATGTGCTGTTCTGGGGTGGCTGCTGTCCCTGCACGTCCCCTGCCTGCTCCCACGATCCCTGCCACGGGCTCAGCTCCCAGAGGAGACCCAGCTCTCACCAGGCTTTGCTATTGCAGAGGGGTGGCCCAGGACCTCCGTCATCACTGTCCCAGAGCCCCTCTGGCCCCGTTCCCTGCCTGGGAGCCTTCCACCAGACCAAGTCCCCTCTTCCTGCACGGCCCCATGGACCTCTTCAAGAGCAAAACCTTCTTGCAGCATCACACCGGGCCAGTTTCCTCACTCCAGCTCCGTGTGCCACCCACGCCTGGCTCTCCTGGAGCCTCCTGCAACGCCGAATTCCCTCGTGTGCCTCTTGTTCTTCAGGGATGCCGGTGAGCTGGACTGCAGGGAGCTCTGCTGGCTGCTGTGCTGGTCCCCCAGCACCCCCTGTCCTGTCCTTTACAGCCCAAATGGTCCCGTGTCACCTCGTTCTCCTTCAGCCTTCCTTGCAGTTGTCCAAAAAAAACCCCACCTACCCCCCAAAACGAGCTCCGGGGCTTTTTCGAGATGCCAAGTCCATCTGGTACAGTCTATCCCTGATAAACAGCCCTCCCTCGGGGCCTCTCGGGAGCAGAAACAGCGCCGGGCTGGACCTGCCCGAGCAAACATTCCTCCCCGCACACGCACGTCTGCTGCCCGCTGGCAGCGCGGCCACCCCGGCAGCCTGGGCACCGGCCACGGTGGCTCCGGCACGTCCGGGACAGGGACCCTTCCCTTCCTTCCCACCCGGGACAGGGACCCTTCCCTTCCTTCCCACCCGGGACAGGGACCCTTCCTTCCCTCTCCGGGACAGGGACCTTTCCTTCCCACCCCGGGATAGGAACCTTTCCTTCCCCACCCGGGACAGGGACCCTTCCTTTCCCATCCAGGGACAGGGACACTTCCCTCTCCGGGACAGGGACCCTTCCTTCCCACCCAGGGACCCTTCCCTTCCCCACCCAGGGACCCTTCCCTTCCTTCCCATCCAGGGACAGGGACCCTTCCTTCCCACCCCGGGACAGGAACCTTTCCTTCCCCACCCGGGACAGGGACCCTTCCTTCCCACCCCGGGATAGGAACCTTTCCTTCCCCACCCGGGACAGGGACCCTTCCTTCCCACCCAGGGACAGGAACCTTTCCTTCCCCCCCCCGGGCGAGGGACCCTTCCCCTCCCCGGCAGCCGCACATCCCCCGGGCCTGTCCCGAGCAGCCGCCCCGGGCTCGGCTCGGCCGGGCTCGCTGTTCCCGCAGGAATGAGGAATCCCCGTTTCCCACAGCGTGTCCCCGATAATCCCCGAGGGGCTGAGCCGGCTGTGCTCCGGGCTGGAGCGCTGCTCTAAGCCCGGGCCCGGCTCCCGGGAGCGGTCACGGCCGGCCGGGGCTCCCCGCGGCCCCGGAGCGGCTGCTGCGGGCAGCGCAGGGCTCCGCGCCCCAAGGACAGCAGCAGGGTCCGGCCCGGAGCCCTGTGCCAGCCCAGCTCCCCCGCCACTGGCACCTCTGGCACCTGCCAGGGCTCCAAGCCCTGTTTCCAGCCCTTGAATCGCTGCTGGGAGGAAAGCTCTTGCATTTCACGTGACAGATGCTGCTCTCTGAATCCTTGTCCTGCCGGTCCTCCGAAGGATTTCCCATGACCTCTTAACCCTTTCATCTCGTGGGGGGTTCCAGCACTGACACCTGACCACAGTGGGCTGTCCCTGCCCATATTCCTGCTGTGGCACAGCCTCCTGCCCACCCTGCTGAACCTCTCACCTTCCCTCCCTCTCACTTCCCAGGGACCGAGTTTTTCCTCTGCTCCAAGAGGGGCTGCCCGGTGCAGTCAGGCTCTTAAAGGATTGCAAACACCCCTCTGCAAGCAAAGGCATGGAGCCCTCAGGTACTGGCCATCAAAACACATTTGTGGACATCACAAAGTGTCCCCCGTAGCTCCTGATTCTCTCTGCTTCCCTCTACAATCGGTCCTGTGGCTCTTCCTAGACCCAGCTCCCCCTGTGAGGGGTGGGAGCTGAGCCCAGCCCCCTGTGGGGGCACACCAGGACACTCCCAGCCTTCCTGCCTCTGCCCCAGCTCCTCTGTGTCGCTGTTTTGGGGGCTGTGATCACCTACCAGACCCTCAATCTGCCTCCTGGCGTGGAGGTCCAGCCTGGAAAGGGGAATCTTGACCCTCAGTCTGCAAATATCGAGCCAGGGCCCCTGGACCATACCCTGCTCCTGCCAAAGTGGCTTCACAGGTGGCTAGAAAAATGCTGCTGCTCCCAGGGCACAGTGGGTGCTGTCTCCCATTGCAGCCTGTGCCATCTGCAGCCAAAATTAATCGTGTTTTTCAGCCATTAATCATTTCTAGCATTAATCATGTTGTCTTCATGCTGAACAGCGGAGGACCGGGACTGCGGGAACTCTCTCGCAAGTGATGGGCCTCAGCTCAGCTGCTTCTGAGAGCTGTCAGCCGGCCAGAGCTCCGCTCCTCTCCACATGTGCCATGTGGCTTTTGTATTGTTTAGTCTCTGATCAAAATCTGGGGCCGGCCTGAATTACCTGTCCCACAACAGCCCAGTGCATTGACATAAGCACGGCCTCTCCTTGACATCACGGAGCCCTCGAGAATGTCCCGTGCCGGCATCGTGCTGGGCTCTCACACATCCAGCCCTGTCCCACAGAACACTGTCCCTCTGGAAGGGAACACATCCAGCCCTGTCCCACAGAACACTGGCCCTCTGGAACACAGGAACACATCCAGCCCTGTCCCACAGAACACTGTCCCTCTGGAACACAGGAACACAGGAACACATCCAGCCCTGTCCCACAGAACACTGTCCCTCTGGAAGGGAACAGCGGCCCTTTGCCTGGTGTGGGGCTGCCCATGACCCAAGTCAAGCTGGCAGGACTGTGCCTGTGCAGAAACAGATGCCTGAGGCATGATCCTCATCCTGTGTGCAGAGCACCTGCATCTTCTGGCAGGAAAGGTCCAGCTTTGAAGGCATCCCCTGGGGTACTTCTCAAGAACCCCCCAAGATTTGGTGGGAAGGGGCCCCTGGAGGCTCCAGACCAGTCTGATTCACAGCAGGGCTGTTTTCAGCACTCAGCTGTGGCTTTGTCTACCTGAGGTTTGAAAGCCTCCAGAACCAGAGCTCCCCACCTCCTGTGCTTGTCCCCACACTGGGACCCTTCCAGAGTCAACACTTCATCTTGGAACAAACCCCCCAATCTTGGCCTGCAGTCTCTACTTTCCTACCAAGGGCAGGGAAAGCTTTCTGCAGTGCTGAGAAGCACTTTCAAAGGGGCTTCCAGGCCCAGTTTCACTGCCACAGCCACATATGGACCTCTCCTTTCGTGTCAGAAAGAAGGATTTCCACACACAGCTTAGCACAGCTTTTCCACACCTCTTACCCAAAGCTTGTCTGGGGAGCACTGTCATTCCTTTGGCAGAGGGACAGGGGCAAAGCTTTCTCCTGTCTGCTCCCTGCAGCTTTCCCTGGAGGTGGAAAACTGGAGCTGCTGATACCAACAGAGCAGCTGGGTCAAGGGAGACCCTCTCAGGGTGTGGTGCACAAACCAAGTCTCTTTTCCCCCAGAAATCTGGCATTTAGAGCCTTGGTTTTGCTGGGCCATAGAATGAACCCAGCACACAGTTTGTCATGTCCACGGGTTTCTTTGGGAGGTGGGGGTGCCTGGAGCCGGCTGCCCTGACGCCCAGGTCCAGGGAATTCCTGGGAACGCTGACTTCATGCTACTCCTCTTGCTGCTCTGTCCCCCAGCCAAAACCTGGGCCAGCCGTGTGAGCTGAGCTCCTCCTGGAGCGCTGAGTGAGGAGCTGGGGCTCGCAGACTCCGCAGGCTCTTGGGCGGCTGCCTGTGCCCCAGGCAGCTGCTCCGGAGGCAGAGCATTGCCAGGCAGCAGGTCTGGCAGTTCCTTGGCAGTGCTCAACTGCAATCAAACCGTCTCCACAAAACATCTCCATGAGCCAGCACATTCCAATGGAGAAATGTCTTGTCTAAATGTTTCTGACCAACTCTCGTGCGGCAGCTTTCTCGCTTTTCCTCCTGGCTGTGTTTCTGAAGGAAAAAACACTTCAAAGGCACGGCCCTGGCTTGGGATGCTGTAGGTGTGACTGCGCTGTCTCAGCCCAGGTCCAGACCCTTCCCCTGGGGTCTGATGAGACAGAAGAACTCTCAGCAGCGCTGGGCGGCCTGAGGAGCCCTAACTGGACATGAGAGGAGCGTGGGGTGGGGGTCTCAGGAATCAAACAGCCCCACCAGCCCTTCCTGCAGTGGGGTGAAGCCTGAGGAGCCCTAAGGTTGGTGTCAGTGTGTGCACATGGCCCAAGAGCTGAGGGACTGCTCGCTGCAGGTGACAGCCTCGAGCTGCGCTGGACGTGTGGAGGGCAAGGCCACAGCAAGACAAGTCCCAGCTCTTGGTGCCGGGGTCTTCTCTGGTGAGGGGTGTTTGTTCCCAGCCTCCCACCATCCACCTCAGAGGGATTTGGGGTTTCTTTCTCTGCTCTAGTGGTCTTCAAACTCCTGCTGCTTCTTCAGAGACGTGCCTCTGCCCTGTTGTCACTCCTGGCGTGGGCAGCAGAGCAGGACAGGGTGTCTGGGTGCCTGGAGGTGCTGGAACAGGTGTCCCTCACCTTGGGGAGGGGTGATCCTGCCCACACCAACCACACCAGGGAGCAGGAGACAGCCAGGACCCTCCAAGGGCATGTTCCAGCCCTTTGGCATTGCCAGTGTGGGCTGCCTAGACAGGAGGGGAGATGTCCCCACATGGAGAGCAGTTCCACCATCATCATGGCACTGAGCAGCGAGGCACACGGCCCTGTGGGATGGCTTGGCTCAGCGGGAACACAAAGCTCATTGGGAACACGAGGCTCATTGGGAACATGAGGCTCATTGGGAACATGAGGCTCATTGGGAACATGAGGCTTATCGGGAACATGAGGCTCATCAGGATCAGCGTGAGGCTCCCCAGGATCATGAGGCTCCCCAGGAACATGGTGTGTGCTCTCACACGGTGTGTGCTCTCATGGTGTGTACTCTCTCACGGTGTGTGCTCTCTCACCGTGTGCTCTCACGGTGTGTGCTCTCATGGTGTACTCTCACGGTGTATACTCTCATGGTGTACACTCTCACGGTGTGTGCTCTCTCACCATGTACTCTCTCACGGTGTGTGGGGCAGCACGGGGGGCTCAGGGCTCAGCCTGTGCAGGGCTGGTGTGCAGTGGCCCACATGTGGTTTGTGTTTGGAGCTGTGGCTGCCGGTGCTCTGGAGATGAGGTGCTCTGGAGATGAGGTGCTCTGGAGATGAGGTGCTCTGGAGATGAGGTGCTCTCGGCTGTGTGTGTTCACTGTGGCTCGCCAGGGCCGGCGTTCCTTGGCCGGCTGTGATTCCGTGATCTGTGTCCAGCGCCACGGGAGGCTCGTGCTCGTGTGCCCTCCGTCACACAGGCAGCCTGCAGCCCTGCTCCTTCTGGAGACTCACCTGAGGCTGAGAACCACCTTCCCCCGGTGCCTGCCGCTCCTGGGACAGTTCCCCTGATCCCGAGGGGGTTTGTGGGGGGGAGGCACTCCCCAGTGTCCCCACCGTGCCACAGTCCCCGGAGAGCTGATGAAGTGTGAGGGTTTGGGTGCTGCTGAGCAGCTGAGCCCAGCACAGTCCAGCCCTGCCCAGCACCCTTCCTGCACGTGAGACCTGAGCAAAAACACCTGGAGCCAATTCCCAGCCCAGCAGAGCCACAGAAAAGCGAGGCACCCATGTGCGGTGGCCGAGGTGACACTTTCCCCAGGAGGAAGGGTGGCCCCGTGGGAGGGTTGGAGATGGATGAAGAGCAGGGAGGCTGCACTGGGGCATCGCGGCACCACTCTTGGGTGTTGGACAGAAGGGGCCAGGCTGGGAGCTGAGCACCGTGGCTTTCCAGAGCTCTGGGAAGGAGGAAGCGCTGTCTCCATGGTGGTGAAGCCGCTTTCCAGCACTGGCGAAGGTTCAGCCATCCCGAGCCCAGGCTGAGGGAAGGCAGGGGGGAGAGAGCGGCAGAGGAGGCGGAGATGCACCGGAGTAACCCTGGAAAAAAGCCCCCAGCTCTCCTGCAGCTGCAGAGAGGGCAGCTGGGCCAAACCCTCGCAGCTCCCTGGGCTCGGGGCACAGCAAGGCAGCCCCGAGGTGTCAGCCAGTGACAGAGCCCAGGGACCACTGCAGGGCCAGGACAGGGGGACAGCGACAGGACACAGCGGCTGCTGGCTCCTGGTGTGTGTAGGCAGGGGTGAACCGTCAGGAGAAGCAAACCCTGCTCTGGCAGGAGCAATCAGGGCACACACCAGCTCCTGGTGCCTGGCTCAGGAGGGGAGAGAGGATTTTGCACAGCGTGGCATCTTCTGGGCTGCCCGGCCAGGTGCGGGTGGCACGGCCGTGTTCTCCCCCCGACACACAGCAGGATCCAGGCAGAGCATGGACAAAGCAGCACAGCTCAGTGAGACCAGGGACAGGCTTTGGAGGAGCAGAGAGTGCCTGAGGAGCCAGCTGCTGCACTTGTATAAAAACATGAGCAATGGTGAAAGCAGCAGGACATGGGAGGGATGGTGGTGCAGAGCACTTCAGAAAGAGAAGGATGGAGAGAGTCTGGCAGTCAACATCCGACTTTTATTCCTAGTTAAATAACAGAGCACGTCAGATGAGAGAAAGTCATTAAGTGTCAAGAGTCAGATTTCGAGGAGCTCAGTGCCAGGTTTCCCAGCACTCAGCACCGCAGCCGGGGCCAGGCTTTGCAAAAAGCCAGATCCCATTCAGAGCTTGCAGCAGGGCTGCCTGGGGCTCCCCAGGGACGTGTCTGGATGGATTTGTGAAGGAGATGAGGGCCTGACCTTCACGGCTCCTCTCTGAAGTGCCCCATGGTGCTGGTCCCAGCCCTGGTGCTGGTCCTGTCACCTGCAGGGCTGTCAGCCCCTCATCTGACGGGCTTTTCAAGCAGGAGACTGACAGATTGTGGGTTTGCAGCTTCCTGTGGGAATTTCTAAGTGCATAATCATTGTGAACATCATGAAAAGCATTTTAATAGTCAGAGAATACCATCTGGATGTTCACAAACAAAGGCAATATAAATCCACAACTGACAGCACTGAACTCAGTGCTTTTATAAGTATTTCCAAATTGTTTCCCAAATTATTTAAGCAAGTCTTTCCTCTAATGAAACTCAGAAAAGATCCTAACATAGGCAAACAGTACAGACTGAGCACAACAGAGACTTTATACAGAGGGATTAGAGCTTAGGTCAGATGTAATCAAATTACATCCCCTGCATACGAATGCAGTCTGTGTTCAGAGATAGGAGAAATCCCAAACACTTCTGTAATGAGAGGAATAAATCTGGAAGTGCCAAAAGGGAAATGAGGGAGAGGAGGGGAATAACCCAAAGCAGTTTTTGTGGGTGTGAAGGCCCTGCATGATGGTGCTGAGCACTGTGGGGATTATTTGAGAGTGTACAAGAGGAATGTTCTGGGTCTGGTGGCAGCTGTCTCTGATGTCCCTGCAGTGGGGGAGACTGGGAGGGGCATGGGGGGGATGCTGGAAGGGAGGAGAGGAGGAGAGAAGCCAGCAGGGCTGCTGGGCAGGGAGCAGGGAGGTAACAGAGCCTGGCTGGATGCTGGCTCTGAGGTGATGTGCCAGGAGAAGCTGGCAGGGCTGGGCACGGGGTTCTCTCCAAAAGCAGAGATGAGGCTCCCTTTCCTTTGGGTCAGAGGTGCAGAGACCAGCGTGAGCTGGGCTGAGTGGTGACTCCCAGGCTTTCCTGATGGTGACGTTCACAGGGCTCCTGCTCTCCCGTACAAAAGCCCTGGAAATGAGGCAGCAGTGCAGATCCTGACCTCGGAGGCCTGATGTCCTGGAGTGCACCTCTTGACAGCCCAAGGCAGCCATGGAGCCAAGGGCTTTGTTCAGCACGGGCCTCTGTGGAGAGGAACTGGGAATGGAAGCGGTGATGCAGAGCCAGTGGAGGCCACACTGACAGCAGAGCAAGCCCAGACATGTTGGGAACAGTCCAGAGCAGATTGTGAGGTGGCCACCAGAGAGGAGATTTCACCAGCAGTACCTGGACAGCTGCAGCTGGCATGTGGCTGTACCCTGAGGACAAGAGTGCCTCTGTCGCTTGCAGGCCCCTGGCCAGACTTGAGGTCCTGGCAGATGATCTAGAAACATCTGCTTTTGCTGTCTTTTCCTGATCCAGCTCTTGCAGAGATGGTTGAGGGCCCTCCAGCCAGCAGAAATCTTTGGCTGTGGGCGAGGGGTCTGAGAACAGACCATGGCATGTGCCTGGAGATGTGCTCTTGTTAACATGGCAAAAATGTGTCTTGCTCTCCATCCAGGAGAAGCACCTCTCTTGCTGGAGAAGCCTTGGCTGGAAAGTGGGCAGGCCCCAACTCCACCTCCTCCACATGACCTCAGAGCAGAGGACACCCTGCTGTCCCTGTTCCTGGATTTCATCTGAATTCACCTTGCTCTGTGCTGCTGGGCAGTCTTCTGAGTGAAAAAATGTCACGTTTCTCTGTCACTCTGTCAGGCCAAGGTCTCAGTGGAAATGGGTTTGGAAGCAACCTCAGAAGGATACAGGAAACAGAATCTGATCTCTCTTCTGTGATGGGATTGCTGATTGTGACAGGACACCTGCTGACTGCTGGACGCCTCTTCCACCAGGCCCTCTCTGCTGGGATGAGCCTTTCCTTGTCCCCCCTGCTCTGCCAGGAGCGTGGGGCTCAGGACAGGAGCGCAGGAGGAGGACACGGCATGGGGTCACTTGCTCCTGCTGCCTCTTGGCTCCTGCTCCTCCCCACCTTGTGCCAGGCTTTGCTGCCTCCACGGGGCTCGGAGGCAGCTCCAAGAGCTTTGCAGATTTCCAGCCTGTGCCTCGAGTTTCTCCTTGGAATCACGAACAGGATGTGCCTTGTGCTCGGCCTGTGGCTCCAGTGCAATCTCAGCATTGCCTGAGACCACATTTGGTCTCCTTGGATGTATCAGAGAGATCCCAGGCATGGATAAAGTGTTTGCCCAGATGTGCTGCTGAGGGCAGGTTATCCCACACAGAGCAGGCTGCCAGCCTGGGGGTGACATGTGCTTGTGTGGCCCCTAAAGACCATTTCTGCAGGCCCAGCAATGACAAGCGGATCTCTCCTGCCTGGATAAACGGGACAAGCGGCGCTGCTGCCAGCCATGGGGTATGGGAGAAGCTGCCTGTTTCCTTTCAGTCACCTCTTTTAACATGCCCCTAAACCCTCCAGCAGCCAGAAAAAGCATTAGTCACCCTTACAAAGCCAGGATGAGCCAACAGGAATAACAAGCGCCTTCGTCTAGAGCACATCCATGCCAGGCAAAATATTGTAGGCAGGACTGCTCTGTGCTTGTTGTGGGGAAGGAACAGAGGAAGCTGCTCAGCCTGTGCAGAGGGCAGTGGTTGTGTGTAACACCCCAACACCTGGCCAGCTGTGGGAGGTGCTGGTGGTCACTGGAGCTGGCTGTGCCCAGGGCTGCAGGCAGGACTGACCTGAGGGGCTGCTGAAGGGATTTGGCTCCCTTCAATAAGTGAGATAAGAAGGACTCGGGGCGGCAGTGGAGTTACCTCCCTGCTCATCTCTGGGTTTGCTTATGGCCAACCATGGGCTGGTGGACATTTCAGAGGGGACCACAGCTTGGGACCTCCTGCATCCCACCTCAGCCCTGTCCATGATGCCAACAGCCTCTCCCAGGAGACAGGAGAGACAGGAGGCTCTGCAGGGAGCCCGGCAGCCCATCCCTCTGGGAGACTCCTGCCCCACAGCACAGCCTGTCCACCTGCTTCAGCATCTCCTCCACGAACCAGAGAAGCAGAGCAAGCCAGAACCTGGATCTGAACCAGGGGAGAGATAAAGGGAGATGTGGAGCTGATGAGTGGAAAAGGAGAGCCGTGAGGATGTGGCCGGGCGCGGCTGACGGGGGTGGCTGCAGACGGTATCGCAGCAACGTGCTGGCACGGAGCGGGGGCCAGGCCGGAGTCAAACATTGGGAACATTTCTACCAGACAGGACAATTACACACTGGAGCTGCCTGCCAGTGAGGCCCCATCACGAGTGGAACGGATCCCATAAGATACTTCTAAGTTTAGAGTAGAGGAGACCTCTCCAATAGGGGAGGATACAAGGCTGCCTAGCTCAGTCCCGCCCGTCGCCAAACCACACTCCCCGGAGGAGCACTCACAAACTGCTCTTGCAACACTTGAGCTACGGCTGAGACACACATTCCAGCCCAAACCCCTGTTTGCAGTTGTTTATACATCGCTCAGAAAATATCCTTTTGGATTGAGTTTGTTCATGCTTGATCTCAGCCCAAAAAAACGAAGAATTATTTGGGGATGGTTTGAGCAAAATCTGTTTGACTGTTTCTGTGTTATGTAAGCATCAGAATAAATATATTTGTCTATTTTCAAACATTTTCCTCATCCTTACTAGCTGTTAGATATCTCAAAATCAGCTTCAAGATTTGGAGGAGTTGTACTCAGCCCATGACTGGCTGCCATTGAGGGCCCAGGCTGTTCCTCAGCCAGAAGAGCTCTCCTCAGGAGCGACAAGACCAGGAGGAACTACAGCTCTTACATGTGGTGCTTGACATCCTTAGAGGTGATCTCCTGGGGCATTGGATCACAGCTGGGCGTTTTCCAAGGGTGTTTGACAAGAAGGGATTGGCCAGTGTCAGGTGAGAGTTAAATAAACAGGTGTTGAGCAAGGCTGTGGAAAAGAGCCGTAAGTTTTTGTGAGAAGGGGAAGTGAGTGCTGCTCACAGACCACGCAGCAAGAGGAGGGCTCAGCTCTTCCCACCACCAGCCCCAGGGGATCTCACACTCCACAGGTTGTTCTGGAGCTGCTCCCTGCGTGCTTTCGTGCTGTGCTCGAGCTTGTTGCTTGTGGTGGATTGTGGTGTTGGAAGAGGAGAAGTGAAGGAAAAGGGCTCGCAGCCTCGGAGACACCCTTTGACTCCAAGATTGTGCCCAGATGCAGAGAGGTGCTGGGTGATGGGCACTGCAGGAGAAAGGACAGGCCTTGGTGAGGTGGATGAGTCAGATATTGGGAAGGCTTTGTGCCAGCATTGTTGGGGTGGGGCAGAACTGTGGGAGGTGAATAGAATTATCCTTGAAACCCAGCTCCAAGGCTGGAGAAGATCATTGCCCAAGTTTGAGGAGTTCACATTAAGCCAGTGGAGAGGTGACCTTGATCCAGGCTCTTCAGACTTCATCTCTGGAGGAAAGCATGAAGAGGCAACACTCACACCGTGCCCCAGGGAATGAGGGTCCCCGTGACCTTTGGGTCTCACTGCTTCCCAGCATGAAGAGGAGTTCAGTACCTGAATGCCTGGCAGAGGCTGGGGTGTCATTCCTCACCCAGCACCTACAGAAACCCAGGGAAGTCTGTCCAAGAGCTGATTCTTGACTCAGGGCAGTTGTCCAAGGAATGACATTCAGGCAACTACAGACAAAATGCTACAGCAACAACCCCTGAGGCACTGCAGTGTCCTGTCACTGTTCTCTGGAGAAACTCATGGGAAAAATGAGAGGGATCGTTGTGAGCTGGGAAATTTTCAAGAGGATCAGGAAGCTGATAAAAATGCCTGAAGCACAAAAGGAATTAAATGAAAATCCTCCAGCTGAATGTAGAGGCTGCTTCAACATCTGTACGAGTCACAAAGGGCTCACAAAATCTGAGCGAAGAAAGAGGGCAGGAACAGGAATCACTTGAGGCCTGTCAGTAGGGAAAGGGTTTTGAAACCATGAGCAGGGAAAAAAAGATATCAGGGGAATTCCAGGAACATCGTGATTTTGGCTGAATTCCCTAGCCTTGAAGTTGTGGAGAAGCAGGGAAAGGCATCCATAGGCAGAGGGAGATCTCAGTGCCTCCAAGGGGAGACCACGAGCATCCTGGAGCTGCTGTGAGCCAGAGATGGCTCCTGGAGCAGTGGCATCACTTGGATTCACAAGATCCCCTGACACCTTCCAGCTCCTCTAGTTTGGCTACCCTGGTGCTAAAGCAGCATCTCCAGGCCCTGGGGCAGGAGGAGTGCTTTAAAGGTAGTGTTGAACAGTGGTGGGGATGAAATGGAATCATAACCTCTGCCTCCTTCCTCATTCCATTTGAAGGTCATGTCAATGGCTTCAGGGACAGAAAAGGATGTGTGAGCACCCCCAGATTTGCTTTAGGGCAGCACCTGGAAACCCAACTGTGTCCTCTTGACAGTTCAGCTTAACCAGGGTGACTTTGTGCTGAAGGAGAGAAGCAGCACTTCCATGATCCATCCCACGAGCAGGGAGAAATCCATCCTTAAACCATCCCAGATGTTTGCAAAGCAGCCACGGGTCTCAGTCCTGAGGTAGCAGAAGGAAAAGCGCTGGAACAAAATGAGACATTAAAAAAGAAACTGCCAGATCCACGTGGTGGAGCTGAGACAGCTCGGGGAGACCAGGAATGCAGCAGCTGCTCTGTCTGCTGGAGCAGACAATTTAACATGGAAGCTACTGCTTTCCAGAAGTCTGGAGTGAAGCAAATGCTGTGCTGACCTGCAGAAACAGCAGCAGCAATGATCCCAGGAACAGTCCAGCAGCTTTTGTGCAGGAAATGGCACTGGAAGGAACAATCATCCAGGTTCAGATCCATCCATGCAAAGGGACCTTCAGGCCATCTTGGGACAGTGGGAGAGTCCTGAGGGCCAGCAGAGGAGGAGGAGGAGGACAGCAAGTCCTGAGTGTGGGATGGAGCATCCTGTGCCAGGGGAGGCTGGAGAACAACTGTGCATGAGCTCTGCAGCACAGAACACGGAGACAGGGAAGGACAACTGACCGTGAATCAGCAGGGAGCTCTGCCAGGGAGAAAAGGCAGCTGCTGTGCTGTGGTAGCCAACTGGCCTGCTGTGGTAGCCAAAGCACAGCCAGCATCTGCAGGGAAGATGTGAGAAGAGAAAAGTGAGGCTGTGGTCACAGACAGAGCTTCAGGAGATGCTCCATCCCAGGAAGAAGAAGGAAGGATACGGTGCCCAGGCTTGCTCTGCTCAGTGTGCAGACAGAGGCTCTCTGGGAGAGCTCTGGCAGAGCCTGAGGAACACCTGACACCTCTGGGCAGCACAGAACAGTCTCTCCACCACCAAGGACACCTCCAGGCTTCTTTCCTGATGTTCAGATTTCTCACTTCTTGGACAAGGTTTCCACTCCATCACTTTCCCTCGCAGCCCTGGACAGGAGCAGGTGTGAGCCAGGGCACCCAGCACAGCACAGCACCCAGCTGACCTGCCCAGGGTGTGTTGGGGACATCCTCACTCCCCTCAGACACGGGGATGGCCCCAGATCCTCACGGACATCTCACATCTTAGCTGCTGCTGGCCTTATCTCCAGGATCAAGACCATATTTTCCTTCTCATTCCAGGAAGGACAAGTTTTAATAGGCCTGGAATTGGAAACAGCTCCCTTTGCTTTCCATGCTTCCCACCCGGTTTTCATGTGGGGAGCTGTTTACCACAGTCATGCAAGTGGAGGCAGACACTGGGGTGACACTCCTGGCCTGGGGACACAGAGGAGGAGGAGGAGGAGGAGGAGGGCAGGGGTGACACTCCTGGCCTGGGGACACAGAGGAGGAGGAGGAGGAGGGCAGGGGTGACACTCCTGGCCTGGGGACACAGAGGGGCTCCTGCATGTCCACTCTGGCCCTGTACCCACCCCAATGCTGCTGGGGATGCACAAGTGAGCAGAGGGAAAAGGAAATGTTCTGCTTCCCCGGCCAGAGGGGACAGCCCTTGGGACTGGAAAGGACCAAATCTCAAGGAAAAAGTGTGGAACATGTTCTGGTCTCTGTGGAGGGGACACCCAGAGGTGACTTGTGGCCACAGGCTGCAGGCAGTGTTCCTGGAGTGGTGGGTCTTCACTCATGGGGACCATCTCTGCCCTGCCAAGCTTCCCCCTCACTCCTGCCCCGGGCAGTGCTCCCAGCTCGTGCTCAGGGCCACCAGCACCGGGAGTTTTGGAGGCTCCAGGCTTGCTGAGGGTCTGAAGAAGGCTGGTGGAGATGGTGCTGATGACAAGTCCTGCCACAGTGGAGTAGTGCTCGTGGATCAGGTGGAGGAAAGGGCAGTGGGATGATGATCCTGGTTGATGCTGCTGCATCCTGGACCTGCAGGGACCAGCAGCCAGGGTGACTCCAACCAACGGCCTCATGTCCTCAGTCCTGGCCTGGGGAGGTGAGCACAGTTTGGAGGACACTGAGGAACAGCCAAAGCTCTTGGCAGCCCTTGGACAGCCAGAACAATGGCTGACGTCATTTTTATTTAAGAGGGAGAAGGGAAAAAAATTGTGACCAGAGGATCGTAGCCCTGGGAGAGACAGAGTTTATTTTTCCTGCCTGCTGCTTTCTTTCGCGCTCCCCCCAGCCCTGGCCGTGGCACAGCACATTCCTTTGCTGTGATCTCCTCCCTCCCATGCAACAGCACATTCCTCCTGCTCTGGCTGCTCCCTTCTGCTCTGGCCACCCTGGCCTGGCTGCTGCGAGGGGACAGCGGTCACCTGTGCACTGCTGGACACTCTGCTTTCAGCTCTGCCTGGGCTCAGACGCTGTGTCTGTGCTGCTCCTGTCCAGCTCCGCCCTGGGCTCAGGTGTCTGTCCAGGGACTGACCTGTCATCCCAGGACAGTGTCCAGAAGGGATGGTGGAGCCTCTCCCTCCATGCAGGTGCACTGGTCCCGTGGCCTGGAACCTTCCAGGGGAGCGTGGGGGGCCAGGCAGGGCCGGTGCTCCTTGACTGGGTGGAGCAAGGCCAGCCCGGGCTCGGGCTCATCCCTTTGGATCCCAAACAGGCAGGAAGGAAGGTGTCTGCCAAGCCCTGTGAGCAGTGGGGAGATGAGCTAACGCCTCTCAGGGCTGAGCTCACGGGGCTGGCACAGCTCCCCGTGCCGGGGCCACCCTGGGCAGGCCAGGTCACCCCAGAGGGCTGGGCAGCCGTGGGTGCTGCAGCCCCTCACCCCGGGGTCGCTGTCCCCTCTGGCCAGCACTGTGTGGGGTGAGAGGATGAGGCTGTGGGTGCTGGTGACCAGTGCATCCAGCAGATCTGCACACCTGGCCCTCGTGCTCCTGCTGGCCTGGCTGGGTTCTGTTGGAGCTGCTGGGAGTGCAGGCACGGGCCTGGCCGCCTGTTCTGTAGCATTTTCCCAGAGCAATCAGACCAAGAAAGATTTGTCTTCCCCCAGGACATCCCCCCTTGCTCAGCCCTCCCATGGCTCTGTCCCACACCCAAGCCCAGAGGAGACCAGCAGCACCCCAGTGCCACCCCCAGCATGTCTGAGAGCTGGGAAAGCTCCTTCCCCCTGGTTTTTCACCCGTCACAGAACTCCCCTGCTCCTTCTCAAGCTGGGGGCTGCAGAGGTGAGATCTGCGGTCCCTGGGGAGGGCTCTGGGGCATTGCAGGGCTCTGGGTCTGGCCTGAGCTCTGGGAGCTGGACCACACCAAAGGGCTGACGGGGCCACGTGTGCCCCATGTCCTGCCAGACTGGGCTAAACCAGGGTTAACCAGGGCTGGCTGCGAGCTGCCACGTGCCAAGAATGTTTCCAGACTAGGGAAGGGCTGGACATGAATCACCCTGTGCCTCTGCCAAACACTGTGTGCAGGCTGGGCTCTGCACTGGGCTGTCCTGCAGCGAGTTTGGGGATCCTGTGCTGACCAGGGCTCCATCAGCCTCACCAGCATCACCTGCTCAGGTGGCTCCAGCCTGGTTTGGTGGCTCCTGGGGAGTCCCAGCTGGATGTGGCAGCCCTGTGTGTGCACCAGGCACTGATTGTTTGGGAAGCCCACGTGCAGATGTTGCAGCCCTGGACTCGCTCCTCCCACGCTGCTCCAGCCCTTTGTCTCCATCTCTTGTGTGAGCCTGAGTTTTCACAAGTTGTAACTCAGCCTCTGGAGCTCTCCAGGTCTCCAGCAAGGCACCACAGCTGGCACCAGGACCCTGCTCACCCAGTGCTGGCTCTCTCACTGGGCAGCTTGTCTCCCTGCCACCCCAGGCTGTGCCCATCAGCGTGGGGATGCTCTTCCTCCTCCTCTGATGGACACCAGTGTGATCCTGCTGTGAGCCCAGGGAAACCCAGCAGCTCAGGAGATGGGGACCTGCAGCCTTCCCACAGCCAACAGGAGAGCCAGTGCTGAGGAAAGGTTTGGCAGCCTGGGGAGCTCCTGGCAATGCTGGGCTCCTGCACCGGCTGCCCTGGAATGTGGGTGGATGGTTCCACATCCAAAGACACCCCTTCATGCATCCCATATCCAAAGCAGCCTCGGGAAGACAGGCAGTCCGTGCTGCTGGAGTCCCACAGCAGCAGAGCAGCAGCCAGAGTCTCCCTGCAGCCTCTGTCCCTTGCAGATCCTTCAGGGCAGCACGGCCTCAGGGCTAAGAACGAGGTAACCTTGGGCTGCTTGGCAGCCAGAAGTCCCCAGCACAGTCCCCACAGCAGCTCCTGGTGCACAGATGTCTCGAATTCACCTGCTCACCGTGTGCAGGGAAAGGCTCTGAGCACCCCAGGGACATCTGTGAGGCTGAATGGAGAGAGCAGGAAAAACACAGGGAAGAAGGGCAGCACCCCAAACTGCCCAGGGCTAAAATCCCAATAACTCCTTTCACTCAGAACATCTCCATCTGGGAATAAAGAGGTTTCCACACTCAGTGTGTCCTTGCTGGGGCTGGCAGCACTGTCCCCGAGGGTGGTGCTGGCGGTGCCTGGCCGGGCCGCAGGGATGTTCCCTTTGGGATCAGCGTCATTCCCTGGCTGCACCCGCAGCCAGCAGTGCCCCAGCGCTGCAGCAGGACACGTGCTCCAAGCCTTGTGCAAACACACCAGCCCTCACCCTGCTCCAAGGGTTCTCTCAAGGATGTCATCTCAAGGACAGTGATTTTCTCTTGCTTTCCAAACCAGTTCATCTGAAAGCCTCGACTCAAGGGCTTCAAGGAGCTGGGCCGAGCCCGACGCGCGGCCAGGGACCAGCTCAGAGGCTCAAGAAATAAACAATGAAAGGAGCAGAACTCAGAACATCTGGTGGAAAGTAGGAGCATGTTCCACTGTCTGGGTGTCTGAAGGATAAATGGGGCTGGACCAAGTCACAGCTCCTTTCTTGTCCACGTTGGGAGCAGGGCAAGTGTGATATTTATGGGCTGCAGTGATGCTGTGACTGCAACGTCTTGGCACTTCTTCCTCACCGGCTTCGAGGGGAATGGGAACACATATGTGAAAAACATGTGCTGGGGCACAACAGCCCAGGCCCAAATGGCAGCAGATGCAGGGAGGGAGCAGCTCTGGGGACAAGCTCAGCTCTCACCCACAAATGTGACGAGGCAGGGTCCCCTGTGCTGGGGGATGGGGAGGGGCTGTGAGCCCTGCAGCCACCTGGAGAGCACAGAAACCAACAAGGCTTCCCTGGAGGTGGGTTTGGAATACGTGGGCCTGAGCAGGGAAGCTGCACTGAGCTTCTCAGTGCTGTGCCCCATGGCTGGCTCCTGCACACTCCTTGTTCTCATGCGTCTGGACAAAGCACAAATTAAATAAAACCAAATCAAGTCCTCAAGGATCTGTGTCCAAGAAGCAGGACATGGGCTCTGGCAGAAATCTGTAAGCCAGTGATTCTGGTGATCCCTGCCTTGGAATTCAAGGCGTGAGTGGCCCCACTGGTTTCACTCAGGGAGGAGTGAGCACTTAAGTGCTTTGCTGGATGAAGGCCGAGAGAGGGGAGGGCTGGACTCCAAGTGGAGCTGGGCAGGAAGGAGCCGCCGCACTCTGCTGCAATGGTTGGGATTTCCAGCCTGGACACGGGGAAGCAGAGCAGGCAGAGTGTGCAAATCCAGCCCCAGAGCTCCAGGCAGGGCAGGGGCTGCAGCAGCAGCTGGGACAGCCCTGCTGGTGTTCCCAGGGTGCCTGGGATGGGCTGGGGAGCTCTGGCTCTGCAGAACGATGCTCTTGTCACGGGGCCATGGCAAGGTCCCCACCTCTGAGTGCCTGCACTGTGCTCAGGGGAAGCTGTGGGTGCCCTTGGCCCTGGTGGTGGCACTGGCCCATGCCCAGCAGTGGCACTGACCTGTCCCCAGCAGTGCCCATCTCCTGGTGACCCTGGAGATGAGGTCCTGGGCTAAGAGAAAAGGAGAAGGAGGAGGAGAAGGATGCATCACTGCCCTGGAAAGGGGCAATGTGATTTGGATGGGGCTGAAGGAAGATGATCCGGTGTTTACTGAGGTGGGGCCAGGCCATGAGCAGGTGCTTTGGAAGTCACCCCATCCCTGCAGCCAGAGTGCTTCTTGGAGCTTCAGGAGATGCAGCTGGAGCAACACCTCTGTCTTCCAATCCCAGGTCTGGGGCAGGGGTCTCCCATCTCTCCCACAGCCTGAAGGATGCTCTCTGCTGAGCCTGTTCTGTTCTTCCCAGACCCAGCACAGCTCCAGCTGCCCCAGGGCCATGGACACATCCCATGCCAGGCAGGAGATGCCATGGCTGGCTCAGCCCTGTGCTGGGAGCCTGGCACCATGGCACCCTGCTCCTGAACCACAGCTCTGCTCATGTGGGCCAGGAGAGGCCAAGCCACTGCCACAGCAAGGGACAAGGCTGGGGACGGGCAGGACACTGTGCTTGGTGCTGCCAGTGGGGGCCACCAGGATTGCCCCTGTGCAAGTGCAGCAAGTGCCCAAAACCATGGAGAGCTCCTCCACAAGAGGTCCACAAAGTCCCGAGTCCTCTTCAAGAGAGGGATGTCGCCTGTGTCCGGACACTGCTGGACAACAGCTCCACTGACACATCCACCTTGGCAGGCACCAGGACAGCCGTTCCCTGGACATCCACACGGCCAAGGGATATGCTCAGGGAGGAGGGAATGGCTTCCTTACAGCTGGGACTTGGCAGAGGTGAGGTCTCATGCCTGGTGCTGATACTCAGATATCATCTCTGGTGATTTATCACCAGAGCATGCAAGCACCGCTTTGGGAAGATCCTCATAAATATCTCCAACGTGACAGAGGGCTGCTGGATAATGGAAACTCGCGGGATCAGCCCCTCACAGCCCTGTGCAGTGTCTGCTGTTAACCCTGCTGTGACAGCAGGGAGGGGCACACAGCTCCCACTCTTCCCTGTGGAGCCGGGGCTCACACCTCATCCTGCTGAGCTCTGCTGCTCACACCATGGGTGCTGCCCTTCCCATCCAGCACTGCCATGCTCAGCCCTGCTCACATCCAGCACGTGCTCCTCTTTCCCCTCTTGCATCCCACAGGGATTTTGCAGCATTGAAGTGGGATGATTTTTGTCTGCAGGCTCTGCCACCTGTTACCAGAACTCACTGAAGCCTGGCTTCAGAGGAACTTTCCCTGGAATGCCAGACAGAAATCAGATGGTCCTTTGCAGGGCTTGCACATCCTGTGTCTCCCTGGCCAGGTCCCCAGTGACCCCCCTGTGCCACCTCTGCAGGCTGATCCTGTCCCTGCACACCCTGGCCAGGACCCATCCAGGTGTTCCTGACATGGGCATGGACCTTCAGCCAAGTTCCTGCTCATGCTGGGGAGTCTTGGGGAGATCCCAGCACAGCTGAACCAGAGCAAAAAAGGGAAACTGAGATGTGATGGAGAAACCATCAGCACTCCTCGGAGCAGCCCTGCTCAGCCATGCAGGCATCCTCCCTCCAGCACAGCCCCGTGGCTGCTGCCAAGGCCTGGGCTGTGCCAGGAGCGGGAGGAAGCCCGGGGAGGGACACATGGCACAGCTGCCCCTTGCCAAGGGGTACCCAGTGCCCGCTGGGCAGGTGCCCAGGCCGGCCTGGGCTGTCAGCGCTGACTCTGCTGCTCCAAGACCAACAGATGGAATCCATTAGCAGAGATTATTTAGATATCTCCAAAGGACTCCGTCACAACCCATTAAACTTAGACAAGCAGACATAATGAGGGCTTAACACCCTGTGTGTGACACGGCTGGCGCAGCTCGGAGCGCTGGGGACAGTGGCACGGGCGGAGCGAGCCATCAGAGCCTGGGATCCAGATGTGTCCGCATGGCCCCGGGCTGCAGGGCTGTCTGTCCGTGTGCAGCCTCACTCCTGCGGCTCCAGCGCCTCGGGATGGGGGCCGGGGGCTCTGGGTGCGCTCCCTGCTCCAGCCCCACCCCTGCTCCCTCGGAAGAGGAGGGGAGGCCGCTCTGTCCCTGTGCTCTGGCACTGGGCTGACAATGTGTGCGTGTTCCCAGTGCTGATCCTGGGAGCTGCCGGTGGCCCTGGCTGCCTCAGATCCCCCCAGCCCCGGGATCCCCCATCCTCCATCGGCCCCCGAGCGCCGGAGCCGAGGAGAGGCGGCTGCTGCCACTCGCTGCCACTCGGTGCCACCTCCAGCGCCTCCATCCCGGCTCCGTGGCTGGAACCAGAGCTCCCACGGAGCCGAGACGGTGCCGTGGCACGCCAGGAAGCGCTGGAAGCCCCGGTGCTGCTCAGCTGTGTCCCCCCAGGTCCCCACTGGCACTGTCCCTGCTCCTCTGCTTTCTCCAGCGTGTCCTGTGCTCTGGGAATGCTGGCGCAGACAGCGAGGTCCCCGTGGCTGAGAGGGCTCTGCCTTCTCCCGCGGAGGGTTTGGAGAATGAGCTGTCCCGGGAGCGGGAAGGAGGGCAGGACATTCCCTGGGGATTCCCGCAGAGGAATGGATTTGTCTTCATTAACTCTGGAACTCAGAGCAGCCTTTAATCTAACAGCAATTCGCAAACATCAGAGGAAAAAGGCTGGGGGGGATTGGATGGAAATCCACCGCAGCACCAGGACAATTCCCAGTGGGGGACATGTCCCTTGCAGCAGGACACTGCAGGAACTGCTGCATCCCTGGACGTGCTCAGCTGCTTGGAAGGTGTGTCCCTGTCCACGGCAGGAACTGGATGGGCTTTAACATCCTTCCAGCCCAAAGCACTCCGTGACTGTGATTCCTACTCCTGGCACAGAGTCCTGGGCTACCCCAAGCCATGTGGGCACAGCTCCCGTCCCCCAGGTGCCACAGGGAGTCACCAGCAGTGTCCTGCCTGCTGCTTCCCAGCCTGGTGTCTGCAAACCCTGGAGGGCTGATCCCCACCTGCAGGTGCTGCTCCTCCCGTGGGCTTTGTGGGGCTCCCCACATTTTGGCAGGGAAGGGTTTGGAAGCAGCTCAGCTTTCTGAGCCTCTCTAGGTGAGGGCTGCAGTTTCAGGGCAGCTCTCCAGGAATTCAGCAGAGCTGAACAGGAGCCGGATGAGATGGCTCAGGTACCTGAAGGAATGTCAAGCCTCCACTCAAGCATTTGACAGTGTTTTCCGTGACCTCATTAGGCTGAGGCTCATTAGGCTGCTCTCCACAGAAACCGGAGCTCCTCCCAGGGAGTTCTGGGCCGTTCTTGTGGCCAGCACAGGAGGTGGCTCATGGCTCGGAGTGCAGCTCTTTATGTGCCATTACACGGCCGGCTGCTGCAGTCTCTAATAACACAATTCCTGGATTGCAGCAATGCTAATTGAGAGCTAGCCTGTCATTAATGATACAAATGACTTGATGCCAGTGCTGGATCGTGTCTCTAATTTCTGGAACTACTGTCCTTGTTTGTTTGGTCTGACAGCTCCCAGCACTCGAGCTCTTGCATTATTTGCCATTTCATTCCACAGGCACGGTGATCCGGGGGCAATGGGTGCGTGGATGTGCACATTCCCTATCCTGACCCCAAGCAGAGCCAGCCTGGGATGCCTGGAAGGGCTCCCAGCCCTGAGAATTCTCATGTGGAGTTACCAGGCTGGGGATGTGCGGGGGCTCTGCTGCCACAGGGCACTGTGCCCATGCCAGGGAACACATCCTCCTGCAGCTCCCCTCTCTCTCTCGGCTTCTGATGCCTCTGAAGGGAGGATCAGCCAGCACAGAGGCTTTCCCAGCTCCTTTCTTAGCCTGTGGCCTCTGGCTTGGTCAATAGCCCCAGTCCCAAAGGTGCCAGTGTGGCTGCAGGGGGAGGAGGTGGCAGGGGCTGATCCCTGCTGGGGGTGATCCCAGGAACATCTCCATCCATTTCTGTACATTTCCAATGGGAATGAACTGAATCTGGTCTGGATGAGCCAGCAGCTTCAGGGAGCTTCAGGGAGTGTGTGGGTGGGAGACCAAGCGATGCCACCAGGGCAGCAGCTCTGGGTGGGCAGCTCAGGCAGCTCCCAGGGGGCTGAGCCTCAACCTTCCCTCAACCGTTTATTTTATTTCTTTCATCTGTAGGGTTTGTCTGTTTTAAGTCCCTCCTAAAGCTTTTCAGGACTTTGGTTCTGTTCTTCTGGCTTTTTTCCCTGTAGTACGATATGATCCCTGTGAACTCCACTGCCTTCAGCATCCCAAATATTTGCAGTATCTTTTTGTGAAATATTTTGGATGCACAGCCCAGCCCCAGGGAGTCCCAGGAAGCACCTCCTAGATTATTAGGAGCACAAATGCAGGAAGGTTGGGCTTTGTCCAGCAGTACTGGTGAGGATCCAGATGAAAACATGGGAACATCTGAGCTCTGCCACTTGCTCCAAACCCTTTCCCTGGCAGGCAGAGCAGAACAAGCCGTTTCCACACCAAACTCAATCCCAGACTGAAGAGTTCCCTTCTCCTTTGCACAGAGTGGCTCTGCAGGGCTTTGCTATCTCTGTCTCCCTGTTGCCAGATGGTTCCTCTGTCGGAACTGCTGCAGTGCCAGAGGGACATTTTTAGCTGCTCTTATGAAAGGACAACATGATTTTCTAAAATTACACATTAGCCATTATTTCCTAAGCTTCCCCAGCCCTGTCCTCTCCTCCCAAGGAGGGCACTGGAGCCAGGTCCAGGCATGGAGAGGGCAGCTGAGGTGGGTTCCCCCCAGATCTCTGTACCCATCTGAAGGTCAGCACGGTCCCACGCTGCCATCTGCTCTATTCTCCCCCCGAAATGTTGCCCAAAACAGCCTCCAGCAGGATCTTTTCCATGCTGCCTCTGTGTCCCATGCTGCAGGATCACCCTGCATCCAGCTCTGACGTGCTTGTGCTCAACATGAGGAGTTTTTTCCAAAAGCTCCTTTCAGCAGCTTTTCCAAGCCTGCATCAATGGTCACCAAGGGGATTTTCCAGCCCCTACGTGTGCCATTGCTTGTGTGCCCACAGGGAATCCTGCACTGAGAGATTTTCCTCTCTCCAAAGAGTCTTTTTCTTTTTCTTTTTCTTTTTCTTTTTCTTTTTCTTTTTCTTTTTCTTTTTCTTTTTCTTTTTCTTTTTCTTTTTCTTTTTCTTTTTCTTTTTCTTTTTCTTTTTCTTTTTCTTTTTCTTTTTCTTTTTCTTTTTCTTTTTCTTTTTTTCTTATTTTTTTCCCTTTTATTATTCCTTCCCCTTCCCAGTGTTTCCCCCAGGTGTGATCTCCAGGCTGGCAGAACCAGACTGGCTTTGTGGGTGTTAAATGAGGAATCCCCAGCCATCTCTACCAGCTTTGATTTTGGGATCCTCATTAATTCCTGGGCCCAATTAGAGCCCCGAATACCCCCCAGTGCTGCCTTGGATCACTCAAAGGGCTCCCATTTTCCCTGGGAGGTGTTTTCTCTTGCTGTATTGACACAAGCACAGCATTTTCAGCACTGCCTTCATGGATTTGGTGCAGCAGAGGTCAAAATCCTCAGTAGGATCCCAGAATCCAACCCCATTAAACTCTGGGCTGTCGTGGTCGGGACCGCCACTGTTTTAAAACCAGTTTGTGCAACATCTGTCCAGAACAGTTCGAGATTGCAGTGAAATATTATCAAGAGCCCTTCAGCTGAGGCTTAAGCAGGGATACAAAATGCACAGCCTGATGTCAGATGAAAGAGAAAGCGCTTTGCCTATGGAAGGGAGGTGTGTAATTGCAGAGACGTGAACTGGATCTGCTTTTAATCCCCCTGGACAGACCGAGCACTGTCAAGTGCATTTTCTAATCTCGGTCCCGCTCGGCTGCGTCGGAGGATGGCTGAAGGTGTTTCTCAAGTGTTTAGGAGGCTTTCCAAAGACAACAGTGTCATCTGGAGAACATCAGCCTGCAGGCTGGTTGCTGTGAACGGGACGCTCTTTGAAGAGCCCTCGGTGCTGATGCAAGTCCAGATGGCTCGTGTTGAGCCTGGGGCCGGGCCATGTGCAGAACATGCCATGAGGTTCCTGTGGCTCCACCACGCTCAGCTCACTCACGGGACTGCCGGCCCCTGTCCCTGCTCCCACAGCCTCCCCTGGCCCCCAGCTGTACCCAGATGTGTCTCCAGGTCCTGCCCAGGTGTCCCAGCTCTGCTGTGCACCTGCCCTGCATGCAGCACTGAGCTCTCCCTGTCTGCAGCACAGCAGCAGCAGTGCAGGGGAGCAGGAGCACCGTGGGGATGGCTCAGAATGGGAATGGGATCCTCCAGGGACACCCTTGGGCTTGAGGAGTGTGGCTTCAGGGGGTGCAGAGTGGTGCTCAGTGCCAGCTCAGATCCAGGGAAGAAGGGCAGTGTTCTCTGTCCGCTTCTCTTTTCCAGTGTCCAATTCCAGGCACAGGGAGCTCTCCCTGCTTTTCCCTCCCCTTCATCCCCACGAGACTCCAGTGCCAGTCTGGGGGGATCCCATCACCCACGGCTCCTGCCCACACCAGTCCTGCTGCACACACAGCTGGGAGTGAGCTGAGCAGCCACCCCTAGGTCCTCTAAAATCAGGGGCTCCTGGCAGGACTCCACAGCTCCCACTGCCCCAGGGAAGGGCTCAGGGGATCAGCATCCCCAGGCTGCGGGGCCAAGGGCTCGATCTGGCTGCACATCAGCATCACACAGCTGATCCTTGTGGGGAAGAGGATCTGTTTCTCTCCAAACAACTCTGAAGAGGCTTTTTCCTCTGTCCTGCTGATCCTCTCAAAGTCCTTACACTTGGCACGGCCCTGCTGTGGTGCGTTCCTGGGTTTCAGTTTTCCTTTTGCTGCTTCTGTAGCTCTTCCAGAGGTGAAGAGGTTTGGAAAGCTGCGGGTGGAAATGGAAAAGTGCAATGAATACATATCCTAGACACACTGGATTTTTATGGCCCTGAAAAGCGGAGGGGAAGAAAAGAATAATGGGTGGATATTCCTGTCTGGAAACTTCAAAGCTGCAAGTAACAGGGAGGTGTTTGTGGAGATCAGGACAAACAGCCAGGGTGCTGGGGAGCTGTTTCTGACTGCAGTGCACGACCTGTCACTTTGGAGGGCTCAGCCTCTGGGTCTGGCCAAGAGCAGGGGGATCTCTCTGCACACCTGGCACTCCCCAGGAGCAGCAGAGTTTGGCTTTCCAGGCAGGAGCTGCCTGCAGAGCACGGCCAGTGGAGCCAGGCACGGAGGGGCTCAGGTCAGACCTGCTGACCTCCCTGGGCTGGGCTGGACATTGGCCCAAGAGCATCGATCTGCTGGGACACAGCACAGGGAGCCTTTGGCTGGGATTAACCTCATGTCATCGGAATGCTGACCTGCTTTTGGGTACCCAGAATAAATCACTCGCTGGGGAGCAGCTGAGTGAGAGATCTTTGCAGCTTCCCTTCCTGTTTACATCTGTTCTGGTGTCTCTCCCTCTCCCTGGGAGTGTCTGGTCCACGTGTGCAGAGGACTCAGAGGAGCACACATGGGCACCAAATGCTGCAGCTGCACAGCTCATGCTCAGGCTCCTGGGGACAGACTGGCAGGTGCAGGTGCCAGCACTGCTGTCCTCACAGACAGGTAGAGAGCAGATGCTCTGGAGCCCCTTTGCCGTAGCCAGGCTGAGCACAGAGCTACCCCAGCACCCCTGCCTGGATCCCACCAGCCTTTGAGCTGTTTGGGTTTCCCTGAAGCCTCCTGGGAAGTGCTGGGAAGTGCTGATGGATGGTCAGGAAGCACCCAGAGCTGTTCCTGTACCCAGGAGCAAGGGACAATGTTGCAGTGCTGGAAGCCACCATCGACTTCCCTGGAGCAGCACCTGGAGCTCCCTGTGCCCATCCTGGTGCCACAGCAGCGTCACTGGGAGGGAAATGTTTGGCCATCACCACTGCAGCTGGAGCTGCTCCAGCTCCCTCTCCCTGCAGGGGAACCTGGCTGTATCCAAAGCCAGCAGCAGCCATGGGTGGAAGAGCTGGATGTGAGGATGTGGCTGCTGCCATGGAGAGCAGCAGATGCAGGGTTTCCTAAGAGAAATTAATTCAATTTTATGAGCAAAACTCTTCTATTGCATTAGTGAAGTTAAGACATTCTGTCTCTTTCCTAACAAAATAAACATTTTTGGCAAAGCAAACGAGTGTTTCCTGTCTAAGCTCTGCCTGGAACAGCCCCTGTCCCCAGGAACTGCAGCTGGATGCCCACTGCATTGCCCCTGCTTCTCCCAGGAAGGGAATAACCCAGACACGGCTTAGTGGGGGCAGAAATGAAGTGCAGAAAGCTTTCATCCTTCCCAGAGCCCACTGTGGCCTCTCCACGGTGCCAGCTGGGTGTGGCTGAGCTGAATCCTCACCATCCAGCACAGGGCTGGTGTCTCTCCTTGTCTTCCCTCCAGCACAAGGTGCTGACAGGTAAAAATGTCTCTTTTCCCACCTGTCCCAGGACCTGCGTTTGCTGCATTTGTGTCCAGCTCGGAGAGGAGCTGGTTCCTGTTCCTTGGGTGATGTCCATGCCACGAGCATCCAGGAGGGCTGGGCTTTCTGCAAACAAAGGTGACACAAAGGCTGCCAGGTGTCCCTGGGAGCTGAGCAGCTCTGCTCAGGTGGGACACCCTGGGCAGCCCTGCTGTCCTGCTGTCCCTGACTCGAGCTGTGGCCCAGCACTCCCGAGGAGGTGGAAGGCTCTGGAACGGAGCACGGACACGTCCCGGGGCCGAGGAAAAGGAGGGCAAAACACAGGAGAAAACAAATCCCCTGCTGTGGCTGCTTCTCCTAACGAGGAGCAGGACTTTGCCCAAGGCTGAGGGCACAGAGGGAGGGCTGGGCAGAGCTCCACTGTCCCTTCAGAGCTGGCTGGGGAGTCAGGCACACAATTCAGTGGCTCAGAGTGGCTGCTGCTCGGAGCCACTCTTGGCAGAAAACAGGGATGCACAGGGACACTGTGATACACAGGGACAGTGTGATTGATACACAGGGACACTGATGTACAGGGACACTCTGATGTACAGGGACACCATGGTGTACAGGAACACTATGAAGTACATTTTGCACAGGGACACTGTGATGTACAGGAACACCGTGGTGTACAGGGACACCATGGTGCACAGGAACACTGTGAAGTACATTTTGCACAGGGACACTGTGATGTACAGGAACACTGATGTACAGGAACACCATGGTGTACAGGAACACTGTGAAGTACATTTTGCACAGGGACACGGTGTGAGCAGCACTGCTGAGCTCTCTGTCAGGGGGACAGGGATGAGCTGCCAGCCCAGGGTGGCTGCTGGGTCTCGCAATCGTCCAGGCTCCGCTGCCTCCAGCCAACACTCGGGCTCGTTGGAAAGTATTTCTGAATGGTTCCCAGCCACAGCTCCCATTTTGTTCTGTTTAAATTCTTCCTCCAAGACAATCTTGGTCGTAATTGTTCTCAGATTTAGGAAACTGGCTCTTCCTGAGCCCAGAAAGCCCCGTCACTGGTTGTGGCAGTATCCCTCATCCCTCCTGCTCACAGTGAACTCCCTTGAACCACGTTTGTGCCTCAGGCTGCTGCAGCCTCCCAGGCCAGGCCGGGGCCTCATTTCTGCTGTTCCTGTGAAGTTCACACTGTCACCACCTCGTGCTGGGCACAAACCTTTTGTTTTCAGAAATGAGCTGGTTTTTGAGGAGGCCCAGGCAGCAGGGAGACCCTCTGTGAGGAGCTGTGGTGTGGAGGCTCTCCTGTGGTGCTTTGAGGACGCCTGTCCCTCTCCCCTGGAGTGACATCTGCAGTGTCCCCTGCCCTGGACACGCTCCAGCCCCTCGGGGTCTGTCCTGTCCTGGGGGCCCTGGAGGGGCCTCAGTGGTGCCAGCACAGGGGGACAGGCCCTGCCACCCTGCCACCCTGCCTTTGACACATCACAGGCACACAGAAGCATCAGAATAGCCTGGAAGGGCTGGGCTGGGAGCTGAACAAAGTCACAGATCTGCACAGTCCCCCCAGAGGTGCCCACAGGAGGTGACACGGGAGCGCAGGAGCAGCGTGGGAGCACAGGAGTCACCACCCCGGCCTGGTGAAGGACAATCCCTGCTGGCAGGGTGGCCACACTGGGGACTGGCCCATCCCCACTGCCACAGCCGGCCTTGCCCCAGCCCTGCTCGGCCACCGGCACCGTGAGGGGCTCCGTGGCCAGAGGGACAGGTGGGTGGAAGGAGAGCTGGCTTTGGGAGAGAAACATGAAAATGCTGGGCTTGTTTAGTCTAGGAAAATGAAGGCTGGGAGAGAGCTGCTCTATAAATACATCTGGGAGTAAACAGCAGGAGGGATCAGAGCTATTTAGGCTGGAGGAGCGTGCTGGCAGAGCAGCAGATGGCTATCAGCTGGCCGTGAATGTGGCTGTGCTGCAGAGAGAGGAGCCATCCCCCCCTTGCTAAAGGCAGCCCTGGGACAGCCTCTCCTGGGGTCAGTGAGGGCCAAAACCTGCTCTGAACCGAAAACCACGGCCCAGCCATCAAAAATCACCTTCAGAGGCTTCAGCACCTCCGTGCCACCATGGATTCCCTTGTTGGGGCCTGGGGAGAGCCACCTGGAGCAGCCCTGGGTCACATCAGCTGCTGAGAGCTGGGGAGGAGCTGAGGGCTTCAATCCTCCGTGGGGCTGGGAAGGCTGCGGTGCACAGGAAACTTCAAAAAACCCTGGTGTGGATCCAGCTTGGCCCCGGCCCAGGCTGAAAAAACAAACAAACACGACATTTCTGGTGAACTACAAACCCTGGCACGTGGCCAGCACTGCAAATAGCCCGACTGGTTTCAAGATGGAGCTTGAAAAATTTATGGGGAGGATTTATCCGGGCGGGTGCCTGTGGTAGCTGGAATGGGAATGGGTCCCTCAGGAGCACTTCCCAGGCCAGCACTCGACCTGTGGCTGCAGCCTGGAGCACCAGGCCATGGACACCATCGGCCGAGGGCAGTGCGGTCCTGGCCACCCTCCTGCAGGACCTCTCTGCTCCCTCCTGTGCTCCCAGCCCTGCTCCTCTGCCACAGGGAGAACCCTTGGGGATCATCCTGGGGGAGCCCACGGGGAATTCATCACTTTGTGAGTCCCAGGTGATGCTGCAGGAGGGTCTCTGCAGGGCTGTGTGAGGGTGATGCTCAAGGGCAGCGTTCGTATCATTCCTGCTCTCCTTGGTGCCATTTAATCCTCCTGTGTTCAGGTGTCCCAGAGCAGCTGTGGCTGCCCCATAATCCCTGGCAGTGTCCAAGGCCAGGCTGGACAGGGCTTGGAGGTGTCCCTGCCCATGGCAGGGGGTGGTTTGAGATGGAATTTAAGTTCCCCCCAACAGAAACCATTCTGTGATTCCATGATTTGCTACCCACAGATTTTTCCGTGTGACCCTTTTGCTTCACATTCCTTATCAATTTCCTCTTTCCTCCCAGCCCATTTGGAGGCTTTGTTTGGTTTTCCAGGTCTCCCCGGTCCCGGGAAGCTCTGGGAAGCAGGAGGGAGCTGTGCTGAGGCTGGGCAGTGGGGATGGCTGCTGTGAAGTGTTTGAAGAGAGATGAGAAGCATCGCTCACGCCCGGGGGACTCAGGGCCTCCTTCCAGCTGCTTGGGCTTAGAGCAGGTTACAGTTCTGGGAAATGGGGCCCTTTTCCAGTGTCAGAGACACGGTGCTTTGGCATTCCCAGCGCACAGGAGATGTAAAGCTGCTCCCCGAGCACAGCACCACTCCTCTCCCCACGTCATGGCTCAGCCCCCTGGGACCCCTCCTCACTTTGGGCCTGCCTGTGCTGCCTTCACAGCTCTGCAGAGTTCTCAGGCACAGGGTTTGGTGCACTAAAAGCCTCTCCCCCCTGTGTGGAAATATGGATTTTATCTCCTGCCAGCTCTCAAGCTGCCCACAGCCTGTGGCCACGACCTTCAGGTGTCCCTGTCCTCTCCCTGCTGGATGTACTCAGCCAATGTCCAGAGGGGAGCAGGGTCACAGGGAAGGGGTCACAGCTGGGTTTTTGAGTCACCAAGCCCTGGCAGGGTGCAGGACTGCTGGCTCTCCATGCAGGGGACACAGTCACCCTTGGGGACACCTTGCTCTGGGTTGCTCAGGCACCGTGACCTGGCCTCAGACCCCTGTGGCTCGGTGCAGGGGGTTTGGCAGTGCCACTGGTGGGTACACAGGGATTGCCACTCCCTGCTCACGTGTCCCCAGCTCCTCTGGGCTCCTGCACACCCAGCAGGACCCTGCTCATCCCAGGCTCAGAGCTGGTCCCAAAAAGAGAACTCTCTCCTCCATATCCTGGGGCTGTGGAGTGGCGCTGACTGGGGCTGTTCCCACACTCCAGGGTGCTGCAAATTCATCCCCTCGGGCACTGAGCTGGCTGTGCTTGCTCAGAGTCTGAGTCACTGCTGTTTTATCTGCCCCAGGTGATTCAGCTGGATCCAGTTAGGGCTGTGCTGGCCTCACCTGCCTGGGAGAGCAGTCACTTAAAGCAATCACGTTGGTTTCAACCACCCTGGGCCCAGGATGCTCTGGGAATGCTGCCTGAGGTGGCTTTGGCCACCCTGGGAGCTGAGGGAGAGCTGGCCAGGGGACACTGCCAGCACTGGTGTGCTCTGGGCAATGGGCACAGTCCTGACCTGAACCCTGCCTCTAACCCCAAAGCCTGCCCCAGCAGCACTTCCCTCTCCTACAAAACCTCAGCCTCTCTTCTGGGCCCCCATCCCACCCCAGGCACCTGGAGCAGCTTCTCCTGCTGCCCAAACAGCAGCAGGGCACGTGGTGGGACAGGCAGGAGTCCTGGATGCTCATCTCTGTGTGTGCCACCCTGCCATGGCTCTCTCAGGACAGGGCAGCTCCTGTCCCCACACACCTGTGACAGACTCGAGGTGCTGGCCCTGCCCACAGCCAGACCTGCCTGGGGTGCCCTGTTACACCTCTCAGCTCCAGGAAATCATCTGCTGCTCGATGCCAGCCCCTCTTCGTTATGTGTTAAGATGCAAAATATTTTAATCCACGTTTCTCTTTTGTGTTTCTTTTCTTTCCCATGCTGGATTCCTAGAAGACAGGGAATTTATGGTGTGAGTCTGCTCCAGCCGCAGAGAAAACCCTGCCAAGGTCAACACCACGAGACAGGCAGCTCCTGCCAAGGGGGGAAAGAGCGATTGCTTAGTGCTTGGCGGAGGAGGAAATCAAACCAAAACCCTTCCAAAGAAATCGAGATATAACCCACCCCCCACCCCAAAACCCTTCGGTGGAAAAAGACCAAAAGCTGCAAGGACGGTGCCTGCATTTCCCCTGCCTGGCCCCAGCCCTGTCCCCTGGCACGGTGCAGGGAGGCCAGCGAGCAGGGCTGCAGCCAGGGGCACGGGGACATCGCTGTGGTGGCACGGGGACATCGCTGTGGTGGCACGGGGACATCCCTGTGGTGGCACGGGGACATCCCTGTAGTGGCATGGGGACATCCCTGTGGTGGCACAGGGACATCACTGTGGTGGCATGGGGACATCGCTGTGGTGGCACAGGGACATCGCTGTAGTGGCACAGGGACATCCCTGTGGTGGCACAGGGACATTGCTGTGGTGGCACAGGGACATCCCTGTGGTGGCACAGGGACATTGCTGTGGTGGCATGGGGATATCACTGTGGTGGCATGGGGACATCCCTGTGGTGGCACAGGGACATTGCTGTGGTGGCACGGGGACATCCCTGTAGTGGCATGGGGACATCCCTGTAGTGGCATGGGGACATCCCTGTGGTGGCACAGGGACATCGCTGTGGTGGCATGGGGACATCCCTGTGGTGGCACAGGGATATCCCTGTAGTGGCATGGGGACATTGCTGTGGTGGCATGGAGATATCACTGTGGTGGCACGGGGACATCCTTGTAGTGGCACAGGGACATCGCTGTGGTGGCACAGGGACATCCCTGTAGTGGCACGGGGACATCCCTGTGGTGGCACAGAGACATCCCTATGGTGGCACAGGGACGTGGGGAGTTTGAACCATTCTGTGCCATTAATGCCAGGTTTGGGCTGTTCTCCAGCACGTGCCCTCTGTGCCCTCCCTGCGGTGTGTGGGACTCTGAGCAGCTGTGCCAGGCCCTGCTGCGGTGACACACGCGGTGACACACGCGGTGACACACGCAGTGACACACGTGTGGCAGTGAGGCTGCACCGTGGGGTGAGTGCCAGGGCCCTGCCCACGCTGCCCCTGCTGTCTCTGCTCGTGGCAGGGCAGGGAGGACAGGGAAAAGGCCGTGGTCCATGGGAGGGATGATGGACAGCGCTCTGGAGATCAGGATGGTGCTCACAGAGCCTTGGCAAGGGCAGCCGTGCCGGTCCTTTCAAAGACGTAAAACGGCTCCAGAGGGGAAGGAACAGACTGTTCTCCTCTCGTGGCAGACAGGATATCAAATGGGCTTTAGTGGGGGAAAGTAAATTAAACAGGGAAAAGCAGTGAGAGCAAAGCAGTGAGAGCAAAGCAGCCGGAGCAGCTCTGCCTCTGTGGAGGGCCCAGGGCTGGGGCAGGGTGGGATGGCAGAGCAGCCACGAGCCTTCTGGACCCTGTGCCATTCCTCCTGAATCCTCTGGGCATCCCTGGGCCTTGCTGTGGGCACCAGCTCTGCTCCAGTCCCAGCCTGGGCCAGCTGCTTCTTCCCCTGATCTCTGCTGTGCCCACATCTTTGTTCCATCACCCTTTCCAGACAGAGGGGATGGGCAGCACGATCTGCTCTCCTTCCACACGGAGCTGCCTTGTGCTGTGCTCCAGGGTGGCCTCGAGCCACCCCCTGGGCAGGATTTCCACAATGTGCTCTGGAACACCAGCTCCATCACTTTATAGCAGGTGTTTGGGGGAAGTCAGGGGACACCGTCCCTCCTGTCTGCTGGGAAGGACAGCGGGAGGGACACGGAGCTGTTGGAGCAGAAGAGGCACCAAGCTGGTCAGAGGGATGGAGCAGCTTGCTGTGAGGAAAGGCTGAGAGAATTGGGATTGTTCAGCCTGGAGAAGAGAAGGATTCAGGGTGATCTGGTTGTGCCCTTCCAGTTTCTGAAGGGAATTTACAGCAAAGGTGGAGAGAGGCTATTTACAAGGGCCTGGAGTGATAAAACAAGGGGGATTAGGTTCAAATTGACAGAGAACAGGGTTTAGATTGGGGCTGGGCCACTCGGGGTGACAGTCCTGACAGCTCCTACGTGTGCCCTGCACCCAGCTGGGGACAACCTGTGCCCAGGGGCTGGTGCCAGCTTGTGCCTCGCACCTTATCCAGGGGAAAAGGCTTTTCCTGTGGGTATCCTGCCCATCAGCTGCAATGACTCATGCTGCTGCTTTCCTCTCCCAGCCCCTTCTGCACCTCCTGGCCTCTCCCTCCCACTTCCATCCCCTTCCTTGGCAGGGAAGGGTGTGAAATACCCAATTTATCGCAGCCCTGCTCCCCAGGGATTGCAGTGCTTGTCCCGGGCAGGCGCCTCCCTGCCCCACACCACCCACCCCACAGGGATGGGGGATTGGGCTCATGGGGCTCATCTGGCCACAGCCTTCCTGCTGCTCTCTGGGCACTCTGGGCATCCTGGGCACCTGGAGCACCTTGGGCATCCTGGGCATCCTGGGCATCCTGAGCACCCTGAGCCCGAGAACCTGCTTTCAAAAATTGGCCTTTTGGGAAATCCTCAAAGCTAGAGTTTTCTTCCTTGGCCGTCTCCTTAGGGAAACCGCTCTGGCACAGCCCTGCAGCTGTCGATGCCCCACAGCTGTGGGCTGGGGTGAAAACTGGTTCCCCCAGCTGATATTTTGGGCACCAAAGGGGCAGGTTTGGGGGCAAACACACACCACCCATCCGGCCAAACGTGCTCATTTGTCCTGGGAGTTGCTTGTCCCAGGAGTGTCTTGTGGAGACTCCTCATTCCATGCCCGTTCCCTGCCTCGAGGAGAGGAAGGCAGAAAATTCCGGCAGTGAGATTCATGTGGTCTTGACACAATTAATTTAGGGAAGAAAGAAGTGGGTTGTGGTTAAAGGTTTGGTGACTGAAACTTGGCTTCTGTCCCTGCCTCTGCCACGCTTCAATCCCAGGGAGTCACATGGAGCCCTCGGAATTGCCATGGAGCAAACCATGGAGCTCCAAAGTGCCTTGGGGTGGTGGCACAGCACCGTGCCAGCCGCTGGGCCACTCGGGGTGACAGTCCCTGTGCCTGCCCTGCGCCCAGGAAGGGCCCATGCCCTGTGTTTACTCTGTTGGACTTCAGGAGCTGACTGATGTCTCCCTGCTCGAGGCCCCCTCAGCTCGGCTCCATTTAAGGGGCTTAGGAAGAATTGAACATTGCTGGAATTCTTCTCTTGCTAACTTTAAACATTCATTACTTTAAATGCTAATCCCCTGGGATTATCCCATTGGAGAGAGCGATGTAAAGCAATGGGGGAGAGAACAGAGTGTCTTCTTGCCCACTGCACACCACTCAACAGCTCTTTTGGGGAGGGAAGTGTGAAAATGCCAATGTGAGCTTCTCCAAACCTGGCGTGGTTTTTACACCTCGGTGTGGACTCTCAAACAAGCCAAGTCTGAAGTTTCTTGTTCCAGCTGGTTTTGGGTTGTACATGTCCAAAGTGTCTCCGTGGAGCACGAGGGGGAAATGTGTATTTTTCCATGTGTGTGACTCAGAAATGACTGAACCCAGTCGGTTCCAATTTCTTGAAAAATCCGCTTTTGGCTTGAACCCAAGAGTGGAAACTTTCAACCAAAAAAGAGTTGATTTGAGCTCTAAATAACATGAAAAAAGGCTTAGAAGGGAAACTGGATTTCAACCATCATTATGGCAATCACTTCTCATGGCCCTTTGACAGCAATAGCGGAGCAAGTAGTGAAAGTAATTCCCAAGGAAAATTCCCTCGCATTCCTTGGGCAGATCAGGAGAGATCAGGAGTGGGCTGCAGATGCTTTGTGCAGACCGTTCACGAGAGGGACCAGCCCTTGGAACGGCCAGGGAACAGGAGAGCTCAGCTCCAAAGGGATGGAGGTGAGCCCAGAGCCCTGGCACAGGGCAAGGCTTTGGGACAGAGGAGATGTCCCTCGCTCCCCTCCGGCTTGTGCCTTCCCTGCAAAATGCCCCGTTCACTCCGAGAAGATTTATTGATTCCCTGAGAAGTGCCGGCATAATTTGAAGCCACAATTAATTAAAGACTGCTGCAGTCTGCTTGCAAACAGGAAGCGAGGCAGAGAAAAAGACACAATCTCTCAAAAACAGACATGTTGTGAATTAGCTCTAATCAGCCTAACAATGATGGATGCACTCCCCCAGTGGCTTTCATCTGTGAGCTGATTATGCTGATGCTTGTGAAGGCCCTAGGATGGATTAGCAGGAGATGGACAAGCTGATAGCCTGGGTTTCTCCTGCCTTTTGAGGATGCTGGATCTCAGCACGGCAGCGCTGTCCAACTTGGCCGTGGTCACTCCAATAAATCAATGGCCGGGCTCTCACCGGCGATGTGGCTCCCTGGCTCTGAAGAGAGGCCAGCAGATTTCCCTGAAAGGAGCAGACTGTTTACATTTGGGGAATAAAATTCCTTCAATTGGAACAAAAGCCAGGACCATGTGTTGCAGGACATCGTAGTATGGCACGGAGCTGCAGGAGGGGAGGGATCGCAGCCTCCGAGCAGAGCCAGCTCCAAGGAGAGACCAGGTGGCTTTGGGTTTTGTCCAGGCCAGTTGTGAACATCTCCAAAGAGGATTTGCACCCTTGCTGTGCAAATCTTTCTTTTTCTTCACCTCGTGCTGGATTTTCTCTCATCACAGCTTGTACTGGCGGCCCCTGGATGCTTCTCACACCCCTGAGAGGACTCTGGCTCTGTCTTTGTAACTCATTAGGCAGCTGAAAACAGCAATTAGAGAGTCCCTTACTGATGAATCTCTCATTTTCCCCCAGGCACCGCGTGCTCCAGTCCCTTCCCATCCAGCAGGAGGACGGGACCCACCCCAGAATGTCACTTTTTATGGCCATCCCAACCCAAAGTCCCCTCAAGAGTGGATCTGGGCATAGGACAAATCTGTGAGGGCAAAAATGGCTGTGGCTGGAGTCACCCCCAGGTTCCAGCTCAAGGGGACACAGGGCTGGGCTCAGGGGAGCACAGGGCCCAGGAGGAAACGTGACTGAGGCCAAGCCATGAAGAGAGGCGTGTGCAGGAGCCCATGGAGCTCCTCACAGGACACCTGGTGATGTGAGTGAGGGCACGGGATGACCGCTGGCATGGGGAATGCACGCAGAAAACCAATCTTTTTTTATTTAGGAGGCTGTGCTCAGAAGTTCCTGGTGATGCTCAGGTCTGCTTGGAGGCTCCTGGAGTCGCTGAAGACATCGTGGATGAAAAGTGATGGGTGGGATGAGGTCTGTCCCCATCCCTCAGGGAGCTGGGATGGAGAAACCCTGCAGAGGGATGTCCTGGGCTGAAGGGGCTGTGGAGCAGGAGCTCTGCACGGTCCCCGGGGGCTTTTCCCACTGGTTGTGCCCGAGTCCTCTTTAGGTCCCAGAGCAGTCTGCACATGTCCCTTGATCACAACTGCTCATAAATCCTGCTGTCACTGAGGGAGCCCTTCACTTCCAGATATAGATTGGAGAGCAAACACTGCTGCCTATTCTGGGATGTGGCAGCTGATAGATGGCTCCAGAATTTACTATTTTAGACTTGGACTTTGCTGTCGGGGGAACACGATGGAGGAGCCAGTTGTGGAATGTGCACGTTGGCCACGTAGGATTCATCTAGAGCAGACTGAAGAATAACCCCTGCCAGATCAGCAGTGCAGGTAGAGGATTCCTCCTTCCCATGTTGGGAGATTTTTAGGGATTCAAACCAACTGAGCTGAAGAGCCCAGAGGCTGAAGGTGCTCGAGGATGACAGGATTCTCAAGGCAAAGGTACAAAACTTGGTGGTACATCTCACAACAGAGGTTTGCCCATTAAAACCAGTGAGAATGAGCAGAGCTTAAAGAGACCAGGCAGATCTTCAGGGAAAAGTCTGTCTGAGGAGCTGGAAGTGCCCAGTGGAAATGAGAACTGCCAGAATTCAAGCTGAGCTGGACCTTGGGAAGGTGCAAATGGTGACAGACTACGGGTCAGGAAAGGGAAGGGGGTCGGTGTGAGGGGAGAAGAGTGGAGATAAAAGGTGATCTTGGAATGGGCCCTAAATACACCCTGAGTACATCAGGAAAATCAAACCCCGTGGTGGTCTCAGCCCACCCACCCCAGTTCCTAGAGGAACTGGTTCCAGTTCAGCACGGCTCCCATGGGAATAAGTCAGCATGGACTGGGGAGGGCCAGCAGGGGTGGGACACCACCAGCACTGGGACAGGTCTCTGGAGCCCTGGGAGTCTCCTGTCCCTGACCCAGGGGGCTGGAGCAGCTCCTGCAGAGCTGGGGGATCCCACGAGTGGGGCTCTGCTGGAAGAGGCACAGAGGGATTCAGGCTGGTGGAGAACACCTCTGGTGCCTCAGGACCAGGAGAAGGTAAGGGCTGGAACAAACCTTGCAGGAATGAAGGTGGAGTGTGCTTGGTCTGTGGTACTAACGCTGCTGGGGACAGCGAGGTCTGGCCCAGGACATCATGTGGATACTGAATCCATGTGTTTATTAGTGTGGATTTTCCCTCTGGGGCTCGTGAAGGACATGGAAACACTGACCATCCTGAAGGAGCTAGCTGAGTAATGAATTTTAGCTGTTAAGGCAGTAAATGGGAACACTTGGACATCCTTGGGAAATCCAGGCCCTACCAGAGTGAGCATTTCGTAGATGTTGGGAGGAGAGGATCTGTTCTCAGTGGGCAGAAGGGAGATGGATCCCTGCTCTGCTTGTAAATGAGGTGCAACCTCCTCCTCCTCCCTTCTTGGGCCAGCTGAGCTCTGTCCCTTGTCCTCGGTTCCGGCCCTTCCAGCACTCCAGAAGGGATTTCCAGTTCACCAAGACTTTCACTGCTGGCCCAGTTTGCCCCAGGGCCCAGGCCTGGTCCTGTGTCCACTCTTCCACATGCACATCGCCTCCAAGGAATGTGCTTTCTTGGGTGGAAACTGTGTCATCGGAGAAATATTTCATATTTTCATTCGTTCGCATTCCCCAAATGAAAAATGAATCGCGAAGTCTCATAAATAAGGGGCCGAGTTTCTCATTTACATATTTCTGTGGTTCTTGGAGCAGGGGTGGCCGTGGCCCTGCCAACCATGTCCTAAGCCTTCCCCTCGTGCACCTTGGCTCCCGCTGGCAGCTGCCTGTGCTCCCTGGAACGGGGGAGCTCGGAGCGGCTCCGCGTCGCTGAGGTCACCGTGCCTGCTGCCAACATCCCGTGCAGCTGCTGGCACTGCGGGCAGGGAGAGCTCGGAGCCTCACAGAAGTCCCATCCCCAGGCAGGGTTTTGGGATTCAAAGAGGGGTTTGCACAGAGCAGGAGGGGGAAACCCCCATGGCACGGTCCCAGTGTGGCTCTGGTGACAGGGCCGGGGTGATGGTACCTGGGGAAGGGACGAGTGGAGAAACCAGGGATGGATCAACGGGGAGAGCAGAGGGCAGGGACTGCAGGGGAGGATGAGATCACAGCAGGGGAACAGGAGCAGGTGGACGAGCACAGGCTGCTGTGGCCCTGCCCTAACACTGCAAACACAGGGCTGTCCCCTGCTCCCTCCTCGGGCACAGCTCAGTGCTCTGCCCTCGCTCGCCACAGCCCGAGATCCATCTCCTCTCCTCGGCCCTCTCCCCTTGCTCCATGGCCGCTTGGCACTTTGTCTTGTCCATGCTCTCCCTGTCCCTGTGGGGACTCTGCACCCCCTGGTGAAATGTGGCCCCGTGGCCGAGCGCCTCCTGTGAGCTGCAGCAGCTGGCACGGGCAGGCTGGAGAGAGCAGCAGAGCCTCTGGGCATCCCCTGTGCATCCCACAAAATGTTTGGAGCAAGGTGTGGTGGGGCTTCTGTCTGGGGCAGGTGTTTTCCTCACAACTCCTCCGAAGAGGCCTCTGAGGGGCTCCAGTGGGTGCAGGGCAGCGAGGAGCCCTTCTGGGTGTGCCAGGAGACCATTGCAGGTGTTCTCCTGGACTGGGAGGGACACCTCCCGTTTGGGACGCTGCTGACCTGCGGCTGTGTGCTCCAGAACCTGAGCTGGTGCACTCCTGGGTTTGGATTGGGGCTTGGCCGCTGGAGATGCACCACAGGCACCAGCTGTGGCCACAGCTGTCCATGACCAAACTCCAGGGCTGGAGCTTGGCGTGGGCCATTTCCTCCTGGCACAGCAGGGGAAGTCCAGCTGGTGTCACCCAAGGGTTAATGGCAATAAACCGTGCTGCTAAAGGGATCTTCTGGTTTCAATTTAACTTAGCTTTTGCGTGTGGATTACACTCAAGGATGTTCATACTCACTTAATCACCTCCCCGCTCAGGCACCGCAGAGATGAGCTGTGCCAGAGCCCGGGGAGGAAGGGCAGTGTTTAACACTTGTCCCCTGAAAGGTGACCCACTTTCCCAGGCCTCAGGAGCACAGAGAGCCGGACATCTGGCTGTGAAGCCATAGTGATGTCCAAGGAGGAGACAAGAGCTCTGCAGTGCTCGGGAGAGACGTGTCCATGCGCTCTCCATCCAGCTCGTCCAAGAGTGGATCAACAGCAAGGGACATGGGGTGGCCAGAGTCTCCCTGTCCTCCTGCAGAGCTCCATCCATGGTAGGATGCCCCAAGCCCTGGCAATGCCACCCCAATGCTCCTCAATCCACTGGGAGAGGAGCAAGCGGACCCTGCTAAATCCAGGGAATCCCAACAGCAGCACTGCTCGTGCCTTCCACCTGGCCCAGGCACACAGAGCCCGTGGCCTTGCCTTGGCTTTCACCTGCTCCTCTCTCTTGTGGGAATTCAGTCATGCAGGAAAAATGGGTTTGGAGTAGGAGTGTGTCCTGCAAAGTTGTCTAAACATAGCCCAAGGACAGAGGAATGCGGGGCAAGGCCTGGGCACAGTAAAAATAGCCCAGGGCCTGCTGCTCACAGCTCAGCATCCTCTGGGACAGCCAGGTCCCAGGCATCTGGGCAGGCACAACCAGCCAGGGCTGTCCCAGAGCCAGGGGCAGCCTGGCAGGGACACAGTGTTCAGTTCTCCCCAAGCCTCCTCGGCTGTGCTGGGGCTTGGGACACCAGTGGCCCTGCAGACCCTGAAACCCATGTCAGAAGGGGCTGTGAGAACACCAGGAACGTGCTGGGGGTCGGCTTGTTCCTCATTCCTCGCCCATTCCCCGTCCCTGGAGAGCAGGGCTGAGGTCCCCCTGCCCAGAGCCTCCCCAGCAGACTGGGGAACAAACTGGGGACGTTCTTCCCGACACTGGTGGTGATCCTGGTGCTCCAGGAAAGGGAAGTCACGGTGCCACGGGTGTGCAGGAGGGAGAGCTGCTGTGAGCCCCACACAGGGCCAGGAGGACTGGGTCCACCAGAGTGTCCTGACCTTCCTGAAGTGTCCCAGGGTACAGCTCCTCCCTTCTATCCATCTTACAATGGGCCCTGGACCTGTTCTGAGCCATGGACACAGTCCAATGGACACCATGGATCCATGGGTGACCCTGCTCGAGCAGGGGCCTGGAGATGACCTGCAGAGTCCTGGCCAGCCTCAGCCAGTCTGTGACTCTGTGACTGTTCCTCTCTTCAGCCTCTGAACATCTTCTCAGAGCCATCTCCCTTCTCCAGCCCCAGGGTCCTGGAGCACTGAGCAGCAGTTCCTGTCTCTCCATCTTTCTGTGCTGGGTCAGAGGACACGGGGGTCGTGTGGTGGACCCTCCCCAGGGTCTGTTCAGCTGGGCTGGAACACATTTCTTTGGGGAGCACCTGGAGGGATTTTTGTCTCAGTTTAGACCCCTGTGCAGATGCTCAGCAGGTCCCAATTCCCAGTGACCTCCTCAGGCCACACGGTCCCGCAACACTGGTGACCCTCCACAGGAAACACTGGAAACAGCCCCGTGGGTTTGCAGGATGCTGCAGGCTCTGGTTCTGCAGCTTCACAGCTCTCTGCTGACCCGATTTGCTCCGTGGCTCTGTGCCCAGGGCTGCACTCCATCTCAATATTCAAATGTGGGGTTGATGGCAGCCTGGATGTGCCTCGTGCCAGAAGGGACCTGATCAGATTAGGTGGTCCTCAGCAGAGCAGACAGGGTCCTCACCTCCCCGTCTGAGACTCCTTAAAGAAAGCAGAAAGGAGGAAGAGGGAGTTTTTAACATGAAACATCTGGCGAGTTGTTCTGCCCTGCACACCAGGATGGGAGGGAAACTTGTCCTCCAGGCAGAAGTGAGGGAAGAGGAGCTCTCTCGGTATTTAGTGACGGGCACGAGTGCAGCTGGAGCAGCTGTCCCTGTGTCCGTGTCCCCCAGGATGTGCCCAAAGCCATTTCAGGACATGTCCTGCAGCCTGCATGCTCAGGAAGGGGACGGGGCTGCTCTGTCCACAGCCACCTGGAAAAGCCTAGAGCCACCTGAAGACCAATCCAGGGTCAGACCTGCTGGCCACCACCAGGAGCTGGCACCGGGTGAGGTTCCAAGTTTCCTTTGGAAAACAAAAACTCAGCACCGGGAGCGAGAGGGAGCCAGGAGAGTTAAGCAGGGACAGGCTGTAGGAGACTGTTAGAGAACAAAGCGTGCCTGAGAGCGAGCTGTGAAATGCTTGGGAGTCTCTCAAGGAAGCTGGCAGCAGAGCAAGTTCAGATGGACTCCAACATCCTTCGCACCTGGTCTGAGAGCGGGCCAGGGAGCGCTGCAGGGCTCGGAGCCCGCAGTGACCCAGCCCAGCTCCCTTTTATCGCCCCGCTTTAAACACGCTTTTATGATGTGCGAGAAGGGGGCAGATGGTTCTCTAATTAACTCGAGAGTGCTGAGTTGTGAAGTGCTGCGAGGAAAAGCAGCTCCAGCAGGGATGGCAGGGACTGGGAGCGGAGCAGCCCCGCTGTGCCCAGGGCCGGGTCCCTTCCCCGGGCACTGCCCGCATTCCCTGAGCGAACATTTCCCCTCACAAACACCACCCGAAAGCCGCGGTCTCGTTCAGGGGATGCTGATCCCGAGGATGTTCTCATGCAGCACCCCCAGGGGAGCTCTCACTGCCGCCGCTTCTCCCTCAGTCTCATCTCGCTCCTTGCCCGTGTGCTTGGCTGCTTCTCGCATCCCCCTGGGTTAAGGTTAAGAACTCTCAGTTCTCTCACCTGACCAGGCTGGAGCTCCCCACATCCAGCACCTCTGGGACTGGGAAACACCTTCCCTAAGCAATTCCAATGGACCCGAAAGCCTGATGCTCGTCAGTTCTACCTAAACCCAGTATCTCTGTGATTTCTATCTCTGAAACCAAAGTTAAATAACTAATAATTGGGATTCAAAGCGAAAAAAGCCTGCTTCAGCCTGAAGTGCAATGGCTGGGTTCGCTTTATGTGTTCAGCCCTGAAATAAAATCCAGTTCCATGCTGGAACAAAAAAATCTCCCAAATTCTCCTTTGAAATGGTGAAATATTTCATCAATGCTCTGTCTGCACACTCTTCAGCGTGCAGCTCACCTGGCCCGAGGCAACATTCTGCAGTCAAAGATTAATTGAATTAATTAAATTGAAATATTATCCATGTGCTAGTTACAAATGACGTCTGAACTGGCCGAGTTGAGCCAAAACATCACCGTGGGCAACGGGATCGGGGTGGCAGCGCAGGGGTGAACCCGAAAACTTTGAAACCTTCCATCCCTGCCCATCCCTGGGGCAGTTTTTGGCACACGGCTGATGCCAGGGCACTCACGCCACGGTGAGCAGCAGCTTCAAACATCCGCGGGCAGTTTGAGGAATCCCCGCTGCTCCCGGGAATAAAGGAGAGGAGGACAGTGAAGCCTCCGTTATCTCAGGGAATCGGGGACTTGGGGGATGGAGATGACATCGCTCGAGACAGCAGGTGAAACTTGGCAGCTGCGAGGAAAATTTGTAACGCTTGTGCAAGAAGGAGAGTTTGGAGGGAACGCGTTGTTTGTGCGTGGCAAGAGCGGGAGTTCTGACATCAGGGAAAAGCCGCAAATTCCCGGGGCTGCTGATGGACTCCGGCAAAGAAAGGAACCAGAAACACCCCAAAACCCGGCGGAAGAGACGAGGCACGGCAGCAATTCCCAAATTGGCAACGGCCAGCAGCGACCCCAGCCCTCCGGCACCCCCGGGCTGCTCCTGTCCTCAGCCGACCCCTCCTGGCCGCGCTGCCGGGGGGAAGCGCCAGCGCTGCGCTGGTGCCGGGGCCGCTGCCAGGGAGCGCGGCCGGGCCCGGGGCTCAGCCCCGCCGCCGGGAACCGGCACCCCTGCGCTGCCCGGAGCCCAGCCGAGCCCCAGCACACCGACAGAGCCACCGCTGCCCCGGGAGGCTGAGAGCCGGAGAGGGGCTTGGTGGAGAGAGAGAGAGAAGGAACTCAGCGAAACAGCCCCAAAACGCTGCCCGAAGCTGCAGAACAAGGGGCTTCTCTGCTCCAGCAGCGCTTCTCTCGAGCTCCAGGGGGATGGAGCAACAAGAGGCTCTGGATCATCCCTCACACACCCGCGGCGGACACACAGAGGCAGCTTCTCGTGATCCCTGCTGGCTGTGCCAGGCGTCCTGGGGTCTGCAGAGTGTGGGGACCTGGCTCCCCTTCCCACGCCGTCGCTCGGAGGGAGCACAGGCTGGGAGTGTCGGGGGGGATGTTCCCAGCACAGGCACTGCTGAGCAGAGGGGCTGTGCTGGCCCCACAGCCATGGGGAGAGGCAGCCAGGGCTGGGCAGAGCCCGTCCGAGGGAGGATCTGCTGCTGCTGCAGCCCAGGGAGGAAGGCTGGAGAACAGCATTGACTGGAGAGGAACGGCCCTGAGGTGGCCAGGAATGCACCGGCAGAATCCTGCAGGGGTGCAGCTCTGGAGGAGCACCAGGAGGTGTGAGGGAATCCTGGCTGGTGCCGGGATGAAAGCAGGAACCTCCCCACCTCCTCTGCTCTGTCAGATCCCCACCTGGACAAGGGTTTTGGCACAGGGAGCTCATCTCAAGGTCACCCCATGGCTGAGCTGCTCCCTCCCAACCTCCACATCAGCTCAAAGCAGGACGGGCTGGTGTCCCCAACCTGTGTGGGGAGTTACAGTTCCCTGCAAGGGACTTTTGGGTGGAGAACATCCTGTGTGGATCCACAGCGATGTTGCCATCAGCAAATGCATCACTCGCCTCTCAGGTTCTGTAATCCCCATCTCCCAGCTCATATTTCACATTTCTGAAAGGCAAACTCTGAGCCCCTCAGGATGCACAGAAAAGCCAGAGGCATAAACCTTATGGCTTGAAAAGCAGAACACAAAAAAATGTACCCAGTAAGTGCTGCTTTTTTTTTTTTTTTTTTTTTTAATAATTCTTAATTTGAGGCTCTGCTCTTGATTTTTGGTCTCTGAGTCATGCTCAGAATTATCAGGGCTCTGGGAGCCATCACCTGGCATTTGCAGGGTGCACTGGGAGGGGAGGGAGGCAGCTCAGCCCTGCCTGCTCTGTGTTCCCTTCAGCACCACAAGGATCTGGCTGTGAGAAAACAGAGCTCCACCGCCTTTTCCTCAGGGCCCCTCGGTGCTGCAGACACAAACTGGAGCACAGGCAGTGTCTAAAGTTCATGTTCTGGCTGAGTGTAACCAGTTACATCTCTGTTGCCCACGATTTGCTTCGGTTTTCCCCCCTGGGTTGAGATTTTCCAGCCCCACTCCCTGCACAAAGGAGGTTTGAGAGTCTCTTTGAACGCACTTTGGCCATCTCAGAGCACACAGGCAGTGGAAAGTAATATCTCCACAATAAACGTGCCCTGCTTTTTCCCCTCGCTTTCGAGAATACAAAACAATCTCCCAGTTTCGGATCTGCTGCCGAAACTGCTGGGGGTCAGGGCTGACATCTGGCAGGGAATCGGTGCTGACCGTTCCAGTAAACACTGAATCTCCCTTGCTGAAAGCTTCAGCCACTCAGGGACAGCACATTTTGCAGCGATGGTACCTTTTAATCAACACTTGGAAAGCTCCAGACAGCGGGAGCAGGATGAAAACAATCACTTGAGAGCTCCGAGGGCAGGTCAGAGCCGGGGATGGAGGCAGGCAGAGGTTTCACACCCAGGCGGGGAGCGGCGGCCTGGAGTTACCTATGGGCAGCAGATGTTCAGCTGTCCTTGAGAAGGACAATGTGAATGAGATGGAAGGAGCCAGGACCACTAAATCCCTCCTTGGCCAGCGTCGGATCAGAGCCGTTCAACCATACATCACTGAAGGCTTCCCAGAACTGCAGAAATACCGGAGAGAATTCGATATAAATCATAGAAGGATTTAGGCTGGAAGGGACGCCTGGAGGTCCCCAGCCCAGCCCCGGAGCGAGTGAACACTCCAAAGCCGGGTCAGGCTGCTCAGGGCCACGTCCAGGCACGTTTTGAACTCGTCCAAGGACGGGGATCCCAGCGCTGCTGTCCTGCGGCTGCAGCACTTCCAACACAATCCAACCTCACCGGCCACATCCACGGCTCTTCCCAGCCCGTGGAGAGCTGGTTATCCCTGAGGGAATGGCAGAGGGTGAGAGAGGCAGAGCCTGCAGGGAAGGCACAGCCAGAGCGTTGCTGTGACCAAGGAGAGCTGGAACAGGGTCTGCACCAAGCCTGGCCTGCAGGGAGGGGTCATGGATACAGGGGAGATTTAGGGGACCAAAGGGGGGCAGAACCAGAACCATTCTGGGATCCTGCCCATGACACTGGAGTACACTGGTGGCTTCCAGCCTCACACCCCGGCACATCTGGCACATCCCAGTACACCCCAGTACACCCCAGTACACCCCAGTACACCCCAGTACACCCCGGCACATCCTGGCAGTGCCGGTTCCCATGACAACGCCGTTAACAGCGCTCGGAGCGGGCTCGGGGCCGGGCAGGTGTGAGGCTCCCCGTGGCTGTGGCAAAGGGCTGAGCTTTGCACATCGATGAACCCCCAGGACAGCTCCCTGCTCCTGCCACAGCTCTCTGGCATTTCCTGCAGCAGCTGTGTGTGACCTGCACCTGCCACTGACCAGCCATGGGGAGCATCCATCCATCCATCCATCATCCATCCATCCATCCATCCATCCATCCATCCATCATCCATCCATCATCCATCATCCATCCATCATCCATCATCCATCCATCATCCATCCATCCATCCATCCATCCATCATCCATCCATCCATCCATCATCCATCATCCATCCATCATCCATCCATCATCCATCATCCATCCATCATCCATCCATCATCCATCATCCATCATCCATCCATCCATCCATCCATCATCCATCCATCCATCATCCATCATCCATCCATCCATCATCCATCCATCATCCATCCATCCATCCATCCATCATCCATCCATCCATCATCCATCATCCATCCATCATCCATCCATCATCCATCCATCATCCATCATCCATCCATCCATCATCCATCCATCATCCATCCATCATCCATCATCCATCCATCCATCCATCATCCATCCATCCATCCATCATCCATCCATCATCCATCCATCCATCATCCATCCATCCATCATCCATCCATCCATCATCCATCATCCATCCACCCATCCATCATCCATCCATCATCCATCATCCATCATCCATCCATCATCCATCCATCCATCCATCCATCCATCCATCCATCATCCATCCATCATCCATCCATCCATCCATCATCCATCCATCATCCATCATCCATCATCCATCATCCATCATCCATCCATCATCCATCCATCCATCATCCATCCATCCATCCATCATCCATCCATCCATCCATCATCCATCCATCCATCCATCATCCATCATCCATCATCCATCATCCATCCATCATCCATCCATCCATCCATCCATCCATCCATCCATCCATCCATCCATCATCCATCCATCCATCCATCCATCCATCCATCCATCATCCATCCATCCATCCATCCATCCATCCATCCATCCATCCATCCGTCGGACCTGCAGTGGAGAGGGTGGTTTTGCATTCCCTGCCCTTCATCCATTGAGCAGATTCTCATTCACATCCACACAGATTCTCCCCTCCTATTCTGGCCCACCTGCAGTGTTCTGTCCACCTCTGGAGTCCACAGAGATCCTCCCAGGGCTGGAGCCCTCTGCTCCGGAGCCAGGCTGGCAGAGCTGGGGGTGCTCACCTGGAGAAAGCTCCGGGGAGAGCTCAGAGAACGGGATGGGCTTGAAGTTCCCTTCCAACTCAAACCATCCCATGATCCTGAGACCCCACATGAACTCCCTGCTGCCCCAGCTGCTCCCCGAGCCCTGTCCAGGGACCCCCGAAAAGGGGGGTGAGGAGTTCAGTGGGGACACGCAGGGTCCGGCTTTGGGCTCGGGGCTGATGGAACCTGGAGCTCCTGAAGGGGCTGGGGCTGGCAGTGGCTCAGCTGCCAGACCCCCCCTCATCCCCGGCTCTGGGGGTCGCGGGGGCCGCGTGTCCATCACCAGCCCCAGCCGGACCGGGCGCTTCGTGTCCCCAGGGCACCCCTGGCCGGGAGGGGACCCCAGGGCCCGGCCGCACGTTTTCCTGCAGAATTCCCGGTTTTCCCTTGCTGCCGGCGGCCGCACACCCCGCGCCCGCCACCTAACGGCCACCGCCGGGGCCACCGGCACCGGTACCGGGCACTGCCATGGGGATCTGAGCATTGCACACCGGTACCGGTACCGGGCACTGCCATCGGGATCTGGGCATTGCACACCGGTACCGGCACCGGGGCACTGCCATGGGAACCCGGGCATTGCTCACCGGTACCGGCACCGGGCACTGCCATCGGGATCTGAGCATTGCACACCGGTACCGGTACCGGGGCACTGCCATCGGGATCTGGGCATTGCACACCGGTACCGGCACCGGGCACTGCCATGGGGATCCGGGCATTGCTCACCGGTACCGGTACCGGGCACTGCCATGGGGATCTGGGCATTGCACACCGGTACCGGTACCGGGGCACTGCCATGGGGATCCGGGCACTGCCATGGGGATCCGGGCACTGCACACGGGTACCGGGATCCGGACTCCGTGCACGGGGCACTGGCACCGGGCTCGGTACCGGCCCTGGGGCCGATCCGTTCCCTCAGGCCCCGCGGCTGGAGCAGCATCCCCCGAATTCCCGCCTGCACCCCCGACACCCCCATCCCCTCACCCCGCCGGTCCCCACCTGCCTCCCAATCCCCTCTGGGGCCACCCGGGATGCGACACCCCTCAGGTGCGACACTCACCCATCACCCTAAACCCCCTGGTCCCCGTGCCGGTGGGCGCAGCCCCCCCTTCCTCCCCCACCGCCTGCCTTGGCAGCTCCCCCCTCTTCCAGCTTTTTTGGCAGAGAGGAGCCGGCTTGGAGAGAGCAGCGAGGAATTGGGAAAAAAAACAAAAAAAAAAGGGGGAAAGGAAAAAAACCCTCCCCGAGCAGGCAGCCCAATCGGCGGGAGAGGCTCGTGTGTGTTTGGCCTTTCCTCATGACGTAGTGTCCTGTGCCTCTCCCCCCCCTCCCTCTCCTTTTCCCCTCCCTCCTCACCCCCCCTCCCCTTCCCCTCGCATCCTTGGAAGCAACAATTAAGCAGCTCTGGGATAAAACACACAGCCCGCGGGAGCACTGGGGCATTGCTTCAAGAGATGGCAAGGCAGGCAGCTGCACCCCTCCTCCCCGGAGTCCTCCTCCTGCTCTCCATCCTCCCGGCTACTCAGCAAGGAGGTAAGGAACGAAATCCTCCTCCCGCACCCGGCCAGCGCTTCGCTCCGGCTCTGCGGAGCGGGCAGCGGGGCTGCGGCACCCGCATCCTCCGGGCAACCCCGAGCAGGGACAGTCACCCGCCTTGCCCTGCCTCGGGGACATCCCTCCGCCGAGGGCTCCGTGCTCCCCGAGCCGCCGGGAGGTTTGTGCCGTGCCCGGCTGGGGTGGGATGTCACCGAGGGTGGTGACACCGGGCAGTCGGTGACGGCACCGCTGCGCCAAGCGCTTGTCAGGGGAGGCTGCGAGAGGTGTCCTGGCGAGAAGCTTGGGGACACGAGAGGCTTGGGGACACGAGAGGTTTGGGGGCACGAGAGGCTTGGGGACACGAGAGGCTAAGGAACACTCAGGCAGAACATCAGGGGTGGCCACCAAACTCCCGCTTAAAAGTGCGACTTAAGTGGGCTTAGAAGCGCTTGGCCCGGGGCAGTGGCAGCTGTCACCCCGCGGAGCGATGGCAGCGGGAGCCGATGGCAGCGGGACCGGGGGCGGTGGGGGGCTGGCAGCCGCCGCCGCTCGCTGTGTGGCCGTGACAGCCCCGGGGCTGCCGCAGCTGCGGAGCTCGACCCACCCGAAGCGCAGGCTGGGGGTGCCGGGGGCCCCTCACACCGCCCTCACTGCCCTGGTGCCACCAGCGTCGTGTCCCTGCGGCCCCAGGCTGTGTGACAGGCCAGCCCGGCAGGTGCGACACCCCGGGCCGGGAGGGGACAGCCAGCGCAGGGCTCTGGGTCCCGGCTGTGTCACCCCCGGCCAGCGCAGCCGCTGCCAGCCCGGGACCGGCCCTGTCTCGGGGTCGCACTGCGGGCTGAGCTCCCAGCCGGGCTGGGCGAGCAGCTGAGCACAGAATCATCCCCCAAACCGGGCAGAGGGCTCTGAGGAGGCGACAGCACCGCCAGGGAGGGACAGTCACCTCCGGAGAGCCGGGGGCTGTGCCAGGGAGAGCGTGTGATGGGCACAGCCACCATCGGCCACGGGATCCGTGCCGGGGCTTGCCGGACAGCGAGGATTGAGGAGCAGAGGAGGAGGGACACCCTGGAGGGCTGGGTGGGCACGGTCTGGGCCACCTGTCCCCAAGGACAGAGCCCTCAGCAGCTCCATCTGCAGCTCACGGGACCCCGAGCCGGGGCTGGCTGCGCGGGCAGTGCGACCCAGAGCCGGGAGCTGCCTGGGAGCTGCTCGTCGGTGCCAAATCCTGCTCAGGGGTTGGCTGGGATGTGCCCAGTCCCGGGCACTGTCCTTCTCTGGCAGTGAGGGAGATGTGGATGCTGATCCAGGCTGCCTTTGCTCTGACCCTGCGAGCTGTGGCCAGCTGGGACAGTCTCTGGAGGACTTTGGAGCCCAGGTGAGACCCTGCTGCAGTTCCCGAGCAGTTCAGCTCAGCTGACCCCACTTCAGACCCCGGCTCAGTGCCCAGGGGTGCTCGCTGCTTGGGAAGCAGCTCCCAGAGGAGGTGACCTGACCCTGGAGATGGTCCCAGTGCTGGTGGGACACAGGAGAAGGCTCTCCCATGGCTGGGCAGTGTCTCTGCAGCCTGGTGTGTCAGCCCTGCTCCTGGCACAGCAGCTCTCAGGGACAGAGCTGGAAGGTGACATGCTGAGAGGGGATCCCAGGGGCTGGACACGGGCAGGGCCGTGTCCTCCAGCACCGGCTGCCAGTGCAGCTCCAAATCAGCCTGGCAGGAGAGGGAACCCTGAGATATTCCAGGGCTGAGGGGCTCATACCCAGACTGTCAGCTCAGAGCTGGCAGCACTGAGGACAGCCCCAGCAGCAGGTGGGGATCAGTTCCAGGGGATCAGTCCTGGGGAGCAGAGCTGTGCTGGCACTGTGGGACTGCACAGCAGGACACAGGACACTGCAGGGGGAAAGTGCCGTGATTCCCTGAACGTGCCGAGTGCCGCCCATCCCAGCACCAGGAGCAGGGCACCCATCCCTCAGTGCTTCCATCCATCCATCCATCCATCCATCCATCCATCCATCCATCCATCCATCCATCCATCCATCCATCGTCCATCCATCCATCATCCATCCATCCATCCATCCATCATCCATCCATCATCCATCCATCCATCCATCCATCCATCCATCCATCCATCCATCCATCCATCCATCCATCCATCATCCATCCATCCATCCATCATCCATCCATCCATCCATCCATCCATCCATCCATCATCCATCCATCCATCCATCCATCCATCCATCCATCCATCCATCCATCCATCCATCCATCCATCATCCATCATCCATCCATCCATCCATCCATCATCCATCCATCCATCATCCATCCATCCATCATCCATCCATCCATCCATCCATCCATCCATCCATCCATCCATCCATCCATCCATCCATCCATCCCTCAGTGCTTCCCGTGTGGAGCACAGGGGATCCCCCGGCAGTGACACCCCCAGGAGGGACAAGGGGGTCGCTGGGGAGGTGCCAGCCTTGCAGGCTCTCGGGAGCAGCTCGGGTGAGTGCTCAGCAGGCACTGGGTGTGCTGGCTCCAGCCTGGGGCTGTGGGGACCCTCCAGGGACAGCCGGGGTCCCCAGGGTGAGGCTGGGATGGCATCTCCCCTTCCCAGCTGGAGCCTGGGCTGCCGGGGCTGCTCCCTCCCCTCACCACTGGCAGGGTGCAGCTCGTCCTCCAGCGCTCAGAGATGAAAGCTGGAGCTTCAGGGGGGCTGGAGAGGAGCCAGGCCCCAGCAGCAGCCCCCCCGCTCCCCCCGAGCTGCTACCAGAGAGCTCGGCCCGGGACGCACCACAGCTTCAAAGTCGCTTGGAGACCGAATGTTTCCATAACTTTCTCGCAAGGAAAAGAAAACAGCGCAAGGAGGGAAGAGGGGAAGTGGTGGTGGTTTCACGGCAGGGCTCCTCCGGGAGCAGGTGCCCACGGGCACACAGAGGGGTGAGGTATCAGGCTGTCCTCTGGTGGATTCTCCATCCCGGTCTCGGTTTCAAAACCTGTGGAACAGAGAAATTCTCTGCATTTCTGGCTTGTGAAGGGAGCTGCAGGAGGTGGTGCAGATAGAAATGGTGCAGCTGATCCAGACAGGATGGGAAGCAGCTCTGGCAGCGGAGCAGCATGGATATCCACACCTGAGGATGGAGCTGTGGGGGGAGAATGTCCCAGTCCCATAAACAAGGGGACTCCACACAGACCGTGAGCACCTCCGTGGCTCACACCCTGACACAGCTGGGGCTGCACGAGTGGCTGCAAATTCTCTGTCCCCCGGATTGAGGAGCCATCCCTGGGGTGGGATGCAGGCTCACAGCCCAGGAGCCAGGCTGGGAGCCCAGGAAAATCCCCTTCCCAGGGTCCTGGCAGGCTCAGAGCAGAGGCAGCACAGAGCTCCCTCAGCGCTGGGGAGCTGCTGACTCAGTCTCCCCTTCCCTGACGTGCCAAGGGAATGGGTGGAGAGGACAAACTGGAGCACACAGACCCCAAAGTGAGCTGGGGGCTGCTGGCCCTGGGCAAGGACAGAGGTGGCCAGAGAGCCATGGCCAGAGCCCAGCGTGGTCACGCTGTCACCAGTGTGTGTGGGCTGTCACCAACACCTGTGTGTACAGGGGGAGGGACTGGAGATGCTGGGGGTCTGGAGCGAGCCCCTGGCAGTGGCTGCAGCAGGGAACAGCCCTGAGCTGGGCTCTGGGGGAGCAGCTTGTGAGGGAGCATCCAGGGCAGTGCTGATCCTGTGATCTCCTGACTGCAGAGCTGCTCAGGAAGGGCTCTGGAGGGAAAGGTTTGTCCCCACAAAGCCACCTGGCACCAGCACCCAGCCACCCACCCCACTGGCTCCAGGCCATCCCTCCTCCTGCCAGGCCTTGCTGCCCTCCCCGACCTGGGCAAGGCAGGTAGAGCAGCACAGCCTCTGAACCCTCCCAAATGTGTCCAGAGCTGGGTCTCTGGGATGGTGCCTGGGGAGGGGGCAGTGACAGTGTCACCACAGAGGGACCCCCCGGCAGGACCCCCAGTGCCCCAGGAGGGTGGTGATGATGATAAAGGGCTGAGTTTGGCAGCTGTGGCTGTGGGCAGGTGACACCTGGACATTCCTGTGCTCCCCACACTGCAGGGAGAAATCCTCGTCCCAGCTTCCCTGGGAGTCTCCATCAGGCGGCACTGGCACAGGTGACAGAGGGGTAGGGGAGGTCAGTCTGGGTCCCCATTGTCACCCCAGGGTCCCCATTGTCACCCCAGCACCAGGACCTTGCCTGTTTTCGGGGCACTGAGGCTGGTGGGTGTGATGGGGACTGAGCACCCCCTCCGGGGTGGGGACAGTCCCTGCAGGTGCCCAAGGTGGCAGGGACTGTGGACACGATTCTCTGACCCTGAGACAGTTTCAGCCTCTCAGGGGCTCATCGGTTCCCAGGGGAAAAGTTCCTGGGAACAGTTTTCTCTCCAGGATTGTGTCATTGTAAATAGATAATATTTCTCAAAACAATACTGGACACACGTTCTTGGTGTGTTTTCTCTGGTCCCACCGATGGGACCAAAGGGGGTCTTGTTCCTTCTACCAATCAGGGTAACCTGGCCAGAGAATCTTTATAGGGCTGAGAAAATCCTGAAATGAAAGCTTTTCTTTGCCTCAGGAAGCAGCTGTGTGTCAGGTGAAGAACCCTCAATGCATCGTGTCCATCAGAGACATCTGGCACCCAAAGTGGGGCAGCAGGAAGCGGCCGGGGATGGACAGGGACAGCCCCACAGTGGTGGCCGTGCCTGGACCCAGCCCCGCTGCAGCTGGAGGTGATGGAGCAGCCCTGGCTGTGGGATGGGGCAGGAGCCGAGAAGCGGAGCTGGACAGCAGCCAGCCCCATGTCCCTCCCTCCTTCCCACGCAGGGCCAGGTCCTGCTGACTCCTCCTCCCAGGTGCCACGCCTGGGTGCCAGCTGGGGCACCTCTGAGCCCTGTCCCCCTGTCCCCCTGTCCCCCTGTCCCCCTGGGCAAGCAGGAATGCAAGGAAAGGCAGGGACCTGTCCTGGAGCTCCACATCCCAGCTCCTCTGCAGGGAGCAGCAGGAGGAACGCCCTGCCCCCTGCCTCGGGCCTCTGGGGATTTTAACGAGGGTCTCTTCCCTTGCAGGGGTTCCTGGTGCTATCCCGGGAGGGGGAGTCCCAGGAGGAGGCTTTTTCCCAGGTAAGGGGGCATCACCCTGTCTGCAAGGATGGGCAGGTGCCTGGGGGCTCCTTTGAGACACCAGGGAAGGCTGGGGACCTGCCAGCCAGGACCAGGTGACATGGGGACACCCTGGCTGAGCATGGACTCAGCCCCAGCCCCACGGTGTGGGGACACGACTGGGTGCCAGTGCCAGGCTTACCCAGCCCTGGCCACAGGAGGTGCTCAGAGGTCACAGCCTGTCCCCAGAGCTTCAGCCAAAACCCTGGGGACATCCCAGGGGGGTTCCCATCCTCTGAGGCCCGTGTGAGCCTCCCCAGGGACCCCGGGAGCCTGGGTGGGTGCTGGGTGCCCCCGGGAGCAGAGCTCACACTGTGCCCTTGCTCGCAGGTGCTGGAGTTGGAGGTTTGGGAGCAGGTGAGTGCTGGGAGCCCCTGCCAGGCTGTGCTGGGCTGGGGAGAGGGGCAGGATGCCCAGCAGATCTGCCCTGTTTGGGCAGGGGGGCTGCCACGAGGCTGGCGCTGTCCCACGTGTCCCCCTGCCCGGGGATGCTCAGAGGGAGGATGGCTCTGACCCCTCTCCTCTCCCCTAGGACTCGGGGCTGCGGGAAAACCTCCCAAACCAGGTAAGAGCTTTTCCTGGCTCTCACCACCTCCAAGCACGGCAGTGGCCGGGACATTTTCCAACCACTGCTGCCCTCAGGCTGCTCCCCCGCTGGCCAAGGCACACCCAGCGCTGCCCTGCCGCACTAACCCCGCCACAGCCTCCACAGGACCCCCTCCCCTGCCCCGCTTCGGCGCTGTCCTCTACCCCCAGTCCCTCCGAACCAGCCTTCGGGGTGCTTGCTGCCTGTAAAGCTGTGCCGGAGCTGCTGGAGGAGATGCAGAGCCGGGAGCCGGAGTCCCGCTGGGAAGCTGGCAGCGCCTCCAAGCAGCTTTTGCAGAGGCTCCTGCAGCCCACGCTGGGCTTTGCCTGGCCCAGGAGCGCTGGGGACAGGGGACAGCAGCGGGACAGACGGAGGATGCTGGCAGGAGGATGCACAGCTGGAGAAGGCACAGCTGGAGGGCACCGAGCCTGGGGCAGCAGGGACTGGATGTGCCTCTTCTGGGGCCAAGAGAAATGATGGAATCACAGAATGGCCTGAGTGGGAAGGGGCCTTAAAACTCCTCCAGTTCCACCCCCTGCCATGGCAGGGACACCTCCCACCGCTGCTCCCAGCCCTGCCCAGCCTCAAGGGCACTGCCAGGGATGCAGAGGCAGCCCCAGCCGCTCTGGACACCCTGTGCCAGGGCCTGGCCACCTCCAGAGCAGAGAATTTCCTCCTAACATTGAGTCCAAATCTCTCCTCTTTGGTTCAAAGCCCTGCCCCCTGTCCTGGCACCCTCTGATCCCCATGGAGAGGTGCTGGGGTCCCGCCGTGCCCAGGGCAGGGACACCCCACACCTCCGGCCCCCTGAGCCGCAGTGGGAGCCGCAGCCCGAGCTGGGGCCGGCAGTCTCCGTTTGCTCAGATTTCAGCTCGTGGAAAGAAAAACAAGGCCCTTTATTTCGGCATAATTAAAACCAAACGCGGGGCGGCCCAGCCAGAGCAGTGTCCGCGCCCAGAGCCAGCAGCACTGGAATTTGCGCCTGGAGGGAGCGAGGGCTGATGAGCCCCAGATGTTGGAAGGCAGCGCTGGCCAGAGAGCGAGGGACTCATTCCTCAGCCATAAACATTCTGCTCCCATCCCCTGGTGGCCCGGCAGGGTGGGAGGTGTGTGAGGCACGAGGGACAGGAGGGAGGACCCAAGCGCTGGCAAGGACATTTGTCCCCCATCCCTGCGGCCGTCCCTGGGCTGTTCTCCCGTCCCCACGGTGCCACAGGGACTCCTCTGTCCCTCCGGGCCCGGCCACCCCCCACCTCACCCCGCTTCTCTTTCTAGGGCTCGGAGGACTTGGGGGACTCGGCCCCCTTGGCCTGCAGCCAGGTGAGCACTGAGCGCTGTCCCCCCTGCTCCGGGCGATGTCCCCGGAGAGCCACCCTGGGGACAGCACACCCCTCGTCCCCATCCCCACAGCTCTCCAGAGGGTGCCGGGTGGCTCCCACCTGGGCTGGGTGCCCTTCCCAGACCTGCGGGACCGCAGACCCCCAGCAGGCAGGATGACATCTCCCACAGTGCGGTGACCCTGCAGGAGGGGAGGGGGCCCTGCAGGGCCGGCAGCAGAGGGGCAGCGATGCAGGGGTCCCCCAGGAGCTGCAGGGGTGCCAGGTGTTGTGTGCCGGGTGTGGATGGGAGCAGCAGTCTGGGGGATGGACAGGGCAGTGCCTGCTCACACCGCCTCGCCCAGCCTAACGCCAGCCCCCAGCTCAGCACCCCGCGCCCACCGCCAGGGCAGGACACCCAGGCTCCAGGGTTTTAGGGATGCTGATGCTGGTTGTTCTCCCCACAGGTGCTGCGGGGCTGTTCCCCGGAGCTGGATTCCCCGGGGGAGTGTTCCCCGGAGCCGCCTCGGCCGCGGCGCTCAAGGCTGCGGCAAAAGCTGGTGAGTGCTGGGGGGGTCTGGGCAAGGTGGGCCCGGGGCAGCCCCCAGGGACCCCCGGTGACCCCTGGGTGTCTGGGCCAGGACAGATCTCCCCTGGAGCCGGGGCTGAGGCAGGAGCTGATGCTGTCACTCGGCTCCCCAGTGACTCGGGGGACCCTGGCGCGGGGGGATCGGCCAGAGCCGAGTCCCCAGGAGCAGAGAGCAGAGAGCTGCCCTGTCCCCGTGCCCAGGATGGGGGACCAAGCCCTGCTCTGCCTCAGGGTGTCCCCTTCACCCCCCAAGGGCCATCCTGAGCTTGTCTCTTCTCTGTGGCCCTGGTACACCCCTGTTCCCAACGCCCCCAGGTGCTGGCATTGGAGGCGTGGGTGGCATTGGTGGTCCTGGTGGCCTCGGGGTCTCCACAGGTAGGAAATGCCCCTCGCTCCCGGCAGAGCCAAGCCCGGGACAGAGCTGTCCCTGGGGTGGGCAGGAGCCGGGCGGGGCTCAGGGGTCTCTGCTGCCCGCAGGTGCCGTGGTACCGGGCGCGGTGCAGCCCGGCCTGGGTGCCGCAGGGAAACCCCCTAAAATACCAGGTAGGTGACGGCCCCGGAGGCAGGGCCGGGGCGGGGAGCGACTCCATCTGGCCCCTCATCCCTCAATTTCTTTTGCCTGCAGGTGCTGGGATTCCTGGAGCTTTTCCGGGCGGCGTGCTCCCTGGCGCAGGTGAGCTGGGGGTGCCCACCCCACTGTCAGCACCCCAACCTTTGAAGGGGATCCCAATCCTGCCAGCAGCACCCCAGCTCCGAGGGGTCCCTATCCCATGCCAGCCCCCCCGTGGGGAGAGCACCCTGCCCTGCCTCCCGCTGCTCCCTGCAGCTTCCAAACCCCTTGGCTGAGGTCACAGTGACATTTCCACCGTGCCAGCGGCATGGGGGGACCCGGCACCTCCATCCCGTGCCAAGCCTGGCGGGAGCAGACAGCAGCAGCACTGGGAGAGGAGCTGGCACAGCTGCCAGCGCTGGCGGTGTGGGAAGGAAGGGGAGGAGGTGGCAGGAGAGAGGAATTCCTCAGTGCAAAGTAATTTGGGGGAGGAAAACTTGTGAAAACAAGATGTTTCGACACTGTCCGAAGTGTGTTGCTGGTCAGGAATGTCTTTTCCATGTCTGAAAATGCTCCAGTTATAATGAAAGACATTTGTAAGAGGGGAAAAAGAACCCCAAACCAAAAGGAAATTCTAAACCCAAAAATCCAACCCAAACGACTGCAAGGCCAAAACTCTGTCTGCTGCCCCTGAGGGCTGGAGAGCCCTGCCTGCCCCCAGGCCACCGAGCACCACCGGGGCAGAGAGCACTGGCCAGGCCTGGCTGGAGCTTTGCTGTCACCAGTGGGACCCCTCTGGAGTGTTCCCTGCAGCTCCCAGTCTGTTCCACAGGCAGCTCCAGGCCTGGAGCAAACCCCTCCTGGCAGCTCCAGGTGGAGGCAGCTGGCACAGGGCGGTCCCTGCAAGCCCCCGAGGATGAGGGTGACGAGAGATGGGGGACAGGGATTTGGAAGCTGGGTGTGGGGGTCTTGGGTGCCAGTAACACCCCGAGGCCCCAGCTCACCCCTCTGGTCTCTGCTGCAGGTGTTCGCTTCCCTGGCGTAGGGGTGCTGCCCGGGGTCCCCACTGGAGCTGGAGTCAAGCCTAAAGCCCCAGGTAGGTCCCCTCAGTCCTCTTGGAACTCTGGGGTGGGTTCAGGGCTGGCTCCAGCTTGGCACCCCAGCCCATCCTTTGGGATCACAGCCCTACAGGACACTTGGCCATCCTAAGGCTGAATTCACTTGGGTTGGTTTGGGCCTCCAGGAGCAGCCCAGGGCTCACACAGTTGTCTTTGTGTTTCATTTTAGGAGCTGGAGCCTTTGGAGGAATCCCTGGTGAGTGTCCCCTCTCTCTTGCCTGTCTTTCTCTTCCTTCCCAAGCCTGTTCCTCACAGACATGGTCTCCCCACACCAGAAGATGCCTCAGGGCTTCCCAAGCCCCCCACTCTGCTCTGCTGGGGTGCCCTGGGGCGCTCCCCTCCCTCCAGGACTGGTGGCAGCCGTGGCGCGGGCTCCAGGTGAGAGTCTGCTGTTGGTTTGCAGGACTGGGAGGTTTTGGAGGTCAGCAGCCTGGAGTCCCTCTGGGGTATCCCATCAAAGCTCCTAAGCTGCCAGGTAAGCTCCACAGCCAGCAGTGGCCTCACTGCGGGTGCAGGATCCCCAGCAGTGGCAGGAGAAGGACCCGCTGTGCCCCGGGGCTGAGGTACGGTGCCCACAGGTCCCCAGGACCTGTGCTGACCCTGGGCCAGCAGGACAGAGCCAGGGGCTCTGCTGTGCCCTGCCTGGAGCAGCTGCTGGGCTGCTGCAGCTCCTCCTGCCCCCAGCACATGAGGACGGTGCTGTGCCTCGCTCCTGCTGTGGTAAGGTAGGAAGGGACATGTTCTGGGGACACACTCTCACCAGGCCACCCTGGCATGGCCCTGCTGGCACAAGGCACAGCCCTTGCAGGGACAGTCTGTGGCTCCTGGGCTTGGGCATTCACCTGGGCCAGGTGTCCTGGCTCAAGGAGCTGTAGCTGAGGCCACCTGGGGGCTTCAGGCAGGTGTCCCTCCCCACTGCCCACCTGGGTGGGGCTCAGCCCCAGCCCAGGTCAGCCTGGGGGAGCTCAGCACCTCTTTCCCAGCCTGGGCTGCTCTGGGCACCTTCCCCTGCCAGCCCTGAGCCGGGTGCCAGCTCTGCCTGTCCCTGGGCACATAGTGACAGGGACAGTGGCAGGTTCTGATCATCTTCTCTTGGTGCTGCAGTGGATCCGGGGCTGCCACACGTGGGGTGTCCCCTGCACTGTCCCCGCTGCAGTAGATCCAGGCTGGGAGGGGATGAGGGGACAGTGGGACAAATGACATTTTCAGTGGAAAGCCATCTCTTTAGATGACTTGCTCCTGTGCTGTCCCCAGTCAGGAGGTGGCCCTGAGGTAATTAATCCACCTCGCTGAGGCTGAGGTCAGGGTCCCATTGATGCCACAGGGATAGGGACCCCTCCCCAGTGTCCAGCTGTGCTCGGGTGACGTCGGTCTGTGCAGAGCCCTTGCAGTGTGTGCAGAACTGAGCCCCCCAGCAGCTCTGCTGACATTCCCATGGGCACAGCCCCAGGGCAGGGGGGTGGTGGGGAGCTGGACTTGGACCCGGCAAAACCCTTGGAGACCCCAGGCTTGGACTTCTGGCCCTTGGAGTCACCTCCATGTGTGTCACCCCTTTCTCAGCTTTAGGGTGAGCAAGGTGCTGGTAAGGTGTCCCTGGATGGGAAAGGGTGGCCCTCAAGGTGAGGGACACCTGAAGGTGAGGCTCACCAGCACCAGTGTGCTGCTGTGGGGCACCGTGGGACACCCGGCAGGATGGAGGGAAATCTGGTCCCCACGTGCTGGCTGCCGGGAGGGGATGGTGTCCCGTGCTGAGGAGATGCTGTGCCATGAGTAATTGCGTCCTGGCTGCAGGCAGCCACATCCCTGCCCACGGCCCCCTTGCTGGAGGAGCTCTGCACCCCGCCTGCAGCTCCAGGTGTCCCCCCGAGACGTGGCAGCCCACAGCCTGGGCTGCTGGAGCAGTGATGGCAGCTGGAGCTGCTGGCTGCCAAGCCCACGGTCCGTGCTGGGCCAGGGGCATCCCTGCGCCATTCCCAGCGCTGGGATCCGGCTCTTTCCAAAGGAGACATTTCCCTGGCCATGATGTTCCAGCTCAAAATCCCTCCCCATCCCTTCACACTGACCTCCTAATGAGGTTGTGTTTCAGCCCGGGCTCCCAAGCCCTGATTCCAATTAAATCCTTTCCTTCGGAGCTGGCCAGGGTGCAGTGGGCTGGGTACAGCTCTGTGGAGCTCCCGAGGGACCCCTCTGCAACGGGGTCATGGGAGGCTCCTGCAGAAACAGCTTCAGGCGCCACAGCCCTCGGCCAGGGCTCAGAGGGGGTGGCTCTTTCAGTCACTGCTTCCAAGGTGAGGGAGAACAGCATCTCCAGGCCCAGCTCCACCACGGGGGTTTGTATCCTGGAGGATTCACTCTCACGATGGACGGAGCCCCTGGGCTGGGGCACAGCCCTGGCGGAGCGGGGCCATGCCGTGGGGCAGAGGGGACAGGGCCAGCCAGGTGCTAACCCCTCCTTCTCTTCTCTCCTCTCATCCCCAGGTGGCTACGGACTGCCCTACACCAATGGTAAGCTGTCCTGTGGTGAGTGCTCGTGTCCCCACTCCTTGTGGCTCCACTGGCAGCCACCGACCCTCAGGGTGGTGTGAGGGATATCCTGCTCCCAGGGTGAGGTGCTCCCTTGGGGACCTCGTGCCTTGCCCATGGTGGCTGTGGACCAGCCTGGGAACTCAGCCCTGCCGGCATCCCTGGGAGCTGTTAATCCATAGGATACACCCTGAGCCACTCCAGCTCCAGACAGGGATGTGTGAACTGGGATCTCGAGTGGGGAGGAGCTGCCTTTGGCATCGCCCCGCATGCTCTGGCGCCAGGGGAAGGAGATCCAAGGGAGCCGCTCCGTGTGTGTCGTGTCCTCCCCTGGCCGGTGCCTGACCCGGCTCTGCGCTGTTGTGATTGCAGGCCTCAGGCCCGGCGGGATCAGAGCCGGGCTCCTGGCAGGAAAGGCAGGATACCCCACCGGGACAGGTACACGGCGACCCCACAGCCCCAGGGTGGGGGCTGGACGGGCATGACAGGGGACCCTGCCACCCTGCTGGCCCCTGGATGGGTGCTGGCCCCTGTCCGGCTGTCTGGGGACCGCAGGGACACAAGAGAGGGGGACAGATGCTGGCAGGAGTGCCCAGGGTCCCTGTGGGGTGGGGGAGCTGAGGTGGGAATGGTCTCAGTGCCTCAGTGCCTCAGTGCCCGTGTCCCTCCACAGGTGTCGGAGCGCAGGCGGCAGCAGCGAAGGCAGCAGCAAAACTCGGTGAGTTGCCCTGGGTGGCACAAATAGCACCCATCTCCCCAGCAGGGAGCTGCTCCCTCCCTCCCTCCCAGCCCCGGGAGTGCTGGCAGTGTCCCCGTGTCCCCGTGTCCCCACACATGGGCTGACAGAGCTGTTCCTGCGGCAGGAGCCGGTCTCTTGCCCGGGGTCGGGGGCATCCCGGGAGTCGCGCCCGGTGTTGGCGTCGGCGGAATCCCAGGAGTTGGAGGTGAGGAGATGAGAGGGCTCTGCCCTGGGGCTCGGGGAGGGTCTCGTTCCCTTTTCCCGCATCCCTGACTCTCCCCTGGGGCTCGGGGAGGGTCTCGTTCCCTTTTCCCGCATCCCTGACTCTCCCCTGGGGCTCGGGGAGGGTCTCGTTCCCTCATCCCGCATCCCTGACTCTGCCCTGGGGCTCGGGGAGGGTCTCGGTCCCTCATCCCGCATCCCTGACTCTGCCCTGGGGCTCGGGGAGGGTCTCGTTCCCTTTTCCCTCATCCCTGACTCTCCCCTGGGGCTCGGGGAGGGTCTCGGTCCCTCATCCCGCATCCCTGACTCTGCCCTGCTGTCCCGGCAGTGGGAGGACCGGCAGCGGCGGCAGCGGCGGCAAAGGCAGCGGCAAAGGCCGGAGCTTTCGGTGAGCTCCGTCTGCCCCGGGTGATCTCTTGGGTCGGGGAAGAGCCGTGCATCGATGCCAGGGGCTGTGTGGCTCCGCAGCTGCCCCTGCAGCCCCTGGCCCATCCTCTGGGGTGCTCTCCCAGCCCCCTGCCCCGGCTCCAGGAGTTTCCCTGCAGTGATGAGGGGCTGAGGGACCCCTGGGGACGCAGCAGCTGGGCTGGGGCACAGCATGCCCATCACACGCGGTGTCTCCAGGAGATGCGGGTTTGCAGGATGCCAGCAGGGTGACCGGGGACACGGTGTCTGTGCTGAGCTGTCCTTCCCTACTGAGGGATGCTCCTGGTGATGCAGATCTCCACTGCTCTCCTCCTTGGCTCTTCCGTGGGAGAAAAGTGAGGAGCAAATCACACCCTGGAGAATTCAGGGAACACGTGCCAGCTCTGGCTGTACAGCCACAGACTGGGGGACCCTGGAAGCCCCAAACATCCTGCGTGGCCAAGCCCCTGATGGGTGCAGGGAGCTGAGAATCAAATTCCCGGGTGCATCCCAGGATCCCTAAGAAGCTGCTTTAGGATGAGTGAGGAGCCCACCACAAAGCCAGGGCCCAAGAGACTCCTGTGACCCTGGGCAGACCGTGTCCCCACGGGGGACAGAGTGGGGTGTTTGTGGGGTGTCTGACTACTCTGCTTCCCTCCAGGTCCAGGGGCCGTGCCCGGAGTCGGAGGTGTCCCTGGCTTGGTACCTGGCGTTGGAGGTGTCCCCGGGGCGGTGCCCGGTGTTGGAGGTGTCCCTGGGGTGGCAGGTGACTGTTCCAGGAGCCCTGTCCCCATGGCCCGGCTCTGTGGGTCCATGGTGGCTGAGGGTCCCTGTCTCCCTTGTCCCCAGGGGTGCCATCGGCGGCAGCAGCAGCAAAGGCAGCTAAGTATGGTACGTGCTGTGTGGGGCCCCAGCCCTGGGACCCCTGCCCACCCTGCCCACCCTGACACACTGGGGGGACACGGGGTGTCCCTGGATCATTCCTGAGGGGGGAATTGGGAATGCTCAGCCCAGCTCCTGTTTGCTCCCAGCTGGGCCTGGCTCCATCTCCAGGGCAGGATCTTCTCCTCTCTGGGGTTTCTCCAGGCTGTCTTGTGGAAGTGAACATTGAGCCCCAACTGATATCTTTACATTTAAGTGGATTCATGGATTTTGTACCAAATCCATTTCTGGCAGCTGCTCTGTTGCAGGATCTGGTTCCCAAGGACTCGATGCTGCTGCCATTAGGGCAGAGATTCCTGGAAGAGGGGCCCTGCCCAGGGTCACCATCATCTAAAAACTTGCTGGGCTTCAGAAGCACATGCAACTGGATCCATCAATCCCTGTCCTGCCCCGCTGGGGTCTCTCCTGGATGAGGCCGAGGATGCTCTGCTCTCCTGGGCACAAAGATGAGACAGAGCCTTGGAAGGCCCCACCATTGAGCTCCTGCTGCAGCCAGTTCTGATTTGTCCCCTCTTGTTCCCGCAGGCGCCGGCGTTCCCGGTGTCGGTGTGGGCGGTGTCCCCGGCCTGGTGCCCGGAGTCGGAGGTGTCCCTGGCTTGGTACCTGGCGTTGGAGGTGTCCCCGGGGCGGTGCCCGGTGTTGGAGGTGTCCCTGGGGTGGCAGGTGACTGTTCCAGGAGCCCTGTCCCCATGGCCCGGCTCAGTGGGGCCATGGTGGCTGAGGGTCCCTGTCTCCCTTGTCCCCAGGGGTGCCATCGGCGGCAGCAGCAGCAAAGGCAGCTAAGTATGGTACGTGCTGTGTGGGGCCCCAGCCCTGGGACCCCTGCCCACCCTGCCCACCCTGACACACTGGGGGGACACGGGGTGTCCCTGGATCATTCCTGGAGGGGGAATGGGGAATGCTCACCTGGCTCCATCTCCAGGGCAGGATCTTCTCCCTCTCTGGGCTTTCTCCAGGCTCTCTTGTGCAAGTGACCATTGAGCCCAAATTCATGGCTTTGGACTCATCTGAATTCTCTGCTGGGGTCTCTCCTGGATGAGGCCGAGGATGCTCTGCTCTCCTGGGCACAAAGATGAGATGGAGCCTTGGCAGGTCCCACCTTTGAGCTCCTGCTGCAGCCAGTTCTGATTTGTCCCCTCTTGTTCCCGCAGGCGCCGGCGTTCCCGGTGTCGGTGTGGGCGGTGTCCCCGGCCTGGTGCCCGGAGTCGGAGGTGTCCCTGGCTTGGTACCTGGCGTTGGAGGTGTCCCCGGGGCGGTGCCCGGTGTTGGAGGTGTCCCTGGGGTGGCAGGTGACTGTTCCAGGAGCCCTGTCCCCATGGCCCAGCTCAGTGGGGCCATGGTGGCTGAGGGTCCCTGTCTCCCTTGTCCCCAGGGGTGCCATCGGCGGCAGCAGCAGCAAAGGCAGCTAAGTATGGTACGTGCTGTGTGGGGCCCATGGTCACCCTGACACACTGTGGGGCACGGGGTGTCCCTGGATCATTCCTGAGGGGGAATGGGGAATGCTCACCTGGCTCCATCTCCAGGGCAGGATCTTCTCCTCTCTGGGCTTTCTCCAGGCTCTCTTGTGGAAGTGACCATTGAGCCCCAATTCATGGCTTTGGACTCCTCTGAATTCTCTGCTGGGGTCTCTCCTGGATGAGGCCATGGATGCTCTGCTCTCCAGGGCACAATGATGAGACAGAGCCTTGGCAGGTCCCACCTTTGAGCTCCTGCTGCAGCCAGCTCTGATTTCTCCCCTCTTGTTCCCGCAGGCGCCGGCGTTCCCGGTGTCGGTGTGGGCGGTGTCCCCGGCCTGGTGCCCGGAGTCGGAGGTGTCCCTGGCTTGGTACCTGGCGTTGGAGGTGTCCCCGGGGCAGTACCTGGTGTTGGAGGTGTCCCTGGGGTGGCAGGTGACTGTTCCAGGAGCCCTGTCCCCATGGCCCAGCTCAGTGGGGCCATGGTGGCTGAGGGTCCCTGTCTCCCTTGTCCCCAGGGGTGCCATCGGCAGCAGCAGCAGCAAAGGCAGCTAAGTATGGTACGTGCTGTGTGGGGCCCATGGTCACCGCCCTGCAAAACCTGGTGGGATCGTGAAACACATCCCACAGTTTCTGTCGAGACACAGAACTGATCCCTGTCCTGCCCCGCTCGGGCCTCTCCTGGACGTGGCTGTGGATGCTCCGCTCTCCTGGCCACGATGAAAAGATGGAGCAGGAAGAGGCCCAACCTTTCAGCTGTTGCTGCAGTGAGATCTGACTTCTCCCATCTCGCTCCCTGCAGGAGCTGGCGTTCCTGGCATTGCCGGCGTTCCTGGTGTTCCTGGAGTTCCTGGAGTTCCTGGAGTTCCTGGAGTTCCTGGTGTCCCTGGTGTCCCAGGTGTTCCTGGCGTGCCTGGGGTTCCTGGAGCTGTGCCTGGTGTTGGAGGTGAGCAGATGGGCTGTGAGCAGCTGCTGCTGGGGTCATGCTGGCCTGGCCAGTGCCCTGACTGTGTCCCTTGTGTCCCCGCAGTGGGTGGCCCGGCAGCGGCGGCTGCAGCCAAGGCTGCGGCAAAAGCAGCGGCGATCGGTGAGTCACCACTGTCACCACCGTCACCACCGGCTGTCCCAGGGAGGGAGGAGGCGTGTTGGCACACAGGGGAGCTGGGGACACCCCGGTGCTGTGGAGGTCAGTGGGATTCCTGCTGTGGAGTCTGTCCCCTCGGACACATCCCTGAACCTCTTTGCAGGAGCAGGACGCGTGCCCGGCGTTGGCGTGCCCGGCGTTGGCGTTCCCGGAGTGGGTGTGCCCGGAGTGGGTGTGCCTGGAGTGGGTGTGCCTGGTGCTGGCGTGCCCGGTTTGGTGCCCGGGATCGGTGTTCCAGGTGAGATGGTGCCCAAGGGATGCTCGGATGTCCCCAGCAGTGCTGGCCACACGCATTCCTGACCCTGTCACTCCCTGTCCCCCAGGAGGTCCCGCAGCCGCTGCCAAAGCAGCCGCCAAAGCAGCCAAGTACGGTAAGCTGGGATGTCCATGGGCTTGTGCCTCATGTCCTGTCTCCTGGCCATCCCCAGCCCAGGCTGCTCCCCTGCCAGCGCTGAGGCCCAGCACTGCCTGGGCTCCCTGGGGTGAGGGATGGGGTCCCCGAATGTGGGATGAGGTTCTGGCTAATGGCTGCTCTCAGAGAGCTGAGCCTCGTGGAGCGTCCAAGTTCACCATCCAAACACCACCTCGTGCATTGGTTCATCTGCACCCTGTTCTGCCCAGCCAGCCACACCACCACCACCATCACCTCAGTGTCCGTCTGTCCCCTTCTCTGTCCGTCCATCTGTACTGCCTCCATTCATCTATTCAGTCACTCCACATCCATCCACACACCCATCCATGTATCCACAATACCATCTCACCACCCCTCCATCCACCTGTCCATCTCACCATCCCTCCATCCACCTGTCCATCTCTCCACCCCTCCATCCACGTATCCATCTCACCACCCCTCCATCCACGTATCCATCTCACCATCCATTCATCCATTCATCCATCCTACCATCATTTCAACCACTTCTCATCCAGCCAGATACCCATCTCATAATCCATCCACACACCTGCCCCCTGCCCCCACGGCCTGCCATGCCTTCTCATCCAACTCCTTCTACCACTTTTCCTCCTGAGCTGAAGCCCCAGCCCTTCTGTTTCTCCTTGCAGGAGCAGGTGGCCTGGCTCCCGGTGTGGGTGGCCTGGCTCCCGGCGTGGGTGGCTTGGCTCCCGGCGTGGGTGGCCTGGTTCCTGGAGTGGGTGGCCTGGTTCCCGGTGTTGGAGGTGTCCCAGGTGAGGAGGAGGAAGGCAAGGGTGGGGACAGCCTGTCTGGTGTGGGGGCAGTCCTGGGGGGCAGGACAGGCTCGAGGAGAACCTCAGCAGTCTCCCCTGGGGGGATGCAGACAAGGCCTGAGGGATGGGCTCTGCCCAGGTTTGTTGTGAGGCCCCCCCAGGGTCGCTGATCTCCCCTTGCTGTCTCTGCCCAGGTGTTGGAGGTCCAGCAGCAGCAGCCAAAGCAGCAGCCAAGGCAGCCAAATTTGGTGAGTCAGCCTGGGTCTCAGTCCCCCAGCCTCAGTCTCCCTGCCAGCCCTGGAGAGGCACTGAGGGGTGCAGGGGATGGGCACCCAGGCCTGGCACATCACCCCACACGAGCACGGGGATCACACCTGCTGCCTCACCCCTCTCTCCGCAGGTGCTGGGGTTGGAGGGGTGCCCGGTGTGGGCGGAGTGCCCGGAGTGACCCCCGGCGTTGGTGGCGTGCCCGGCTTGGTGCCAGGGGTGGGAGTACCTGGAACTGGCATCCTTCCCGGGGCAGGTACAACGCTTTGTCCCCCCCTGCTTGGGGACAGTGGTGGCTGGGAACGCTAAAAGCCACATGAAGGGGTGGCAGGGAGGGATGTGTGTGGAATGCAGGGCGGTGTGGGGGTGACTGTCCTAACTGTGCTGTCCTCGCTCCCTTTGCAGGCATCCCCCAAGTAGGGGTGCAGCCTGGTGCTAAACCTCCCAAATTCGGTACGTACCCCTGCCCTGCCCTGCCCCAGGGCCACCTCGGACTGTCCCCGGGCACTCTCCTCCTGTGGCCATCGGGGTGCTGACCTCTCCTCCTGTCCCCTGTGTGCCCACGGCGCCCCGATGGCCCCAAGGCGTGGGAAGTGGTGTGCTGTCACCCATGGATGCAAAGTGCCACCTGTACCCCTGCCCTGGACTTGCTGGGGACAGTTTTCCCCTTCATGAGTCACGCAGGGGCTGAAGCCCCTCTGGGTGCTGTGAGATGGGTGCTGGGGACTCCCAGCGTGGGAGGCAAGGCCAGCCCGGCAGGTTGGGCGGTGCTGGGGGTGCTCCGGGCTGGGGGGGACAGGCTGTGGGGGGACAGGTGTTAACGGTGTCTCTCTGGCAGGTGTTCCTGGGGTTGGAGTCCCAGGAGTTGGTGGCCTCCCAGGTGAGTGCTGGCAGTGGGGATGTGCAGGCAGAGGAATGCTTCCCTAGGGGGGTGGAGCTGGAGGAATGCTTCCTCTGGGCACGGGGAGAGCGGGGTGCCCCAGGAAGGACGGGCACACTGGGGACTGGGTGAGGAGGGGCTCAGACACTGCTCCACTGTCTGTCCCTGCTGGTGCTTACCCGGGCTACCCCTTGTAGGTGGCCTAGGAGTCGGTGGGCTCGGAGCTGGTGGCCTCGGTGAGTGATGCTGGTTCTGGGTGCCAGGGCTGAGCTGCAGGGAGCAGCAGCAGCAGCGGAGAGCTGGCAGAGCGATGGAAAGCAAAGGGAGTCTGGGGGTCACTTCTGTCCCCTCCCGGTGTCACACCGTGTACAATCCCACCCCACACCGTGCCTTGTGCCCCGTCCCGTTTGCCACCTGTCCTGTTCCCAGGGATTGCCATTGCTGGGCAGGGACTGAGGGCCACAGCACCAGCGTTGCCCATGCCATGGGAACAGGGGATGGTACAGGACCATGTCCCCAGGGTGTGGAGATTCAGGTCCCTCCTGGGACGCTCTGGGCCCCTCCTGAAGGGTCTGGCTGTGGCCCTGGGGCTGCACTGGTGCCCCACTCTGACACAGCACTCTTGTATCCAGGAGCCGCTGGGAAACCTCCCAAGCCAGGTAAGGGACAGCCAGAGGGGCTGGTCGAGTGACTCCAGCCCCTGCTCCCACCCACATTGCCATGGCTGTGCTCACGCTCCCCGCCCTGGCTCAGGCTCACCCACCTGCAGCTTTTGGTGCTGGGGGGCTGCAGCCAGGTGAGTGCTGCAGTTTGGGGCTGGTGTGGGAGCGTGTCCCCTGCCCTGCCACACCGGTCCCCGCTTGCTGCCATTCCCTGCTGGCACACGGCTGCCTGGGAGAGCGCTGGGAAGCCAGAGGGGTGCCAGGGTGGGGACGGCAGCTTTTGCATCAGCGCCTGTCCCTGGAGTAAGCGAGGGATCCCAGCCGAGCTGTCCCCGTTCCACGTTAGGGTGGCACTGCTGTCACTGGCTGTCACCGGCTGTTGCTTTTTCCCCAGGGGTTGGAGTTCCCGGCTTCGGAGTATCACCGATATTTCCAGGTACCACCCGCGGCTCGGCACCTCAGCGCACAGCCGGGACCTGTGCAGGGACCTGGCCGGCTCACGGGGGCACGGGCCGGGGAGAGACCCCCGGGGCTGGGGAGAGACCCCCGGGGCTGGGGAGAGACCCCCGGGGCTGGGGGGTGTGGGACAGACAAATTGGGGTGCCTCGTGTGTGCTGAGGGCTTCGCTCTCCTTTCAGGTGGGGTCGGCGGCCTGGGATTTGGCGGTGAGTACCCATCACCCCGGCACGGCGTTTTGGGATGGGGGTGCGGGGGTCCTGCTCATTCCTGCTCACTCCTGCTCACTCCGCTCCGCCTTCCCCCTGCAGGGAAGCCCCCCAAGCCCTACGGAGGAGCCCTGGGTGCCCTGGGCTTTAGAGGTGAGCGCGTTTCGCGGCTGCCAGGGCCGGCCGTGTCCCCGGTCGTGTCCCCGGCCGTGTCCCCGCTCCTGCCCCCCGGCCGTGCGGGTGCGGGCAGCGCTCACCCCGCGTTCCGTGCAGGCGGAGCGGGCTGCGCGGCAGGGAAGTACTGCGGGAGGAAGCGGAAGTAACGCTCCGTCACCCATCACCTCATGAACTTTGGTGCTACTGCATGGTCCAGAATGTAAATCCGAAGCAAAGCTGAGACACCCCCTCCTCAAGCCCCGGAACCCCCCCCGTCCATGCCGGGGCCCCGCGTTCCACGGAGGGACCCCCGCGTTCCCCGGCAGCGTCCGGGGCCCCCCGGCCCTCGGTCCCGGCAGGGAGCGCGGAATAAAGTGCGGGGAGCAGCCGTCCCCCTTGGTGCTATCGCTCTCTGCGGGATTTGGGGGGGCCCTCCGCAGCCCCAGCGCTGACCCCCGGGGGGCACACAGGATGAGGGGCACCCCGCACCGGAGGGACGGGCGGAGGCAGGGAGGGAGGGAGGGAGGGAGGGAGGGAGGGAGGGAGGGAGGGAGGGAGGGAGGGAGGGAAGGGGATGCCGGCGGCGGGGGCTGTGCGGGTAGGGATGGCCCCGGCAGCCCGGCCCCCACCCCGGTCCCCGCGCTCCCCCCGGTCTGGGGGGGCCGCGGGCAGGAGGGGCTCGGTCCCTTCACGTTGCTCACTTTGCTATAACTGGGTGGGACGCCCTATACAGAGGGACTCGCTTCTGACAGACTAATAAAGGACAAGTTTTTAAAGGATTCTGGCTCCATCCTGTGTCCCGTGTCCCTGACCCCTCCCCGTGGTGGTGTTAATAATGCAGGGGTATAATGCACCCGCCCCGTGGCACTGCACAAGCCTGGAAACGTGGGTCCTTCAAGGATGTCACTTGTCCCACTGCATGGTGACAGCCCTGGGACACACGGGAGGGCTGGGGGGACAGCCGGGGACCCTAGGGGCTACCCATGCCTTTTCCCACAGTCACAACCCAGGGTCCCAGAGGGAGGTCTGTGCCCTGGCCTGAGGTGTCGGGGACATCTCTGTCCTGTCCCAGTGTGACAGGCTTGGGAAAGGTCTCTGCTCTGACTCACAGTGCAGGGGTGCAGGAAGATGTTCGTGCCTTGTGACCCGGCGACAGCTTAAGGACCAACGGGGCTGTGCCTGCCCTTGGTGACAGCCCAGGGGGTGACATCCATGTGCTGACCCATGGAAACAGTGCGGGGAATGAGAGGGACATCCACACCCTATCCCACAGTGACAGGCCGGGGATCCAGGATGAGGTCCATGTCCTCACAATGGTGGTGGCCTGGGGATGCAGGGAGATGTCCGTGCTCTATCCCGTGGTGACAACGTGGGGAATGAGAGGGACACTGATGGTGACACCCCAGGACGAGTGAGGACACCTGTGTCTGACCACGGTGGGGTACACACGCGATGGCTGCGTAGTGGGTGTGGATGTGGCGACACTCACGCCCTGCCCCTGGGGCTGGCCTGGCGTAGCTGGGGACACCAAGCTGTGTGGGGACACCCGTGCTGGTCAGGGGACGGTGAGCACGGCCCCATCGTCCCGTGAGCTCCGCATCCCCCCGGCCCGATCGCGCCCCCCGAGCCTCGCCCCCGGCCCCGACCGCGCCCCGCAGGCCCCGCCCCCGGCCCGGCCCCGCCCCGGCCCCGCCCGCGCTGGCCCCGCCCCCGGCCCCGCCCCGGCCCCGCCCCGTGCCCCCGAGGCCCCGCCCCCCGCGGCCGCGCAGGCGCGCTGGAGGCGCCGCGGTGCCGCCCGGAGCCGCAGCGGCAGCGGCAGGGCCGGGGGGGCCCGACCGGGGCTGCGGCCGCTCGGGGACCGCCAGCAGCACCGCCACAGGCCCGGCCCGGCGCCTGCCGGCCAGCGAGCCTGCATGAGGTTGATGCTGCTGTGCTGCACCTGGAGGGACGAGCCTATGGGAGAGGACGAAGGTGCGTGACCCCCCGAGCCCCCCCGCCTGACTCAGCGCTTCCGCCGCCGCTCGGGCCCCGGGACCCCCCAGCCCGGTTGGTGCGGAGCCTCCTGCCGGCCTGCAGCCCCCCGCATCCTGCCCCGCATCCCCCAGCCAGCCTCACCCTTCCCGCTGTCCCCGTGCCCCTGCATCCCCTCTGCATCCCCACATCTTCCCTGTACCCCTAATTCAGCCTCCATTCCCCCCACCCTGGTACTGCCACCCAGCCTGGATCCCACACTGCACCCCCAAATCTCCTCCGTCCTCCTTGTCAAGAACTTTTCCTCTGTGCATCCCTTCCTGCATCCCTGCCTGCATCCCTTCCTGCATCCCTGCCTGCATCCCTGCCTGCATCCCTTCCTGCATCCCTGCCTGCATCCCTTCCTGCATCCCTGCCTGCATCCCTGCCTGCATCCTTTCCTGCATCCCTGCCTGCATCCCAGCCTGCATCCCTTCCTGCATCCCTGCCTGCATCCCTTCCTGCATCCCTTCCTGCATCCCTGCCTGCATCCCTTCCTGCACCTCCACATCCCCCCTGCATCCTCACACCTCCCTATCTCCCCCTGCACACCCCATGTGTCCCTCCTGAAGCCACCCTGCACCCCTCTGTGTGTCCCCCATTCATCCCCCGTGTCCCCCAGGACTCCCCAGCACTCATCCTGCCATCCCCCCATGTCCCACAGCCTGCCATCCTCCCTGGGTCCCTTGGGGCACCCATCCCGCCCCTGTCCACCCTCCCTGCCCCTCTGCCCCCATGCTGCACCCACCCTGTGCCCCCCATGGTGCCAGCCCTGCAGCCGTGCATGCCACGACCTTGACCCGCTGTGGGATCAATGGCTGGGGATGGAATTCACCACCCCGGGCAGAGGGATTTAATCCCGGCTGGCTGGGGTGACAGCCCTGTCCCCTCGTGTTCCCCTGGCTGCAGGGACCGACCTGCCAGTGTGTGCGAGCTGCGGGCAGGGCATCTACGATGGGCAGTACCTGCAGGCACTGAAGGCTGACTGGCACGCCGACTGCTTCAGGTGGGACCTGCCGAGGGACAGCGGGGACACCGGGATGGCCTCGGGGACACCGGGATGGCCTCGGGGACACCGGGATGGCATCAGGGACACCGGGATGGCCTCGGGGACACCGGGATGGCATCAGGGACACCGGGATGCTCTGCAGGGACAGGGACAGTGCTCCCTCCCGCTCTGCCCATGGCAGGGACACGCATCAGGCCATCACGGTGGCACTCACTGGAGCGTGGCTGTGGCTCCTGGCAGCCCTGGGGGTGCCCCAGCTGAGGCCAGGCCTGGCACAGGGATCTGCTGCCTGTCCCTCGCTGTCCCCTCCTGCCGGGTGACGGGGTGCGTGTGGCTGATGTCACCCGCCGCCCTCCCTCCCTGTTTCCTCTTTCACTTGAGCCCTCCCGGCAGCTCCAGTCGTTGGAGCCCCAAGCAGGAGGAGAAAGGGCCTGGCTCGGGGGGCACAGGGGTGGGGGCTGGGGGTGGCCAGGCTTGTCCCCGGGGTGTGTCCCTGTCTGGTGGAGGAGGATGCTGGCGGCGGTGCTGAGCAAGAGCCGCGTCCTGAGCACCGGAGCCAGGTCAGTGGGAATGGGACTGACGTGGGAGCGGGTCAGGGTGGGCTCTGCAGCCCAGGGAGCCCCGGGGGGCTCAGCCTGTGTCCCCCATGCTTGGCTCCCCCTGTTTGGGCCGTCAGCCAGAGCGAAGCCGCTGCAGGGCCACAGCTGGATCCGGTCCCCCATGGGTGAGCGGCTTCCGGCGGCGCTGGGCTCGCAGAAATCCCTCCTGCTCCTGCTCTTCCTCCTCTTCTCCCCCTCCCCTTCCCTTGTCCTCTGTTTCCCCTCCTTTTCTCTCTCCTTCTTCCCTGCTGCTCTTCCTCCTCCTCCTCCTCCTCCTCCTTTCCTCCCCCGCCCCCAGCCCAAGGGAGGTTTTGTGCTTCGCCGTGGGGTGGGGGAGTCCTCGCGCGGTGACGTCATGGGGTGGGGAAACTCCGCGCCGTGACGTCACCGCTGGTTGGTATTCCACCTGCATGGCCGGGGGCGGGTGGGGACTGCGACAGTCCCCGGGCACCCCGTGGCATCCCCTGCAGAGTGTCCTGCAGCAACCCCACACCCTACAGCATCCCCGTACTGCAAATCCCCCACAGGAGATCCCCTACAGGAGACCCCCTACAGGAGACCCCCTACAGGAGACCCCCTACAGGAGACCCCCTACAGGAGATCCCCTACAGCTCCCCCTGCACCCCTTCAACCCCTCCCCAAGAGGATCACCCACCTTGCAGCCCCCTGCACCCCTCCCACAGCATCCCCTGCAGTCCCGTATAGAAAATCCTCTGTAGCCCCTTCCTGCACCCCCCAGCCACTCCCACACCCCACACAGATCCCTCCTGAGCCCCCCTGCACAGTCTGATGTGCACCCCTGCTGCTGTACCCCAAAACTGGCAGGCCCCTCTGCACCCCCGGGCACACCCTGCTGCTGTCACCCCCTGCCACCCTCCAGCAGCCTCCAAGCCTCCCCCAGCCCCAGTGCCCCTTGTGGATTGTCCCAAGGCTGGCATGTCCCTGACCAGGCTGGCACATCTGTCACCAGGGTGGGACATCTCTCTGTGTGTTTGTGACCAGGGTGGGACATCCCTCTGTCCATGGGTGACATGTTCCTCTTGAACATGAGCAGGCTGTCACATCTGTGAGCAGGGTGACAGACCTGTGACCAGGCTGCCATGTCACCCTAGTCATGGATAGAGGGACGTGCCTTTCTGTGTGTCTGTCACCGGGGTGGGATGTCCCTCTGTCCATGACCAGGCTGCCACCCACGCTTGTGACCAGCCTGTCTCATCCCTCTGTGAGTCTGTGCCAGGCTGGCACATCTGTTACCGGGGTGGCACGTCTGTCACCAGTCTGCTGCATCGCTCTGTGTGTCACTGTCCAGGCTGCCACATCCACACAGGGCTGGCACATTCCTCCTCGTGCCTCTCCCTGCCCCACGTCCCCTCCTCTGTCCACCCCAGCGTCCCCACATGTCCCTGCAGCCCCACCCTGCACTGTCACCCCCAGAATCACCTGCTGTCACCCTGGGACTGGTGACACATTGCTGCAGTGGCCCTGCAGCTGCGGAGGAAGTGGGGGAAGCAGCTTGCCCAGAGCACTGTGGAGTGGGTGAGCGGTGGCTGTGGCCCATGGTGACACTGGGGACGAGGTGACAGGGGGCTCCTGGTTGCTGCCACAGGTGCTGTGAGTGCGGGGCCTCCCTGTCCCACCAGTACTACGAGAAGGATGGGCGCCTGTACTGCAAGAAGGATTACTGGGCACGCTTTGGGGAGCTGTGCCATGGCTGCTCCGAGCAGATCACCAAGGGGCTGGTCATGGTGAGCACCACGGGGTCCCCAGGGGTGGGACACGGAGCCTTGTCCCATGGCTGAGCTCCTGGGGAGCAGGGGAGGTGGGGAAGGGGTGCAGACCTCCAGCACCACTGGGTGTGGCAGGGCTGTCCTGTACATTTTAGGGGACCCTGGAGAGCCATGTTGGAGTTGGGGGTGCAGGGCAGAAGCTCAGGGTGGTGGGAGGTGTTTTTACAGCCACCCCCAGTTTGGTGGCACTTCTGTCCCCACCATCCCATGGCTCAGCCTGCCCTTCCCATGGCCCCGGTGCACCCGTGGGTGCTCCCAGCCCCTTCCGAGCCCCAGCGCAGCCCTGGGTGCCCGGACGGGGGGTCCTGGGGCTGATGGCATTGCCCACAGGTGGCCGGGGAGCAGAAGTACCACCCTGAGTGCTTCAGCTGCCTCAACTGCCGCGCCTTCATCGGGGACGGGGACACCTACGCGCTGGTGGAGCGCTCCAAGCTCTACTGGTACGTCAGCTCTGGGGGGCTGGGGGGACGCGTCCCCCGGTACCCCCACCCACCCCCCGCTGCGCTCCCCACAGCGGCCACTGCTACTACCAGATGGTGGTGACGCCGGTGATCGAGCAGATCCTGCCCGACTCGCCGGCCTCCCGCATCCCTCACACCGTCACCCTCGTGTCCATCCCCGCCTGCTCCGACGGCAAGCGCGGCTTCTCCGTCTCCATCGACCAGGGCTGCGGCAGCGAGCATCCCCGCACCGTGCGCGTCCGAGAGTGCGTCCCTGTCCCCTCTGCCGCTGTCCCCTCCCCAGGGCTGGGACATCCCCTGCCCCTTCTGCCCCTGGGACCCTTTAGGGGTGGGAGGAGGAGCGGCGGGGCTGGGTTGTCCCCATTGTCCTGGGGTGGCCTGTTGGGACCGTGGTGGCACTGCAGGGGGTTTGTGGGGCTGTGCTGGTGTGTCCCACGCTGGCATTGCCTCGTTTGCCCGTGGGCTGTGTGTCCCTGTGTGTCCCTGTGTGTCCCTGTGTGGCCCTGTGTGTCCCTGTGTGTCCCTGTGTGGCCCTGTGTGGCCCTGTGTGGCCCTGTGTGTCCCTGTGTGGTTGGGGTGCCTTGTGGAGACTGTACCAGCATGTTCCTGTCCATGATGGAGGGTGACAGTGGGGTCTGACACAGCTGTTGGGAGTGTCCCAGCACGCCCCAATGATGGTGACAGTGTCGGGGGTCTGACCCCACTGTCCCCAGGGTGGACCCGGACTGCATCAGCCCTGACATGAAGAACTCCATCCACGTTGGTGACCGCATCCTGGAGATCAACGGGACCCCCATTGGCCACGTCCCCCTGGACGAGGTAGGGTCCCCCCGTCACACCCCAGCCAGCCCGGCTGCCACCGTGTCCCCAAACCCACCCCACCGTCACTTCCTTCTGCAGATCGACCTGCTGATCCAGGAAACGAGCCGCCTGCTGCAGCTGACCATCGAGCATGACCCCCACGAGCCCCTGGGCCGGGAGCCGGGGCTGGCGGGCAGCCCCCCGCCCGCCCCGTGCAGCCCCCTGCGCTCGCCAGCTCCCGTGCCCTGCGGGGACCCCGCTGCCATGCGCCAGCGCGCTGTCACGTAAGGCCACCCCCTGCCCCTGCTCCCGCTGGGCTCCCCCACACGCTCAGCTCTGACCCTCCGTCCCGCAGGAGGAGCTGCAGCACGGACAAGTCCCCGGGCTCGGGCTCCGTGGGCTCCCCCGCGTCCCAGCGCAAGGACATCGGGCGCTCCGAGTCCCTGCGCGTCGTGTCCCGCGCCCACCGCATCTTCCGCCCCTCCGACCTCATCCACGGAGAGGTGCTGGGCAAGGGCTGCTTCGGCCAGGCCATCAAGGTGGGACGGGGGCACGAGCGTGGGGGTCTCGGCTCCCCAGGATGGAGGGGGTGGCTGAGTCCCTGCGCTCCCGGCCAGGTGACGCATCGGGAGACGGGCGAGGTGATGGTGATGAAGGAGCTGATCCGCTTTGACGAGGAGACTCAGAGGACCTTCCTCAAAGAGGTGAGGTCCCCATCCTTAATCCCCCAGGCTGGGGGACACGAGGGATGGGTCTGCCTGATCCTGGCCCCACCTGGGCACAACCCCTTGATCTGGGTGACCGAGCCCCATGGGTGCAGCTCTGTCCAGGGGGTGTGGGAGCCTTGGGGTGTCACGGACGGGGCTGGGGGGTCTCCTGCAGGTGAAGGTGATGCGCTGCCTGGAGCACCCCAATGTGCTCAAGTTCATCGGGGTGCTCTACAAGGAGAAGAGGCTCAACTTCATCACAGAGTACATCAAAGGGGGCACCTTGAGGGGCCTCATCAAGAGCATGGTGAGCACTGGCGGGGGGCAGCTTGGTCCCTCACCACCCTCTTCCTTTTCCATTCCCTGGCAAATTCCCCCTCCTGTCCCCCAGGACAGCCACTACCCCTGGAGCCAGCGGGTCAGCTTCGCCAAGGACATCGCTGCTGGCATGGTGGGTGCCACCATGGCATGGGTGGATGGGACAGGTACTGGTGGGTGGGGGGACCACGGCGTGGGGGTGCCCCTGCTCTCAGCCCACCCTTCCCACAGGCCTACCTCCACTCCATGAACATCATCCACCGTGACCTCAACTCTCACAACTGCCTCGTGCGGGAGGTGAGTCCCACCTTGGTGCTGGCCTCCCCTGGCCTGGCCGGGGCTCTCGGCCCCCTGGTGCTCCCTCGGGCCTCACCCCTTCCTGTGCCCCCCAGAACAAGAGTGTGGTGGTGGCTGACTTTGGGCTGGCTCGGCTGATGGTGGACGAGAAGAACCAGCCCGAACATCTCAAGAACCTGAAGAAACCGGACCGCAAGAAACGCTACACGGTGGTGGGGAACCCCTACTGGATGGCCCCCGAGATGATCAATGGTGAGGGGAGTGTGGGCAGCCAGGGCTCTGTCCCCAGGCAGGGGACGCTTGGTGGGGCAGGGACAGGACGTGTGACATCACCCTGTGTCTGCAGGGAGGAGCTACGATGAGAAGGTGGACATCTTCTCCTTCGGCATCGTCCTGTGCGAGGCAAGTGCCCCTGGGGCTGGGGTCCTCATGGTGGTTGGGGTCACTCCCCCAAGGTTGGGGTGTCCCTCTTGGGGTTGGGTTGTTCACTCTCCACCGTAGGATTGGAGCCTGTTCCCTTGGGCTTGGAGTCCTCGTTGTGTTTGGGTTCCCCTCCAGGTTAAAGTTGGGGCCTCTCCCCTTTGGTTAAGGGTCTGCCCACTGGGGTCTCTCCTTTGGGGTTGGGATTTCTTGATTGTGTTTGAGCTCCCTCCTGGGGCTTGGACATCTCCCCCTTGGGGCTTTGGGGTCCCCTTGGTGCCGAGCCCGCCCTTCTGCCCGCAGATCATCGGCCGGGTGAGCGCTGACCCCGATTACCTGCCCCGCACCACCGACTTCGGCCTCAACGTCCGGGGCTTCCTGGAGCGCTACTGCCCCCCTGCCTGCCCCCCCAGCTTCTTCCCCATCGCCGTCTGCTGCTGCGACCTGGACGCCGAGAAGCGGTGGGTGACGGAGCCCCCCGGGGTCCCTGGGGCAGGGGACGGGGCGGGGACAGAGCCAGCAGAGCCGCCACGTGTCCCCCTCGTCACTCAGGCCGTCCTTCGCCAAGCTGGAGCAGTGGCTGGAGACGCTGCGCATGCATCTGGAGATCCACCTGCCGCTGAGCTCGCAGCTGGAGCAGCTGGACCGAGCCTTCGGGGAGGCGCACCGGCGGGAGGGGGCCCCGCCCGCGCCCCCGCGGTAGAGCCCCCGCCCGCGGCCCCGGCACTCGCGGGAGAAGGAGCCGTGCCCGCCGCCAGCCGCTCCTGGGGCTGCCCCACCCGGGGCTGGACCCCCGGGCCCCCACCCTGCTGCCCACCCCGGGGAGCCGGCTCTCCCCGGGGCCGCATGGCCCTGGGCACCCGCACGCTGTAGCTCTGCCCGCCGGGACCAGCCCGGGCACCGGGAGCGCCCCCGTGCCCGCAGCCCAAAGGCTCCGCTCCCCTTTGCACAGCGGGGCTGCCCGGACAGAGCCGCGGTGCCTCGGCTCTCGGTGAACTTGCACTGAGCACGGGAGGGACCCCGCGGCCCCCACGGCACCCTCGTGGCCGAGCGAGGGGTCCTGGGGGACGCCCCCGTGGTTTGGGGCCGGGCACGGGGTCCCTGCTGTCCCCACGCCTCTGCTGCCCGTGCCGAGCCCCGACTATGCAGCCCTGGGATGGCTCCAGAGGGACGTGGGGCCGTGGCTCGTCCCGGTCCCCCTGCCCCGGGGGGCCCAGGGGGTGGCGCCACGCGGTGCTTTTCATGCTCTTTATTCAGGTTCATTTTTCTGTAAGATATTTAAAGAGAAGAGTTTGTATTATTTTTTCATACAACGTAGCGTTTGCCATTTGTCACTGCCTCGGTTCTGCTTTCCCAAAGGGATCAAACTGTGAAGTCTCTCCGTGCACTTTTGCCCGGGAAGTCCAAGGCAACGTCCTCTGCGGAGGCGGGAAGGGAGCTCAAACTGTGATGTACCCCGAGCCGTGAGTCAATAAATCCTTCCCCGCTCGCTGCCCGGCCTGTTGGCAATCGCTCGCCTCCCCCGGGGGGGCTGGGAGCTCCTGGGGAAACTGAGGCAGGAGGGGACGGTCTCTCTGGCCAGGGTGAGGCTGTAGCAGTGGCTGTGGTGGCACCCACCAGCTCATTCACCCCCGCGGGGACAGTGCTGTTGTCACCCTTTGTGCTGTCCCCACCCCACTGTGGGTACCCGCAGCCCTGGGACTGGTGCCATCCCTGCCTGTGTCACCAGGGTCCCCAAGCCCTGTGTCCCCTTGCTGGCCGTGCCCACTGGCACACCGGGGTGGTGACAGGCAGGTGACAGAGCCGTGCAGGAGATCGGTGCCGTGGAGCTGCTTTGCCTTCGGTGTAAAACCAGCCCCGGGGAGCAGTGCTCATGCTGGGGTAACCAACGTGGGGACCAGCCAGGACAGCCAGCCTCCACAGGGATGTGTGGAGCTGGAAAAGGATTCCTGGGATCCCCCCGAGGCACTGAGCTCCACAGGGATGTGTGGAGCTGGAAAAGGATTCCTGGGATCCCCCCGAGGCTCCGAGCTCCACAGGGATGTGTGGAGATGGAAAAGGATTCCTGGGATCCCCCCAAGGCTCCGAGCTCCACAGGGATGTGTGGAGATGGAAAAGGATTCCTGGGATCCCCCCGAGGCTCCGAGCTCCACAGGGATGTGTGGAGATGGAGAGAGGTCACTGGGGTCTGCCTGGGGTGTCCAGCTCCATGGGGACCTGGGCTCTGGTCCCCATCCCTGGCCACAGCAAGACTCATCCCACATGAGGATTTTCCAATGCAGGCATTGGAATCTGGGGTCCATTTGGGATCTTCTGGAATCCTTTCCACCTCAGCCCATCCCTCTTTTGAGCCAGAGGCTGGACTGGAAGAATCCTGGTGATGCTCCCTCCTGCATCTGGCACGTGGCTCTGCAGGGTGTCTGTGGTGGTTGACCCTGTCCCCAGAGCCATTTGTGTCCCCTGGGTACAGGATCCCTCCTCTGGCTCAGGAACAGGGGCTTTGTGTGGTCCTGGAGCAGCCTGAGCCCTCCCTCCGTGATTTGGTGTCGCTGTCACAGCTCCCCCCTGCACCTGGGCTGGGATAGGAGCCACCTCCTTGGGTCACAAATGTCACCTGGTGGCTCCGTGGGGAACCTCCAGATGCCCAAAACCCTGGTGGAACTCCGAGGCCAATGCTGGGGGGTCAGTAGCTGTCTGCCTCAAGCTCCCCCATAGCTGGAATGGGCTGTGGGATATGAGGATGTGAAGAAGGGCTGGCACTGCAGCTCCTGTCCCCACTCTGGTGTCCTCTGACAGGTGAGGCTGGCCAAATCCTCCAGAAAGGCAAGAAAATCCCATGGGACACAGTTCCCACCTCATTTGCCAGCAATTTTTGTAAGGTCTACATAAATGTGGCATTTATAAACACAGCCCTGGGAATGTGGGTCTGCCTTCCTGCCCCTCTCTGCCAGCTGGGGACACAGGGGGACATCCCTGGCACAGCTGCTGGGGCTCCAGAGGGGCAGGTGAGTGATGGGTGAGTGATTGCCCAGTGCCTCCAGGGTCCCAGGCTGGACCAGGGATGGGCAGCATCGACTGATGAGTCCTTTGTGAGGGATCTGGGAGGTGGTGACACGTGGCTGCCCTGTGAAACAAGCACAGGGAGCAGCCCGGGCACGAGCAGCCCTTCTGGGCTCAGACCAAGGGAAAGGAGTTACAGCCCAGGTTTTCAGGGTCCACCCTGAGCACAGACCCCCTAACCCACTCATCCCCATGCTGGAGCTGATCTTGGGGAGCACCGTAGGGTGCCTGATGTGGCTTATCCTTTCCACAGTGTGAAAAATGAGTTTATTCTGAGCTTGGAGCGTGGCTGCTTTGGAGAGTGGAGAGCAGAACTTGTGCCTGTGCTCTGGTGGCTTTGGGGATGGACCCTTGGGGCTTTGTCCCCTGGGATGTGTCACTGGGAGCACTGCTCCACACACCAGGTGATCCTCGGCCCAGCCACAGCGCCGGGAAGGCCCCAGGACGGGACCTGTTGCAAGAGAAAGAGCTAAAAATAAAAGTTCTCACGGTGGATGCAGGGAAGCATCCAAACATGTGACCTCTGGACCTGCCAGCAGTCGAGGACAGGACTGACCCCCAGCTCCATCCCATGCCTGGCTGACACCCTGTGGTCTCCGTGACCCCAAATCTTCATCCCTGTCCCTCCTCCGAGGCCTGCAGGGCAGCCTGAGCCCCCGGCCTGTCCCGATGCCGGCTGTGGGCAGGGGGAGCGGGCAGGCAGGGAAGAGGTTAAGCTCCCCACGCCCACCGGATGCAGCATCCTGGGCCGGGCTCTTTCCATCTTGTTTTGGTTTGGAGGAATAAAAGCTTTGGCAGCAGCAAAGCCGCTTCCCAAAATAACTCAGCCTCCCATGGTAATTATAGAGCTCTGGGCCCCGGTAGCGAGCGGAGACTTCCCAGCCGGGCCGGGACCTGGGATCTGCTGCTGCCGGCCCGAGGAGCCCCGCTGTGCCTCGGGGACCTTGGGGACCTCTCCAGCCGTGCCACCCTCGCTGGGCATCTCCATCGCTCCCCGTGCGACATCTCCCAGACACAACGAGCGGCCCCCGTGTCCTCTCCCGCCCCTCAGCTGATCCCTTCAGCTTTTAATGCTCTCTAAAGCCCAGGTTGCAGCTCCCCGGCCCCGAAGGGCACTGGGCTACCGGAGCGAGGCCGTGGCAAGCGGGTGGCAGCTCCGGGCTGTGCAGGCTGAGAACAGGCAGCTGATGGAGGCAGCGCCGGGCTGGGAGCGCCCGGCTGAGCCCGGCAGTGCCCGCCCGCCCCCGCGGGGCTCAGCGCGCTCCTTGAAGGGCAGGGAGAGCCCGGCTGAGCTCCTGGAGCCCCCGAGCCCCTAATCCCCGCTAATCCTGGAGGAAAGCGCTGCCTGTGGGGATTAGGGATGTAAACAGCCACCCTCACCTGCCTGCCCCCGCCTGCCCTCTGCCCGGACCCTCCAGCCAGCCAAGATGAGGTGCTGGGAGAGCAGGATCCCTGCCTGGACCCCGGACACGGCCGAGCTGGCCGCCGGTGCTCTCTGAGACTGTGCTGAGCATGTTGTGGTTATTTATTGGAATAAAGAGAATGTGGAGCCATCTGGACACAGCCTGGATCTATAACATCGGAGGGAAAGAGATTCCAGGCAGTGACAAGGTTGGGGACAAGGCTGAGCTGCTTCTTGTGGAGCCACACAGCTTCAGTCAGAGCCTGACTGGGGTTGGATCCGTCTTTTCCTCCTGGGGAATTACCCCTGGGGTTTTTCATGGGCAGGGAAACTGAGGCGAGAGAGGAGAAGCCCATGAGAGGGAACGCGTGTGACCTCGCCAGCTCCCTGGCTTGGAGAGAGCCTGAGGTGGGACAAGGACAGTCCTGAGGAGCAGCTGGGCCGGGAGACTGAAGTTTGGGGAGGGATGAGCTCTGCCAGCTGCTCGCCACGGGGAGCGGCCACCGCGGCCAAGGCTTCCCCTGCCCCTTTCACGGCCGGAACACGAGCGCGGTGCCAGCATCCTCCCTGCCCCGGGGACACGGGGACACAGCCGCGTGCCACTGCCACTCACGTGGGCTCGGGGGCATCCCGGGAAGGCGCTGCCATCCCTGGGGTGGGATGGGTGGGATGGGGACAGGGGCACAGCCAGCCGCGTGTCCGGGTTCCTTTGCCAGCCAGGGGCAGCATGGCCCAGCAGCACCCCGGAAACCTTCGGGAGGGGGAGACAGGCTGGGTTTGGTGAGCCAGTGCAGTTGCCAGTCCCTGGTGCCCAGCGGGTGATGAGGGATGTGTGGTGCTGGGGTGTTTTCCCAGGACCTAACACCCCCTGAGCGGTGCCCAGTGCTCCCAAGAGCCAGCGGCTGGTGTGGAGCCCAGTGCTCCTGTGCAACCTGGGACCTGCAGGGCAATGCCCGGTGCTGGTGGCACTTCCAGGAAGTCACTCACTGTCACAGGGGCCATTCCCTCTCACCTGCACCAGTGACGGGCTCTGGGGCCTTACAGCCACTGCCTGCCAGTGCCCGGCACCCAGTACTGGTGCCCTGCACCCGCTGCACCCTGTCCCTGCTGCAGCATCTTGTTCCTGGTGCTGGTGCCCCAGCACTGGTGCTGCAGCCTGTGCCTGGTGCTCCTGCCCTGTGCCACCACCACTGCGCGGTTGCTGGTGCCCCAGCACTGGTGCTGCAGCCTGTGCCTGGTGCTCCTGCCCTGTGCCACCACCACTGCGCGGTTCCTGGTGCCCGCTGAGAGCTGCCAGAGCCGGCGCCCGGTGCCCGGTGCCCGGTGCCCGGTGCCCGGTGCCCGGTGCCGGAGCGAGTGCCTGGGGCCGGTGCCAGGTATTGATGCCAGAGCCGAACGCCAATGGATGCTGGTGCCCAGTGCCCGGTGCTGGTACCCAGTGCGTGGTGTGCGGTGTCTGGTCCTGCTGCCCGCTGCCCGCTGCTGGTGCCGGTGTCCGGTGTGCAATTCTCGGCCCCGGTGCCGGTGCCCGTGCGCGGTGCGCGGTGCCGGCCGCTGATGCCGGTGCCGGGCACTGATGCCGATGCTGATGCCGGTGCCGGTGCCGGGCACTGATGCCGATGCTGATGCTGATGCCGATGCCGGTGCCGGGCACTGATGCCGGTGCCGGTGCCGGTGCCCGGTGCCGCTGTCGGTGATGCCGAACGGCCGCCCCGCCCGTCCCCCCGCCCGCCCCGCCCCGGGGCCGCCCCCGCCCCCGCCGCTGCTATTTCTGCTAATCCGCGGCGGGGCCCGGCCGTGCTCATCGGCAGCCGCCGCTCCCGGACGGCGCCCGGCGCCGCAGCCATGGTAAGGCCGGCGAGGACGTGGGAGCGGCCCGGGCTGCCCCGCACGGCGGCTCGGGCCCGCTCCCGCAGCCCCGGGCCCGCTGCCCTCCGTGAAGGTGACGGTGCGCGGGGGCGGAGCGGACCGGGGCCGCCGGTGCCGCAGCGGAGCGCGGGGGGGACACGGGCGGTGGGGCAGCACCTGCCGGGCCTCGGCCGGCGGCAGCCCCGGGGGCGCGGGGGGGCCACGGGCCCCTCAGCGGGGAGGGCAGAGCCGGGAGCGTCACCTGCGTGTCCCCCTGTCCTGCGCTCCCTCCCGGTGTCCGTGCGTGTGCGGCGGGAGCTACTCCTGCGTGGCTCCGTGCCGAGCATCGGTCCCCAGCTCTTGGCAGGTCCCTGGGCTGCGGCGCTGGTGGCACTGCCAGCCTGGCCGGGACCGTCACACGCACCGAGCCGGTTCTGTACTCACCGGCAAGGTCCAGAGCTGCCGCCGGCATTCCCGGCCCGCCACGGCTCGTTCTGCATCTCCCGTTCTGCATCTCCCGTTCTGCGTCTCCCGTTCTGCGTCTCCCGTTCTGCATCTCCCGTTCTGCATCTCCCGTTCTGCGTCTCCCGTTCTGCGTCTCCCGTTCGGCCTCGCTCCCCCGCGGTGGTGGCAGGTCCCCAGGAGCCGCTCGGCCGGGCCACGTCTCCGCGGGGACCTCGGGCTGTGTCCAGGCTGGGGATGAGGACGGAGGGGGCCGTGGCTCGCGTGGCACCGGGCTGTGGCCGCTGGGACAAGCGGCCCGGGCGGGGAGCGCTGCCCCGGCAGCCGCCGTGGGAACCAGCCCGGCACATTCCTCCGGAGCTGGACGCAGCGAAAGCAGAGAGGAGGGCGGCTGGCGGAGCGTGTCGCAACGGAGCGCCTTCCCGACAGGCTCCAGGCTGTGGGTTTGGGATGCACACAGCAGCCTCGGAAACATCGCGGGGGGGACAGCGGTCACAGCTGGGGACCGGGGACAGCTGCGCTCCCTCGCCCTGCACGTGCGGTGAGCTGGAGGAGCTCCACAAGGACACACAGAGGCAGAGCCGGTGCCCCTGCCACAAACACCACGTCCCTCTGTCCCCAGAGCAGTTCCCAGCTGGCGGAGGAGCAGCATGAGCGCTCCACGCCCTCCGCCCACCCCTCTGTGAGTGGGTCAGATCTTGCCCAGCCCCACGAGCTGAGATGCCGCCTGCTTTCCAGCCTGAACAGGCCTCGCTGTCATGTCCCGGCTCACAGGGAGCCGCTGCTCATGGTCCCATCCTGGGCTCCCCTCTCAGGTGCTTCAAGCTGGAGAATTCCCTGCGGGAGAGGGACTGGAGCTGCTGCACCGAGGGCTCATCATCCCCCGTGCTCAGCTGCCTGTCCCCTGCCCAGAGCAGGGACCCACACCACAGCCCGCCTCCCACGCTCAGGGTGCCCAGCAGCCTCTTGGAGCTGCCGGCAGACTCAGTTCCCACCTGGAATGCCGCTGATGGGTGGGGTGGCAGAGCTGGGGGTGCCCCGATTCTCCGGCCGGAGCATCCCGTTCATCCAGAGGCGGGGCCGAGCAGGCACAGCCCAGGTCCTGTATCCCCGGGAACGAGCTGGCCTGGTCCTGGCAGCGCTCGGCCTCGCTGGGGGCTCGTCCTGCCTGGAGTTCGTGCCTTTGGCACAGCGTTTGTGCCTGGGATGCTCAGCCACAGTGACACAGCGGCTGTGCCGAGGGTGGCATCGTGGCTGTCACCTTTAGAGGGCTTGGGAACACCCCTGTCAGCCTGGCGAGAGAGACAACACCTCGCCGGGACGCTCCCGTCCTTTCCCTGCAGAAGCAGGCTGGGAGAACACGTCCCGTGGCAATGCGGTACCCGCGGAACGATGCTCGGGGGCGGCCGGTGCCTTTCGAGGCCAGGCTTTGCCCCCGTGTCCCCCCGGGCTGTCCCCGAGGCGCAGGGACAGCGCGAGTGGTGCCTCGCTGACAGCCCGGCTGTGCGGGCACTCACCCAGCCGCGGGTGTGATCTGCTTCCCGGGGCACCGGCACAGCCCCGGGCTCTCGCTCCGTCAATCCCCGCTCCTGCCGGGATTTCCAAGCCCGGCACGCTTGGAAAGCGGCCGAGCGAGCCCGGATCGCGCCTGAGCTGCTCTGATGCATCTCGACACGCATCGAGGTGAATCACCGTCCCTGGGGACCTCGAAGTGACAGCTGGGGAACCCTGGCCACCACCCACGGCTCCTCCTGGGGCACTGTTAACCCTTCGCCTCCCAGGGATGAGCCGGGAAAGCCGGGGAGGGAATGCTGGAGCTTCTGCCTGGGATCCCTGTGGCGGGCAACGTTCCTGGTTCTCCCAGTCCAGGGCCGGGTCCTTCCCAGCCAGGCCCAGCTCGAGCAAAAGCTTGGAGCCACGTGGGGAAACTTTGTCAGGTGCAAAAGTGTGGAAAAACTGCGTTTCTGACCTCAAAGAGGCTCTGGAGCCCTGCTGGGGGATGCTCCAGGGGGGCATCGGGAGTAGACGTGGTGTGCGCTGGGTTGGAGGGGCATTCAGTCCCGGGACGGAGGGAGTTTTGTCCCAGGATGGTTTTTGTCCTGGGCCAGAGGTGTTTCCAAGGACTGAGTGTCCTCCTGGGCTGCAGCCAATCTGTTTGTTCAGGCCAGGGGTGCTGGTGGTCCTGCAGCCCCCCAGGACCTCCTTGAGCAATGATGGCTGATCCTTGAAATCCCCACAGCCGGGAGAGGGGAGCTGGGTTCGGCTGTGCCCGGGGGTCCGGGGGTCTCTGTCCCCTCCCGTGCCCCTCGCGGGGGCCGTGCTGGCTGCTGGGTGCCGCGGGCGCCCTGCACCGAGCCTGCCCAGGGTGGAGTTATGCTAATGCTGCTCCCCAGCCCTCGGCACAGCCGCTGCCACTCGGCATCTTCTGCTGGCCACGGGCGACACCGGCTGTGCCATGGCCACCTGCCCCGAGCTGCAGCCTGGGCAAGAGGTACGGGGGCAGCGCCCGTCCCCGGCGGGGCCAGAGAGGGGGCAGAGGGGGTGGGGGGCACGGAGCATCCCGGTTCTGCGGATCAGCTGCCACAGCTGACCCTCCGTGCCTGGGACAGCCCTGTCGGGGGCTGCACTTGCTGCAGGACCCCCAGGGATGCGGCGCAAACCTCGGTGCCGCGGCGCTGCCGAGGTCATGGGCTTCGCCGGGGGTGGGGGACGAGGGCGAGCCCCAAAATGCTGGAGCCCCGAGGGACGGAGCGGCAGCAGGGCTGGAAGCGCTCGCCGCTGGTGGTGGCATCACCTGCCATCCCGGGGTGTCCCCGGCCGGGCTGGGGGCTGGCCCTGAGGTCCCCCAGGTCAAGGGCGGTGAGGAAGAGGATGCTGCGGTCACACAGAGCACCGAACACTCCGGACCGCTGGGGCAGAGGGGAGCACGGGGGTCCCTCAGCTGCCCCCCAGCTGTCCCCCAGCTGTCCCCCAGCTGTCCCCCAGGCTGGGCCCGTGGTGCCGGTGCCGGTGGCCGCGGGGCAGCGGCGGGAGCGGGGCCGGGAGTGCGAGCGCTCAGCCCCGGCAGCGCCGTGACCTTGTTTCCAGCCCGTTAATTCCGCGCATCTCGGCCGGCAGCGAGCGGGGAACACGGCGCAGGGGAGGGAGGACACGTGTCCCCATGTCCCCACGGAGGGATGTCGCCTCGAGCCCCCGGCTGGGGGGACACTGACCCGAGCTGCGAACCTGCAGGGTCAGGGGCGCCCCCGGCCCCTCTCCTTTGGGGTCTCACTGCCCCAAAGTGGGGCTGGGGTCGCCTGGCGGTTGCCTTGGGACCCTGCTGAGAGCAGGGCTCGGTACCACGGGAGCCGCTGCCGGACGCGCCCTTGGGAACGCGTCTCCTCCAACTCTTGTAAACAGGATATGGAGCCATCCCAACCCCGGCGGCCCCGACCCTGCTCCCAGCCCCGCCACCCCGCTGGTGCTCGGGGGCAGCTGTGCCTGTCGTCCCCGGGCCCTGCCGGGGGCTCTCGGCGTCCTGGTGGTGTCTCTCGGCCGGGTCCCCTGCCCTGGCTGTCTCCTGGGACTGAGGGGAGCCCCCCTGGCCCGTGCTGACACCCCGTGAACGGGCAGCGGGAGGGGGCACGGGCATCTGGGGACCCCTGCCCACCATCCGCCATCCCCTGGCTGCTGCCCCGCTCAGGTCACCCTCCAACCGCTCTTCATCTCTTCTTGGTGTCTCTGCCTCGTCCCGGCCCCCTCCCTGTCCTCCTGGCAGGCCATGGGGCGCGGGGGAGTCCTGGCTGCCCCAGAAGACCCCGAGGAGCGGCGGGGTGCCCAGGGGGAAGGTGCCCAGCCCTGTCCCCCGGAGTGCCAGGAGCTGGCTGCCGTCCCACAAGTCGTAAGCGGCCGAGCTGCGAGGAACCACGGCTGTCCCCACTGCCATCCCCGAGGCTGTCCCCCGGCTGTCCCCAGGGTGGTGGCTGGTCCCCTGGGGTGGCCGTGTCCCGTCTCTTCTCCCATCCCTGCCACCTTTAGGCTGCATGTGTCTGGCTGCTGCTGCTCGGGGGCTTGCGAGGCTGAGCCGGGCGGTGCCACCTCGGGCTGGCATTGCCACCGCCACTGTCACCTCCTCCCTTGGTCCCCAGATAAAGCGTTTCCTGAAGGAGGACTCGGACGAGGCTGAGCTGACCCAGTTCCTCCGGGACTGCCCGGCTGCTGACAGCTCCAGGAAGGTGGAGGCTGCGGAGAGCCGGCGGGAGCCTGGCCACCCCCTGGGCAGCGTGGCCAGGGTCCCCCCGGACGAAGGCAGTGACGACAGGGACAGCAGGATCTTCTCCCGCTCCCGGCCCTCGGATTTCCAGCAGCACATCGCCGCCCCCCCGCCCCCCAGCCCCAACCGCCCGCGGAGCCCCTGGGGGCAGCTGGACCCCTACGACTCCTCCGAGGTGCGGGAGGTGTCCGTGGGGAGGGGACACACCTGGGCCGCGGGGCTGCGGGGCTCAGGACGTTCCCATCTTGTGAACGCAAAGGTTTGGGCAGGCACGGCCTCACCCTTTGGAACTCCAGCCCTGGGAATCCCTTTGCGGGATTAAGGGGGGGCTTTCCAGGGTGGGAAGTGGGCTGGTGGTGGCCCTGTCCCACGTCCCCTCTGCCCTGTGCAGGATGACAAGGAGTACGTGGGCTTTGCCACGCTGCCCAACCAGGTGCATCGCAAGTCGGTGAAGAAGGGCTTCGACTTCACCCTCATGGTGGCAGGTACGGGGGCCCAGCCGGCCTGGGGGTGCTGACCCCACTCTGGATCCCAAACACCCTGCACTGGGACGGGGGAACACTGGCTGCCCCCTCATCTTTGTCCTCCTTTCTCAGGGGAATCCGGGCTGGGCAAATCCACCCTGGTCAACAGCCTCTTCCTGACGGACATGTACAGGGACCGCAAGCTGCTCAACGCTGAAGGTCAGGGGGGCACTCAGAGCCCAGAGGGGTGTCCTGGGGGACCTGGGCGGTGGCAGAGCCCGGGGATGCTCCTGAGGGCTGCAGCCCCTCTCCCTGCCCAGCCAGGCTCCCCTGGAACAACACATGCTGTGTTGTCAGCTGCTCGCAGTGTGAGCCCCCTGCCCGGGATGGGAACCCCCCATGGGGACTTTATTTCCACAGGGAAAACAAGCCCTGGCTTGTTGGGGATTGGCTGGAGCTGCAGCATTTCTGGGAGGCTGGGGACAGTCAAGGCTTGGGGCACAGTGCCAGTTCAGCTGCAGCCAGTTTTTGAATAAAAATGGCCCAAACTTGCCCAAATCCCCAGGAGTTCGAGTTTGTGTTTTTTTATTTGTTTCTGCTGCTTGGAGTGAAAGTCAAAACACATAACGCAGCAGGAGCATCCTCGGGGCTGCAGGGACATGGAGGGTCCTGGGGTGGAGGGGCACGTGCAGGCTGGAGCTGCGGGGTCACCTGGAATGCTCCTGCAGCAAGAGCCAGCCCCAGCAGGGCCCTGAGCTGAGCCGGGGTCCTGGGGTGGCCGTGGCACCCCATGGGACAGGTGGACATCCATGGGGACGTACATGGGGACCAGAGCATGGAGTGTCCCCGCCTGGGCTGGAGCAAGGCGTGTGACAGGGCTGCTCCTGCTGGGTCACCCAGGGCGAGGGATGACACCGGGGGTCACAGCGTGTCCCCATGTCACCTCCACCCTTCCTGGTGCCCCCCGTAACGCATCCCTCCCCACAGAGCGCATCACGCAGACGGTGGAGATCACCAAGCACGTGGTGGACATCGAGGAGAAGGGGGTCAAGCTGCGCCTGACCATCGTGGACACGCCGGGCTTTGGGGACGCCGTCAACAACACCGAGTGGTGAGTGCCATGGGGTGGGGACTGTCCCCAGGGGCTGGGATGGTGAGTGCCATGGGGCAGGGGTCTCCCCAGGGCGGGCACCCCGTGGTGGGTGGGATGCCCGTGGTTCACTGGGCTTAGGTGCTGAGCCGTGGGAGGCGTTGAGCTGGAGGTCCCCAGAGGACTCGGTGTCACCTCGCTGTCCCTGCAGCTGGAAGCCGGTGGCTGACTACATCGATCAGCAGTTCGAGCAGTATTTCCGTGACGAAAGCGGCCTCAACCGGAAAAACATCCAGGACAACCGAGTGCACTGCTGCATCTACTTCATCTCACCCTTCGGCCACGGGTACGGGCCCTGCCCGCGCTGCCAGGGGCTGGCTGGGGACAGGGGGAGTGGGACAGGGCTCACCCCGGGGGCTCAGAGGGACAGGGCTCACCCCGGGGGCTCAGAGGGACAGGGCTCACCCCGCTGCCCCCGCAGGCTGCGGCCCCTGGATGTGGAGTTCATGAGAGCCCTGCACCAGCGCGTGAACATCGTGCCCGTGCTGGCCAAAGCTGACACCCTGACCCCAGCTGAGGTGGAGCGCATGAAGAACAAGGTGAGGAGAGCTGTCCCAGCAGGTCCCTGGGCACGGGGGTGCCCTGGGTCTCCATCCATCGCCTGCCTGGAATTTGCCCTGGAGCGTTTTCCAGGCTCGCAGCACTGTAGAGGACAATGTTGTCCCCATGGCCACCAAGGACACACCTGCCAGGGGCTCAGCTGAGGGCTGGAAGGACGGGGGGTGTCCATGACATGTGGTGTGGGGGGAACAGGCTTTTGGGGGCCATTGGCCCTGTGTGGTGCCTCCCACGCCCTCAGGGGGTGTTTGCCTCCAGATCCGGGAGGAGATCGAGCACTACGGAATCCGCATCTACCAATTCCCTGAGTGCGACTCGGACGAGGATGAGGAGTTCAAGCTGCAGGACCAGGCACTGAAGGTGGGTCTGGCTCCCTCAGCTCCATCACTGGAGGGGCAGAGCCCCATGGCTGGGAGGACACGTCACCCTAGGGAACCTGCAGGACCCTTGGGGCCACACAAGCTCTCCAGCATGCTGGGATTGGCACATATCTCACTACCCAGACACGTCATCAAGGTCCCACGGGTGACACTTCAGCTTGGGATGGAGCTTGGGTGGAGAAACCCTCGCCACGACCTCCACTGTGCCACTGGGGCTCTCCACAGCTGGGCCTTTGGGGTATCTTGGCCAAAGGGTGCTGGACACAGCGAGGAGGGCTCGTGGAGGGATGTGGGTCCTGGCGGGTGGGGATCATGGCAGGGCCCTGCTCACCCCCCTGCCCTTGCAGGAGAGCATCCCCTTCGCCGTCATCGGCAGCAACACGGTGGTGGAGGCCAAGGGCCGGCGCGTCCGCGGGCGCCTCTACCCCTGGGGCATCGTGGAAGGTAAGGCTGGGGACGGGGACGGGGACGCGGCGTCCCCCGCGACCCCCGGACCCCCCGGCCCCCTGACCCCGGCTCCCCCGCAGTGGAGAACCCGTCCCACTGCGACTTCGTGAAGCTGCGCACGATGCTGGTGAGGACGCACATGCAGGACCTGAAGGACGTGACCCGGGAGACGCACTACGAGAATTACCGCACGCAGTGCATCCAGAGCATGACCCGCATGGTGGTCAAGGAGCGCAACCGCAAGTACGGGCGGGGCTGGGGCCGGGCTGGGGCCGGGCTGGGGCCGGGCTGGGGCCGGGCTGGGCCGGGCTGGGGCCGGGCTGGGGCCGGGCTGGGCCGGGCTGGGGCCGGGCTGGGGCCGGGCTGGGGCCGGGCTGGGCCGGGCTGGGGCCGGGCTGGGCCGGGCTGGGGCCGGGATGGGGCCGGGCTGGGGCCGGGCTGGGCCGGGATGGGGCCGGGCTGGGGCCGGGATGGGCCGGGCTGGGGCGGGGGCTCCTCGTCTTGGGGTGACCCCACCCACCCCGAGCGGCTCAGGGCTGTGCCAGGCTCCGTGCTGGGGAGCCCCGCTGGGCTGGGGGGTCCTTCCTGTGCCCCTGGGCTGGGAGTGCCTGGGGGATGCTCCAGGGGCACCCTGTGACCCCGAGGTGGCTGGGGGTGCTCACCAGAGGGGGACCCTGCATCTCCCCAGAGCCGGGGTTGGTTTGTGGGGTGTGTTCCAGCAGTGAGGGGGACCCCGTGTGCCCCCAGGGCTGGGGCTGGGCCCCGGGTGTGCTCTGGCAGCAAGGGGGACCCTGTGTCCCTTCTGAGCTGTGTGTGTCTGGGGATGCCCCAACACGGAGGGGGCCCTGCAGGCTCAGGTGCCACAGCAGGAGCCCAGCAAAAGCGGGTGCCGGGGCTCTGCTCGTGGATCAGCAGAATTAAAGGCGCCCAAATCCCCTTTAGCCACCCCGAGGTGCTGGGGCAGCTCCCCTAGGCAGGGTCCCTGGTGGGACCCTGCAGTCGGGGGTCGGAGCAGTGTGGGAGTGAGTGGAGGCTCTGTGGGTCCCGGGGGGCTGGAGCCGTGCTCTGGGGGGCTGCCTGTGGCTGTGGGCCCCTCCCCAGGCACCTCTGAGCGTCTGTCCCTGTGTGCCCCGGGCCAGGAGCCATCCCTCCGTGCTGAGGCTGTGCTGCGGGGACTGCTCTGCCGACTGAGCCGGGACCTGCTCCCCCCGCCGCCCCCGGCCCCTCTATAAAGTGTTTGTTGGTACCCAACGCTGTCTTGGTCCTTCTGTGCCTGCTCAAGGGCCAGGCAGCCGCCCCCGGGGCGAGCCAGCCCCCTGGCCACCCACTCCGGCCCTGTGGCCACCCACTGGACACAGGCTCCCCTTTGGGTGTCAAAGGACACCGTGTGTCACCCCGGGTCACCCCGGCTCAGCCAGGCTTGGAGGATGTCACTGTTGGGTGGCACTGAGCCCCCAGGGCTGCCCAGGGGAAGGGGTCGTGCTGCCCTCCCGGGGATGCGGTTTTGGGGTGCTGAGAGCCTCTGCTGCTCACCCCATTGCTGGTGCCCGGCTCCAGCCTGGTGTGGCTGCCAGGGCTGGCAGGAGCTCCACGTGTTTCCCCCACGGCCAGAGCCCAGAGAAGCAGCTCTGACCTCCCGGAGCGGCTCCCAAAGCCCGGCACGGCGGGGCAGGGCAGGGCTGGGAGCGAGGGATGGGCTGGGGGGGATGGAGGGGCTGGGAGCGATGGAGGGGCTGTCAGGATGGGCTGGGAGCGATGGAGGGGCTGTCAGGATGGGCTGGGAGCGATGGATGGGCTGGCAGGGATGGATGGGCTCTCCTGCCCGTGCCCACCCGTGCCCATCGCCCCTGGCCCGCAGGGGCCGCGCTGGCCGCGGCATGGGGCAGCACGCGTGTCCCCGCGGGCGCTGTCGCTGTCCCGGCCCTGTCACCGCTGGGGTGGCACGTGGCACCCGCAGGGACCCGCAGGGACCCGCAGGGACCCGCAGAGCTGGTTCCTCCCAGGGCCGCGGGCACGGAGCTGCCATCGAGCCCGGGGCTCCGGGGGATGCTCGAGGCTCTCCCCAGCACGAATGGCCTGGAATGGGGCAGAGCTCGGGAAAAGGGGGTGCAGCATCCCCGGGGCTCGCAGGGCAGGGAACGCCTGGAGAGCCCGTCCCGAGGCAGCGGGACAGAGCGGAGATGCCGAGGTTTTGGTGTTTTAAAGCAGCAGGGCAAATACTGGCCCAGGAGAGCCCAACTCCAGTGGGATTCTCCCCAAAACGGGAGGGCGTGGGTCCCCCCTTGGCTGGTGCGTGGCAGGTTGAGGGTGCTGAGGTTTGGGGGGTGCCTGGCACTGCTCGCATGTCCCTTGCCAGGGAGTGGCCAAAGGGCCCAGGGGCTGTGCAGGGGGTGCTGGGGACCTGCAGGGCTCGGGACATCCACGGGGGAATATCCCCGGCACCCTCACCTCCTCTCTCTGCCCACAGCAAGCTGACCCGGGAGAGCGGGACAGATTTCCCCATCCCCGTGATCCCCCCGGTGCCGGACATGGAGACGGAGAAGTTAATCCGGGAGAAGGATGAGGAGGTGAGTGTGGGGCGGGCTGAGCCCCCAGCCCCGCTCCCTCCAGCCCCGGCTGTGTGTGACAGCGCAGCGGTCAGGATGTGACAGCACAGCCTTCCTGCAGCATCCCAGCGAGCAGGGGCTGCAGCTGCATCCCGGGGTTCCCGCTCTCCCCCCGCCCCAGCTCCGGGCCATCCCGGTTTGTCGGGGATGCTCAGCCCGAGCCCCATTTGCACGGGAGGTGTGTGGTTGGGGCTTGGCAGCATCCGCGACCCCGGCTCTGCTCCCTTCCAGCTGCGGCGGATGCAGGAGATGCTCCAGAAGATCCAGAAGCAGATGAAGGACTCGCACTAGCCCGTCCCTCCTCCTCCTCCTCCTCCTGGCCCCGATCAGAAATGTTTACATCACGCTCCACCCGCCCGGCCCCGCTGCCAGACTCGGTACCAACACCCACCCACCACCTTAAGCTGTGGCATCGCCTTATCCAACAGCCCAGTGCCCGCGGGGACACGAGGGGACACGGGGGGACACGTGGGGACACGAGGGGACACGAGGGGACAGAGCACCCAAGCCGGGGTCCCCTGCCCTCGCTGGGAACAGCTTGGTCCCCCGAGCTTTGGTTTCCCGTTTCTCCGCAGCTCTGGGGAGGGCCCTGGCCAGCCTGGTCCCCGCGGTGTGTCCCTTGTCCCCGTGTCACCCCGGGCTCCCTGCTTACAGCCTTTATGCTCAGCTTGGCCCTGGCCTGAGAGAGGAGGAAAGGGGGGCACTGGTGGCAGCCCCCCGAGGCCGCAGCTGCCCCTGTCTGGGGGACAGGGCTGTTCCCCTGGCCTGGGCTCCTGGGGACCACAGGGGACAGAGGGACAGCCACCATCCTGCTCCGTGCCAGCACCAGTGCAGGGGGACTGAAGCTGTCAGTGTCCAGCCCCGTGTCCTCACCCTGTCCCCACTGAGTGACAGCAGGGCTCTGCCATGGGGAGCAGTGGGAATCAGTGTCCCCAGGGAAAACCCCCTGAACCCCAAATCAGAGGCTGGGCACCCCAGCCCGCCGTGACGTTGGCCCTGTAAAGCAATAATGAGTGTCCTGTGCCCGTGGCACCTCTCACCCCATGGCAACAGCACCGGCCCTGCCTGGAATTCCGGCCCCTGCTGCCTCTTGCTTGTCTGTGGTGTCCCCGTGTGCCCGGGATGTCCCTGTCCCTGCTGCTCCTTGGCACAGCAGCCCTGCATGTTCTCCAAGGATGTCCTCCTCTGTGCTGCTTCCCAGTGAAGCAGTGCTGTGTGTCCCCATGGTGTCCCCATGGTGTCCCCATGGTGTCCCCATGTCCCCACGGTGTCCCCATGGTGTCCCCATGGTGTCCCCATGTTCCCACGGTGTCCCCACGGTGTCCCCACGGTGTCCCCATGGTGTCCCCATGTTCCCCAGCCTGTCCTGGTTGGTGTTGCTGCCCTACAGAGCACTGCAGCTTGTCCCCCCAAACTGCCCCATCTGTGTTGCTTTCCCACAGAGCTATGTTGCATCCCTGTGTCCCCCAGGATGTCCCCAGCCGTGTCACCACCCTGCAGGGCTCTGTGTAATGTCCCTGTGTCCCCCGGGATGTCCCCAGCCATGCCACCACCCTGCAGGGCTCTGTGTAATGTCCCTGTGTCCCCCAGGATGTCCCCAGCCATGCCACCACCCTGCAGGGCTCTGTAATGTCCCTGTGTCCCCTGGGATGATGTCCACCTCTCGCAGCACCCCTGGGGAGGTGGATCCAAGTCCCTTCGGCTGTGGGAAAGGCCGGAGGGGCTGGTGAGGGTGCAGGCAGGACTGGGAGCACTGGGATGAGTGGGAGCAGCACTGGGAGCTCTCTGCCGTGGGGATGTGTCCTGTCCCCATCACGGTCCCCCGAGGGGTCCCGGCTGGGGCGTGGCTGGCGGGGGCCGTGCCCAGGTGGGGGCTGCAGGGTGCCAGGGCAGCCCCCGGGCCGTGCCCACCGCGTTCCCCTGGGCAGGGCCCCGCAGGGAATATTTAGCGCTTTCCTTTTTTTAATCTCGCTATTTTCTTACAGAAGCCTCTCCCCTGGCATGATGGTCCTAGAGGAGTTTATTAATGGATCAGAGAGTATAGGTTTATAAATTCTTATAGAGTAGTGGAAATATTTTTATCCCTCCACAACTGTTCTCAATAAATACGGCTGACCCAGCTTGTCTGCAACCCCTTGTGGCTTCCACCGAATGGAATCCCACCTGGAATCCCAAATGGGCACCCCATAGTCCTGACCACCCCACGTTCCTGATCATCCCTCACTCCTGACCACCCCACGTTCCTGACCATCCCTCACTCCTGACCACCCCACGTTCCTGACCATCCCACACTCCTGGGCACTCACGATCTGAGGCTGGTGATGCCCCACCCTGTGACGTCCTGATCCCGGTTCCTGTTCCCTTGGAAAAAGCTCAAAATGGATCTTGGGGGGTTGTGCTGCACTCACAGCCCAGCACGGGGTGTGGTGGAAGGGACTGAGCTCTGGGATGGATGGATGATGGATGGATGGATGATGGATGGATGGATGATGGATGGATGATGGATGATGGATGGATGATGGATGATGGATGGATGATGGATGATGGATGATGGATGGATGATGGATGGATGATGGATGATGGATGGATGGATGATGGATGGATGATGGATGATGGATGATGGATGGATGATGGATGCATGGATGGATGATGGATGGATGGATGATGGATGGATGGTGGATGGATGATGGATGATGGATGGATGATGGATGGATGGATGGATGGATGATGGATGGATGATGGATGATGGATGGATGGATGATGGATGATGGATGATGGATGATGGATGATGGATGGATGATGGATGGATGATGGATGGATGGATGATGGATGATGGATGGATGATGGATGGATGGATGATGGATGGATGGATGATGGATGGATGATGGATGGATGGATGATGGATGGATGGATGGATGATGGATGGATGGATGGATGATGGATGGATGGATGATGGATGGATGGATGGATGATGGATGGATGGATGATGGATGGATGGATGATGGATGATGGATGATGGATGATGGATGGATGGATGGATGGATGGATGATGGATGGATGATGGATGATGGATGGATGGATGATGGATGATGGATGATGGATGATGGATGATGGATGGATGATGGATGATGGAGGATGGATGATGGATGGATGGATGATGGATGGATGGATGATGGAGGATGGATGATGGATGGATGGATGATGGATGGATGGATGATGGATGGATGATGGATGGATGGATGATGGATGATGGATGGATGGATGGATGGATGATGGATGATGGATGGATGATGGATGGATGGATGATGGATGGATGGATGATGGATGATGGATGGATGGATCGATGGATGAATGGATGGATGGATGGATGATGGATGGCACCCTGTGGAGGAGAACTGGGGGTTCTGGTGGGTTACAAACAGAACACGACCTGGCCATGGGCACTGCAGTCCGGGAAGTCTGGGCTCATCCCAGCAGGGTGGGCAGGAGGGGAAGGAGGGGATGCTCCCCCTCTGCTCTGCTCTCCTGAGACCCCTCCGGAGCTGTGTCCATCCCAGCACAGCCATGGAGCTGGTGGAGCAGCCCCAGAGGAGAGACCAAAGTGGTCTGAGGTGGTCCATGGTCTCTGCTGTGGAGCAAAGCTGCTCCTGGGACCTGCCAGCCCCTCAGTGCTCTGCTGCAGCCTCTGCTCCCCTGGCTGAGGGCCAGAGCACGGACCCCACGTCCTTGGGCTCCTTCCCTCCTTTACCAGCACTGCCTCAGCCCTGCCTTGCTTGGCCCACTGTGACTGATGCCAATTCCTGCTCTTCTCCAGGCCAGACCCCCATCCCACCACGGACCCTCTTAGCAACATGGGAATGGAAAATGTTGGTGCTTCCTTGGCTGGGAGCAGCTCTCAGCCCAAGGGCTGGGATACAGAAACCTCCCACATCCCACCACTGCAGCTCCACAAAGGATCTCCTGAGATTCTCCCTCCCCAGGAGAGCCAATAGAGCCTCTGCTTTTGGCCCCAGACTGGCTGATTTCCCCTTTTCCCCTTTTCCCCGGGGATAAAACCCAGCACTGATGCTCCAGTGACAGCCCCAGCTGTGCTCACCCTTCCCTGCAATCAATTCCATGTGATTTTCATCACACCTTTAAAAATAAAATGCCCCAAACCCACTCAGACCCAGCCTTCCCAAGGCAGGGATTGATATTTCCACATGGCAAATGCTTCCATGCAATTCCCCAGTGTCCTATTTTTGGTTTCTCACCAGTCCTGGCACTGGTTGCAGCATCTGTGCTGGAGCTCCAGCCCAGCTCGGAGGAAGGGAGTAAAGGTTTTTTGGGGCAGAAAAGGAAATCTCTCATCTCCTTCCCTGGGCTGTGCCACCCACGCCTGACACCTAATGAGACTGCAGGTGGCATCAGTCCTGTTCTTTCCCTTTCCCTTTTCCTTTCTCTTCCTTACTTATTCATCTGTTCCTTATATAATTAATATTTTCCCTTACGGGAGAGCCCCTGCAGCCCCACCTCATCCCATCTTTTCAAATCCAGGAACCAAGGCACAGCCTCCAGCTCTTCCCCCTCACCTTGTACCTCTTCTCCACTTGTCACATCCATTCCCAGCTCTGTCTCTCCTGGATCCAGGGGAGCCAGGAGCAGTCATTCCAATTGTGCCTGGCTCTGTCTCTCCTGGATCGAGGAGCAGTCATTCCGATTGCACCCAGCTCTGTCTCTCCTGGATCCAGGAGCAGTCATTCCGATTGCACCCAGCTCTGTCTCTCCTGGATCCAGGAGCAGTCATTCCGATTGCACCCAGCTCTGTCTGTGTGCCTGGGAGCTGCTGCCTGGGGGTGACAGCCCTTCCCCTCTCCTGGCAGCTGTGATGAGGGTTTGGGCTGCGGTGTCTGAACACATCCAGCGGATGCTCCTGATGGAGCAGGTATCCCTTGGATCCCCTGCTCAGGGCAGGAGGAGCTCAGAGAGGTGAAAGCCCCTTGCTGCTCTGCCCCTCACATAAAGGCAGTTGAATTATTGAATTATTGAATTATTATTGAAAATGGGCCACAGGCTGGAGCCTCCAGCCAGCTCCAGCCCTTCCACACCTTTTCCTCCTTCCCTGTTCCCCACAGCCAGAGTAGAAAGGCCAGAGCAGGAGCTTGACACATTTCTCAGGTGGGAGAGCTGGGGGTGTTCACATGGAGAAGGCTCCAGGAGACCTCAGAGCCCCTTCCATGATCTAAAGGGGCTCCAGGAGAGCTGGAGAGGGACTGGGGACAGGGGATGGAGGGACAGGACACAGGGGATGGCTCCCAGTGCCAGAGGGCAGGGCTGGATGGGATTTTGGGTAGATATTGGCAGGGATATTGGGAGGAAACTCTTCCCTGTGAGGGTGGAGAGGCTGTGCTGGGCACACAAGAACACGACATGAGCAGATGGAGACGCAATTGCAGCCTGGTCTGGACATGCAGAGGAGCCCAGCTGTGGCTGTGGATTCTGGGAAGCTCCATGAGAAGCCTTCACTGACACGTGATGTTATTTCTGGAGTTTCCCTGGAAAGCCTCAGGTTGTGCTGTGTTTTGTGAAGATGTTGCCCCTTCCAGCAGACCCACAGGAGCGGTGCTGGGAGGCTGGGGAGCAGCAGCCCCCCCTCGGTGGTGAAATCATTGGTGATGCCAGCACAGAGCACAGGGAGCGAGCAGAACGGGCAGGGAAAGGCTGCTCTGACCCTGAGATTGGGCAAGGGGACAAGGGCTCCCTGTCCTGGCTGTGTCCAGGAGCGCAGCAGAGCCCCTCGGTGCCGGCTGCTCTTGGACAAACAGCACCAGCTATTTGCAGCACCAGAGGAGAGGGGACAGGGTGGCCTGGGGGCTGTGCCCCTCAGCAGGGCTGGGGATCCCCCTGGAGCAGCAGCCTGCGCTGTCCTGGCTCACACCAGAACATTCCTGACCAGCAGAGCCTCCTGCAGCCCACGGGGGACACCTGGGGCTCGCTCCAAGGCCAGGGCAGGAGCTGCAGGATGCAGGAGCAGGGAGGGGAGAGGCTCCAGGCTGGGGCTCAGCTCGGCTTTGGGTCCTGGTAGTCTCTGCCCTTCCATGCATGGACGTGAGGACACCACCCTGAGGGCCCCACAGGGCTCAGCCATTCCCCACATCTCCCCATCACCCACTCCTGGGGCATCACAGGTCCTGGGAAGGTGCTGGCCCCACAGCACCAAGGGGGAGAAAGCCAGGCAGGCCCCACCTTTGCCCCAGGGGCTGAAGCTGCTCCTAACCCAGCCCAGCCCCACTTCCAAAGGCAGCTCAGAACCCCTCAGGATGGACCCCAGCATGTTCTGAGCGACAGAAACGACCCAGGACCACCTCAGCACGGAACTGAGAGGAATGAAGAAGATCAGATTTATTAAACCTGCTGGGAAAAGGGTACAAAGGGTGGCCTGGGAACCTCAAAGCTCATGTGGAGAAACCACTACTTCTTGCGACGTCTGGTCTTCATTCTGATCAGCTGCAGGCCCTGCTTCTTGATGTCCTCCCGGCTGGGGACGTAGTCATGGTCTTCATCGTCAAAGCCCAAGGTGTCTGGAGGGGACAGTGGAGGGGACAGTGGAGAGGAGGGGCTGGAGGCTCTGCTGTGCCCGTGTCCCTGGGAGAGCTGCCACATTTTGTTGGGCTCGTGGGATCCGGGGGATCTGTGCTCTCCTACCATCTTCCATAGAGCCTTCATCCTTGAAGGAAATCTTCAGGTTCTGTGTTTCACCTGCAGTTCTTTTCTCCAGAAGGTTCCTGACCTTGGCAAAAGTCTGAGAGAGCCTGGGTTTAGTGCTGGAGGGCAGGTGGGTGTCACAGCCCGAGGGTGCCCAGTGCCATCCTGGGCTGGGCTGCTCCGTGGCCCTTCCCTGTGGCCTTGCTGAGGAGGAGGACTCTGGTGGCCACCTGGGAGGGCCCTGTGTGTGTCCCCTGTACCTCGCTGCGCTCGTCAGTGCTGTCCTCGGGCCGGGCTGCCACCTTCTCCTTCAGGAACTGCATCTTCTTCTCACAGTGCTGCAGCTTCTCCTCCAGCCCCACCACGGGAGCAGAGTCCTCCTGGGGGAGTCAGGAGCACCTTGGCAGGCACAGCCGGGCCCTGGTGGCTGTGCAGGTGTCCCTGTGCTGCCCTGCCCCCTGGCCCTGCTCCCCGGTGCTACCTGGCCAGGGATGGCGATGCCCTGCAGGCGGAGGAACAGGTTGTCAATGATGTTCTCAAACTCGATCAGGCGCTGCTGGTTCTTCAACATCTGGGCTCGCATCTCCTCCAGCCGGGCCTCTTCCTGCTTCAGGTTCTCCCTCAGCTCCTCCTCTCGCAGCCTGGAGCCACACTCACATCACCCAGGGGTGCAGGGACACCCCAGAGCTGCTCCAAAAGCTGTTTGGGTTCCCCCACCCCAGCTGCAGCCCACTCCATGCTGCTGGAACACTTCCCATGGCAAGGAGAAGGGAACTCGGGCCCCCGGTGGGAGCTGTGGGTGCTCTGCCAGCAGCAGAGCTGGGAGCTCAGAGACCCTCCCAGAGCAGGAGGAGCGCGTGGCTGCAGCGGGGAGGAGGTCGGGGTGCCTGTGTCCCCCCCAGGGGTGGTGGCCTGGTTGGCACAAGTGTGCGAGGCCAGGAGCACCTGGTGGTGCTGACGGGCTGGTTGAACTTCACTTTAGCCTGCTTCAACTCCAGCTCCTGCAGCGTCTTCTTCAGCTCCTTCTTCCTCTCACTGCACTGGTCGATGTGCTGCTGCAGGCTGAGCAGGGATTTCCTCTGGGCCTGGATGCTGCTGGGGATGTCCTGGCCAAGGGGGACACCAGGGCTCAGCCCAGGCTGCTCCTGCTGGGAGCAGAGCCTGCGAGGGGTTGCAGCTCCAGCAGTCCCTCTCGTGGGGAAGGGCAGCTCTGTCCCCACTGCAGAGGGGCTTTGTGAGGCTCCAGGGAGAGGAGAGCACTTCACTCCACGGGGAATGGGGGAGCAGAGAGCTGGCAGCTCCCGGCGCTCCAGCAGCCCCAGGTTCCAGCAGGGATGGGTCTGCCATTACCCAGAGGCAGGAGCACTGCAGGGCAGTCTTTGCCTTCTCCATCTTGTCGGTCACAAAGGCCTCACGCTCCATCTTGGCCATGGCAGCCTTCATGTCAGCACCTGGGGTGGCAGGGAAGGAGCAGGGCAGGATGGCTGTGCCCACATCCCCCCACCCTGTCCCTGGCTGGGCTCTCACCTGCCAGCACGTCCGAGGAGCTCTGGTCGTGCTCTGCAGAGAGCATGGACACAGCTTGCTGCAAGGACAGTCACTGTCACCCCTGGGCTCAGCACTGCAGGCTGTCCCCTGCCCCACAGCCCCCTGCCCCACAGCCCACCTGCCTCTGCTGCCTTTCGCTCTCCTCCTGGCGCCGCAGGCTCTCGATGTGCTTCCTCTGCTCAGCCAGGGACTGGTCCCTGAGATGCTTCTCCGCACGCACCTGTGGTCCTGCCTCGGCCATGAGTTTCTGGAGCACAACAGAGAAGGGAGGAGTTGCTGCCAAAGTCAGTTGGAGCTTTCTACAGATTGGTTATTGGGTTCAAGTATTGGTTTAGATTGAGAAAAGGAAGGAATTCTGCCCTGTGAGGGTGGTGACACCCTGGCTCAGGGTGCCCAGAGCAGCTGGGGCTGCCCCTGGATCCCTGCAAATGTCCAAGATCAGGTTGGACAGGGCTTGGTGCAGCCTGGGAGAGTGGAAGGTGTCCCTGCCCATGGCAGGGGGCTGGAATGAAATGAGCTTTAAGGTCTCTGCTAACCCAAACCATTCCATGAATCTGTGATCTGAGATTGGTGATTTGATGCCTGGTGTAAAAAGTGACCCCAGTCCATGCAAACAGGCTGTGAAGGAAGCTTGGCAAGGTGGGCTGGGGTGTGGGACACACTGCCTTTGCCAGGGCTGGAACTTCAGACAGGCTGACCCCAGCCCCAGACAGGAGGAGACCTGGGAAAACCTGTGGAAACCTCTGGGTGCTGTGGGCAACCTCAGCTCCATCTCTTGCCCCTTGCTGAAGGAGGGCTCTCAGTCTGTGGGCACTGGAGGGTGGAAAAGGGCCCAAATTATCTCACCCTGATGGCATCGTTGGCTTTGAGGCTGCTCCGGGCCGTGAGCTCCTCGTGGTACATCACAGTCATGCCACACAGCAGGTCCAGGTATCGAGGCAGGTACACCAGCTCCTGGCACAGGGAGCCACAGCACGTCACCCACCGGGGCCCAGGACAGGACACGGAGGGGACCAGCAGGGACACAGCCCCTTGGGCACCCTGCTCCTCTGCAGGGAGAGCAGTGGAGCAGTGAGGAGGAGCTCACCCTCCTCAGGACCTCCTGCAGCCGCAGGTACAGCTTGGTCATGATCTCCCCACTCTGGATTTTCATGAGCATCTTCTCGATGTCATTGCCCAGCTGGCGAATGGTCTGGGGCAGACACCAAGTGTGTGACAGCACGTGTGCCGTGCCCAGTGCCCAGCTGGGGTGCAGGGGCTGGGTTAAAGCCTCCCATGGCTGTTGGCACACCAGGAAGGGCTCCTGGCTACCTGCAGCTGTGGCTCTTGCCACTTAGGATCTGTCTCAGCTTCCTGCAGCTCCTGCAGGCGCCTCTGGCGCTCATCCCTGGCCTGGCTCCACTGCTTCAGCTGGTGCAGCAGCATGTCACACACCTTCACCTGCTCATGGACTTTGGCCTCCATCTTCTTTATGGCCACCTGTGTGGGCACGAGACCATTTCCCAGGCTGGATGCTGCAGGAGAAGGGGGTGCCCAGAAAACCCCACAAGGCAGAGCTGGGGACACTGAGACACTCCAGGATGTTGTCACTGGTTTGGCAGGAGGGGGTCTGGGAGAGCTTTGCTCTGGGGGCTGGCTGGGGTAAGGCAGAGGTGGGAACTGCTGGTGGCAGGGCTGGGCTGGGCTCAGGGGCTCTGCATAGCAGGGAGCAGGGCTGGGGATCAATAAAATCCATCAGGGCCCAGATGGGGATGTTGTCAGAGAGCGGCCACGCTGCTCTGTCCCTGCAGGAGGCCTCTGGGCAAAGGCAGCTCCGTGGGCACAGAGCCTCCATCTCCACGGGTTTATAACCAGGACACAACCTTGGGACAGGCAGTGAAGGGCAGGGACAGCCTCTCTGTGCCAGGGATGTGACTGGACTCTGCAGGAACCCTGGCAGTGACAGGGACACGTGGGGTGGGACAGCCAGGTCTGGTGGGACAAAGGGGCTGCGTGGATGGGTCCCACGGCAGGAGGGGACCCATGGGACCAGATGTGAACACCCCATGTCCCCACACAGCCCCGTGTCCTGGTGCTGGCCCCACGTCCCTCTGCCATGCTCTGCTCTTCCCAGTGTCCCCAGAGCCCCTGTGAGCAGCTCCTGCTGTTACCTCCAGGCTCTCAGTGGCTGCAACGAGCTCCCGGCCCTCTCCAAAATCATCCTTGATGGGCAGTTTGTTGTACTGTGGGCAGGGGAGGGACACACACGGGCACTGTCAGCCTGGCAGTGACACATCCTTGTGCTCCTGCAGGAGCTGGGGGTGCAGGGCTGGCAGCAGGCAGGGCTGCAGCAGGAGGTGCTTGCTGGTACCTTCAGGACAAATTTCAGGACGTTGGAATCCTCCTGCAAAGCCGTCTGCAGGCTGGGGAGCAGCTCCCTGCTCTGACGGAGCGTTTCCTCACAGGACTGAGCGAAAATCTTCCTGCCTTGCTCTGGGGGACATCAGGCAGCCCATGGCAGCGCAGGGGACGAGGGGGCTGTGACCCCCTGTCCCCGAGCAGCCCGAGGCAGCACCTTGCAGGGCCACGAGGACTCGCAGCTCCTGGCTGCGCTGGCTCAGGTCGGCCTTGGGGCCCCGAGGGCTGCCGGGGGTCTCCATCCCTGGGCCCACCATCCCCAGACCCCTGTGGAGAGAAGCCCAGGCCCTGCTGCCCCGGGGAGGTGCCACAGGGCTGTGAGCTCAGGGTTCCACCGTGGAACTGTCACCACGGCACTGCCAACCGCCACCGCCACACACAACTGCTCAGCCACGGCCCAGCCACACTCCTGCAGGGAACAGCTTCATTAACAACTGATTAACGAGCTCTTGGAGGGGGGCAGAGAAGCATTCCAGCTTTGTCTTCCACTGCGGCAGTGGCAGCTGTCAGGGACCATTCTGAGTCCCACCAGGAACAGGACAATTTCAGGGCAAACACTTGTGCACGTGCACCCAAACCAGCAATGCTCTCCTGGAAATGCCCACTCATTTGGAAATTCCAGTTTATTAGCCAGGAAAGGGTTGTGCAGGGAGTTATGGGCTCGTTGGAATGGGCAAAAACAAAGCAGTTACCAATCCTGAGCTTTATTCTGATGCTCACCATATGTTCTTGCTGAACTACAAACATAACAAGAAATGCCAGCATGTATCGTTACTTGTCCATAAATAAACTCAAGCTCCCTCTACCAGAGAAAATCCTTAATGTTTGCATTTGCAGAAAAAGACTTTATAAAGAAATTGCCTTCCTAGCACCAAGCTCATGAATCAGCTTAGATTCAGGTTCTGGAACTCCAGAGCTTTAACCTGCTGCCATCCTGTTGTGCTGAAGGTGTTAACCACAGCAAACCAAGAAATTAAAGCACTGTGAAATCAGGTATTACTAACACAGTATCCTCTGGGGCTCTTGCTCAGCATCTCATTTGCGTATTTGTGAATTGCATGTTAGTGCTAATTGCCAGTGACAAGCTAAATATCAACATGATCGTCTTCAATGCTTCCCAAAGTAAGGCTGAGAGGGGCAGGAGAAGGCAGCAGCCCAGGATGGAACCAGGGGAGCTGCCTGTGCACACAGAGCTCCCTCACCGAGCCCTGGCCGCATGGCACATCCAGTCACCTCACCCCTGCGCTTCCCAGGCAGCTCTCAAAGCCCTGGGAACAAACAAAAGCATTTTAAAATGGATAAAGTGGTTCAAGAATCTCTGTTTCACCTGCCCTCAGCAAAACTCAGGCTCTAGAGAGGCAGATCCTCCCAAAATACTGCTGAAAGAATTGATCCTGGCCTTGCACGAGTGCACACAAATTGGCTCTGCAGAAATCCACTCCCAAGGGGCAGCCCTGGACTGAGGCTCCAGCCCTGCAGCCAAACCTCCCCTCCTCCAGCCCATTTCCACCGTCCCTGATGGAACTGCAGGAAATTCACAAGGAGTTAAAGGTGCAGAGGAAAGGTCAGCAGCACAAAGCCAGCTCTGTTTAACTGACACATGAGGGGGAGTCTTGTGAAGGCAACAGCAACCAAAGAGCACCGTGCTCACCTGGGACACATCTCCCTGGCTGGCACACAGCTCCTCACCTGCTGCCTGCCACGGGCATGGAAACAGGAATGGCATCTTAAAGGCTCCTCAAATTCCTGCTGATTTAGCTTTTAGTCACTGAACCATATCTGCTTTGCCTGCTGGTTTGTATTTTTAGTATCTCCTTCCCCCGTTGTTGTCCTCTCTTCCCCTTTTATTTGAAATACCCTAGTCTAACTTCAAATCATTTGTTTAACACAGCTGCAGCAAGATTTAACAGAATTAGCAAGAACTGTATCCCATGCCTCAGGAGCTGGCTGGAAATTCCGTGCATGGATTAGAGAGCAGCAAAAAAAAAAGGACAGAGGATAAAGGACAGCTGCCAGAATTGTTCTGTTGCACTAGAAAGCAAAGGGGCACACACAAACAATTCCTGCTGGGAATTACTGTCCAACAAAAGCCTGTCTGGCTCCATGGCCAGAGGCCACCACTGCCTGTTTGAGATTCATTTTATCATGTGAAAGCAGCAGCTCCCAAGCACAGGCTACTCTCCCTCAGCCTACAAAAGCATTTGCCACAGGGATATCTCATCTACTGTTAACAAAAATAAGTATCTTATTTATTTCTGTATCTCTAATATATAAATAGATGATAATTTGTTTTTATTAATGTAGCTAAATATATTCTACAAATAAGTTATTTGGAGAACATCATCTCTATGTCAGCAAGTGCTGTTATAGCCAGTGAAGGAATTCTTTATGAATGGTCCTTTGAAGTACTTTTAATTATCAAGCAGCCAATTATGGAAGCCTAAGTCAGTTTTCATGCTGCCAAGAGAGTGACTTTTAGACATGATCCACACTTTGCACCTGTTTAGAAGTGAAAATGCAGCTCTCTTTTCTCAAGGTCCCTCTCCTCACATACAAAGCCACTCCTGGGTGACCAGTGCAATCTCCCACTCAACACTGACAACCTGAAGGTACAAACAATTGGCACCAAACCACTCCAACACTCTCCAGCAGCAACCCTGAAACTAAAGCACAGCCAGAGTAACCTCCTACCACACCCTCACTGAGTCCTCATTAGTGCAACTCTGACACAAAATCTTCTTACGGGCAAAGACATCTGTAAACCAAGCAAGTGTAAAACCATAAAAAAAACCCAACCCACACTGCATGGAAAAATCCCAAAGGATTAGTATCAGAAAATATTTGGCAGCAGGAGATTGGAAAAAACCATGAAGGCCTAACAGAAGAGTGGCTACAGCAGTCACTGCAGGGAGGCTGTTGAAGCAGATCTGCTGCAGGAAGGTTTTGTTATTCAAGCTTTTCATCTCCTTCCTCCACATCCTTCAGACTGAGCACCTCCAGGGATCCTTTCCCCTTTGTCTCGCTGCGGATCAGCTCGTCGATCTCCCTGAAGCAGCCTGGGTCGATAAGGCACACCTGGAACGTTCCACATTTCATCAGTCAGCCAAGAACGTTGGAATTTCATCAGCCCCAACCCAAGGCCTAACATTCACTCTCATTAAAACAATCTTGGTTAGTTACTGAGGAGGACTCCAAAGAGTTGAGCAGCTCTGTATGGCAACAACCTTTCCACAGAGCTCTACAGTTCCAGCTCCCCATGCTGGACATGGCTTCTGCCAGCTGGGATTGATGGATTCTAATCTGCTCATAGGAAGATTTTAATACCAAATTTTGCTTTACCACACACCAACTTCCAAAAAAAAAATTAACCACCCTTAAAATCCCAACCCAAGCCACCAAATAAATAATAGTAACATTCCACATAGGAGAAAATCTTATCAGTGCTGCAGGATGGTTACTGCTAAGAGGAATTGCACTGTGCACTCCTCAGCTTGGAGCAGCAATCTCTGGATACCAAAGGCTGCTTCATGCCCACATCACTAGGATTGTGTGAAATTAAAAATTCCCAACTGCAGCTCTGATTCAGGATCTCTGGTAAGCCTGCAGTTTATCTAAACAACTTCCATCCAGGAATTAATCTCCCAGTAAAATACATATGTGTAGTGCAAATCAAACCTGAACCCCAGGGACTGCTTTTTGCTTACAATTTCCAGCTGTTCCTGGAAATCTTCACTCTCAGTAACTTTAATCAGTGGCTTGAGCTTCTCTTTCAGCTTCTTGCCCTCCTTTGCTGGCAGGATAAACCTCAGCCTCATGTGAGCACGTTCAATCTGCATGGTCTCCTTCAGCTGCCTGATCACTTCCAGGGCCTGTTGGACAAAGAAAAGAGCATTTACAGACCTGCTTAAAACCCAGCACCCAGACCCAAATCTCGAACCTTTTCCCCAGCTTCAGAGCCATCCCTCAGCTCTGGTCACTGCCACTCTGCTGCAGGGAGGTTGCTATCATGCTCTTTTGACAGATTAACATGAAAAGGCAGACTTCTTGTTTGAGACCATATTGAACACTTAAAAGCTGTCTGAAATAAAATTAAATAGCTATACTGCAAAACACCACAAACCCGTGTGGCCCACATGTCAACCTGATATACCACCTCAACGAGCATAAGTCATAAACCTTTTATTTCTGTTCTAAGTGTATCACTGTTGGCTTTTTTCCTTTCTTTCTTCCTTCCTTCCCTGAAATCTTCACAAACAAATTGCCTGAGTTTCAGGAGCTGCTTCTCTGCAGCACTCAGCTGCCAGATGGCCACAGTAATCCCTGTGCAGGCTTCAGATCCTGGGCTCTGCTGATCCCTCCGTGGCTGAGAGCTGAGGAATTACACTGGGCAGCACCACCCCAGAGCAGGAGCTGATCCTGCAGGAAACTCACCTGCTGCTTCGTGCTCTTGTTGGGTTTGACAGAGTAGTGAATGTCCTTCATGGCCCTTTCGATGAGGATCACCGTGTAGGGCCGCTTTGTCTCGGGGTTCACGCACTTGTCAGCCACGATGGTGGCGATGTCTCGGAACATCTGCTCCAGCTGGGTGTGCCGCTCCTTGTCCGACACCTGCAGCTCCCCTTTGGATAAAATCTGCAAAACACAGAGATCAGCTAATGAACATCGTGCATTTGAAGAGTGACAAGTCCAGTAACTTTGCTAAGTTTGACAGCTGCTTGATAGGTTGGGTGAGACTTGAAATGCAGCAAACAATAACCAAATTAATAATGTGAATCATTACAACAGAAGCATTGGAAAGGCTTCAGACAAAAAAAAAAACCTCACCACAGAAACACAGGAGAGGGATGTCCCTCCTGGCTGCCACGGCAATGCTGACTCAAGAGATTTACTGAAATCTCATCACCCATATTAAGTTCACAGTTCATATCCTGTAAGGACTAAGAAATGAGATCTGTCACTAACACCTAAGTGAACTCTCCAAAGTTAAACAGCTGTCCCCTTGGTTTCTCTGCATTCTTAATAACTTATCTTTTGTGAGAAACTCTTCACAGTGGCTGGCTATGTCCAGACACATTGGTGCATGCAAGTTATGTCTTAGACACAATTCTTTCCAGCCACATGCATATGCCAAGTTTAAAACTATAAAACACTCTCCTATAAAACTACAAAAAACTACTGCTCCTTTTTACCCATTTCTTTAATAACCCTTTCACCTAGAGCAGCATTCTACAAACACCCTTCAGTAGAAACTGACCTAACTGCATGACTAGATCTTCTCACATGTTTTATAAAGCAAAGTGTATGAAACTTACCATCTTACAGATTTCTGTTTGGTCATCTGTCCCAAATGCTTTAACCAGATCTTCCTTCTTTGCCACCTGGCCTTTGGAGACATTGACAAACACTGTGTGTGTCTGCAGAACCTCGTCGAGATCTTTCTCCCTAGAAATAGAGACAAATGTAAAAAACTCAGAAAAATCCCAGAATGGGCAAGGACACCTTCCACTGTCCCAGGCTGCTCCAAACCCCAGTGTCCAGGGATCCAGGGGGAACCACAGCTGCTCTGGACATCCTGTGCCAGGCCCCCCCACCCTCACAGGGAGCAATTCCTTCCCGATATTCCATCTATCCCTGTCCTCTGGCAGTTTGAAACCACTGCCCCTTGTCGTGGCACTCCATGCCTTGTCCAAAGTCCCTCCCCAGCAAAGCAGCAATGCCAGGAGCAAAGCTGTGTTCAGCGAGGAGAATGAACAGCTCCCGCTGCCCCAGCTGGGCTGAACCAGCACAGCTGGAACCGTCCAGGACACAGCTGGAACTGTCCAGGACAGAGCTGGAACCATCCAGGACAGAGCTGGAACCATCCAGGACAGAGCTGGAACCATCCAGGACAGAGCTGGAACCGTCCAGGACAGCTGGAACCATCCAGGACAGAGCTGGAACCGTCCAGGACAGAGCTGGAACCGTCCAGGACAGAGCTGGAACCGTCCAGGACAGCTGGCACCATGCAGGACACAGCTGGAACATTCCAGGACAGAGCTGGAACCATCCAGCATAAATCTGGAACCGTCCAGCACAGCTGGAACCGTCCAGGACAGAGCTGGAACCGTCCAGGACAGCTGGAACTGTCCAGGACAGAGCTGGAACCGTCCAGGACAGAGCTGGAACCATCCAGGACAGAGCTGGAACCGTCCAGGACAGAGCTGGAACCATCCAGGACAGAGCTGTCGCTGCCCCGGCCCGGGCCCGGTGCTCCCGTTACCGGCCCGGCGCCTCCTCCCGGGGTCAGGGCTGGGGACCGGGGCCGCGCACGATTCCCGAACCCACAGCGGGGTCCCGAACGGGCACTGCCGACCCCCTCCCACAGCCCGGCACTGCCGATCCCCTTCCCACAGCCCGGCACTGCCGACCCTCGCACGGGCTCCCCCCGTGTACGAGGAACGAGCCCTCCGCAGCCGGCTCCCCGCACGGGCCCTTCCCCGGGCCCCAGCCGGGCCCAGCCGCCTCCCCGCCGGCTCCCCGGGCACTCACGCTCCGCTGCGCCAGCCCATGACCTTGTTGCGGTAACAGGCGATCTCGAAGCGCTTCCCGGCGCGCCGTGCCCGCACCACGGCCACATTGGTGAGGCGGATCTGGTTGGTGGGGGTGAAGATGGACATGGCGGCGGCGCCCGCTCCGCCCCGGCCGGCCCGGCAGTGGATGGCGGCCGCTCCGGAAGGGGCGGGAGCGACGGCGACACATGGCGGTGTGAGGGGAGCGGGTCAGTGCCGGGAGAACGGTATCGGTACCGATACTGGTACTGGTACCGACACATGGCGGTGTGAGGGGAGCGGGAACGGGTCAGTGCTGGGGAACGGTACCGATACCGATACCGACACATGGCGGTGTGAGGGGAACGGGTCAGTGCCGGGGAACGGTACCGGTACCGGTACCGACACAGACACAGACACAGACACATGGCGGTGTGAGGGGAACGGGTCAGTGCCGGGAGAACGGTATCGGTACCGATACTGGTACTGGTACCGACACATGGCGGTGTGAGGGGAGCGGGAACGGGTCAGTGCCGGGGAACGGTACCGGTACCGATACCGACACATGGCGGTGTGAGGGGAGCGGGTCAGTGCCGGGGAACGGTACCGATACCGACACATGGCGGTGTGAGGGGAGCGGGGCAGCGGGTCAGTGCCGGGGGGAGAGCCGGGGTGCTGTGTTTGTGTTTGTGTGTGTGTGTGTGTTTGCGTGTGTTTGTGTGTGTGTGTTTGTGTGTGTGTGTTTGTGTGTGTGTGTTTTTGTGTGTGTGTTTGTGTGTGTGTGTTTGTGTGTGTGTTTGTGTGTTTGTTTGTGTTTGTGTGTGTTTGTGTGTGTGTGTGTTTGTGTGTTTGTGTTTGTGTGTGTTTGTGTTTCTGTGTGTGTTTGTGTGTGTGTGTGTTTGTGTGTTTGTGTGTTTGTGTGTGTGTTTGTGTGTGTGTGTGTTTGTGTCTGTGTGTGTTTGTGTGTGTGTGTGTTTCTGTGTGTGTTTGTGTCTGTGTGTGTTTGTGTGTTTGTGTGTTTCTGTGTGTGTTTGTGTCTGTGTGTGTTTGTGTTTGTGTGTGTGTTTCTGTGTGTGTGTGTTTCTGTGTGTGTTTGTGTTTCTGTGTGTGTTTCTGTGTGTGTTTCTGTGTGTGTTTCTGTGTGTGTGTGTCCACCTGAGCAGGTGAAGGCTGCTTGATTCATTTCTAGTGCCTTGTCTTTAGCCAGAAGCTGTTTTCTGGAGCGGCAGTCGCTGATGATGTGGGGCTGTGGGTACTGTGTGATTATTCTGTGTGTGCTCATTCCATATTCAGTCTGTAGGAATCTGTGACATTCCAGATTTAGATGTCTCAATGGATGCGTGGAGCTACTTCCATACTTGCCTGGTGTCCATATGGCTGCACAGATTTTACATCTATTCTGCTGTTGCTTTTGGGATCAGCCTTTGGATTGTCATTCAGTTCACCACCACCAGAACCAAAAGGAAGGTAACTGAGCCTGTCAGCACTTCTCTCTGAGAAAACCCCAAAAACCTGGGAGGAAGTCAGTAGTTACTGGATAAAGGCGCCTGCTGAGGGTGTTGCAAGTCCCAAATGTAGTTTGGTTATCTGGTTATGATCCTCAGCCTGGATTGTTTGTGTCTGTGGGTCACTAAATGCTCTTGTTGCTCTGATGCTGGGGCAGAGCTCAGCAGGACACTCCTCACACTCTTCCTGGGAGAATGAGTTGCTCCAAACCCCTCTGCTTGTGCCCGTGGTCAGCACCTTCATGTTTTCATGATGCTGATGACAGGGTTGGGCTGGTTTTGGGATGGGAGGGAATTAGGCCATCCAGGAATTGAAAACCTCCTCGTGCAGGTGGGTAAAGATCTGCTACAGCATTTGGGAGGTTCGGCTGGATTCTGTTACCTCCCAGAGAAGTGGGTATTGTAGCATGGCCTGGGTCAGGAAGACAGGTCCTGGTGTGTTTGTCTGGGTGTGAGAGGAACCAAAATGCTTTAACATTGCTGAGAGTGGCCCCAGGATGTGAATTTTAAATTGGAACCCTTGGAGAAGGGACTGGGTGTGACACAGTTCTTGTTTCACAGGGTGAGAAATCCCATGGGAATCCCTCTGCCCCCGAGGGAACAGCAGACAAACTGGGAAATGGATGTGCCACCCCCCGGGCACAGGAGGTCCATGTTGCTGGAGTGAACATTTTCTATGGCTCTCAGACTGGCACAGCAAAGGTATCTGTACTTTTACTGGACATCTGTGAAGCTGCTTTGAAATATTGCTGGGATCTGAGAACTTTGCCTTGAAACACCGTCCTTGGTACAGATCTGGGAGTTGCACATTCATTAGCTTGTTACAATCATTGCCCAACATGCAAAATAAGTGAAAAATTAAATAAAAGTAACAATTTTCATCCTCCCTTTAAGCAAGGCGTGCAGTAGAGATTGATTATAAAGCTAAAATTTCACTCTTGCACTGTAATTTTAATTTTCTAGCGAGGCTTCATAGAGAGATGTGCTGGTTTTGGTGCTTTCTCAAGAACAAATGTAATTTGTGTATTATGTATCTGTGAATTAATGTGTTAGTCTGTGATAAAATGTATTAGTCATTATAATGTTGTAACTCTCAGCCAATATATTCCATTTTTGTTTTAATGTGAGGAATTGCAATGCTAGTGTCCAGGCCTCCTGTGTCATTATTCTTCCTGTGCTGGGAGAAGTCTTGTGGCTGAGCAGGGCTTGTGTGGCTTGAAGTAATTGATAACTTGCTGTGTTTCTTTGTTCAGAGATTTGCCAAAGCTCTGGCTGAAGCTGTTATGTCCCTCAATTTGCCTGTGGAAGTCATTAACATGGGGGACTATGATCCAGAAGATGGCTTAGCAGAGGAGGTGGGTATGGCATAAACACCAGTAATAAGTACAAGATTTCCTGGGGTTGTCAAGGCTGTTTCCCTCTTGTATTTCCCTCCTGTTGTTCTGGAAATCCCCGAAGCTTTGTGTTGAATTGCTTCCCTACCTATGCAAATGTATGCAAATTCTGCCCTCAACAGAAAAAACCTACATTTTGAGAATTTCAAAGCACCACTTGGCCGTTTTGCTGTGCCAGTGACTCTGCATGAGCCGGTTCTGTAAGTGAGGGGTGAGCTGGGTGAGAGTGGCTGCCCCGAGTGTCCTGCACCCCTGGGCGAGGTTCAGAGCCAGAGCAGGAAGCTGCTGATGGGGCTGGATGTCCAGTTTTGCTCTGTCACTGTATCCCTGTTCAGCTTGACCTGTCTCTGCTAATTTAAGGTTCTGTGGAGATTGTTCAGCACCCTTGGCATTGTCACCTGAACCATCCTGCCCCAGCAGGAGACAGCCTTGTGTTTTGATTTCTCCCAGCTGCCTGGGTGTTGTGACTCTGCTTTAAAAGAAAGTTCTGGAAAATGCAGTGATATTTTTTTTTTCTCTCCTGTCCTGTTTGTGTGACCAGACAAGCAGCAGGAACATCTGTGTGTTCCTGGTGGCCACCTACACTGAGGGGCAGCCCCCAGAGAGCGCAGCCTGGTTCTGCAAGTGGCTGGAAGAGGCAGCCAGTGATTTCCGTGTTGGGAAAAGCTTCCTGCAGGGCCTGAGATACGCCGTGTTCGGGCTGGGGAACTCGGCCTACGTGGATCACTACAACACAGTGAGTGTCCCCTCAGCTCCCTGCTTGGCTTCTGCTCCCTGGGAGCCTCAGCTGAATGAAGTGCTTCGAACCCGAGTTCATTTCCCAGCTTTGAAAGCTTTCTGCAAAGCTGGGGCTGTGTGTCACACATGTCACCATTCTGACCACCGAGCACCACACAGAGCAGTCTGTTCCCAGAGCCCATCCCTTCACCCCAGGGACAGCAGGGGGATTTTCCACTGGAGTCTGAGGTGCTGTGGTGCTGTTCAGGCTGCCCTGTGTCTGTGCTGAGGGACTCCCCAGCCCTGCAGTGCCGTGCAGCTCAGGCTCTTCCCAGGGCTGATCCTGGTGCTGGCTGGAGCTTGCCCTTGGCCCTGGTTTGATTTCCTTTCTGACCCTTCCTGCTGCGCTAGGTTGGAAGGAGGATGGACAGGTGGCTGTGGATGCTTGGTGCCAGCAGGATCATGACGCGGGCTGAGGGCGACTGCAGCGTGGCCCAGAGCAAGCACGGCAGCATCGAGGCTGACTTCGAGGCCTGGAAGGACAAATTCCTCACTCGGCTCCAGGTGCTCTGCAAAGGTGAAAAGAAACCCTGCAGTGGGAAGTGCAAGAAAGGGAAGTGCAAATCTTCAGGGAAGCAGAGCAAGGAAAGCTCGGACCATGAACATGGGACATCAGAACACGAGGATACTGAGGTACAGCCAAAATCCTTGAGGCTTTATTTCATTTGGAGCACTGTTTCTCTTCCCCTTCCTCCTGCAGTGCAGATGGAAGGATCAGTGACAGACCCAGGCTGAAAGGCATCTGTGTGATGAGGGAGTCTTGCTCCTGGCTGGGTACAGGTGCTCCAGGGAGCCAGGCTGGGTTCTCAGCAGGACCAAGGCCAAGGGGAGTGTTCAGTTCCCTGTGAGCCATTACCCTGGTGATGCTCAGCTGCTCTGCCAGCATCCCAGGGTTTTCCAAAGGCAGCTGGGGTGTGTTACCTGAGCAAGCCCTGTATGTCCCTTGTGTGTCTGCCTGTAATCATTTCTCTCTTCTGGAGTGCTTGTTGATTGCAGATTTTGACTGAGAAATCATCTCTATTGCTCTCCAGTGCAAGATCCACAGCTGCTATGGCACTTTAATCCTCCCTCAAACTGTGGGTTGGAAGTTATTGCTGGGTTGAATTTTATAGGAAAGTAAGTGGTTCTTCTGGCTGGGTTAGGGAGTGCTGGCTGCTACAGGAGGAATAAATCTTGCTGTCAGCAAGGCACTTGGTTTTAGGGGGGTTCAGGGTTCCATATCCATCCTACAGGTTTTGGTAGGCTCTTGTCTATTTTCAGTGGGCTTTACTGATGAGGAGAGCTCATTTCACTGGTGAGCCTAGTTTTGCATTGAACAGTGAGATAAATTCTTAGATTTTTTTCTCTGCTCTCTCCCACAGGCAGAGGAATTGTTTGAAAGCAGTGGTGAGGAGGAAGCTGGAGGCACAGATTCTGTCATCGATGTTGAAGATCTTGGCAATATCATGGGCCACATGAAGAAAGCAAAGGTACTGCTGTTAGAGGGGGTATGGAATGGCCAGGTCTTGGTCACTGAGCAGCTGGACTGATTCAAATGTAACTGGCTGGATTTGAATCTGTAGGGTTTGGTTAGAGGGGGAGTGAAATATGAGCTATTGAAGAACCTGTCCCGGAGCTGGGATCTGCCTGTGTGCTGCCACTCGTGGGGGAAGCCTGGGGAACCTTCTGGCTTTTGGAGGGAGAAAGGAGCGCAGTTGCTCGTGGAGAGCGAGGTTGCTGTGTCCTCTGTGCTCACCACTAGAGGTCAGCGGGCAGAAGGGAACGGCGGCTGCTGCAGCAGCTCCTGGGCACTGCTCCAGTCACTGTCCTGCCGGGACACGGGGACAGCCAGGGAGGGCACTGAGCACTCCTGAGGGACACGGGGACAGCCAGGGCACTGAGCGCTCCTGAGGGACACGGGGACAGCCAGGAGGGCACTGAGCACTCCTGAGTGACACGGGGACAGCCAGGGCACTGAGCGCTCCTGAGGGACACGGGGACAGCCAGGGCACTGAGCACCCCTGAGTGACACAGGGACAGCCAGGGAGGGCACTGAGCACTCCTGAGGGACACGGGGACAGCCAGGGCACTGAGCACTCCTGAGTGACACGGGGACAGCCAGGGAGGGCACTGAGCACCCCCGAGTGACACGGGGACAGCCAGGAAGGGCACTGAGCACTCCTGAGTGACACGGGGACAGCCAGGGAGGGCACTGAGCACCCCTGAGTGACACGGGGACAGCCAGGGCACTGAGCACCCCTGAGTGACATGGGGACAGCCAGGGAGGGCACTGAGCACCTGTGCTTGTGTTCAGGGGTGAATGGGGCACTGGGCTCCCTTTTCCCCTCGTGTTTTGTAAGGAAAGGAGTGCCCTTCCTGTGGGGAGCCTGCTGTCCCATCAAATCCCCCAAATGTCCCCAAATCCCCCCGTGTTTCCTGTCAGAGGTGCCCCTGGCAGACAAGGCTGAGCGAGGGGAGCTGTCAGCATTGCTGTCCTGTCCCTGGGGCATTGCTTCCAGAGCTCTGCTCCCTGAACTTTAACTCCTCTTCGTGTAATTCATGAACTTTAACAGTTCATTCCCCAGCCCCTGGGGAAGTGTTGCTAATCCTTCTTGCTGCCAGGCAGCTTTTCCTGACAGCCTGGCCAGCGTTCCCTCAGCGCTGTTCTGTCAGTGCTGGCTCCAGCCCTGCTGTGTTCCTGTTTGCTTAATGCTTGTGCTTTTCATTTGGGAAAAGATCCTGGAGCTTGTAGCTGGATGAGGCTGTAAATCAGGGCAAGGCCAGGGGTTTCCTTTGTCTGACCACTGGGAGGTTAAGTGGGAAAGAAGCTGAGGCATAATTGGGCGTAAATTTTTTTCTGAGAGTAAAAGCTTTTGAGGGAGCTTTTTTTACCCTGCCATGGCACATGGGTCAATAGAGCCAGGAGGCTAAAAGTGCTAAATTAATTTAGAGAATCTTAGAGTGGTTTGGATTTGAAAGGACCTTAAAGTTCATCTTGTTCCATGGGCAGGGACACCTTCCCTTGTCCCAGGCTGCTCCCAGCCCTGTCCAGCCTGGCCTTGGGCACTGCCAGGGATCCAGGGGCAGCCCCAGCTGCTCTGGGCACCTGTGCCAGGGCCTGCCCACCCTGCCAGGGAAGGATTTCTCCTCAGTCTGTAACCCTGATTTCCCTTCTGTCAGATTGAACCTGTTACTCCTTGTCCTGTCACTCCAGTTCCTGGTGCAGGATTCCTCCCTGCCTTCCCTGTAGCCCTTCCAGACCCTGGGAGGTGCTGTGAGGTCTCCACACAGCCTCCTCTTCCTCAGTCTGAGCAGCCCCAACTTCCTCAGCCTTTGTGTGGAGTTTTGGTGCCTTTTTTATTTTTCTCCCCCCTGCAGGATGAGTTTGAAGAGTGATGGGTAAAGTGGGGAACACGGGGAGCTGTCGGGCACCTGGACATTCTGGAGAAAGCACTTCAGGGAGGGGGACAAGTGGCAGTGGCAGGTCCTGCTGGTCCCCTGGGGGTGGCTGGGGCTGAGTGTGGAAGGCAGGTTTGGAGGAAGCCCTTTGGAGCACTGGGGTTTGTGCTGGGGCAGGGAATGCTGATGCCCTCACTTGTGTCAGGGGCTCTTGGTCCATGGAAGTTTTGTTCTCCTTGCCTTGGCAATGTGCTGCCTCTGCCTGCTGTGCTGCCTGTGTGAGAGGGAAAGGGAAGGGATTCCTTTTCCCCTCAGCTGCAGAGCAGGGGATCACAGCTGAGGTTCAGCTGCCTTTATTCAGAACCAGCCCCTCCTGGCCTGCAGCGGAGCTGTGCTGAGCCTCCCAAGGAACTGGGGTGGATCCAGAGGTTTTCCTCATCTCTGGGCTCACTCCTTAGTGAGCTGCACCTCCAGTTTTTGGCAGTGAAATATTTCAAGGGCCTGAAAAACTGGCTCTTGTCACTGCTTGCTTGATTTGTTATGGAAAGGCAGCGATTTGCCTTGGATTTACTGCAGGGCTTTCTACTAAATCACCACAACTGGAGAAGTTTGCTTTGTGCAAAGTTAACGTTTTTCCCTTCTCTCCAACCCTCAATAGCAGATCTGAAAGGTTTATGAAGCAAGGAGGTAAAAGTCCCTGTGCAGGAGGGACATTCCCCAGCAGGAGTTTGTCCTGGTCTCGCAGGACAGGGTAAAACAGAGTGGCCTGGCCTGGGGCAGGTGATGGCTCGTGGCACGACAAGTGCTGTGTTTAACACTTGGAACATGAAGTTTTTATCTATTATCTCCTTCCTTCCTTATGCATGAAGCTTTCCCAGCAACATTAATATTTTACTGTTGAGGAGTCTTGCTGATGAATTAAGATCAAGGCTCAAGAAATGAGCTTTAAAACCCACTAAATGACAATTAATTATCAGATGTAGGCTTCCAGGGGAGTTTTAATGTGTTACAGAAACCAATGAAGTCTGTCTAAGGGCTCAGGAAGCTGAGTGGAAGGAAGTGGAAGGTGGATACAGCTTTCTCCCTCAGAATGGACCATGTTGTGATACTGGTTGTTGAAAAACACATTTCTGAACAACATCCCTGAGACTGTGAGCACAGTTTTATCCAAAATGAGTAGGGAAGGTAATAATCTCTGTCCCTAAATGTTTCACTCTCCTATTTCCTTCTCAAGTGTTTATTAGGAGTTGTTTTGTCCTTGAACCTCTGTCTGTGTGGGTTTTAATATTTGAATTTTTCTTTTTAGGCAGCTTTTATTTCCTGAGATGTTGCTCAGGTACAGAGCCGGTCTGTTTATGTGCAGCAGCAGCCAGACTCCTCTCCCTGTTTGTGAAGAGCAGTTTGGCAAGTCAGGAGCACTGGTTTCCTTAGTGATGCTGGCAGTTGGTGGGGAGACTCAAACTGGAAGCATTTCCATTAACTTTTCCATGGCTCTGGCACAAGAGAGGCTTGGATGTGAAATAGCCTCAGTGTTGTCAAGACAAAATGTCCTCTGCTGGTTTTTGTTTGTTGTTTATCCATAACTCCTTCCATAAAAGCCATAAAGGACTGACAGATTACAAGTTGCATGAAATATCCAAGTAATTATTTCCACTTTGATGCTTCTTTGTGCAGACATGAAACAATAAATACCCATAAAGTCTCAGCAGTGACACTCACACAGCAGGGGAGTCACCACTTGTTACGTGCCAGGGTTTGCTTTTCCTGCCTGTGACTTTATCCCAGTATCTGGAACTCGTGCCCAGGGCTTGGCTGAGTGTGGGAGCAGCTGGAAGCCAGACTTCCCTGGGCTGGAGGGGGCTGTGGGGCAGGGGAGCAGCCCTTTCCTGCTGGGGCTGAATTTTGGTGGTGCAGGTGGCTGCTGCTCCAGGGCTGCTGTCTCTGTGAGCTAACAGTGGCACTCCAGGCACACCCTGGTTTGGTTATTGTGCACTCCTGAAATGTGGAGTCACTCTTGGATGAGATTTCACACCCTGCTGGTTAAAATATCCTTGGGAATTTTATTGCAGTGTCGCTGGGACAAACCTGGTACACTGTGAGTGTTCCTTTTGCAGTTTACTGTCCTGAGTTACTGATGGGGAGAGGGGTGAGATGCAGGGTTGCAGGGGAGCTGGAATTGCTGTGGGGTGATGTGCAGGTGATTCCTGGCTGGAACTGGCTGTGATTCCCTGTCTTCCAACAGAGAGAGCGGGAGCTGGAGGCAGGAGCTGCTGGAGCTTGGAGGAAGGAGGAGGCTGAGAGGAGAGAGATGATCACCCCAGCCCTGAGGGAGGCACTCACAAAACAAGGTGAGGCTCTGCCCAGAGCAGCTGGGGCACAGCTCAGAGCCCTGGTGCTGCCCTTGGCAGAGGGGCTCGGGCTGGGAGGGGGGAATTTCCATCAGGCAGGAATGGCTGGGGCTGGAAGGGCCTCTGGACATCCCCAGTCTGCAGAGCAGGCAGCACAGGAACGTGTCCAGGGGGGATTGGGCTGTGGTCACAGAGGGGGACTCTGTATTTGACTGTATTTTATTTATATTTTACTTGGTTCTGTGTTTAAGGTGGCAGCCTTTTGTTTTTGTTTATTTGGTTACTCCTGAGGGAAGCAGGGGATGGGGCAGTGCTGTGTGCTGGCCCTGTGCTCTGTGTGCTGCTGGGAGCATTTCCCCTGGCTCAGTCCCACCACTCCCTGCTGCTCTGGCTGGGAATGGAACCCTGCTTTTATACAAAGTGGCCACTTGGAAAATAAAGCAGTGCTGGAGGGAAGGTTGCCTTCCTGTGTAATTCTTTTGACTCAAGGAAGGCTCCCCAGAGAGCTCTGATTTCCTGGTGGCACTCCAGGGATGGGAATTCATTATCCAGACAAGTGGGTCCCCATTTCTCCCTTCTTGCAGTGCTCATGCTCGTGCCAGTGTTGGAGCCACTGGTAGGATCTGCTTCCATAAATCTGCACTTTCAAAAGCTCTAAACTGTTACAGCCCAGCTGCCTCTCTCAGCTCTCCCTCTGCTGCTCACCAAATTCTTCAGTGGTCACTCAGCTGTGAAAAAGAGAAGCTGCATTGCTTTTTTTTATGTCATGTAACATTTTTTCCTGTAAATAACACACCAGGAAGGCTTTTGTGGCTACAAAAATAAAACAATTCCCTTCTTCCCTCAGCATCATTTCCCCTAAAATAACAAGTGCAGTGTAGTCAAAAGATTATCTCATTTATTTTGTACCAACTGGTTTTTTTGGGTGTCTTTTCAAGAGTATCCCTGAGGGCATAATTAGCCCAAGAGAAGGAAGATGAGTATTAGTGGTTCAGGGAGAGCTGTTCTTTGATCCTGCAGTTGCATAACAGAGGTTTTCCTTGGAGCAGCATCTCCTCAGACCATGGTGGGTGCTCACTGGAGATTCACCTTCAAAGCAATTTACCTTCCTGGAGGTAAAGGGAGCAGTGCTTAGGCAAAGGTTTTTATTGTAGCCCTGGCATTGAATGTTGGCTTCAGCAGCCTCCCCGCTGGGCTGCAGAGGTGTGAGCCCTGCTTGCAGATACCTTGCTAACAGGTACTCAGCCAGAGCTGCTTTTGGAAGTCCCAGCCAGAGACAGCACAATTCCATTTCCATCAGTGCCCAGCCAAAATACCTTTCTGTGTGTCAGGGAGGTTTGGGTTGGATTTTGGGAAAGGTTCTTTCCCCTGAGAGTGCTGGCACTGCCCAGGGAATGGTCCCAGCCTGAGGCTGCCAAGCTCCAGGAGCTCTCAGGACACCCAGGGTGGGATTGTTGGGGTGTCTGCAGGGCCAGGGGCTGGGCTGGGTGATCTCTGTGGTCCCTTCCAGTCAGGCTGTTCATGACTCAGGGGCTGACCGTGACTTTGTGCCCTGCTGGGGTTGGTGCCATCATTAGTCACAGCTGCTCCTGGATTTGCCAAATGCTTTATGGATGCTGATGGTCTGGCTGAAGCCAACCACGTCCTGCTGGATGCTGGCAGCTGGCAGAGGGATTGTTCACTGCCTGCCTGAGCTATTTGGAGCTCAGACAGGATGTGTCTCAGTGACAGGCACCTCCATCAGCTCTGCCGTGTCACGGGGGCTGTGCAGCAGCCCCAGGCCAGCGCTGACGCATTTCCCTCAATGAGGCAGGAACGGGACAGGAGCAAGGAGCCCAAAGCCCTGGGAGCTGAGTGTTTGCCAGGGAGGCTCCATGGGGGAGCAGCTTCGTGCTAGAGGGCAGGGTGAGAAGGGGTTGTTCCCTGGGAGGGTGCTGAGGCCCTGGCACAGGGTGCTGCTGCTGGGGCTGCCCCTGGATCCCTGGCAGTGCCCAGGGCCAGGCTGGAGCAGCCTGGGACAGTGGGAGGTGTCCCTGCCATGGCAGGTGTGGCACTGGATGGGCTTTAGGTCCCTTCAGGTCAGACCAGTCCATGGTTCCAAGATTTCTGAAGCTGTTCACAGTGTGTTTCTGCCATGGTCTTTGCTTTGCTCTCTCCTGCTTGTAACAGAACCAAACAAATCCCTGCTGTCCCTGCCTGGCAGCACAGCAGGAGTGGGCTAATGATGCCAAAAGCTGACCCTGGCTGACATTGGATAAATTATTGTGTCCCACAAGGACAGTTTTGCTGCAGTCCAGTTAGTTCTGTCCTTACTGGTTAAGGAAGGCTACAATTCAGCCCCAGGGTGCCCAGCACACCTCTATTTTACTTGTCTCCAAAGACAAGTGGTGCATTAAGAGGCAGCTCTTATCTGAAATAGCCTGGGCTTCAGCAGCCACTTCACTGTGTGCTCTGACTCTGTGCTGCAGCTAAAGCTGTGCTTTGGCCTGTGCCTTTTAGTGGGGAAGGGCAGGCAAGAGGCTGACTTCAGAAAAATACTGAAGGCTGGGCTTTTCAAGTGCTCACCAAGCCGGAGCTGAGGTTTTTAAAAGCTTTGGTGGCTTTTGCTGGCCCTTCCTGGGCTGAGGTTCGCAGTGCCTGCAGCTCTCGTGCCCAGCTCAGCCTGGCTCTCTGTGCTGAGCCTTTGGAGTGTTCAGTGTGTGGAAATGGGATCCCAAGGCATGGCACAGACAGGAGCTTTGCAGGCTCTGAGCTCAGGGTTTGGGGTCTGGCAGCCTTTGGCAGGAGCTGTTTAACTCCAGGTGGCACCAGCAGCCCACAGCTGGCCCTGGGATTGCTGACACTGCTGCAGTCCCCAGAATGTGCCACACAAATCAAATACTGCCTGTGGGCAGATTAAAAATTCCTTTGCTAACTAACAAATTACTCGTGGTGAGCAGAACAAATACAGTGACCAAACCCCAGGAACAGAGAAGTTCCTTAGGAAATGTCTGTAAATAATGGGCAAACATGCAGGTAGAAGGAAGGAGAACAGGCAGAAGAAAATGCTTAAGCCCCACTGTGTGAGAGCTGCCAGGAGCTGGTGGAGAGCTGACTGAAATTCTGATGTGCTGGCACAGCTGTAGCACCTGAGCAGGAGCAGAGGAGATGGCAAAATCACATTTAGGGGGCTGATTCTTCTCTCATGTGTTACCAGAGCTGGTAGAATAACCCCATGTATAACAGAGGAAAATAAAAATAAACACATTTGTATTTGAAGTGAATCCTTTTTTCTGGTTTGTTTTAGGTTTTGGCAGGGCTTTGGAGAGTATTGGGCTTTGAAATTAAGTCTAAGCTGGAACAAAGTACAGGATATGTTCAGGCAAGGGTAAAATTTGCTGTCCTATCTTTGTAATGTGACACTCACCCCACACAAGGGGACAGTTCAGACAAATGGAAATGTGGAGAAGGGAATGTGCCCTGAATGACTGAAAAGTGTCTCAGGAAAACAGGAGAGAAAAGAGATGAAGCTCACAGCAGCCAGCAGTTCTGGCTGTGACCTTTGGGCTTGTTCTGGGTGGGTCAGGAGGAAACTTGTGCAGGTAGAACATTCCAGACTCCAGCCAAAGCTGGCCCTGAGGTACAGCTCTTAAAAACACCAAGTGCTTGCAGATTTCTTGAGTTTTTCTGGGAATAAAGAATTTCAGAATCCCAGACTGGCTTTGGATGGAAAAGACTTTAAAGCTCATCTTGTTCCACCATGGCCATGGCCTGAGGCTGGAGCCCCTCAGGCTGGCTTTGGTGACAGTTCTGCACATGTTTCATTTGCACCATTGCAGTAAGGATGTGCCTGTGCCCCTGTGCTGGCACTGCCGAGGTCACAGCCCAGTCCTGGGGTCAGATTGGGACCCTCACTGCAGAGAGGACATGGAGGGGCTGAGGGAGCTGGGAGCTGGATATTGAGGAACATTCCTTCACTGAAAGGTTTGTCCAGCCCTGGCACAGCTGCCCAGGGCAGGGATGGAGTCCCCAGCCCTGTGGATGTGGCACCTGGGGACAAGGCTCAGTGCTGGGCAATGGTTGGGCTCCATCATTTCAGAGGGCTTTCCCACCCAGAGCAGTTCTGTGATTCTGGGACACTCCCAGTTTCTTATTTAACCTTTTGTCCTTTCTTTTGGCCCAGACTGCTCTGAAGCAAGGCTTTGCAGTGCTGGAGAGTCTCAGCTCCCCTGCAGCAGGGGTGGAACAAGTGTCCAGCCTTGGTCTCTGGTATTTCCTCACATTCCCAGCGTCAGAAGCTTGGCATGGCCAGCAGCCAGTGCTGGGTGACCACAACATCTCCCAGTTCTGTGGCCTTAGGAGTTCTGCCCATCTCTGCTGCTCCCTCCTGTCACCACAGCTGGCAGTGACAGAGATGAGTAACCCCCCTCTCACCCTCAGAGCTGCCTGCTGTTTGTAAAACTGTTTTGATGTTGAACATGTACAGTTTTCTTGGCCTTTAAAGGAACCTGTGGGTGCTCCACATGGTGGAAGTTGATGTAAGGAGCTCAAGAGAAAATGCAGGAGCTCTGGAGCTTGGCACCTTGCTCAGTTCAGCTGCAGCCTCTCTTCCCTTGAACAACTCAGTGGCAGATCTGGGTGGGCATGTCCTATTTCAAATGTAATTTTTCTGCAAAACCCATTTGAAAGCGGCCATTTTTGCTGTTACTGACGAGTGATCTGTGAGAAAATAATCTTATGTGACTGCTGGTGCTGGATTTGGAGAAATGGGAAAATAAGGCCTGGGCTGTGCTGGGTGACAGCAGCAGAGTGTGCCTTGGACAGCTGTGTTAGAGGGAGGATGAATGCAGCACCTTTTCAGCTCTCATCCACAAATCCTGTCAGCACACACAGTTTAGCAGGGCAGGGAGCTCTCAGCTGAGATTAGACCTTGCTGGACAAGCTGTTTGCAGAGCAAAGCTGCAAAGCAAAGAGGCAGGACAGAGCCAGGGCAGGGAAATGTTGGGCTCCAGCCACGTTCAGCTGTGTGTGTGTGGCTGTGACCCTGGAACCTGCACCAGCCTCTTCTGGGTCTCAGCCAGTCGGAGGTGAAAGTGTCCCCAAGACTGCACGTGGCTTTGGGGACTGTCTTAGCAGGGCTGTCACAGGATCCCAGGATGGTTTGGGCTGGAAGGGCAGGGACACCTTCCCCTGTCCCAGGTGCTCCAGCCCCAGTGTCCAGCCTGGCCTTGGGCACTGCCAGGGATCCAGGGGCTGCTCTGGGCACCTGTGCCAGGGTCTGCCCACCCTGCCAGGAACAATTCCTGCCCAAAATCCCATCCAGCCCTGCCCTCTGCCACTGGGAGCCATTCCCTGTGTCCTGTCCCTCCATCCCTTGTCCCCAGTCCCTCTCCAGCCCTTCTCACTGCAGAGGTCACTGTGCCTGAATATTCAGTGTGAGGAGATGGATCAAACACCATCAGGTGGAGCGGACAGAGGAGCCTGGGCAGGTCCCTGCTGGGTCTGACTGGCAGGAGCAGAGCATTGTTGGATTCCCTGTCAGCCCTGTCTGCATGCACAGCTGAATTTCTGCCTGCTGCAGCTGCTGTGGCATCTGCTGCTCCTGGCTGGCTCCGTGTCCTTGCAGGTGTCAGGCACTTTGGGATGCAGTTTGCTCCTGCTGGGACCTTGCTGTGCCAGAGCTGCTCAGGGACACCTGAGCAGGGCAGGGCGCTTGTGCTGCTGCTCTGTGGAGGAGCTGAAGGCCAGTTTGCTGTGCTGAAGGCTTTTTCCCTGTTTAATTTGTGCTGGTTGGCAGGAAGAAGACTGGATAGCTAAAATTTGATATTTTTCCTTCCCTTGAAAGTGTTAATAAGAGCAGCAGGGTGCAATAGGAAGCTGAGAGGTGCTGAATTTGGGGACAGCCAGGCCAGTGACGTGTGAATGCCACTGTGAGGGACACAGCCAGGCGTCCCAAATCCCTCTTATTTTTATGCTGATTCTGAAGGGACTTTTAATCCTTCAGACATATTGGCCTCTAAGCAGTTTTCTCAAAGAGGAATATAACCCCACTTGAGCAGTTTGGGTAATAATAGCACTTAGTGCTTAACAAACGTTTTGCAATTAATCCTGCTGGACCCATTGGAATGGAATTGCGTTATCTTGGCTGGGGAATGAGGAGCTGATCCGAGCCCAGCTTTCCTTTGGCTGTGGAGGAGCAGCTCCCTCACCGTGGCTGCCCCAGAACCAGCAGGGTGGCACTGCTGAGGCTCAGGTGGGGTTCAGGCTGAGCCCTGGTTGTGTTCCCCTCCTGTGCCCTCCCAGCTGTGCTGGGAATCAGCTCCCTCCTGCAGGCTGGGACCAGGATCCCGGGTTCTGGGGCATGGCCTGGGGCCAGGGAGATGCTCCTGGTTCCCTGTCCTGCTCTCACAGCCTGGCTTGGACAGGCTCTGCCATCCTGGCCGTGCAGGAGTCCCCTGGGCACCCTGGCTCAGAGCAGGCTCAGCAGTATCAGCACATGTCCTGCTGAAAGAAACCATTTCCAGCTGGCCGAGGTCCCTGGGGTGGCACTGCCACTGCTGCTGCTGTCACCCTGGGGCCGGTGGGGAACAGCAGCATTGAGTCCATGGTGTCAGTCACTCTGGGTACCACTTGGTGTACTTTGTGTGTCAATTCTTGCAGGCTGAACTCAATTGTTTGATGATCTGTGCTTTGTTTTGAGGTTATAAACTCATTGGGAGCCATTCTGGAGTGAAGCTCTGCCGATGGACAAAGGTACGCTCCGTTTCCTTTTCTCATTTCATAAATACCAACAAAGCTAGAGGCTACAAGGCTGCTCAAACCTCCAGGGCTGGGGACTCCACCCTGTCCTGGGCAGCTGTGCCAGGAACTGGCCACCCCTTCAGTGAAGGAATTTCCCCAATATCCACCAAACCTCCCCTGGCCCAGCCTGAGCCCGTTCCCTCTCCTCCTGTCCCTGTTCCCTGGCAGCAGAGCCCGACCCCCCCGGCTGTCCCCTCCTGCCAGGGACTTGTGCAGAGCCACAAGGGCCCCCTGAGCCTCCTTTTCTCCAGGCTGAGCCCCTTCCCAGCTCCCTCAGCCCCTCCTGGGCTCCAGCCCCTTCACCCACCCTGCACCCTTGAGCATCCCTGGATGGGAGCTCTGGAATCAGCACCTCGTTAAGATGCCAGCTCATCTGTAATTCCTGTGCTGTGGCAGTGATCAGTCCTTGCTGTCTGAGCTCTCCTTTGGCACATGATTAACTTTGTTTATTTTTGAAAGAGCCCTTAGGATGCAGAGTGGGCTGCAGAGGGTTTTTATTGCAGCTCCTGGTGTCGAGGAGTGTTTCATCAGGAGCCTCGTTGTCCTGAGCAGCACAGAGAGCCCACCCTGAGCTGTCAGGAGTGCTGTGGGATGCACTGACTCCACTGCTGCTCTGCTGGTCACTCTTACACCCATTTCTCTCTTCTGTCATTTCAGTGGCAGACGTGATCATGAAATGTTTAAAGAAAAACTTGCCAAACCTCAATGTTGTGATAGAGAAAGCCAGAGAACCTATTTTTATGACAGACCCAGACTTTAATGCAGCACTGTAAAGCCATTTCACAAAATAAATAGCAGCTCTGTGTGCTTAGATGGGCCCACACTATTTTTAGCTTAAGCAGGAATTGAATGTAAAGTCTTGTAATAAATTGAGCTGAGATTGGTTCCAGGCAGTGGCTTTGCCTCAGGTTCACACCAGTGTGGGAGAGTCTTCAGGAGCCTTTGTGGAGATTTGTATCAGAGGAAAGCAGGAGGAGAGCTGGCAGGATCAGGATTAAGCAGAGTTTCATAGAGGTGTCTCAGATGGGAAAGATTGGGTTCTGTCAAACTGCAGAAAAAAACAGAAACCCTGTATGTTTTAGGAAGAGTCTGTTTGCCTTAGGAAAAACCAAATATGACTTCCTCTTCTGAATTTGTGAATCTCCTGAAGTCTCTATAATTTGAAGAATGGGTAGAATCAACAGCATTTTCCATGTCATTTAATCTTCCACCTGTACAACCAGCTAGGGATTAACTGTAGATTTTTCCCTGCTGCTTCTTTCTGCTGGATCACCAGGACTCTCCAGGAAGAGGAAGGCAGATTAAAAGCTGCTGTGTTATATTTCAGATTTTCTCTTGAGAGTAGTAAAGTTTCTTTCTCATTTATTTTTATTTAACTGTGCTAATAAAAGACAGCCTTTTCTGCAAGCAGCCTGCATGTTAAATAGGAATTGAATCCTGTTGGGAAAGCTGCTGTGGCTGTGCTGGGAAGGGAAGAGCAGCATCCTGCTGGAGCCACTGCTGGCTGTAAATGAGGGTTTATAAGGTCAGGGCATTTATTTAATTTAGTGCTGCAAGAAACACTCTGCCAGATAAATGAAAAGAATGGAATGTTCAGTAGGACAGCCTTGAAATGGATCCTTGTTGCTCCTGAGTGAGCTTTTCCAGGAACACTTCCTGCAGCTCAAGAGGCTTCACCTGCTCTGGGCTGAGTCTGAAGAGCTGCAGGAGAGCACATTGCTGTGTTGGGGTCTGCCAGAGAAGGGACTGAGCAGCTTAGAGTTCTTTCTGCTCTTACACAGGGATGAGTGTGACCTCCTGAACGCAGTCAGGCTGTGAGAGTTCATGGAGTCACATTTTATTGGGAGCTGGGAATTTCTCAGGGCAGGTGGCACTGGTGTCCCTCAGCCCTGCTCGGGGCATTGAGCTTGGAACTGAGCTCACAGGTGGCTGAAGGGAGCAGATCCACGGCTGTGCCCTCAGTTTGGCTTCAGATGGGGAGTTTTAACTCTTCTGGTGTGTTGTGTGTGTGTGTGTGCCCTCAGTTTGTCCCCAGATGAGTTTGTAGCTCTCCTGGTGTGTGTGTGTACCCTCAGTTTGGCCCCAGATGGGTCTGTAACTCTCCTGGTGTGTTGTGTGTGTGTGTGTACCCTCAGTTTGGCCCCAGATGGGTCTGTAACTCTTCTGGTGTGTGCGTGTGTACCCTCAGTTTGTCCCCAGATGGGTCTGTAACTCTCCTGGTGTGTGTGTACCCACCCTCAGTTTGTCCCCAGATGAGTTTGTAACTCTCCTGGTGTGTGTGTGTGTGCCCTCAGTTTGGCCCCAGCTGAGTTTTAACCCTCCTGGTGTGTGTGTAGGCACCCTCAGTTTGTCCCCAGCTGAGTTTTGACCCTGCTGCTGTGTTCCCTGCCCTCAGTCGATGCTGCGTGGCCGCGGGGGCTGTTACAAGCACACCTTCTATGGCATTGAGAGCCACCGCTGCATGGAGGCCACCCCCAGCCTGGCCTGTGCCAACAAGTGTGTCTTCTGCTGGAGGTAAGGCAGCCTTTGGGCAGGGTGGGGCTCTGGGGGACACAGCCAGCTGTTGCTGAGCCAGCTGTGCTGGGGGACACAGCCAGCTGTTCCTGAGCCAGCTGTGCTGGGGGAGCCTGGGCTGCCTGGCTTGGGTGAACCCCTGAGCAATGTCTTTGGAAATGGGATCATTTCCCTTATTGGAGGTACCTGCACTCCCACCATTGCTCTAAAGGAGTGAGAAGTGATCACTCAGTAGCTGATGCCTTCCTAGAATAGCAGCTGATAAATCCCAGAGTCGCTGAGGTAGGATTAGTGATTCAGGACCATCCAGTCCCACCCTGTCCCCATCCCCACCCTGTCCCCTCCTGCCAGGGACTTGTGCAGAGCCAGAAGAGCCCCCCCTGATCCCCCTTTCCATTAAAACATTGAGGGGGACACCCCACACCTGAATCACTGCAACACCCCCAGTCATAATCCCATCCCCAAGGGAGTCTGCCTCTCTCCATCCCTGCTCCCAGCTGCTCTCACTGGGGCTGTGTCTCTGTGGCTAAATTGCCTAAATGGAAATGTGCAAGTGAGCAAATCTTTTAATCAATTAGAGCAAGTGTGGGTTCGGAGCTCTGTGACACCTCCCTGCAGCACAGGCACCAGGCAGACCTGATCTGATGAGGGTCTTTGGCTCCGTGTCCAAAGCACAATCAATTAGTGTGGAGAGATGGAACAGCTAAATAAGATTTAAATTAATAGGGTTTATTACTTTTGCATCTGAGGAGGAGGCAAACCAGACAGAGTAAAGTATCCTGTGAATAAATTGGCTCGTATTTCTTCTGCTGTAATTTTAATGCTTATACCTGTGCTTGGAGTTTTCAGGTTGTGCTTGTAGACAGCAACTGAAGTTGTGTTCAGACACAAAATCAGTGGGTGGCCAAAAACCAGGCATCACAGTAAGCCCTGCAAAACACAGAGATTAAAAATTAATAATCTCTCATAGGAGAAGTACTTAAGGTATTTTAAAAATTAAGAAGAAACTGAAAACAAATATGTGGGTGGACAGAAGCACAGGACACTGAGAATCGCCTGCCTTTCAGGAGAGTCTGCTCTTAAAAAAGGAGCATCTCAGAGTTGGCATGAGCTTTTCAGCATGGGGCATCTTCCATCGTTAAGGTTCCAATTGAAGGAGAGTCACAGAATTATTTTGGTTGGAAAAGCCCTCTAATATCCCTGGGTCCAGTTGTTCCCCCAGTACTGCCAAGGCCACCAGACCCTGTCCTCAAGTGCCACATCCATGGGGCTTTTAAACCTCTCCACCACTGCCCTGTGACAACCCTTCCCATGAAGAAATTTCCATTAATATCCAGCCCTGGCACCCTGTGATCCTGGCAGCCAGTTTATCCAGCCTGCTCCAGGGTGGCTTTACCCATGCTAGGGAAAACATTTCATTCAGGTTCCACATCTCAGTCCTGGTCACTGCCCAGCCCAGGCTGGGCTCCTCCTGCTGCTCTCAGCATGTGCAGCAGAAAAGGTACAGTCAGGTTTCAGATTGTACCTGCAGGAACATTAAACAAGGTTGGCTTGTGCATTGGCCAAGCTTTTTTTGTGGTCTCCCTCTTCCTCCTCCCATAATTCCAGGGAATGGAATTCCAGGGATCTCTTTGGTGTGTCCTTTCCTGGTCGTGGCTGATGTTTAGCCCAGGTGGCAGGTGAGTTCTCCAGGTGGGTTCCAAGTGGCAGGGAGTGACTGTGCCCTGTTCCCTCAGGCACCACACGAACCCCGTGGGCACCGAGTGGCGCTGGAAGATGGACCAGCCCGAGGTGATCCTGCAGGAGGCCATTGACAAACACCAGAACATGATCAGGCAGTTCAAAGGTAACTTCTCCTCTGTCCCCACCCTGGTGCTCTTAGAGGATAACCAGCAGTGACATCTTCAGAGCAGGTGAGAATGTCCTGCTCCTTTGGGAAGGAGGCCTGAGGTTCAGGATATCAGGAAGAGGGGGAGAAGAAGCTGCTGTGGCACATTTAATGTTTTCTGAAATGAGTCTCATCTGCTGAGTGTGTGCTGCTGCCTGCAGGGAGTAGAGTGGAGTTGCCTCTGGTGCGTCCTGGTAGTTGTCAAATCCTTTCCCTTGGTGTGCACAGAGCCTTCCCCAGTGGTTAAAGCCAGCCTGGAGGATGAGGGATCCTGGCTCCTCTGGAAGAGTGAGGCCAGGTAGGAAGCAAAAGCAATCAGCTCTTACCTGATGGGAAATACACTGCTAGCCTTCATACCCAGCTTTGTGTTGGCCCTGGAACTTCTGGGCTGTCTTTGTCTCATTAATAATGAAACAGCAGCAAGCAGGGGATTTTGATTTTCAGGAATTATTCAGTACCTGTGGTTGTGACTGAAGCTGCAGTTTCCACAGCACCTCTGGAAAGCAGCTTGCTTCCCACAGCAATTCCCTGGGGCTATTCTGTGTCTGTAACTATAGAGAGGGCTGGGGTTTTATTTCCCAAATGTGATGATCTGGTTGCTGTGCCAAGGTCAGCTGTGTGTGCTGGCAGGGCTGGCCAGCTTGGCAGGACAGCTCCAGGGTTCTGCTCTCCCCAGCTGTCTGTGAGCAGCACAAATGGAGTGGAACAGCCATAAAACGTGCAAGATGAGCCCTGGCCTTGGCTGTCATTTTGGAAACACACCCATTCCATGGGCCACAGAAACTGGTGAGCTCATCTGGTGCTTTATTCATTCAACCCATTGCAGTAAAAGTGAGATTTCCTTTGCAGGAACAGAATTTTTGTGTCCTTTTATCCTTTAGGATACCCTGCAGGATAGCCCTCTATACTCTGTGTGCCTGTGGGTGATGATAAATCATCTTCTGCTTTAGTGTTACCACAGTTTGTGCTGGGTTTGGAGAGCACAGCCATTGCAGCCCCAGAGTTCTCTCGTGGGTAAATGATGGAGAGACACCTCACTGACAGGGAGCGAGGCTGGGAAGTTTATTTGATGGATACATTTTTCTGGGAAGCGACTTGGAAATCTCTGTGCCCTTGCAAAGGATGGAAACATAACTCAGCACTGGGAGAGTGGGAGTCTGATAATAAAGGGGAAAAAAACCAAAGAGAAATGCATGACCTGTCCTAGGAAATCCTTGGAGTAACCATGGATCAGCATGGATAGAGCAGGTCCCTCATGCCCCTGTCCCCCAGGCTCTTGTGGTGCTGCTCAAGGGTCACCAGAGTCAGCCCCAGCCTCCCCAGGGTGCTGTGCCAGCTGCTGCTGGCCTTTCCCAGGCTGCTGGAGCAGCTGCAATCAGCTTTTCCAAGGAGATGTGCTCTCTTGGGAGCTGATGGCAGGAGCAGAGCCCTGGGGATTCAGGAGAGTCCCTGCCCTCCTGGAATACAGCAGTCCTGGGCACTTTATCCCTGCCTGGCTGGTGATTTCTGTGCTTAAATGGTTGTGTACAAACCCACTCCCTCCTCTGCCTGGATGTGCCAGGTTTGGTGTAAAATGTTTCGGGAAAGTTCCACTCAAACTTTAGGGGATGTTGGCATTTTGTTCTTCTGCTTATAAAGCTGGCAAGGTAATTATGACAGTCCAGATGCAAAATGCTGAGAGAGAGAAATTAATTAATTCCAAAACTGACTTGCAGTAGTTTTAGGAATGTGAAATTTAGTCCTTTAATCTCAGCATGTGTTGGAGATGCTGCTTTCTTCTCCAAAAAAGCTCTCATTTAGTACTGTCAGGTTTCTATGGAATAACCATTAGTCCTGTCACTTCCTCAGGACAGCCTGGCTGCACTGAGCCCTGCTCTGATTCCAAACCAGCTTTGCTACGTGAGGCTGGAGCAATATCCACAAACACCTCTTTTATCTGGGCTTTGCAGCTGAGCTGTAATTTTCTGTATTGCAGCGTCGAGGCAGCCAGAGGGGAGCTGAGGACCTGGATTCACACTCCAGGCTTTGTTTTTTATCTTTAAAACAAACCAGCCCCCAATCTAAAGCCTCAGATAGGATTGGAGTCCATCAAGGCACGTCAGGGAAATGTGAAGTGACGGATTTGGAACAAAAGCTTGTTTGGAGGCAGCTGATTTCATCTGGGCTCCTGAGCACCTGGTCAGGTGTGGGTGGGCTGGAGGAGCATCCAGCTCTCCCTCCCCTGGGCATCAGGAGTGGGGCTCAGCTGGTGTTTTCACACGGATGCTGTGTTTGAGCTCTGCGTGTTTTCCCTTTCTGAAAGGTCTCTGCCTGTTCAGGACTGTGCCATGTGCTGCCTTTTCTTTTGATCACATCCTCTGTGGAGCTGTGTGTTCTGTGTTCCCAGTCTGGGCTCAGCCCCTCACTGTGCTGGGGAGCTGCTCTCTCTCTGGGGACCAGCAGCAGCTGAGCCATGGCTGAGCACACCTGCTTGGGCTGGCATGGAGCTGTCCTGTGTGTGTGTGTGTCTCAGCATTCAGCAGTGGACAGCTTGGCTCAAATGTTTAACCTTGGCTTTAACCAGGTGTTAGCAGCAAATGTCTGTCAGCAGTGCCCAGGGCACAGCCAGCCCCAGGCTCTGGGTGCTGCAGAGCTGCTCCCAGGCCCTGGCTGTGGCTTGGTGTCCCCTCTGCTTTGGGAGGCTCCAGCTGCTCTTCTCAGCCCTCCTTGTGCCAGGGTGTGTTTTGGATACAGGTGTTTGGGAGGGGGATTTGTTACAGAACCACAGAAGGGTTTGGGTTGGAAGGAACCTTAAAAATCATCTTGTTCCAACCCCTGCCGTGGGCAGGGCCACCTTCCCCCAGAGCAGGTTGCCCCATCCACTGCTGGTTCAAGGCTGTTGTTCCCTTTGCAGGCGTGTCAGGAGTGAAGGCAGCTCTCCTGGAGGAGGCCCTGGCAGTGAAGCACTGTGCCCTGTCCCTGGTGGGGGAGCCCATCATGTACCCACACATCAACAGCCTCGTCAGGCTCTTGCACCAGCACGGCATCTCCACCTTCCTGGTCACCAACGCTCAGTTCCCCGAGGAAATCAGGTAGGAGCTGCAGGAAATTCCTTCTAAACTTCCTGTGGAACATTAGTGTGCTGACCTGTGTCCTAATCCCGTTTAGTGCCCCCTCAGAGTCAGCTCAGCATGAGCACTGGCAGTGAAAAATCTCCCTCAGCAACTGATTTTAACCTCAATGTCCCCATGCTCCTTCTCATCCCTTTCTCCCCCTCAGTTTGATTTCCTTTTCTGTCCCTCCTAAACAAACACTGACTGCCTGTGGAATGAAGAGCTGGAATGTGGCACCTGTGAAGGTGTGGCAGGAGGGGAGCAGAGGTTTGTGCCTGGGGCAGGGAGAACTTCTGTCCTTCTGCCAGAGCAGGGCACTGAGCTCAGAGGTTGCCTCTTGGGGCTGATCTTTGTTCTGAGCCCAGAAGAGCAGCTGTAAAGCTCGACCCAAAGCTCTGTCCAGCCCAGCATCCCCAGGAGGATAAGGAGGGGGCACAAGCACATGTTCATCAGCAAAGTGGGATCCACTCAACCTCCCTCAGAGAGACTTTAATGAAATGTCCCAAACACTTTAATGAACTGTTTCAGAGTCTTTACAAAGGTAAAGAATCCCTTTTCCTGATGTTTTGGAGCATTCAGGCTGCTGTTTCCAAACTCTGAGGCGGTGTGGCAAGGAAGTGCAGCAGGTGGGGAAATGCAGCAGGTGGGGAAATGCAGCTCCTCACAATCCCAGCAGTGGAGAACAGCAGCAGATCCAGGCCTGGAGCTGTGGGAGCTGTGGGAGCTGAGGGCAGGGTGGCCTTGCTGTGTCACCCAGCCCATGCCAGCTCCTCTCAGTGCTCCTGGGACAGTTTCCTTTGCACTCCTCGTGCTCTGAACCTGGCACTGAGGGGGGAGCGCAGGCAGTTTGGGAGTGAGTAATTATACACTACAAAGGCATTCCAAATGATTGAATAATTGTGTAATCAAGTTACTTTAAGTCATGTATTATGTGCCTGGTAGATAGAAATTGCTCTTTCCTAAATATAGCAGTTTGAAAAGAGAGCACACACTATTTTGAAGCTGCACTTTTTGGATCTGCTGAATCTTTTTAAAAAGAAACAAAAAAGAAGGGGATAAAATGCTAGGCTTGCTGTCTTAAAAATTGCAACTGATCTTTGGCTCATCAAAGCAGATGATTTGCTTAATATGGGAACTGAAGTAGGCATCCAGCTCACTTCTGTGCTGTCAGCAGAGGAAGTGTCATCAAAAAGTTCATCCTGCAATAGGCAGGGTGACCTCTGGTGCAAGAGAGCTGAGAGGGACCTGGGACAAGGGATGGAGGGACAGGACACAGGGAATGGCTCCTAGTGCCAGAGGGCAGGGCTGGATGGGATTTTGGGCAGGAATTGTTCCCTGGCAGGGTGGGCAGGGGCTGGGATGGAATTGCCAGAGCAGCTGGGGCTGTCCCTGGATCCCTGGCAGTGCCCAAGGCCAGGCTGGACGGGGTTTGGAGCTCCTGGGACAGGGGAAGGTGTCCCTGCCATGGCAGGATGAGCTTTAAGGTCCCTCCCAACCCCTTCTGGGAGAGGGCAGCATGGCCTGGAGTGTTGCTGGATTCAGGACAGGGGCTCCAGGGTGTGCCCCCTGTGCCTTCCTCTCCTCCTCCTCCTCTCTTTGGGCTTCAGCTTCACCTGCCACAGGCTCACAATGAACTGGGGGAGGTTTTACACCAGGTGAGCTCCTACTGAACCCATACCTGGCTCCTGTCTCTGATCCATGGCTGTGAACAAACCCCCTCACGTGTGGGTTTGTGTTTATGATCAATAATAATACCAGTAATGAGCAGATGATTATTAATGCTCACCAGCAAATGCTCATTTTTGATGTTGCTGTTCCTGGTTCTCGTGGGCTCTGTCCTGCCTGCCTGGTGAAGCCACCTCAGGGCTGGAGGCCTGAAGTCAGTTTATTTGAGTGGCACAGCTCAGCTGAAGGTTTCAGCTCAGTTCTTTCTATCCAGATCCATGTGTAAATGCCATGGATTTGGTCTCCTGGATTTCATCTCAGGTGTCTGAACTAGCTTGGAAATTGACACCAAAAATCCATCCTGGTAGCCCAGGGCTGGATTTGCTGTTATCCTGCAGTGGAGCTGTGTCCCAGGAACAGCAGTGTTGTTCTCACTGCACCCATGGCTGCCCCCTCTCCTTGTTCCCCTGGGCAGAACGTGCCCAGCTCATCCAGGCTGGATTCCCAGCCCTGGGGACCATTCCTGTCTGGGGCTGAAACCCCTCCCTGGGATCACTTCTGCTTCCTTCATTTCCCCGTGCTGACAGGGGCTGGCTCCTGCCTGTCTCTAGCTTTGAGATGATTTTTCTCAGCCACTCTTTTGAGAAGCACCTGCTCCATCTTCACTGGGGCCCCTTTTAATTAAGCAAAGACAGCACTGAGTAAAGAAAGAGTTTGGCTGAGTGTGCCTGGAAACTGGGCACTTCAATCCACTTAGGCTCAGAACATTTGGTCATTTTGGAGTCTGTGGCTTTGGGCTGCCAGTCCAGACAAACTTGTTTACAAAACTGAGATTTTAACCTGAAATATTCAGTTTGTTCTGGATTATTTCACTCTGCTGTCTAAATGCACACACAGAGAATGTGTTGTGATGGTTGGCTGAGTGTCCACATTAAGTGGAATTTTCTGGACACAAAGAGCTCTGATCAGTCTCACTCTGGCCAGTTCTTGTCCCTAGGTCACCTTTGGGTGACAGTGTATTTTTAGGTGGCACTGTTTGGCAGCTGAGCAATAGCTTCTGACTTCTCATCATCTTCTCTAGAGGAGATGAAGCTGTGACTTCTCTGAAATGAAGCTGGGACTGGTGCCTGCTCCTTACAAACACACAGAGCACTCCCAGAATGCTGCCCCCAAATGCTGAGAGCTCTGTGGTGCTTTGGGCTGTGCTTGTGGATGCTGCAGCCCCTGGGGTGGGAGATGCCACAAAGGGTGGCTGTGTCACACTCCCTGCCTTCGTCACTCCTGCCAGTGGAAGGGTTTGTCTCCATCCTGGAGGGGTGTCCCCGTCCCTGGAGGTGGCACTCGGTGCCCTGGGCTGGTGACAAGGTGGGGATCAGACACAGGCTGGGCTTTTCCAGCCTCAGGGATCGTGGGATTCTGAGGGAGCTCCTTTCTAGGTTCTTCTCAGTCCCTTTGACCCTTTTGCCAATGTTGTTGCTGTGTTGTTGCTGCTTCTCCTTTCCTCCTTTGGCATTTATGGGAGGGGTCAGACTCCAGCGAGGCTCATCCCACAGCACAGGGGGTTTATCCCTTCAGGAGTTCCCAGTGTTGGCCTCCCAGCTGCTGGGACCAGAAGGGCTCTGTCCAGCATTCCTGTGGAAGAAGAGCCTTGGCAGCAGAAGGAAAACACCATGGTGGTTTGTGTGTGGGTTTATTTTCTGAACAGCTCTGAGATCCCTTCAAAAATGTCCCTGGTGATCCTGCTGCAGGCCAGGGGAGTTCAGCATGTCCAGCAGTGGGAACTGGCTGAATTTAATCACAGAATCCCTGAGGTTGGGAAATCCCTCCAGGATCATCCAGTCCCAGCTGTGCCCAATCCCCAAGAGATGAACTTTCCATGGAAATAGTGTCCAGTTCCTGTTCCTGCTTTTGTGGGAGAACACAAACTGCAGCAGCAGCTTTGTGACAGCAGCAATTCCCTTTTCCCTTTGCAGGAGGCTGGAGCCTGTGACCCAGCTCTATGTCAGTGTGGATGCCAGCACCAAGGAGAGCCTGAGGAGGATTGACAGACCCCTCTTCAAGGACTTCTGGCAGAGGTTTCTAGACAGCTTAAAGGCCCTGGCTGAAAAGGTACCCACTTAAGAATGGACTTTTAAATGGCTTTTAAATGTTTTCTTCCTTCCTTCTACATTTTGCTGGCTCACCACACCTTTTTTCTTCCGTCTCACCTTACCTGCTTCTACTTTCTGCAGAAGTGGAAGACGAGAGGCTTTAAGAGGGACCATGGAGTGGGTCCTGGTGTGTTGGGAATACACCAGGGAATTTCCATGGTTGGGGCTGTCAGGTGTGTGGAGTGCAGCAGGTTTGGGTGGTTTTGAATAAAAGGTGCTGTGAGGGATGAAGAGATTATCAAATAGTAGATTTCCTAACAAGGGGGTTACACTATAAGGAAAGCTGGAAATTCAGTTGTAAATCCCGTGTTCCTCTGCTCTGCTTCTCAGAGGCTCCCTTGAAATGGCAGTACCTAAAGGAAATGTGTGTGCTGGAGTTTGGTAGCCCTGTCACTCTCCTGTTGCAGAGAAATCTGCTTTTTTCTGGAAGATTTTCCCAAGCCAGGGGATCTGAGCACAGCAGCAGGGGAGCTGTGCCCTGTGTGTGTTGGACTCAGCTGAGCAGTGCCCTGGGCTGGTGTCAGCTCAGGCTCTGTGTGACTGCTGACTTCTGGAGTAATTAATGAAGCGCTCCTGGGCCCAGCAGCACAGGAATGGATGAGAACAGTGCCTCACAGGCATGTCTGCCTCTCTTGTTCCTGCTCCTGGGCTCTGATGGAAGCCAGGGCTGTGTTTACTGATCTGGCAGACGTTGTCACCTTACCTGCTGGGATGAACAGCCAAGACAGACTGTTGCCTTTGAATAATGAGCTTTTGTTGCAATAATGAGTTTTCCTGCCTTCTCAGATGACAGTGTTGGACCATTCTCTGCCAAATGAACTTAGATTAGTGGATCTGTGAGACTCAGAGGAATTGAGAGGCACTTTCTGCTGCAGAGGCATGTGGGCAGCAGGGTCAGATGCTTTGTGTGTGGAGGTACAGCACTCCTGTGCTAAACCTCAGGCCAAACTCTGAGGGTATTAAAATCAAGTGCAAACTAAATTCTCTGTGATCAGAGAAGTCTGTGGGAAGAAGGGGAGCTAAAATACTGAGGGCACAAAATACTGAAAAAGCCTTTTGGGAAATTGCTTTTGCCCACCAGTTATTTCCTGCTGCCTCTCTTGACCCTGAGTGTTCATTACTGGGAGAAGTTTCCTTGCAAACAATTGAAGGTGAAAGTATTGGCAAGTCTGTCCATACAGCTAAAAATACCCTGGTCAAGGTGAAGAGGAGAGGAGGAAGCAGCTCCACTAGCAGGTGCATTTTCTCCTCCAAGCAACTGCACTTTGAAGGGTCCTTGAAACACTGATAGCACAAGAGCCAATTAATGGTTGTTCCAGTTGGTGAAGCCCTGCTCTGGCAGCCCTGCTCATCTGCACGAGGCAGCATCACACATGGGGACAGCAGGAGCTCGTGGGGAAGCTGCTGGGAAGTGGAATGGGGATGCAGTGACCCAGTGTGACAAAGTACTCATGGATTTCTACACTGGGAAAAGAGCTGCATAGAGGATGGTGATGGACAGAGCAGCACGTGTCCTATTCATGGTTCACATCCCTTGGCAGCAGCTCTGAGGGGCCTTTTCACCTTCCTGGAGCCCCTGGGCCAGGCTGGAAGGGGCCCAGAGCGTCCCTGGTGTCACCTCCCTGCTCCAGCCCAGAGCACAGGGCACCGCAGGGTGTCCAGAGGGCTCGGGAATATCCCCGCTCAGGGAGACTCCAGCCCCTCCCTGGGCAGCCTGGGCAGGGCTGGGCAGTGCCCAGGGCACGAGTTGTGCCTCCTGTGCAGGGGGAATTGCTGGGCTCGGTCCCTGCCCGTGGCTCTGGTGCCACTGCTGGGCCCCTGAGCAGAGCCCGGGCTCTGCTGGGAGCCCTCCCTGCACACAGGGACAGCCAGGGCTGAGGCCCCTCTCAGCTGGGGCTCCTCTCCAGGCTGAGCAGCCCCAGCTCCCTCAGCCTTTCCTCCACAGGGAGATGCTCCAGGCCCTCCTCATCCTCACAGCCTGTGCTGGGCACAGGGGCAGGGTCCCTCCCTGACCTGCTGGGAATGCTCCTCCTGACTTGGGGTGAGCAAAGCAGCTCTTGAACGAGTGGCTGCTGGTCCATGGATGTCCGTGGGCTTGCTGAGCTCTGGGCTGAAGGTCCCTGCTGTCACTCGTGCTCTGAGGAACATCTTCCAGCCCTGGAGTGGCGTCACCTCCCGTGTCTGCAGCTCCCTGAGTCCCTCATGATGGATCCTGTCCCGTGCCCGGGCTGGCCGGGCAGGACTTGCTGTGCTGCCAGGGGCAGGCAGGGCTGAGCTGCTGGACCTGCAGCTGCCAATGTTCCCTCCAGCAGTCTGGAGCCATGCACGGAGCAGGAGGGAGCCCTGCAGGTTAAGGGGGTGCTGTGGCACTGCTGGCTGGTGATGGAGCAGAAGCTTGTCCTTCCTGTCCTTCCAGGAGGGTCACAAAGCAGAGGAAGCAGCTCAGTGGCACTGCCAGGAGCTCAGGCTGTGCCTTTGGACATCACACACAAAACTGCTTCAGATCTGCGATCTAACCTTGCCCTCACTCTTTCTCTGCTTCAAGGGGATTAGGATTTCCTGGAGAACCAGGGTCAGGGCTCCCTGGGAGAGGTGGAGCAGACACCTGGGTTTTTTCCCTTATTAAGAAAGATCAAGAAAGGAAATGGTTCCCTGTGCCTGTGCTAGGATATCACACACTGGCAATGCCTGGCTTTGCTGGATATTCCTTGCTGGAAGGTGCTAGGAATGGTTTATCCAGGGGAAGATACAAAAACATGAGATACAAAAACATCTCTCATTGCTGTCTCCTGGTCTGAATTTTCACACTGCTCACAGGTAGCTCCTGTTATATTCCTGGGTAATGAACAGACTGCTTTGATATTTAAACATTCCCAGCCTTGCATCTGCTGCTATTTACTTAACTCTTTTTGTTTTTCCCAACATTATCCTGTCTTCCCAGTTACCCTTGTCTTTGTGTGATTACAAACAGCATAAATAGATCAAGTTACATCCTCAGCAGGTTTTAGTGCTGATTATTATGTAACAAATGACAGGAACAATTGTTTTTATGAAAAGACATATTTGATTTGCAGGGAAATGATTTATGTGGCTCCTGAGGGAGGGGAGCTGTGTATGATGTGTCTGAGCTGAGGGGCTTTTTAAGGAGAATTTAAATGTAAAATCTGCAACAGATGTTAGAATCAGTAATCAATTTTGCCACTATAAATTTAGAAGAATTTGAGTTTTCTGCACAGTAAATGCTCTCACCAGCTGTGTTCTTGTTTTAATGGGATTGCTAATGAGACTTGTGGTGAAAGCCTTTGGCAATGCAGCCTGAGGAGTGTGACACAGGTATGATGTTAATATGGTTTTATTGCCTCTGAAATGCATCCTGTCCTTTCAGTGTCCTCACAGCAATCCAAACCAGGTTTCAGCAAGATGCTTGGCTGCTGAGGGAGTGAAATCTCATTTCTCTGGCTGTGCCAGTCCCTCCTGGTTTGCTTACAGGCGAGGAAGGGGGGAAATGTTCATGGCACGCTGCAGCCAAAGGGATGTGTGGCTCCAGCTGCTGCTGTCCTGGCCGTGCTGGGGAGCAGAGAGCGAGGCTGGGGAAAGGGAGAGCTCTCTGGCCACCCAGTGAGGCACAGGTATGGGTGCAATCTGTGTTCTCTCAGTCCAGGATCCCAAGTGAAGCCTCTCCTCTCATTCCTGCCTGGGCCTGGCTGTTTGCTCCTGGCCGTGGCTGCAGAGGGTGCCCAGTGCCACCCCTGTCCCCTGCCATGGCCTTGGGACATGGGAATAACAGGGAATAACTCCTCCTCCTCCTCCCCTTCCAGCTGTGCTCACTCCTTCCCTCCTCAGCCAGCAGACATTCTCCAGCCTGCCCAGTTTTTCTGCTGCTGAATGTGTAGGGAGCATTTGCAATTCTTACTTCCTGTTAAAGAGCATCTCTCCTTTGCCTTGAGCTCTTCTAGAAGCTGCCTGAGAGATGCCAGCCTTGGCTTTTAGGGAGCTTGATTCAAACCAGTCTTTGTTCCCCTTCCAAGTTATTTATTACCCAGCCACCAGCCAAGGGCTGTTCCCTTCCTGGACTTGGCTCTGGGTGCTCCCAGCTCCCCAGCAGCCTCCATGGCTTGGGAACATTTGGTCACATTTTCGTTCTCTGGTTGTGAACGAGAGCAGCTTTCATGGATGGAAGCCTGAACCTGTGTGTGTTTTTTATGGGAATTCTCCAGAAGGAAAAAACAACCCTAAAAATCTGCTTGTGGCAACAAGGAAAACTTGTTTGCTTTCAGCCCAGGTTTTATTTCAGCCCATAAAGCTGAGCTAACGGGGCTGAGGGCACAGACTGGGGCTGTGCAGGGCAGTGCACCGTGCTCGAGTAAATTCATTATCTCTGCAATTCTCTCCTCACTGCCCCATCACCAGCAGCTCTCACACGAGGAGTCAGGTGAGGAGCATTTCCTGGGTTCATGGAATCCATTCCTTTGCATTTGACATTTCAGGAAAGACAAGTTGAGAAAGCATCTGCAGGAGTGATGTGTTTGCTCATCTGGAGTGGGGAGGGCGTAACTTGGAAGCAGTGCAAGCAAGGAAAGGGATTTTCTGGGAACGTGGGGATGGTGTTCCATCACATTTCCACCACCACCGTCACATTTCCTAGGTTTGGGAGATGCAAAATCAGGAAGACATTGCTTTGGAGGGGGAGAAACCCTTTCCTGAGAGGTGTTTGTCATGGGCTGTGTGCAGGAGTGCGTGGACTGGAGTGCTGGATCCAGCATTGCATCCGTGCAGGCTTGCACTGACACACGGACACAGGGACAGATGGACACAGGGATACAGGGACACACGGACACAGGGACACAGGGACAGATGGACACAGGGACAGATGGACACAGGGACAGATGGACACAGGGACACATGGACAGAGGGACACATGGACACAGGGACACAGGGACACAGGGACAGATGGACACAGGGACACAGGGACACACGGACACAGGGACAGATGGACACAGGGACACACGGACACAGGGACAGATGACACAGGGACACACGGACACAGGGACACACGGACAGATGGACACAGGGACACATGGACACAGGGACACATGGACACAGGAACACATGGACACAGGGACACAGACACAGGGACACACAGACACAGGGACACACAGACACAGGGACAGATGGACACAGGGACAGATGGACACAGGGACACACGGACACAGGGACAGATGGACACAGGGACACAGGGACAGGGTGGCCAGGGCTCTTCAGTGCCATGTGTCTGATGAGTCTGATCTCCCCAGGGGGACCCTTGGGAGGTTCTCCTGCCCCAGGGTGAGACCCCTGTGCTTGGCTCCAAGGGGACTGGACCTGGTTTCGTTTGTTTGGAGCTGCAGGGCAGGATCCTGCAGCAGGAATGTGGCAGCAGAGCTCAGGGAATGGCTCAGGGAGCGAGGGAGTGATGAGCCCTGGAACTGGAGAGTTGATGATCCGTAATAAGTACAAATAATAGAAAACAACTGTTTACAAGTGTGTGTGTGTTTGCATCATTGCTTTTATGTCCCTCTAGCTCAGGGTTGGAATTTGTTTAACAATCCTGGGGACTCTGATCTCCCTCTGGGCTCTCTCAAGTCCAGCTTGCTGTGGAAGCAGCAGGATCTGAAGGCATTCCATGGGCACTGGCTGTCTAAAGGAATGATATCATTTGGGGTGTTGGAGTTTCAGGTATCCCCTGGGCAGGGTCCACAGGTGAAGCACACCTTGCACTGTGAATCCAGACACTCAGGATTTGAGTAAATCCTTTGCTGGGATTGTTATCATTCCCCTGCTCTGCTCCAGCACCTGCAGGGAGTTCTCTCAGCCCCAGCTCAAGCTCACCTATTTACCAGAATGGGCACTTAAAGTGTTCAAAGCTCATAATTGTTCTTCTTTCAGAGCCCAACTCTTGAATTAAGGCTTTACAAGAGCACTGGGTTTGCAAGGATTGCTTAATCAATAAGAGAAATTTATGTCAGACTCCTTGTTTACACTGCTCCTTGTGAAGTGAACTGGGCAGGATTTTCAGCAATCCTGGTGGGGCTTTCAGATCTATTTTTAGATTATTTGGACAAAACCCAGAAGAAAAATATAAATCATTTGCTTCACAGCCTGCAAGAGCGTTTTTTAACGAGGTAATTATGTTTTTATGGCAGCTTAATCTCTGCTTTCATCGCTGGAAGTTGCACTGCTGGTTTGTTATTTCCCAGGATAACTAATGTCACTATTGCCATAAATACAGTCACCCCTTCCCAGGCTGAGCTCCTGTCTGTGCCACCCTCACAGGAACAATTCCTTCCCAATATCCCATCTCAGCCTGCCCTCTGGCAGTGGGGAGCCATTCCCCCTGTCCTGGCACTCCAGACCCTTCTCCAAAATCCCTCCCCATCCTTCCTGTGGAATCCTTCAGGTGATGGGAGGCCACAGATGGGTCGCCACAGCCAGGTCATCCTGTGGTTACTCCCTCAATCCTTTGGTATTACAGGGTTATTTAAAATGCAGTTTATTCTCCTTTCCTGTATCCCCTATTGCTGAGCAAAACACGGCGATTTTGAGGAATATTCTTTCAGGCCCCTGGGAAATCTCAGTGGGAAGTTGTTTTCCTGGCTGAGATTTCCAGCTACAGAGCTCTGTGAGGAGGCATCCAAGTCTTTGGCTGGTATATAAATAACTGGGATGGCTTTAAGCTCCCGAGCAGCTGGCGGTGCTGTGGGGCAGGCTGGGCTCCAGCCCTGGATCCGGACTCACTCTGGGAGTGTTCAGCTCCTGCCTCAGCCCCAGCCTTTGCCTGAAGTGGGGCTGGCTTTGAGCTCGTTTGGAGCTGCTTTTCTCCCCCAATTCCTCTCTGCCTGTGCAAATGCCACTCTCAGGCTCTCTTGAGCTGCTCAGGGCTCAGGGATGGCACTGCCACATTCAGGGATGGCACAGCCACACTCAGGGATGGCACAGCCACGCTCAGGGATGGCACAGCCATGCTCAGGGCTCAGGGATGGCACTGCCACACTCAGGGATGGCACTGCCATGCTCAGGGCTCAGGGGTGGCACTGCCACACTCAGGGATGGCACAGCCACACTCAGGGCTGGCACTGCCACACTCAGGGATGGCACTGCCACGCTCAGGGATGGCACAGCCACACTCAGGGCTGGCACTGCCACACTCAGGGATGGCACTGCCACACTCAGGGATGGCACTGCCACGCTCAGGGCTCAGGGATGGCACTGCCACGCTCAGGGCTCAGGGATGGCACTGCCACACTCAGGGATGGCACAGCCATGCTCAGGGCTCAGGGATGGCACTGCCACACTCAGGGATGGCACTGCCATGCTCAGGGCTCAGGGGTGGCACTGCCACACTCAGGGATGGCACAGCCACGCTCAGGGATGGCACTGCCACACTCAGGGCTCAGGGATGGCACAGCCACGCTCAGGGATGGCACTGCCACACTCAGGGCTCAGGGATGGCACTGCCACACTCAGGGATGGCACTGCCACACTCAGGGATGGCACTGCCATGCTCAGGGCTCAGGGATGGGTACAGCCACGCTCAGGGATGGCACTGCCATGCTCAGGGATGGGTACAGCCATGCTCAGGGATGGCACTGCCACACTCAGGGATGGCACAGCCATGCTCAGGGCTCAGGGCTGGCACAGCCATGCTCAGGGATGGCACTGCCATGCTCAGGGCTCAGGGATGGCACTGCCACACTCAGGGATGGCACTGCCACACTCAGGGCTCAGGTCTGGCACAGCCCCTGCCATGGGGCAGAGCAGCTCTGGGGCAGGACAGGGCCCTGTCCCCAGGCATGTCTGGCAGGTCCCTGCTGCCACCACAGCTGCTGCTCCAACCTGGGCATGGAACAGGCACTGATCCTTCACAGCATCCCCTGCCAGCTGCTGCCCTGTGAAAATCACAGCAACTCGGGCAGGAATTGCTGGGGCTTTGCTGCTGCTGAGGGGTTTTTGCTCCCACTCCTGGCAGAGCTGTCCCTGTGCTGCAGAGCAGGCAGCAGCACCCCAGGCTCCTGCCCGTGCTTTCCCTGCCTGTTTGGAGTTAAACATCCACCCTTTCCTGGGAGAAAAAACCATCTCAGCCTGTTCAACAGCAAGCTTGAACGGGGTTTTGCTGCTGATTTGATAGGATCTGTTTTCGTGCTGTTCTATTTTAAGTCCCTTTGCATTGGGCTTCTTTTTCCCTGGGTATAAATTTTACATGATTCCTTGAAACTGCACTGGAAATATGGAAAAGGAAGAAATAATCTCTGGAATGTTGTTGGTGCTGATTTCCGAGGGTGTGTTAAAACTGAGTCCATAGAAAATGGATAAAAACCAGTCATGGTTTCGATTTACTTAAGAACAACATTTCCAGCTCTCAGAACAAAGCTGTTGCTGTGCTTTGTTTTATTTCTAGAGAATTTTCAATAATCTGATTAATTTCTGCTGAAGTGTGAAGCAATAAAATAGATCACAAGGAAGAACAGGAAGAGTGAGTGTGGAGGGGAGTGAAATTTGGGGGATTTTTCTCCTTGGTTTCCAGTCCTGATCCCTCATTCCTGTGCTTCACACATCAGCAGGGCTCTGCAGAGGCCGAGGGGCTTTTCTGGTATAAAATTCCAGCTTGGGAATTAGTGCTGATGAGTTCATCTCCCTGCAGGACTTTCTTGTTCTTTCCAGGCAGGATTTCAGAGCTGGGGGGACAACAGGGCAGTGCTGTTGGATGACAAAAAACCTGAGGCAGACCAAAAGACCAACTTTGCTGTTTTCCTAATTATTATTCAGGACAGTTTTCATCTTATCTTCAAGGCCTTGGAAGAACAAGGAATTTTGTATGGAGATCAGGCTTGGCTCCTCACAATAATTGTACTTCAGAGAGACAATTTTGCTTCTTACACATTTATATTAAAGCTGAAAGAATTAAAAACTGCTTTAAAGAGACTGCCTTGGGCTCCAGGTTCAAGACAAGATGCAGGACCAGTCCTCATCGTGTTGACATCACCTCGTAATTGTATTTTTCCTCAGTCCCTAATTAGTTTTTTCACCTGGTTCCCTCACAAGGAGCAGGAATGGCTTTTGCATGGAAAGTAGTATTAGGTTTGCTTTGGGGTTTATGTTTGTTTTTTTAATAAGTTTGGGGCTCTTTTTTAGAACTGTCCCAGTTTCTTTGGCATTAGCACTCAGCTCACAGTCATGGAATGGGTTGGAAGGACTTTAAAGAGCATCCCTTTGCACCTCCCAGCCATGGGCAGAGGTGCCTCCCACTCCATCTGTTTTAAAGGAAGTTTTTAAATCTCAGCTGAGAAAAACTGAGCACTCAAAGAGATATTTTTGTGCTTAAACACACCTGAAGTGTCCAGGGCCAGGCTGGACGGGGCTGGGAGCACCTCGGGATGGTGCCCGTGGCAGGAGTGGAATGAGATGCACTTTAACATCCCCCAGCTGAAATCATTCCAGGATTCTGTGATCTGCAGAGCTGGATTTGGGAGAGGCAGGAGTGGTTCCCAGTCCTTTCAGGGGGGCTCTGTCTCTGGGCTGAACTGGAGGGCTTTGGGAAGCTGTGGAATCTGGGGGGTGTTGGGATCTGAGATTTCCTCGGGCTGTGTTTTGGATCTTTCCTCCCTGGTGAGGTTTCTGCATAAAGCAGCTCCTTATCGGCTGTGGGGAAGAGATTTTGGCTGCAGGGGTTTTTTCCCCATCCGAATCCCTGGGACAAGTCATTTCCAAGTGTGAAAATTGCTTTGATGTCTTTATTCAGCGCTGGTTCTCTCAGGAGCCGGGCAGGAGCTGGGATGGGGCAGCTCTGGGGCTGCACTCGCTGCCCCTTCCTGGGCTGGGTCCTGCATGACCAGAGCAGCTCCTGCCAGCTCAGGAGCTCTCACCATGTGTCATGGGGGGAGTTTGCCACCTGGAGCCTTTCCTTGAAGAGAGGAAGAAAATCCTGATGAAAGGAGCTGCCTTTGAAGTGGTTACTGCTCCTCATCCAGTGCTGGCAAAGGGGTGTGAAGCTGTGTGAAACAAAGGGCAGGTTCTGTTTGGAGTTTGCACCATCATTTCCTCCCCCAAAAAGTGCTTTTTCCATCCAGCTGTGCTGTGTTTCTGTTGAGATTCATTAGTTGCAAAAATAGGGATTTCTGTGGAGGAGTCTCTGGGTGAAACGGCAATAAAATAATTCTTTCTGTACCTAAGAAATGCATGTAAGTGTTCAGGATACCTGAGCCTAAGCCAGCAGCTGGAACAAAAATCTGGGTGTAATTCTATTTACTTCCAAACAGGGGAACATTACTCTGCCTGAAGGAAGGAGTGAGTGCAAGTGACAGGATCCAAGGTGAGGGCCTTGGAGACGCTTCCCTGCTCCCTTGGAGAAGGGAGATGCTCCCCTTCCCTCTTCCTCCTGGGATCACACCTGGGCTGCTTCATGAAGAATAATTACATTTGATCTAGGAAAAGATTCATGTTGAGGAGGAGGGAATTAAAAAGAAATGATAAAAAAGGAGCAGCCCCAATCCCTCGTGGTTGTTGGAGTGGGAAGGGAGCACTTTGTCACGGTGACACCGAGTCCTGTGTTGAGGTGTCCTGGGCTGGGCTTGGCCAGAGCTGTTCCTTTGTGGCTGGGCCAGCAGCAGAGGGTGCACAGGCAGCAGGGAGCCACTGGAAGCTGTGTCAGGCCGAGGGGGATGTGAGGATGGTGTCCAGGGACAGTGCAGCAGGCTGCAGAGCCTCTGCTCCAGCCTGGGCACCGGCAGCTGGGACATGCCTGGGACATTTCTGCCCCTCGCTGCCAGGCTGCTCTGGGCACACAGGGATGAAGCAGCCCCACGCCCATCTGATGGGCTGTTCTCACAACAACTCCTCTTCCTCTGTGTTCTCCTCATGTCTGGAGTGGAGCAACAGCTGCTTTTCCTGGAAACACGGAGTGTGGAGCATCCCAGGCTGCTTTTATAGCCTGATGCTTTAGATCGTTAAATTCTCACAGCTTAAGCTCTTTATTTCTTGTTTTGCTGTGCTTATGAGAGGATCTCCTGGGGCCCTATTGTACAACAAATACAAATAATCCATGAATAAAACAGGCTGGCTGTTTGTACTGCTGGCAGTCTGCAAGGATTGCTCCCAGATAACGTTTGGGATATTACTCATTTTGATCTGTGCCTTCCACCAGCGTTTCTCTGCTCAACAACACTGCAGAGATGTTGCCCTCTGGAAAGAGGCTTCTCCACATTAATTTCTGATTTTTCTACCTGTTTGCTGTCTGCCTTTGGCAGAGTTTGTTTCCTTCCCTGCTTTCCCTGCCCAGCCCTGGTGAGTTCACGCAGGTTTTGGGATGGTTCAGCTGTTGGAGTGTGCACACACAGAGGCTGCAGTTACTCCCTGTCAGTTCTGCCCCGGGGGGAGAAGCCCTTTAAATTCACTCACAGCACGTTTAGTTTTATGAAGTCCTTGACCTTAAACTTCTAAATGAGCTGGGATGTGAAGTGGAGAGTAGTAAAATGAGATTTAAATGGGAGGAAGCCCCACTTCCCTGCCTGGGCAGATGTGCTGCCCTCTCTGGGGCTGCTGTGAGATGGGAGCAGTTATGTTGGATACAGACTGGTATTTACTGGTGCCCTGAAGCTGCTGTTCCCCACTGGGAGCTGCCCTGTGGGGAGCCAGTTCTCATTAATTGGTGTCTGATCATCACACAGGACTGATGGGGTGTGTGCACTGCACACTTTGCTCCTTAGATCTTTTCCCTCTGCTTTCTTCTTCCCCTGCTATGTGCAAACAACGTGTTCATTTTTCTGTATTAGCTCCTCTACTGCTCTTCTCTCTTCAGTAATTAACAGTTGATTTCCTACTTGTCTCTTGACCTTTCTTTTGCCAATCCATTCAAATCACAAGAATTGCTTGTTCTTCAAATCTCTGCTTAAATGCCATGGGTAGAGGTCTGCTGGTTTAGTTCTTGCCATATTTAGAAGAAGGTGCTCCTGGTGTTCATTTGTTTCTCCTCTTGTTATTTCACAGTAAATAACCTGGGAGGTTTCCATAACAAATTGGTGTAGAAGTTTTCCCCCTGTGGAGCACACAGAAATGGGTGGTAGGTGGGTGATCCCTTGATTTTTATATGGAGGGCAGAATTCACTGGGGTGGCAGTCAGAGCCTCTGCAGGACTGAGGTGAGCATTGCCAGCTCTCCCAGCAGAGCTGCTCCATCCCTCTGATCCCCCTGTGACTCCTCTGGGCTCCTCCAGCAGCTCCAGGTGCTGGCCCAGGGCTGGGGCAGCTCTGCAGGTGGGGTCTCACCTGAGCACAGGGGCACAATCCCAGTCCCTTTGCCACGCTGGGCTCAGCATTTACATTTTCCAGTCCACAGTGTGCAGGGACAGCAAAGGAGTTAATCCAAACTGCAGATTTGCCAGAAAATTGCTCTATAAATAAAAATAAATTCCAAAAATAAGTGAAATAAAACATCAGTAGAAGATGAAGGGGAGGGGAAGGATGGAAACAAGCGGATGTGAGGAGTGGATTTGTTCCATGGCCAAGTGCTTGTGTTGAGAGGCCTTTTGTCACTGGTGACTCCTTTGGAGAGCAGCCCTTAGAGGACAAACAAGAATAACTCCAAGCAGAGAAGTGCTGGGAGTGCTGGCTGCCACCTTCCCAGGAGGAACTTGGATCTGGGAATTTTCTCCACAAGTCCCTGGCAGGAGGGGACAACTGGAACAGGGACAGGAGGAGAGGGAACGGCCTCAGGCTGGGCCAGGGGAGGCTCAGGGTGCATTTTGGGGAAAATTTCTCAAGGAAAGGTTGTCAAACGCAGGAACAGGCTGTGCAGGGAGGTGCTGGAGGGGATTCACAGCCCTGTGGATGTGGCACTTGGGGACATGGGGCAGGGGTGGCCTTGGCAGTGCTGGCTCAAGGCTGGACTTGATATTTTGAGGGCTTTTCTAACATAAATCATTCCATGTTTCTGTGAGAGTCCCCAGGGCTGGACCTGGAGGCACTAAAACACCTGGAATTGATGGGGAGGTTTCATGCCTGGGGAAGCAAATCCAACAGAGAGACATTTCCTGCTTTTTTTGCCATTAAGTTAAACTGCCCAAAGTGCCAGGGATGCGAGGTGTGGCACAGGGAGGATTTGTGTGGCTCAGCCCAGGTGCTGCAGGGCAGATTTCCTGAAGGAGCTGCTTTGGGTCTGGCTTGGTTCGATCTCTGAGTTGGTGGAATAAAAGAATTATTTGATTTCTTTTTCCTGTTAGAATCTGTGTGCAAGGCTGGAACATCTTCCCTGGCTCAGAATGGGATGTCAGTGGGATTTTTCCTTTGTTCCTGGCTCAGAATGGGATGTTAATGGGATTTGTCCTTTGTTCCAGCAACAACGCACTGTTTATAGGCTGACCCTGGTGAAAGCTTGGAATGTGGATGAGCTGAAAGCTTATGCTGACCTGATATCCCTCGGGAAACCAGACTTCGTTGAGGTCAAGGTGAGCTGCATGGAGCTGTTTCCATTTTTCCAGCAATATTTCCCATTGTTTTGTCCCCATTTTCCCCTGCCTTATGTCTAAACTTCCTGAGTAAGTAAAATTCTTCCAAAGTGATGCACAAGAAACTTCTTCTTTGCTTTTAATATTTCTGAACAATAATTGGTCAAAAGCCAAGGAGCAGGTGGTGCTCAAAGCCAAGCAACAAAGAGTGGTGAGGAGATTCTGCAGAGCTCTGCCCAACAATGGGGCTGAGCTTGGGGATTTTCTGGTTGAAGACCTGGGATAAAGAATGTCCATTTCAGATGAAGGGAGCTAATCCAGTGTTGCTCCAGAGAGGCTCACGGGGTGAATGGAGAGAGATTTAGATTTTTGCAGGGCTTAATCCTTGTTCTTATTTCCATGAGTGCCTCACAGTGCTGTAACTCTGTGGGACCCCATTCTCCCACTTAAGCCAATAGTAAAGGGAGACTCAGTCATTAAAAATGCATCAAATAGATTTATTGCCTTAATCTGTTCTAATGCCAGCATGTCACTGTCACACTTGTAAGAGCTGAGGGTTGTATTTAAGGTCTGGAACGTGCCAGAACTCCATTTCTTACCATGGTGTCCTCTTTGTGTTCCTGAAGGCAGAGGTTTGTTTGATGTGCAGTATTTTTGTGTCCAGGGAAGGGGCTGGAGCCCCAGGAGCAGCTGAGGGAGCTGGGATCAAAGGCTGGGTCTTGTGTTTTGAGTTCAGCTTTCCCAGGAGGAGTTGCTTCCACGTGCAGGGAATCCCTGCAGATTTCCAGGCAGTGCAGCTCCTCTTGGCCCTCAGCTGCTGGGAGCTGCTGGGGCTGTGCTGCACCACCAAGCACCTCCAGCCTCCCTGCAGCCCCGAGTGACACACAGGACTGATGGCCTGTGTTAAACCAGCTCAAAAATGATGATTGAGAGCAGCCAAGGAGCTGAATCCTGGCTGAGTCCAGTGCAGCAGGAGCAGACGTGTGTGAGGCCCTGTGGCTGTCGTTTGGGGAGTGCTGCTGCTCGGCTCCAGCGCCTTTTCATTGCAGAGACGGCAATCAACGTGGCATTGAGGCTTTTGAGATTTGTCTGGGGTCATGGCTGCCCCAGATTTTAAACAGTGTCTCTGCCACTCAGCAGCTTGGCCCACACTTTGTTCTCCGTTAATTCGCATGAGCCTCAATTAAATTTATAATTTGTGTGCTTGGAGTGAAGAGAATTGTTTTGTTCAGTAATTAAATTGGGAAGTCTGGAGTGTGAGTGGAGAAACAAAGCACTGTCAGCTGTGGTTGTTTCCTTCAGAGCCCTGGGGACTGAAAGGATTGCTGGCTGGCTGCATCCTGGGGCAGGAGCCAGGTCCTGGGGGCAGGAATGTGCTTCCCTTGCTTCCCACAGCACCAGCAGCCACCCTGGAACAGGGCTCTGGTTAATCCAGTTGTGCTCACTCAGCTCCATTCCAGCCGAAAATCAGCCCTGGGCCCAGCCCTGGGCCAGCACCTGGAGCTGCTGGAGGAGCCCAGAGGAGTCACAGGGGGATCAGAGGGATGGAGCAGCTCTGCTGGGAGAGCTGGCAGTGCTCACCTGGGGAGGAGAAGCTTTGGGGTCAGCTCAGGGTGACCTTCCAGGACCTGAAGGAGATGCAGGAAAGATGGGGAGAGACTTTGGACAGGAGCCTGGAGTGACAGGAGCCAGGGAATGGCTCCCAGTGGCAGAGGGCAAGAATGGATGGGATTTTGGGCAGGAATTGTTCCCTGGCAGGGTGGGCAGGCCCTGGCACAGGTGCCCAGAGCAGCCCCTGGATCCCTGGCAGTGCCCAAGGCCAGGCTGGACAGGGCTGGGAGCTCCTGGGACAGGGGAAGGTGTCCCTGCCATGGCTGGGGTGGCACTGAATGGGCTTTAAGGTCCTTTCCAACCTGTTCCATGATTCCATGATGCTCTGAAATCCAGAGCATGCCCTGCACAGTTGCTCTGGATTCATCCTGGCAGAACCTGGAGGAGCTGGGATGCTTTTCAAAGGCTTCTGCATTTCAAGGTACTTGGCCAGAGCTCTGTGGATTAGGCTGCTCAAAGCACCCTTATTAAGCAGGTAATTAAGAGGCAGCATCGTTGCTGTTCCTGCCGAAGGGAGGTTGGGGAGAGAGCTCTGGGTGAACAATGGGATCCTTTCCTTTTTAATTCTTGATGTCTTAATAACTGTCTTCATGTATTACTGCAAAGCAGAACGTGACCGCCCTCATCAGCTCCGCATGGGTTTTAAGTGCTATCAGCTGTTAATTAACTCCAGTTTGAAGAAGTTGGGGAAGTTGAAAGCTGCTTTCCTTTGGTGTGCTGGAAGCTGATTCCCATTGATTTGTGCTGGGAATTAATCAGCCAGCCAAGCACTCACTTATTCCATTTGCCTCTGTGCTTTCTTTCCTTGTAAACGATATCTTTGTAGTTTACTGAGACCATGAATCATGTTGGAGCTTCTGAAGAATTTTCCCCCTCTGTACTCATACATTTTTCATGCTGCTCAAATCATAATCTGGATAATGAGTGTGGGGAGAATATTGCTGTGTGTCTCCAAACCCCTGATTTGCGTAGCTGCCTGCTCTGATATAACACTGACTAATAGAGAACGAACATGTTTAAACTTCGGCTTCAGACTCACAGAGCTGGGCTAGAAAAGCCTGAATGTTCATCTCTGGTGAGCACTCCCTGCCTTGTGCCCTGCCAGTCCTCCCCCAGGCTGCCTCTGAGTTCTGGAGCCTGGGCAGATTAATGGGGAGAGTCCCTCATAAATTTATGGGTGAGAAAGGAATTGCTTCCAGAACTTGTGCAGTTCCCCATTAGCTGCTCCTCCTGAGGCGCTGTGTGTGCACTGTGCTCTGCTTGAAGGTGTTGGCAGAGATGTGTCTGCACATTCCATGTGCAGGGAGATGCAGGTGGATCAGGATTGGGAGCGGGTGCCGTGGCCATGCCACACATGGACCTGGATGCAAATCCCATTTAAAATAGGTCACAATGTTCTTCCCAGGGGATAAACCACGAGCAGGCCAGACACAGCCATCCATAAAACTGTGTTGTAAAGGCTGCTGCTTGATGGGATTTTATGTCTGGAATAAAAGAGCTCAGCCTGTGAGCAGAGGGGCTGGAGGCAGGCAGGGGAGCCTTGGCTGTGTGGGGACAGAGGGACACGTGTCCTGCTCCGGGCTCTCTGTGGGGGTGGGATGGCAGCTGGAGCAGGAGCCCCATTTCCCTCAACACCCTGGGGTCTGCAGGGGAGCTGTCCTTGAGTGATGTCAGTTCTGGGGTGCCTCCAGAACACGACCCAAGAGCTGCTTCCCAAAGCCCCAGTGTTGCTGCCTGGTCCCAGCAGGGAGGGGCTGAGCTCTGTGCCCAGGGCTGCTCCTGCTCACCTCCATGGTGGGTCCGGCCCAGCCAGGGACCTGCTGCATTTGGGAACAGATTCTGGAGCACAGGGCAGAAATAACAGCCTGGGCTGGGGAGGAGGAGGAGGTCCAGAGCTCGTTCTCCCTGTGGCACATGGGCAGATCTCTGGGAGCACCCCACTGACGTGGCACTGGTTGTCCATGAGACTCTTCCAGACCTGTCACCTTCCCTGCCCCAGTGACCGTCCCCAAGGTCCCTGGTCACTCAGGAGCATCCCCCCTGTGTGTCCTGTCAAAGCAGCTTTCCAGGGTTAGCTGCAGCCTGTGTCACTGCTGGGGACACGTGGCACAGAGCCCTGGGGAGGTGTCACTGCGGGAGGGACCCATTTTTGGTGCCATCTCTGAGCTGTGGCCTCGCCGCGGGGTCCGGTGTGAGGGGCAGGGGTGGGGAGGCCTGAGCTGACTGTCCCGTTTCCCTGTGTCCCCAGGGTGTCACCTACTGCGGGGAGAGCCCTGCCAGCAGCCTGAGCATGGCCAACGTGCCGTGGCACGGGGAGGTGCTGAGCTTCGTGCAGGAGCTGGCGCGGCTGCTCCCGGATTACGGCATCGCCTGCGAGCACGAGCACTCCAACTGCCTGCTGCTGGCCCACTGCAAGGTGAGCATCCTGCCCTGCCTGCAGCCTCCTCCAGTCAGCTGCAATTGGAATTGGGCAGGCTGGAAAAGCCCTGGGGGCTCTCTGTATCCAGCCCAGCACTGCCAAGGCCACCCCTGCCCATGTCCCCAAGTGCCACAAGCACACCCGTGTTAAACCTCTCCAGGGGGTGGCTGGGGACTCCACCCTGCCCTGGGCAGCTGTGCCAGGGCTGGGCAGCCCTTTCCATGGAGAAATTTCCCTAAAATGCACCAAACCTCCCCTGGCTCAGCCTGAGGCCGTTCCCTCTCCTCCTGTCCCTGTTCCCTGGGATAAGATCCCAAATCCCCCCCTGGCTGTCCCCTCCTGCCAGGGACTTGTGCAGAGCCACAAGAGCCCCCTGAGCCTCCTTTGCTCCAGCCTGAGCCCCTTCCCAGCTCCCTCAGCCCCTCCTGGGCTCCAGCCCCTTCCCAGCTCCCTCAGGGATTCTCCAGACCCTTCCCAGCTCCCTCAGGAATTCTCCAGCCCCTTCCCAGCTCCCTTCCCTGCCCTGGGCACGCTCCAGCCCCTCAGGGTCTGTCTTGTCCTGACAGCATCACTGGGCAACCTCTGCCAGGGCCTCACCTCCCTCACAGTTAAAAATACTTCTCATATCCAGTGTAAACCAACCCTGCTGCTGTTTAAATCCATCAGCCCTTGCAACAGGTCCTGCTGGAAAGGTTTGTCACCATCTTCCCTTCAAGTACTGGAAGGGAAATGAAATGAAATACAAGTGAAATGCAATAATAAAAAAAAAATCATTTTAAAGGATGCAGGAAATTAAAATTAATGAGTACATATTTGCTTTCTGAGCTTCAGAAAAGATTAATAAAAGGACTGCAGAAAAAGATAATAATGTGCCCTCTGGGCACCTGATGAAATTGTAGATTCCTGGAATGCTTTGGGTTGGAAGGGCCTTAAAGCCCATCCTATTCCATGGCAGGGACACTTCCCCTGTCCCAGGAGCTCCAAACCCCGTCCAGCCTGGCCTTGGGCACTGCCAGGGATCCAGGGACAGCCCCAGCTGCTCTGCCCACCCTGCCAGGGAGGAATTTCTCCTGAATATCCAATCTAAACCTACCCTGGAATCTGCAGAGGGAGCAGCTGGGAAGGAGCAGAGAAAAGCAGGACACCTGGCACTGGTTGTGTTTGATCTCACCTTAAATTGGCTTTATTTACAGTCTCACTCCTGGCTGTTGCCACTGGCAACTGTTCCTGAGAAAGTAAAATCTCCTTTTGCATTGTAAGGTCCAGGAAAGCAAACAAACAGATTGCAGAAATCTTCTTGAGACAGAATTTAAGCAACACCATTAGCAAGGAGAATAAATTGGTACCTGCCCAGGAGGAATTCAACAGCTGCTTCTCCTTCCAGAGCCATTAGCAGAGGGTGTCTGTGTGAAACAATCTGTCCTCCGTGCTAAAATAGCTAATAAAAAATAAATTTATTTCCATTAGGGTTTAATTTTTGGATTTCAGGCTCTAGTGAAGAATAAAATCTGTCAGTGCCTATTATTTGCAGGAAAACCTGTGCTCTGGGATTGATCAAACCAGAGTGAGTAATTGCAAAATCAAAGGGGTCTTTAAAAAATTAAGGAGTGGCAGGAAGAGTGTAATAAAAATCATTAAGAAATGTGATTTATTTCACTGTGTTTTCCTAGGTGTGAGTTTGGAGGTGTTCAAACAATGCTCCTGATAAATTCAATGCTGCCATTGAATGCCAGCCTGTAGGAAAGAGTCTGGGAATGTCAGGAATAATTCATCCTGCTGAGATGGATGGGACTCACTGACTGGCACCTGCTTGTGATGAGTGGCAGTCCAGGACTCGAGCTCTGAAGTCTCTTAAGGGCAGGGATTTAGGGAGAAAAGGGATTTTAAGGAGAGCAAACTGCAGGTTTTATGTCTGGTGTTATTTCTCTCTCTGGAGGTCACGGGGTGGCACTGAGGTGGGAACTGGGGCACTTTGCTGGATCCTCTGCTTTGGGCTTTGCCCTTTAATTTGCGGAGTGTTCATGGATCAGACGTGGAGGGGACAGAGTTTGATGAGAGGTGTGACATTGTCACCTCCCCACCCTGCAGAGCCTGGATCCTCCTGGGGATCAGGAGTTTTCCTCTACAGGTGACACCATCTCTCCTCTGCCATCGCTTTCCTGGTGGCCTCACACACATCCCCACCTCAGCACAAGAAAAATGAGCCCTGTGCACCTTGATTTATGCCAGGACAGGTTTGCCAGTGCTGTGACTCTGCAGTGTCCCCTCCTGGCTCCAGGGACGCGCTGTGATTCCCCGGGCAGGGATGGAGGAGCATCAGCCATGGCTGATTGCAGAGTTTCAGCCTGTCAGCAGTTTTCACAACCAAAAAAGCTTTTAGCTCTTGGGCACAAAGTCAAGTGCCATTTGAAATGCACAGCCATCAAGTTTGGGGGGAAAAAAATCCACAAAATCCAAGGAGCCGGTCTGTTTTCCCTCTTTTTTTGGATGAAATGCGTAATAAGCTCTTAACTGAGATAAATCCTAATTGAGGCTTCAGCCAAGGCTGGGGCTAAATGAGCAGAGCAGGTCTGGGAGACAAATGCAGCTCCAGCTTGTCAAAGTGAGCCATTCTTCACATGGGAAGAGGATTTGTGTCATTAAACCTCTTCATCTCCCCCGTTCCCAAACCCAGCCCTCCTGCCCCTGTCCCTGTCACCCAAATCCATCCCAAGGCCTTGGCACGTGCCTCTGGTGCTTCTCCTGGGCCATTGTCACATGTCCTGGAGTCCCAGCTCAGGGTTGGGATGACCTTGGCCCCTCCTCGAGGGTTGGAGGCACCTCAAAACCCACCCAGTGCCACCCCAGCCATGGCAGGGACACCTTCCCCTGTCCCAGGAGCTCCAAACCCCGTCCAGCCTGGCCTTGGGCACTGCCAGGGATCCAGGGACAGCCCCAGCTGCTCTGGCAATTCCATCCCAGCCCCTGCCCACCCTGCCAGGGAACAATTCCTGCCCAAAATCCCATCCAGCCCTGCCCTCTGGCACTGGGAGCCATTCCCTGGCTCCTGTCCCTCCATCCCTTGTCCCCAGTCCCTCTCCAGCTCTCCTGGAGCCCCTCCAGGCTCTGCAAGGGGCTCTGAGGTGTCCCTGGAGCTTCTCCTGTCCCCCAGCTCTGCCAGCCTGGCTCCAGAGCAGAGGGGCTCCAGCTGGGGGTCCCTGTTCATCCCCACCCAGCAGCTCTCAGCACTCCCTGGCTTTGGTGCTCCCTCAGTGTCCCTTTGCTGTTCCAGTTCCAGGTGGATGGCGAGTGGAGGACCTGGATCGACTACGGCCGATTCCAGGAGCTGGTGAGGGAGCACGAGCGGAGCGGCGGCTCCAGGACCTTCACAGCGGCCGAGTACACGGCCAGGACTCCTCCCTGGGCCCTCTTTGGGGCCAGGGAACGGGGATTCGACCCCTCACACGTGAGATTCCAGCGGAAGAACAAGGCAGGGAACATCTCGGGCTGCTGAGGCTCACCCTGAGCCTCCCAGGATTCTGCTTTGGGCTGGCACCGATTTCAGATCCACCCACCTGGATTATCCTGGTGTTTGAGGAGAGGGTCAAGCCTGGATTTAAGCCTTCCTTCCTGTTTTCAGGTCTTCCTGGATGAAAATACTGATAATGTTGTTATCTCAGGACAAATCAGGCCTGGTTCAGCAGCAGTGGGGAGGGGGCAGTGCTGGGTGCTCCTCAGGGGGGAATGTTTGGAGTGGGATGTGGGGCCCGAGGGTTCCTTGGGCTCCTGTGCAAGGAGAGCCTGGCAGCAAAACATTCCACAGCCCTGAGGAGAAATGCCAGGAGATTTCAGCCCCACAAGGTGGGATCGGGGCAGGAGGGGCTACAGCCAAACCTGGATCCAGAACCTGATCCCTGCTGGGAGCATCATTTTAGGGACTTTGTTCAGTTAAACCCTGGTACCATTTCCTGTAAAAACCCCAGTCCCAAGGAGCCAAAACTTGGGAATGTTGTAACCTATGGATGCCAGCTTGTGATACCTCTCCAAGTGCCTTCCAACCTCATGGCTTTGGGAATGAGGTTTAATGAGCTTACCCCACTCCCAGCAGCCCTGAACAACAGCTCCAGTCCTCCAGAGCCCTGGCAGGCTCCAGCTGGGAGTGCCCAGTGTCCAGCTGGGAGTGCCCAGTGTCCAAACTGGGAGTGCCCAGTGTCCAGCTGGGAGTGCCCAGTGTCCAGCTGGGAGTGCCCAGTGTCCAGCTGGGAGTGCCCAGTGTCCAGCTGGGAGTGCCCAGTGTCCAGCTGGGAATGTCCAGTGTCCAGCTGGGAGTGCCCAGTGTCCAAACTGGGAGTGCCCAGTGTCCAGCTGGGAGTGCCCAGTGCTGTAGATGGAGCATCCCTGGGACAGGGGTTCCATTTCTTTTTACAAGCAGCCTCTTTTCTTCAGCTGCACCAAGAGTTTGTAAAGCAGGAGGGAAATAAAGGAGTTTTGCCTCTGGTGTGTGGCTGCTGAGCAGGGTGTGTCAGGGAGGGTGGGAGGTTGAGTGAAGGAGATGAGGAGCAGCAGTGTTCCCCAAGAGCTCCTTCCTGACAGATGAGGGCTGGAAGGGGGAGCGTTGGGTGGGTCCCTGGGTGGTGGATGGTGGCTGCTTCTCCCCAGTGTGTTTTTGAAAAATCCCAGAATCCTGGGGTGGGCTGGAGGAACCTTTGAGCCCCTCGTGTTCCACCTCTGCCACGTGAATCCGCTGTCACCGCTCGGGACCAGCACAAGTCACTGGAACTCCAGCCCATTCCTGGAGCTGTTGATGTGGCTCAGGAGGTTCCCAGCCCGTTCCTGGAGCTGTTGATGTGGCTCAGGAGGTTCCCAGCCCATTCCTGGAGCTGTTGATGTGGCTCAGGAGGTTCCCAGCCCGTTTCTGGAGCTGTTGATGTGGCTCAGGAGGTTCCCAGCCCGTTTCTGGAGGTGCTGATGTGGCTCAGGAGGTTCCCAGCCCGTTTCTGGAGGTGCTGATGTGGCTCAGGGGGCTCAGGGGGTTCCCAGCCCATTCCTGGAGCTGTTGATGTGGCTCAGGAGGTTCCCAGCCCATTCCTGGAGCTGTTGATGTGGCTCAGGAGGTTCCCAGCCCGTTTCTGGAGGTGCTGATGTGGCTCAGGAGGTTCCCAGCCCGTTTCTGGAGCTCTGGATGTGGCTCAGGAGGTTCCCAGCCCATTCCTGGAGCTGTTGATGTGGCTCAGGGGGTGCAGGGGGTTCTCCCCTCCCTCCTGCCCCTCTGCTGCAGGGGCTTTGCCCAGAGCCAAGGCACACAGTGTAGACAGGACCTGCTGCTTCCAAAGCCAACCTGCAGACCCAGCAGGTTCCACTGAGGGCAGAATGGACAAAATCATTTTAACCCCTTAAAGCCAGAGAGGATTTGAGGAGCCCTGAGGACTGCAGTGCCTGGTCCCGTTCCCCCTCCCCTGGATCCCTTCTGGCTGCTCCGTGGGCCCTTCCCAGCTGTGCTCCCGCTGGATCCTGACTCAGGGGCTGAGTCACCCCGCATGGGAGCTGTGTTTCAGTTTTCAATGAGGATAAATGTTGAAAGACCCCCGAGCTGTTCACCAGTCTTCACAGAAGTAATCGTGAACGCCCTTTATTTCTATCTTTAGCACCCCTTTTATAGGGTTCTACAGGGTCTGCAGGCAGAGCAAGCTACTATTGGCTAACACACACAGTTTACATTTTTTCTCTTACACACAGGGATATTGTTTTGCTTTCCTCTCTCTTCTGCAGGAAGGTTTCAAGGACTTTAGCCCTTAATATCACGACTTATTTCAAAGGCTGGTTTGTGCATACAGGCCTTTACTAATATATAAAATATAGCAACAGTTCCCCACCCTAGAACCGCCCTAGAACCGAGTCTAGAACCGCCCTAGAACCGAGTCTAGAACCGAGTCTAGAACCGAGTCTAGAACCGAGTCTAGAACCGAGTCTAGAACCGCTCTAGAACCGAGTCTAGAACCGAGTCTAGAACCGCTCTAGAACCGAGTCTAGAACCGAGTCTAGAACCGAGTCTAGAACCGCTCTAGAACCGAGTCTAGAACCGAGTCTAGAACCGAGTCTAGAACCGAGTCTAGAACCGAGTCTAGAACCGAGTCTAGAACCGAGTCTAGAACCGTTCCCCGCTCTAGAACCGCTCTAGACCCGTTCCCCGCTCCAGAACCGCTCTAGATCCGTTCTTGCTCCGCAAAAAGCAGTGTGAGCACTGCAAATGCCCATGACAATTAGCCCATATAATGAGCATCTCCAGGTCCTTTTCCTGGGCTGCTTCGCCTCGTTTAACGAGGATGCAGAGAAGCAGTTTATCTGCCGCCGCAAATCCACCATGCTGACGGCAACCCGCAAGGCGGAAGGTCGCGACCCTTCTACTACGCCCTTGCCTTTGGGCCCCCCCCAGCAGCCTGAATTTCCACATCCAACCGCTCCGCGTCTCACCGCGCTCAGGCTGCCGATCCGGTGCCGATCCAAGCCCACGACGTCTAACGCCCAGATCCACTCCGCTGACTCCAAGGCCCCTCTGCCCGCAGGGGTGTCCCTGGTCGGAGCGCCAGATGTTGAAAGACCCCCGAGCAATTCACCAGTCTTCACAGAAGTAATCGTGAACGCCGTTTATTTCTATCTTTAGCACCCCTTTTATAGGGTTCTACAGGGTCTGCAGGCAGAGCAAGCTACTATTGGCTAACACACACAGTTTACATTTTTTCTCTTACACACAGGGATATTGTTTTGCTTTACTTTCTCTTCTGCAGGAAGGTTTCAAGGACTTTAGCCCTTAATATCACGACTTATTTCAAAGGCTGGTTTGTGCATACAGGCCTTTACTAATATATAAAATATAGCAACAGATAAATATACTTGTTTCCAAAAAACCTCCAGCAGGAAAACATTCCCCCAAGCAGAGCATTGTCATCCATCAGCTTTGGCTTCATCTGGCTCCGCTCCTAAATCATTTATGATGTTGGAGCTGCTGCTGTGCCCTGAGGGGAAAGGAAGAAGAGATGGGAATGAGTTGAAGGAAGGGCATCATCCTCATTTTGTCACCTGCAAACTGAGGCAGGAGCTGCCAGAGGGAGGGACCCAACCCAGCCAGGACATTTCTGTTCTGGGGCCCCGGAGCTGCTCCCAGGGCTGGAGCCAGGCTGGCAGAGCTGGGGGACAGGAGAAGCTCCAGGGACACCTCAGAGCCCCTGGCAGGGCCTGGAGGGGCTCCAGGAGAGCTGGAGAGGGACTGGGGACAAGGGATGGAGGGACAGGACACAGGGAATGGCTCCCAGTGCCAGAGGGCAGGGCTGGATGGGATTTTGGGCAGGAATTGTTCCTGGCACAGGTGCCCAGAGCAGCTGGGGCTGTCCCTGGATCCCTGGCAGTGCCCAAGGCCAGGCTGGACGGGGTTTGGAGCTCCTGGGACAGGGGAAGGTGTCCCTGCCATGGCAGGGGTGGCACTGGGGGGGCTCTGAGGTCCCTCCAGCCCAACCCATCCTGGGATTCCTTGGGGCTGGGTTCTGCCTCAAGGATGAATTTCCACCTTCTCTCCTCCCATTTCAGGACAGGCTCAAGGTCCTCTGGAGCTGCTGGGATGGGTGGATGCCTCACCTGGGCACAGTGACTGGGAGCATCTTCCAAATACAAATTTCTAAACCAAAAATGTCCCTGTCTCTTCAGGACAGACCGAAGTTGATGATAAGGTTTGCAAGGAATTACTCCAGAAAAAAAACAACAGCAACAAAAAAAACCTACAAAAACAAACCAACCAACCAGACAAAACCCCCCAAAAACCCAAATAAACTCTTGAAAAAATTCAGAAACGGCAATTACTTGTAAAAAAGGTGGTGAAATCCTCCATCCTCTCCCTGTCTCTGCTGTTCCCATCCCTGGGACTCTCACAGATGCTGATAACAACATAATCCTCACCTCTGGGGCACCATCTGGGAGATCAAGCTCTGCTAAACTCCCTCTCTGTGCCAGGGGCTGGGCTCAGCTCTTCAATCATCTCAGTGCTGAGCTCTGCAGCTTGGGACAGGAGAGCATCAAAGGCAGCAAGGATCAGCTCTTCAGTGAGCAGCCCGGGGAAGGCTGGAGCCTCCTGTCAGATTCTCCTCATCTCCTCAGCCTGGAGATCCCTGCCCGGGCTGGGACTGGGGGGGAGACACTGAACCCCCCTGGAACTGTGGAAATGGGACAGGGCTGGGAGCTCCTGCAGTGAAATGGGTTTGGTGCATCCTGGCCATGGGGATCCTCAACTCCAGAATGTCCCCGAGGGGCTGGAGCGTGTCCAGGGCAGGGGACAGAGCTGGGAAGGGGCTGGAGAATTCCTGAGGGAGCTGGGAAGGGGCTGGAGAATTGCTGAGGGAGCTGGGAAGGGGCTCAGGCTGGAGCAAAGGAGGCTCAGGGGGAAATTCTGGCTCTGCACAAGTCCCTGGCAGGAGGGGACAGCCAGGGGGGTCAGGCTCAAACAGCTTCAGATCCTCTTCCCCTCCAGGGCACATCCCTGGTGGGATTCAGGGATTTGGGATTCAGGGAATTTGGGATTCAGGGATTTGGGATTCAGCGATTTGGGATTCAGGGATTTGTGTTTCAGGTGCCAGAGCAGTGGAGATGGAGCTGTTTGAATGTGACCCCACTGCTGACCGTGAGAGGCCTCCAGAGGCGCCTTCCATCCCAAAATATCCGGGGATTGTTCCATGGAGAGCTGAGCTTTGCCCTTATCCCAAATGTCCAACTCCTGCATGGCCAGCCATGGACTGGGGGAATTTTGCTCCCTGTCCCAAACAGGAATCCCCGAGTTCCTCCTGCAGAGAACACAAACCCACTCTGCTCTCTGCACCTCCAGGCCCCCAGAACTGGACCCTTTACCCCTCTGCCTTTGGCTCCTCTTGTGATTTTAGGGTGGTTTTTGGGGGGTATCTCTTTTTTTCTTAAAGATCTTTAAGTTGTTATCCAAAATCCAACTTTCCCCAAGGCTTTCTGTGTCTAATCAGCAAATTCCAGCTGATTATGTGGGGATGAAGTCATTATGTCTCCCTCAGCAAAAAATCTCCTTCTCTTTCCCCAGGGGGAGGAGAGGCCTTCCCTCAGGATTATGGGATTTAGCAGAGGTTGAAAAGAGAGATCTTGCTTTGTTGCTTAAAGAGCTTAATCTGAAATCCCCTCCAAAGTGAGTGGGGCTTTGCAAATGCTGAGTAAGGATTGGGGCTGATCCTGCAGGGCTGGAGCTGCAGGTGGGATCAGCCCTTGGGAAGGGCCTTGGAGCACTCCTGGTGTCCCTCTTTGAGGCTGCTCCCTGGAATTCTCCTGGAATGTGCCTTGGCACAGCCAGATGGGCCCTGCTGGGAGTCTGAGCTGAGCCCAACATCCCTGATCCAGGATCCTGATCCTGGGATTTGCCTTTGCCTCTCAAAGCCTCTCACCCTGCAGAAGTTCCACCACTCCAGGAGCTCTCCAGGGCTGCTTTGGATGGAGCTCCCACCCCACTGACAGCTCTCCCTGTTCCAGCCCTTCCAACAACCCAAAGGGAGCTGGAAAATCATGTGGCTACCTGCTAGATTTATATTTATAGTTATTTTCATTTTTATTTATCCACTCTCCCAAGGTGTGAGAGTTTTGGGGAAAGCTCTCTGAGTTCCCAGCCAGAACTGGAGCTGCTGCTGGGATAAACCCATCCAGTTCAGGCCAAAACACCCCAAAAGCGTCCCTGTCTCCTCGGCAATAATTTGTTCTGCCTCTAGAATTTGTGTGTGTTTCTGCCCCAGTGGGGAAGCTGGTCCCACGCTCCAGGGAATTCCACCCCGAGCATCTCGGGATGGAAGGAGGGGGGGGACTGTGTGGAAATGTCCCAAACTCTGCTGCAAGGTGTGTGGATGCAACATTCCCAGAAAAACGGCAGGGAAAGTGTGTGTGAGTGCAAAGCAGGGCAAGGCAGGAGGAGAAGAGGAATTCAAGGAGATCTGCAGCTCCCAGAAGGCTGCCCTGAGAGCAGCACTCAGCTGGGATGAATGATGCATGAGATAAAAACCTGGGCACAGCAGGGAGGGGGAAGGAAGGGTGGTGGGAATGGGGAGATGGATGAGAGTGGAAGAGCCAGAAGAGCAGGGACAGCGTTCAGCAGGGGCAGTTTTGTGTTTGCAAGGGGGAGGAAAAGAAATAAACCCACGAAACCAAAGCAAAAACCTTGTGGCAAGAATTGCAGTGAGGCTGAGCTGAGGGTGGCATTGGTGACATGGACGGTGTCACCTGGAGCTGTTTTCTGTGTCCAGAGGCAGAAACAGCTCCAGGAGCTGCAGGGCCAGGTCCCTCCAGCCAGGCCAGCCAGGGCTGGATCTCCTCCAAACCGGCTCCTTTGGGCTGAAGGAGGAGAAGGGAGAGGGAAAACAAAGGGAACCCAGAGCCCTCAGGCGCCTGGAAATTGTGAAATTGAAAATGTTTCATCTCATCACTGTTCATGAGTGAATCCCTGAGAGCATGGAACACATCTGTGTGCAGGAGCAGGGCTCAGGGAAGGGCTCCCAAAGCCTCCTCTCCTCTCCTGAGCCCAGGAGGATGGGGATGGACTCTGGGAGGCAGAGCAGGGATTTGGTGCCTCGGGGAATGAGGGAGAGGAGGGGAAGGAGCCGGGGGTGACCCTGGCAGGTCCCTGCAGAGCCTCTGGTGCTGCTCTGGAGCTGGGCTCCAGCCTCTGCTCTGAGCTGCTCGTTCTTCTCCTCACAGCATTGAGTGCTGCAGCCTCTGAGCAGCCTGGTGTCCCTCATTCTCCTTCCTACCTCCAGCCCATCAAATATTCCCGTCCCCTTCGGCTCCCTGCACGTTTATCCAGACTCCAGCAGCAGCCTGAGCCAGGCCCAGCAGCCCAGAGCTCTGTGCTGGACTCCAGAGACCAGGAAATGTCTCTGGAGAGGAGGCAGAAAGCGCTGTGGGTTTCTCCCTGCTCCCCTGAGGCTTCCCAGGAGAGGCTGTGCAGGGTGTGGGTGCTGAGGAGCTTTGGGGGTGCTGGGGCAGAGCCTGGGGAGCAGCAGGACACAAAATTCCTCACAATTCCTCACAATTCCTCACAATTCCTCACAATTCCTCACAATTCCTCTGCTCCTGGAGGGATCAACAGCCCTGCCTGACAAACCCCGGGTGTCTCTGGCAGCGCTCCATCATTCTGATCTGGATTTTGACATCGTGTCTCTCTCTCCAGTCCTAACAGAATGGGAAAGGAAATTATGTGTGTTTGAACAAATCACAGCACTCTGACAGGAGTCAGGAGCAGTTTTAATGAAGAGGATTTGTTCCCTGTCTCATCCTCCTGACTGGTAAATTTAACTTGACTTTGTCCCTTTAAATAAGGGAAATCTGCGGTGCCACATCTGATGCTCCATCAGTGTCTGTAATATCATCACTCACAGGAGCAATAATATCACACAGATACTTTTTTAATGATAAATGGTTTCCATCATTCTGGAAAAGATCCCGCCTTAAATGGATTGAAATGGTGCAAAACCACTCTGGGCTTATTGAGCCACTTGTGCTGGGAGCTGCTGGAAGAGCAGATCTTTGTGATGTGAGCTCCAGGATGAGCTGGAGCTCGAGCTGGGCAGGATGTGCAGAAGGGAGCAGGGTGGACACTGCAGGGGTTGGGGCTCTGGCCTTGGCTTTTCCTGAGGCTGCAGCTGGGAGCAGAGAGAGGAGCAGGAGCTGTTGAAGCTGTCAGCTCCTTAATTCTTCCTTTACATTTGGAAAACCTGACCCAGCCCATCCATAAGGGCTCTTCTGTCCCCACGGTCAGTTAGAGGCTGATTTATGTCCTGAAACTCGATGATTTAGGTCTCCTTCACATTTTTCTTCCAAGCTTTTTTGCCAGTGGAAGTGGGGATTCCCATCATTTGCTCCCTCCAGGTCCTGCTCAGCCCTGCAGCGTGTCTTGCACAAAATATCCCCCACCACCTGTGGAAACAAAAAATCCCTTTTTTCCCATCTCTGGGACCCAGACTCTGCTTTTGATTTGTTGTTATCGTATCCCCTTACAGCAGACCTGGTAAAGATCAGTTTGATGCTGATTTCTGCCTTTCAAACACAGATGGAGCTGGGTTTTTTTTTGCCAGGTTTTCAGCTTTTGAAGAGGTCTCTCCTTGGAGGAAAACCTGGCATTGATCAGGGTCAAGATCAGGCTGAAGCCTGTCCTGGGCTGGGCAGGATCAAGGAAGGCAGGAGCCTTTGATGGGGAAAAGAGGCAGGAATGTGGTTAAATTCACAAATCTGGGGGGTTTAGGGTGCAGGAGAAGTGCAAGATTTAGGGTCTGTGGAAAAGGACACACGAGAAAAACTTCCACGACCCAAATTTGCCACTGAGGGTGTCCAATGGAGCCACCACTGACACGGTGACACGTGAGGGGTTTGGGCACAAGGAGGATCTGATTTGCTGTGGCCATGGAGCTGCTCATCCTAAAGAAAAGGGAAAAGTGAATATTTGCAGTCAAAAGCCAAGAATCCCATGATGCCAGGGTTTGAGATCACTGCTCAAGGAACATCTCCTCTGTTGTGGCCGTGGATCAGCTCATTCTAAGGAAAAGGGAAGAACCAATGTATCAGTCAAAAGCCAAAAATTCCACAAGTGCAGGGTGGCATCGTGAGGTTCGTTTGCCACAGACTCCCAGGCTGACAGAAGGGAAGGAATAAACACAAGGTTCATTCCAGAAACACCAGGAGTCAGCTGAAAGCACAAACAAGGCTGAGGCTCTTCCCAAAGTGGAACAGCTCAGCCTCTCCAGCCTGGCCAACTGCAAGCCTGAGCCTGACTGTGTTTGATCTGGGAATCAGATTTAGCCCACACCATCCCAATGAAAAATATCACACGTGGTCTGCACTTCAGGCTATGTTCCAATATCTGAAGGAAGGGATCTTTTAATTGAAAACCTTAATGTTTCTCGTTATATTTAAAATTAGAGCAGAACGGCAATAAAATTGGTCATGGGATTGAGACAAGTTTTCAGGGAGGGAAAGAAATTTATTCTTAATTTTTTACATCGAGGCATCCGTTAAGAGCTTGGGCACATTTGATTACGTCAATGCAAGGATTAATAATTAAAGGAACAACAACCACATGCCTTGGAGAGACAACACGAGAGGCAGCAGGAGCCTCTGAGGACACCCTGGTTCTGCTGAACCTCAGCCCTGCCTGCTGCCCCTCGGTATTCAGAGAAACACTTTCCCACCAGGCTCTGCCCCTCCCAGGAACCTGCAGCTGGTGCCTGGAGCCAGGGAAAGGCTCCCAGCCCTCGGTATCAGGTTGATGCTGAGGGAGCACTGTGCTGCTCCCACAGTTCTGCAGGGGCTCACAGAGGAGCGTTGGGGGTGACCCCTCCAGCCCCACGGGAACCCTGCAGATGGTGACACCCCAAACCCCAGCCCCGGGTCAGCATCGGCCAGGACTGATGGAGAGGAGGCTCCAGAGCCCCCCCGTGTCCCCGGGGGCAGATGGATGTCCCCAAAGGCAGATGGATGTCCCCAGGGTCAGATGGATGTCCCCAGGGGCAGATGGATGTCCCCGGGGGCAGATGGATGTCCCCAAAGGCCGATGGATGTCCCCAGGGTCAGATGGATGTCCCCAGGGTCAGATGGATGTCCCCAGGGGCAGAAGGATGTCCCCAGAGGCAGAAGGATGTCCCCAAAGGCAGATGGATGTCCCCAAAGGCAGATGGATGTCCCCAGGGTCAGAAGGATGTCCCCAGGGGCAGAAGGATGTCCCCAGAGGCAGAAGGATGTCCCCAAAGGCAGATGGATGTCCTCAGAGGCCGATGGATGTCCCCAGGGTCAGATGGATGTCCCCAGGGTCAGAAGGATGTCCCCGGGGGCAGAAGGATGTCCCCAAAGGCAGATGGATGTCCCCAGGGTCAGATGGATGTCCCCAGAGGCAGATGGATGTCCCCGGGGTCAGATGGATGTCCCCAAAGGCAGAAGGATGTCCCCAGGGGTAGATGGATGTCCCCAAAGGCAGATGGATGTCCCCAGGGTCAGAAGGATGTCCCCAGGGTCAGAAGGATGTCCCCAGAGGCAGAAGGATGTCCCCAAAGGCAGATGGATGTCCCCAGGGTCAGATGGATGTCCCCAGAGGCTGTGGCTGGGATTCGGAGCCGTTCCGCTCCCCCTGTGGCCCCGGGCCAAGCAGAATCCTTGGATTTTTGCTCTGCGGATCCCTCCGGCAGCCCCAGGGCCGGGAGCGCCCTCCTGGACCGAGGGACGGAGTCCCCGACTCCAAAATGCGCTTTTCCCAACCAGTCCCAAAGGGTGCTCCCCTCCCTCCCTCCCTCCATGCTGGGAATCTTCTCACTCGTTAATAACCCGCTAATTATCCCAGCAGCTTGGAGCTGGGCTGCAGCATGGAATCAGAACCAGCTTTTCCTTTTGGCACCCACCCCTGGGTGGAATTAATGAGGCGAGAGGAAGCCGGAGCTGTGGGGTCAGCCCGGAGAGGGCGGCAGTGACCGGACACCCAGAGCGGGATGTTCCGGGCTGCCCTCGCGGGGGGAGGCGGCATTTTGGGGTAAAACCCCGCAAAAGGAGGTGAGGAAGAAGAAAGATGTGTTCCTTCTTTCCTTTGCTTTTCCCCATTCGGGCTCAAACTCGGGACCGAGGAGGGCTCCGTGGAAATCCCGCTCTTCATCCCCTCTTCCCTTGTTTGGGAGGCCGGATGGGCGGCGTGGCCATCCCTGCCCTGCTGGGGAGCCCAAGGAGCCCTGAGAGCCCAGAGCTGCAGGGGATGCTCTGATGGAGCTCTGGGGAATGAGCGGATCTGGAGAGGGACCTGCAGCTGAGGGAGGGATCGGCGGCACTCACACAGCGCCAGGTCGTGTCCCCACCGCCTTGGCACCAGCAATGGCCTCCAAATCCAAATGGAATTGCTTCCCTGCTCACGGGATGTGGGCAGGAGGCTGAGGACCCCGTCTTGCAGAGCTGGGCTGGGGTGACGCAGCACCCCGGGGTGACACAGCCCTTCCCAACAACCCTGGGGTGACACAGCCCTTCCCAACAACCCTGGGGTGACACAGCCCTTCCCCAGCACCCCGGGGTGACACAGCCCTTCCCCACCACCCCCGGGTGACACAGCCCTTCCCCAGCACCCCGGGGTGACACAGCCCTTCCCCACCACCCCCGGGGTGACACAGCCCTTCCCAACAACCCTGGGGTGACGCAGCCCTTCCCCAGCACCCTGGGGTGACACAGCCCTTCCCCACCACCCCGGGGTGACACAGCCCTTCCCAACAACCCTGGGGTGACGCAGCCCTTCCCCAGCACCCTGGGGTGACATAGCCCTTCCCCACCACCCCGGGGTGACGCAGCCCTTCCCCAACAACCCTGGGGTGACACAGCCCTTCCCCACCTCCCCATGGTGGCACAGCTCTTCCCCAGCACCCCATGGTGACACAGCCCTTCCCCAACAACCCCGCTCCACCCAGGGCTGGCACTGGGAGGGCAACGCCTTTGGGCACTGCCACAGGGTGGTGGCATCAGCAGGACAGAGGGACACGATCCTGCTCCTCCTCCCACTTCTCTGGAGCTCTGCTGGAGCACAAACTTTGCTCGGCGCGCCCTGAGGAGCGCTCGGGCCGCCCTCGCCCGTCCTGTGGGATCCCCTCTCGCCGCCCACCGAGCCTGCTGGAGGGAGCCGAGGTTTCCAGCCCCGTGCTGCTGCCAGAGCAGCTCCCGGAGCTGGGGCCCGGGCCCCGGGGGCTGCGGCGATGCCCCCGACGGGCGGCAGGAGGATGCTGGAGCTGCCAGGCCCGGCCGGCAGCGCGGCGCTCCGGGGGGAGCAGCGGTGCCAAATTGGGGTTCTAGCCCTTTAAATCCGATCCGGTACTGCAAAAAAAGGACGAGCGAGCAGGAGAGAGCCTTCGGAGTCTTTTAATTAAAGCTCGTAGCATATTCCGTGTTCCCAAGTGGCGGCAGCCGCCCGCGCTTCCCCAGGACAGCTCGGGCTCGGCATGGACGGGAACCGCGGCTCGGCGGCCACCGGCGGCTGCAGGTACGGGCGGAGGGACGGGGCTGCGGGCACGGCTTTCCCCGCTGCTGCTGCCGGCTGGGAGCATCCCCCTGCTTTTCCCGGCTGTTTTCCTTTGCCGGGGAGGGAGCGGAACGCGTGGCTGTGGCTGGCGGGGGCCGCTGGCTGGAGGAGCCCTCCCACCGCTCACCTGCGGCCGGGGCTGCGTGTCCTGCGCTCCCTTCCCTCTCCCTTCCCTTCTCTGGAACCCAGCTGTGACCCGCAGCTGTGGCTTTTCCCCCCCTCGCTGCTCAAATCCAGCAGGAGCTGACTCGGGATGCCCGGCCCGTGGATCAGGGCACGAGTTGTCCCCTCTCGGTCCCCCGTGTCCCCAGGTTAGGGGAGTTTGGCCACATCCTTCCATGCGCATTGCACTGGCAATGCAGAGCGCTCCTGAGAGCCGAGCCCAGCGAATCCCGGCTTATCGGGACCGGCAGCGCTGTTTGCGCTCCGGAGTCTCCCCGGCGCTGTCACCCAGCCCTCGCTGGGCTGAGAAATCCTCCTTCGGCAGGAGCCCCGTGCCCAGAGAACATTTAACTGTGAACTGCCCCTCTCAGCCGGAGATTTCCCTCTCCTCCTTAACCCAGCGGCTCTCTGTTTATATTTCCACGCGACGTGGATTTTTCCTTAAATTGTGGCTTGTGTTTCCTTCATCCCTGTCTCAGGTGGGTGCATCCTTGGGGTGCCCTGACCTTCCTGGGAGCCCATTTGGGTCTTTGCAGCCGGGTCCCAGGTGAGGATGGGTCCCTGGAGCCCCTCTGCTGCCCGGAGCCCGGAGGGAAAGAGGCTGTGCCAGCAAACATTTATCCTGGTGCCTATCGCAGGTTAATAACTCTTTTGACAAATAGCAGCCTCCTCGAGGCTTGAAATAGGATTGGAAAAGCAGCCACTAATCTCCTTGAGAAGTGCTCGATGGTGGCCACCTCTCAGGAAACCAGGAGCTGTTTATGTTCTGCGTGTTGAGGCGTTAGCACAGCAAAAAAAAAATCCCGTTTATTCTTAATCCACCGGGAAAAACTCTGCCTTGCCTTCACCTGCCAGGGCGGGGGGCTTGGGGAGGGAATCCTGTGAACTCAGCACTGCCCAGAGCCCTCAGCACCGTGGGCTGGGTCGGGAAAATGGGTTTTTTTCTCCTCACCGATGGTGTTTGCCATGAGCGAGGGAGAGACGGGACGGGCAGCGGGGACAGCAGAGCAGGGACGGAGAATGAGAATCTGAGAGCAGCACCTGAGGGACCTGTGGGCAGCAAAACACAGCCTGGAGCAGCGCAGGAGTGAAACTGGAGAGGAGGAGGAGGAGGCACAGAGCCTGCAAGGACAGAGGGAAATGTGAATGCTGAACTCGCGGGCTGTGCGGGCTCAGGGATGCTGAGTTTTTTGGGGTTATCGGATTTCCCAGCCCTGCCAGTGCTTCAGCCATCCGTGACTTCGGTGACATTAGGCAGGAGCTTGTCCCCCGTGACCCAGCGGAGGGATAATGGCTCCATTGTTCCCAGCTCCAAGGGAACAAAATGACACGGCAAGGGGAGCTGGAAGTTAAAAAGCCGCTCCCGTGCTGTGCCAGGGCTGCAGGCGGGATCTTCTCGGGGGAGGCCGGTGGAACCCGCTCCCTCCATCCTGCAGAGCTGGAGAGCACCGAGCAGGGCTCGCAAACCAAAAAATACGAGCGGCGTGTTGAAAGATGAACAAAATGTGCATCTTTTTTCAGCAAAGCAGCTCAAGCACACGGAGGGTGTGGAGTAATTATTTATAGTGCCATCAGCAGAAATAATAGAATGAAATGAAGGGCTGAAAAGTTTTGCTGACTCTCAGGGAACGCGTCCTGGCACAGACGGATCATTCCCGGGCCCAGCCCTTCGCATCTCCAGCTCTCCCAGGAGCAGCCTGGACACTCACAGAGCTGGGATGCAGGGAGAGCTGCTGGGAGCTGCTCCCAGCGGGAGGATGGAGCTGCCCCGTCCCTCCTGAGCCTGCCAGCCCGGCTGTGTCCTGCTGGATGCCCGAGCAGGGAAGGAGCAGCGAGGGCAGGGGCTGCGTGCCCAGGTTTGGCTTTTCCGTTCCGTTCGGGGAGCTCTGGGGTTAGGAAGGGGGTGAGGGGATGTTTGTGAGCTCTGCAGGCGCTGTGATCCCGTGTTTTGTGCTCTGTAATTCAGCTCACAGCGCTGGGTCTCGGTCACTCTGGAGCCCAGGGACGGGAAGGGTTGGCGGGCACGGACAGGGAATTCTGGAATCCGTCACTCCCAGTAACCCTGACCTGCACCACGAGCTCTTTCCTAAAGGGAGATAATTGAGTTTGAACTCCTCTCTGTGGGGATTTAAAGGCCCCTTTGGCGTTTCCCCCCCTTTTTCTCCAGCCAGGGATGGGGAGCAGTGCCCGGCTTGTCCCTCCCCACCCGGGAGATGCTGGAGGTGGGGGCTGAGGTGGGAAGGGTGAATTGAGCCCTGGCTGAGCAGCAGGCCTTGAGCAGAGTCCCCAGGAATGCTCTGAGCACCCCAGAGCCCTTTCCTTGCCCAGGCTCCCTGACAGCACCACCAGGGACCATCCTGGGCTGACTTCAAAGGTCCCTCCAGGCCTTTTGCTCCATCTCTCCCTGCCTGTCCATTTCCAGCCAGCTGGGATCTTCCTGCTCCAAACTAGAGCTGAATTTCTGAGGAAGACGCAGAAAAACAATTCTATTTTTATTGCAGGCAATAACCTTTCCTACTTCCTTGACTCTGTGGAGTGGGAAGAGCCCAGGCACAGGAGGCAGAGCTCTCGTTTCTGCTTCCCCTCTGCCAGGCACCTTTAAACAAAAGGAACCCAGCAGGGTGGCTGGAGCAGGAGGGGACCAGCATGGATCTGACGGAGATAAAACCTAAATTTACTACTTGGAGCTGCTAGAATCTAATAGATTCTTCTGTTTGGAGCAAGGGATGTTTGTCAGGCCCGCTCTCCATCTCTGGCAGGGCACTGCAGTTGGATCAGTCCTTCAGAACTCGGGAATGGTGGAATTGCAGTTATTGAGGGAAAGGCTGGAGGGACAGACACCAGACACCAGGATCCAGACAGGACCTGCAGGGATGGATCACAGGGACCTGCAGGGATGGATCACCCTGCCCACGCTCCTGATCTGTCTGGGTGGCCTCAGGGCAGCTTTGTCCAGCTCACATTGTGCTCCTGTCTCTGATGTTTTCACCCCTTTTCTGCCCCTCCTTTGGGACCTGTTTTAGCCTTTTGAACAGAAGCCACTCTCGGTGCATTGTTTTGAGGAGATGAGAGGCTGCCCAGACAATGTTCCCTGGTGTTCCAGGGTCACCCCGAGACTGCCAGCAATCGATGTCTGCTGGAGGCTGCTCTTTAAACAGAGCTCAACCAAACCCTGCTGGATGCCCTGGGCATCCTGGAGAGCAGATTTTCAACAAAGTCCTGTACAGATGTTGCTCAGTTTGAGGGAGGTTTCACCCTTGAAATCCTCCTGTGCTCAGAGCTGACTCTGGGCTGCTGCTGGCTGCAGCCAAAGCCTGGACTCCAGTTTGAGACCTGCCCAAGTGCTCTCAGCTCTGTTTTGAGTGGGATTAATAAACCCTCAGGAGCTGCTGATGGTTCACTGGAGCTGGGGGGAGCCCCCTGCTGATTTTGGAAAGGTTTCTCCTGGAGGCTCCACTGCAGGAGAAGGGGTTGGCACCCCCAGAGCTGCGAATCAAACAGGAACCCATTCAGAGAGTGCTTTTATTTCTGCTGCCTCATAAATCCACTGTGGCAAAGCAGCCCATGGAGCTGGGAAGGGATTAACTTGGGAAGAGTAAAGGGCTCCCGGGGGTTAAGCACAGGAAAGCCGCTGGTTCTTCAGAACAAGGAGCTGCTCTGGAGCTGTGGAGGAGTCACGGCCTGGCTGCCCCGGGGGTGTTTGTGCCTTGTCATGATCTGACACCTCAGCTGGCTCCAGGCCTGGGGCTGTGCAGGGGGAGACAGCAGCAGAGTGTCACAGAACCCCGGGCTGGGCCAGGCTGGAAGGGGCCAGAGCGTCCCTGGTGTCACCTCCCTGCTCCAGCCCAGAGCACAGGGCACCGCAGGGTGTCCAGAGGGCTCGGGAATATCCCCGCTCAGGGAGACTCCAGCCCCTCCCTGGGCAGCCTGGGCAGGGCTGGGCAGTGCCCAGGGCACGAGTTGTGCCTCCTGTGCAGGGGGAATTGCTGGGCTCGGTCCCTGCCCGTGGCTCTGGTGCCACTGCTGGGCCCCTGAGCAGAGCCCGGGCTCTGCTGGGAGCCCTCCCTGCACACAGGGACAGCCAGGGCTGAGGCCCCTCTCAGCTGGGGCTCCTCTCCAGGCTGAGCAGCCCCAGCTCCCTCAGCCTTTCCTCCACAGGGAGATGCTCCAGGCCCTCCTCATCCTCACAGCCTGTGCTGGCCGTGCTGCAGGGGCTCCTGTCCCCGCTGTGCTGAGGATCCAGAGCTGGACACAGCACTCCAGGGTCCCTCCCTGGGCACAGGGGCTCCTCTGGGCCTGGAGAAACCCCACTCTGCCTCCCCTCCTCCCTCCCTGCCACCAGCCAAGGCAAACCCATGAAAAGTCCCTTAGAGCTATTTATTTTTGCTGATAATTTATTTTTGGTGATGCCATGCCTGAGATTTGCCCTAAAGGGTTTGAAAGAACAGATTAGCTGAGTTTCAGAGTGTGAATTATGAAGAGAACCTGCTCTGTGTGAAGCACAGGGTCACCCTTGATGATTCAATGAGCTTTTCTTGACCATCAGTTAAACACTTTATGTCCAAACTGTGATCCACATAAAACTGCTGCTCTCAGTGTCCAGCAGCTCCAGAAGGAAATATATTTCTTCTCTGGCAGGAGGAAAAAAGCCACAGAGACTCAGAGCTCCATCCTTGGGACTCTTTGGTGAGGACAAATTCCCCTCTCTCCTCACATCCTGGCCAAGGGCAAGTGCAGCCCGTTCCTCCTCCAGCTTCCCAGCTCCTCCCAACCCCTGCTGGAAACTTCCTGAGCTGAAGGCTGTCTGTCACTCTCAAGGCATTATTTTCCTCCTCTTTGGAGCACTTGATGTCTTCCAGGAAAAAATCAACAACATAATTGGGCACTATTTGCAAAAATACTTCCTCTGCCTTTTGCTTTTTTTGAAACGATTTCTTGGTAATTTCCTCCGATATCTCTTGGGTCTGGTGCTGTGAAAAACAGCAAATGTTTGTTCTCTGTTGCCTTTGCTCTGTGATGTTGAAGATGTGATGAAACTCTGGTTTAATGTCTCCTACATCCCTTTCAAGCATCTCTTTGCCAGCCTGAAGGGCCCTGGATCTATTTCTGTGCAGAATTCACCCTCTGCCTCTGTCCAAGCTCCTTTCCCTCCTCTCTCCCTTCCTGAGTGCTGTGAGCAGGGATTTATTCACCCTGCAGGTGCACAGCAGAGCCAGACAGCAGCACAGCTCCAGTTTGTTCTGTTTCTCTGGCACAAATCTCCCACCCTGCATTTTCCTCTGGCTGTTTCCAGAGCAGCCTCCACGATTCCTTCCTGGGCTCTTTTCTCCTGAGCAGGATCTGGCACTGAAGTTCAGATTTCAGGCCTCAGGCACTGGGTTTTGTAGGATTTTTGTGCAGCTGTTGCAGCAGTTCAGGCTTTGCTGATCCTGCCTGACTCTGTGGCATTAACAAAAGCTGGCACTGCACTCACACACCTCCAGTCCCCAGATAATTTCCCAATAACTGAGTTTGCTCTATTTTACAGGGCTCTCAGGGGCTGCAGTGGGAAGTTGTTTCCATTATAAAAACCGACTGCTCATCTTTGTTTCTGCCTCCTTTTGCCATCCCCTCCAGAATGAGAAGGAGCTCAAACAATTCCCTCTCCCTTTCAGCCCGGCTGTCTCTGCTGAGCTGTGCTGGGTCTCACCCTTCAGCCACAGCCCCTGCCCGACCCCTTCCCCTCCCTGCCCGACCCCTTCCCCTCCCTGCCCGATTCCTTCCCCTCCCTGCCCGACCCCTTCCCCTCCCTGCCGGGGTCCTTCCCCTCCCATCCCGACCCCTTCCCCTCCCTGCCCGACCCCTTCCCCTCCCTGCCCGATTCCTTCCCCTCCCTGCCCGACCCCTTCCCCTCCCATCCCGATTCCTTCCCCTCCCATCCCGACCCCTTCCCCTCCCTGCCCGATTCCTTCCCCTCCCTGCCCGACCCCTTCCCCTCCCTGCCCGACCCCTTCCCCTCCCTGCCCGACCCCTTCCCTTCCCTTCCCTTCCCTGCCCAACTCCTTCTCCTCCCTGCCCGATTCCTTCCCCTCGTTCTTCTGACGAGGTTTTGGTGTCACTTTTCCACTGAGTTGTTTTTCAGCCCCTTTTTGCCCACCCCGCTGCTCCTGTCTTGCAGTTTGTCACATCCAGGGATCTCTTTCCTCCCTGGATACTCCTGGTGGTGCCTCTTAACTCCCCTGCTCTGCTGGGCTGTGGCACAACCTTTCTTCCTTTTCCCTCTGGTTGGTTTGGCAGTCTGTGATTATTCCAGGTTTGCAGCAGAGAGTTTAAAGCAGTTATTTTAATCTTGTAACTTCTTTTTTATTTCTATTCAAGCAGCTTCTCAATTTTTAATGCGTTATATAATTTTTTTTAGTTATGTAACAATCGGTATGTTGGGTGTTTGTACATTTATATTTTTTATTAATGTTGAATGCACGTATTTCCCACAGTACACATACAGACACAGTCAGGTGTGTCCATATCTCTGTGTGGTGTATCTGTACCTGCAGTCACAGGAGCGATTCTGACACCCTGGATTGCTCCCGGCTGTCTCAGAGCCAGAGTTTGTTTTCTGCTCGATGTTTTCACATCCAGAGGTTGTGTTGGTCCCCTGCCCCAGGCCCTGGGTTAAACCCCTCAGGGTTTGGATCCTGCAGGAGCTGGGATGTGCTGCCTGCTCCCCTGGGAAGAAAGGTTTGAGCCAAGGTTGTCCCTGGTGCTGGAGTCACCTCCCAGCTCCCGCTTGGCTTTGGGGTTTTCCCTCGTGTTCTGCTGCTGCTGCCCTGCCCTGGGTGAGTTATTCACTGGACATGGAGGAAACCTCCCTTTGCTGGGTGTTTTCCTGTGGGATGAGGTGTGTGAGCTCTGTGCTGTGTCCCAGGATGTTCAGGCATTCCCGTGCTGCTCCAGCCCCTTCTCCAGAGGTGAAGTCTGGAGCAGCTGCTCCCTTTCATTCCAACTACAGCCTTTGGGCTGAAAATAAACCTGGAAAATAACCACATGTTCCCTGAATTATAGGGCAGATGTTAAATTCCCCGGGGTGAGGAGGTGTCAGCCTGATGGAAGAAGTGATGTGAGGACCTTTCCATTTCCTTGGAGCTGATTTCTCCTCTTATGAGCAGAGCTGTGATCTGCCAGGGGAGAGAAGAGAAGAGAAAGCTTTGCTTTGGGGCCAGCCCTGCCTTTGGCCCGGGCCTGTGTTTGACAGGTCCTGTGATGGGGACAGGTCCTGGGATGGTGACACGTCCTGGTGACAGGTCCCATGATGGTGACAGTTCCTGTGATGGTGACAGGTCCTGTGATGGTGACAGTTCCTGTGATGGTGACAGGTCCTGGGGATGGTGACAGTTCCTGGGGATGGTGACAGGTCCTGGGGACAGTTCCTGTGATGGGGACAGGTCCTGGTGACAGCTCCTGGGATGGTGACAGCTCCTGCTCCCGTGCTCCTCCACCGTTAATGACGCTGCAGGGAAGGACCCTCCTGGATTCCTCCCTCTTTTTTCACATCCTGCACGGGGCAGGGACAGAAATGAAGGAAATTATTTCCTGCTAAGGGAATTCAGCAGGATTTAGGATGAATCTCCCGAGCACAGATACCTGATCTAAACGGGCTGTCACAAGGCTGGATCCCCCAGGCAAAGAACGGATTGTGGCCATCCCGAAGTTAAAAAGAAACATGTGGGGAGCAGGGGACTGCATTAGGGGTGGCTCCCCCATTTCTGGGAGTTCCCCTTCCCTTGTCCTTCAGGAGCAGTTGAGAGCCATTCACTGCTCACCGCTGATTAATGGGCTGCTAATGGCTTTACTTATTTCATTACCCAATCTGCGAGAGCGGTCATTATCCAGGGAAAAGGAAAGTCCATTTCTTACTGGCGTGAAGCGCTCGGCTGGTGGGGAAAAGTGCAAGGTTCACTTTTAGGAAGAGGAGCAAGAGGAAAATGTCTTTGCAGGAAGAAAATTTGCACTGAAAGTTTGTGTGTATATCCAAGTTTGTGTGTTATCTCCGATTGTGTGTTATCTCCGAGTTTGTATGTTATCTCCAATTGTATCTCCGACTGTGTGTATCTCCGACTGTGTGTATATCCAAGTTTGTGTGTATTTCCGATTGTGTGTATTTCTGAGTTTGTGTGTATCTCCGGTTGTATTTCCGATTGTGTGTATCTCAGTGTTTGTGTGTATTTTCGATTGTGTGTATCTCAGTGTTTGTGTGTATCTCAGTGTTTGTGTGTATCTCCGATTGTGTGTATCTCAGTGTTTGTGTGTATTTCAGATTGTGTGTGTCTCAGTGTTTGTGTGTATTTCCGATTGTGTGTATCTCAGTGTTTGTGTGTATTTCCGAGTGTATCTCAGTGTTTGTGTGTATTTCCGATTGTGTGTATCTCAGTGTTTGTGTGTGTTTCCGAGTTTGTGTTATCTCCTCTCCAAAGGTGGAGCTCAGATGTCAGGGGAGGTGGAGCGTTATCACAGAGATCAATCACACAGATAAAAGAGGTGCCCCAAAACACAAGGGCTGCATCAAGAGGGTGCCCTCAGAGGGCTGGGATAACAGTGCTGGTAATAATAATAATAATAATAATAATAATAATTATAATTAATAATAATATACCTTGGAGGTCAGAGCTCAGGTGCTTGAGGTATTTTGCAATTGCAGGTAAAGAAATTGCTGCTTCCAACTCGCCTGGCACGAAAAGGGAGAGCGGGGCCAGCTGGCGAGTGACAGATGGGCAGGGGACAGCAGGGAGGGGACGGAGGGGACAGCAGGGAGGGGACAGCAGGGAGGGGACAGCCGGCCCGGGGCCCGGCCGGAGCGAGGCTGGCACGAAGCCGGGTCAGGAAGGATAAACCGGGGGCAGCAAAGGACGAGGAGTGAAGGGTCTGTGAGGGGAGAGCGAGGGCCTGAAGGGCCAGAGATCCATGGAATCTGCTGAGCTGCGGGAATCCGCAGGGACCGTGGAAGCTGAGCTGGTGGCCGTGCTCAGGGCGGTCCCTAAAGCACCCCCCGTGTCTGTGAGCATCGTCCAAAGCACCCCCCGTGTCTGTGAGCATCGTCCAAAGCACCCCCCGTGTCTGTGAGCATCGTCCAAAGCACCCCCCGTGTCTGTGAGCATCGTCCAAAGCACCCCCCGTGTCTGTGAGCATCTTCCAAACGCTCCCTGCCCGCGGGTGATGCCCCGAAGGGAAGGGGACGGGGACAGGGACCCCGAGCAGGGCGCTCCGGGCTGGCTCTGCTGCCGGGGGGCTCATCCCGTGTGGATGTGGGGGGAACCTTCCCAGCCTCCTTCCCAAGGAATGCTCTGGAAGCTGCTGCTCCGAGCTCTCCCAGCGCCTTCCCTTCCCCTCCCTCTGCTCGGTGCCAGCGCAGGAGCTCATGGCCGGTGTCCCAGAGCGCGACATTCCCGTGGCATTCCCGTGACATTCCCGTGACATTCCCGCGACATTCCCGTGGCATTCCCGTGACATTCCCGTGGCATTCCCGTGGCATTCCCGTGACATTCCCGCGGCATTCCCGTGGCATTCCCGTGGCATTCCCGTGACATTCCCGCGGCATTCCCGTGGCATTCCCATGGATTCCCGTGGCATTCCCGTGGCATTCCCGTGGCATTCCCGTGACATTCCCGCGGCATTCCCGTGACATTCCCGCGGCATTCCCGCGGCATTCCCGTGACATTCCCGCGGCATTCCCGTGGCATTCCCGTGGCATTTCTGTGGCATTCCCATGGATTCTCCACGGCATTCTCCATGGCATTCCCGTGGATTCCCGTGGCATTCCCGTGTCATTTCTGTGGCACTCCCGTGTCACTCCCATGGCATTTCGTGGCACTCCCGTGTCATTCCCATGGCACTCCTGTGTCATTCCCGTGTCATTCCCATGGATTCCCGTGTCACTCCCATGGCATTCCCATGGATTCCCGTGTCATTCCCGTGTGTTCCCTGCAAACCCCTCTTTTCCCGGCAGCTGCAGCTGTGTTCCAGCTGTGGCCGCTCGGTGCCGCGTTGCTGTCCCGCTCCCGGGCAGGGATTTGGGGATTTGGGGATCCAGGGAGAGCCGAGCCCCGGCCGTGCTCGCTCTCAGCTCCGTGTTCCTCGCCCGCAGGGTCGCGCTCCGGGCTCGCCCGGCCCCATGATGAGCTCGCCCAGCGCCCGGAGCCCCCGGACTCGCGAGCCCGATGGGGCTGATCCAGGAGCCGGCACAGGGACAGCCCGAGCATGAGAGCGGCCGCGGGGATGAAGCGCCCGGAGAGGAGGAGGAGCCGCCGCAGCGGAGCCGGCAAGCCGAGATCCCCTCCTGGCAAGTGATTTTCTCCTCCCCGACCCCTTCCCGAGGGAGGGAGGGAGGGCTGGGGGCGGCTCGGGGGGATGGAGGATCCCCGCTCCCGGCCCCGGGAGCGCTGCTGAGCGCGGACAGAGCCCGAGCATCCCCCGGGAGGGCAAAGGGACCCTGGGCCGGAGCCAAAGGTGGGTCCAAAGCCCCTCCTTTCCCTCTGCCTCGTGCCTGGGAACCCCGAGGGGAATTTTGGAAGCCCCGGTAGCCCTGGAAATTGATTTTTTTATTTTTTTTTTTCATTACTTTTCTTTCTTCACCATTTTGAAAAATGGCTTGACTCACAGTTGCATGGGGCTGTGGGGACTCGCAGCAGACCATCTGTTTCAGCTGTTAACAGTCATTAATTCTTTCGTATTTTTTGCTACTTTTGAGACACTTTGGGGAAAAAAAAATATGTTCTGGATGGCATTGGAGGAGTTCAAAGTCACTAACATATTTTTCTCAGAGAAACAATGTGCTGTGAATGCAGTTGTTGTAAAAGAAATACGTTTTTATTTGCTTTCTAAACGGGGAATTTGTCTCCTGTGGCCGTGCAGGAGGACACGGTGTTTATCTCCTTTTCACCACGTGTTTGGCTCATACCTGCACTGCAATGCACGGACTGAGGCTTTGTCTGGGCTGAATCTATTGCAGAAAGGTTTTCATTTAAAAAAGCACGGTGAGATTTTCTCTTCAGCCGTTTCTGTGCCCAAGCACTCGGTGATGAACCCAGCCGGGTTTTCTGCAGCCCTCCTGCTCCTGGGAGATTCCTCCCTCCTGGGACAGGCTGATGTTCTCCTGGGGTGCTGCTGGAGAGCTGGGGGATCCCGAAATGGCAGAACAAACCCATCCTGCTGTCCCTGTACCCCCCAGGCTGGGCACAGCCGCCCTCCTGTGCTCCTGAGGCAGCTCCTGCACAGGGCAGGGCCCCTCCAGGGATCCAGGAGCCTCAGGCCAGCTCTGTCCCCACCTGCCCAACACCACCAGGGCCTGGGCTGCCCCCCTGGAGTTCTCCCCGTGCTTCATGGAAAGTTTAAATGCAACAGAAAAACCATCCTTGAGTTTAGCATGGAGAGCCAGGACAGGGGGCAATGGTTCCCAGTGGCTGGGTGGGATTTTGGGCAGGAATTGTTCCCTGGCAGGGTGGGCAGGGGCTGGGATGGAATTCCCAGAGCAGCTGGGGCTGCCCCTGGATCCCTGGCAGTGCCCAAGGCCAGGCTGGACGGGGTTTGGAGCTCCTGGGACAGGGGAAGGTGTCCCTGCCATGGCAGGGGTGGCACTGGAGGGGCTCTGAGGTCCCTCCAGCCCAACCCATCCTGGGATTCTGTGATTCCACGATTTAAGGCAATGGAAAGGGAGGGTGCAGAGCTGGGGAGGGGGTGGCAGCTCCTCCAGGGGATGCCAGGTCCTTTGTGCCACCAGGTGGGGTGGGGCTGGCAGAGCAGGGAGCTCCAGGCTCGTGGCTGGGCAGCTTTGGGTGGGTCAGGAGGGAAAACACGGCCAGGAGCCCCCAGGGGAAGGCAGGGCAGGAGAGCCTTGTCCTGCTGGTGACACCTGGAGCTCCTCCAGCCCCCATCACTGAGCCAACTGCAGCTCCCTGGAGCTCCAGACTGGCCTGGAGAGGCTCCCTGGAGCTGCCCAAGGAGCCCTGGGGGTGCCAAACCCCAAATTCCTCTGTGGGACAAAGCAGGGTCCCCAGGATGTGCCCCGAGGGCTCAGCTCAGCTTTGGGTGATCCCACATCCCAGGGGAGCTCTGGATCCTGACCTTTCCCAGGACATCCCTGGCCCTGTGCTCTGTTCCTGAGCAGGGGCTGGGCCTGAGGAAGGTGCAGTAATTCACATCTGGAGCCTTGGAGACGTTTGGGGCCAGTGTGGTTTTCATTTGAGGCCTTTCCGTTCTCCATTGACTTAATTAAATTTAAAAAAAAGAAAAACCAAGAAGAAAAGAAGCAGGCAGGATTGGGTGCTTTTCCCCCCCTTTTTTTTCAGATCAGATGCCTGGCTCAGAGTGCTACAGAGCCAATTTTCATTTTGAAATATCCTTTCATTTTAAAGCTCCCCACAAGAATTTGGAGCTGCAAACCGAAATGAGGAGGTGTCAGACTCCACAAACCAACCCAGCCCCAAACCTATTCATTGACTCAAAATCATCTTCTGTTTTGTCAATTTTCTGGGGAAAAAATTAACTTTTTTTTTTTCAGATAAAATCATTGTTTTTTTGTGTTGTTTTTTTTTCTTAAATAACAGAATTAAGCAGGAATACTCCTCATGGTTTGCTGCAGTGGAGAGAAATGGGGGTTGGCTCTTGGCTGCTCTCCCCCTTTGCCCTTCCTGCTGCCAGCCTGTGCCACGGGACAGAGAATTTCTGGGCCATGGATGGAGATTTGCAGGTTTGATGAGATCCTGGGGCTCCCATTTGTTCCTCAATGTGTTGGTTTTCCCTTCATCCATCCTCCTCCTCCTCCCCCCAGGAGCTCAGAGCTCCCCTGAGGCACAGCCTGGATACCCCTGCCTGTCCCAGGTCAGTGAGGAAAGGGAAGGGGCTTTGTTCCCAGCAGGAAATTTCCCATTAACACCCCAGACACCAAAGTCTCAATGGAGCTCTTCCCTCAGAACCAGCTCCGATGCCTCTCCCTGGTGGGAAGTCTAAAAATAAGCACATTCTCCACAAACAGCTTAAAGATGTTGAAAATGAGAAGCAACAAAGGCTGGAGAATGGATGAGTCACTAAATTACAGGGCTGTCTTTCGAAGAGCAAAACAAAACACGCAGAGCCCCCCAGGCCCGGGGGCTGCAATCCTCTGGGGCTTTGGGGCTGGCCTGGGGCTCTCTGCCCTTCGCTCCTGCAGGGTGAGACCTTGTCCAGCTCTCCTGCCCCGTGTGCCAGAGCTGCTGGCAGTGAGGAGAGCAAAGCCAGGCTGCCCAGAGCGCCTCTCCCAAAATCTGGGAGCTCTTTGGGATAACCCCTCCCGTGAGCTCCCGGGGTGAGATACCTTCCTGCACGGAAAAGCAGAAATTCCTGTGCACAGAGGCCCCAAGGATGCCCCAGGGGTTGGGAATCCCAGCTGGGAAAAGCCTCGGTGGGTGGCACACTGTCCCTGCCTTTAGCTGGCTGAGATATCACAATTAAAGGGGGATTTTCCCCCTCCCTCAGGGTCTCCTCCAGCCAGCTGAAGGATGGACTGGGTGGACTCTGTTGAAAAGCTGCAGGGTTTTTAGCATTTGCAGAAGAGCTTGGATCAAAGTGCTGGTGTTGAAGGGGGCTGGCCTGGTGCCAGAGCTGTGTCTCCAGCTGATGTGTGCAGCCAGCCTGGCTCTGGGACACGCTGGGATGAGCCCTGAGATCCAGGAGGGGCTGGAGGTGCCAGCCCTGCTGCTGGGGGGTGTGGGGTGCTCCTTTCTGCCCAGGAGGGATCCCAGCATGGGTTGGGGTTAAAGGGACATTAAAGCCCACCCAGTGCCACCCCTGCCCTGGGAACACCTCCCACTGTCCCAGCTGCTCCCAGTGCCCAGCCTGGCACTCCAGGGATCCAGGGGCAGCCCCAGCTGTGCCAGGCACTGCCCACCCTCACATCACCCCCAGCCCCCTCGTCCCTCCTTTCTGTGGCTGCAGGAGGGGACAAGGACAGCCTGGCCCGTGTCCCCTGCCCGCTGCGGCACCGCTGCCTCGCTCCCGGCCCAAAGAACCCTTTGATCCATAAATCCATAGCCTGAGCTGGCAGCTCCAATAAAAGCTGTGCCCAAGGATCATCAATCCTGGAGCAGAGCTCGCCCAGCAGTGATTTAATCTCAATATTCCCTTCTGAAGTGTGCTAATTGAACTCCAGGAGAAGGCATCCAGTGCAGAAGCGAGGTGGAGGAGAAGGAAAAATAAAAGTTTCTCCTGGAATAATTAAGCACCATTAAAAGATGGAAATCCAAGCTAGGGAGCAATTGTGCTCCTTGCACCAAATGTTTCCTCAGAAATAATGGGGTGGAATGAAACAACAGTGGAAATGTGGGATGTGAGCTGGAAAAGCTCTCCCACTCCTGGGAGCCGTGAGGCTGGGAAAGGCTCCTGGAGAGGGACAGTGGGGGCTGCCCAGGACATTCCAAACTGGAGTTTGCAAACCTCCCCCTCCAAGGGCCTTCCCCATTCCCTGGGGTTTCCATCCCAGAGGCTCTTCAGGCTCTGCAGTGATCAGAACTTCAACAAAGGAAAAAGGGAAAAGAGCCATGGTCTGCTCTTCTTGATGAGATTCTCCACAATCTGGAGATATTCTGGAGCTATTTAGGGATTAATGAGGACTCGGTCCTTTCACGATTTTTAATGATAAATATATAGACCTAATGAATTTTCCAGCTACTGTTTTCAGCCATGAAGGCTGGAACCTTTGTGGTTAATGTTTTCCAAGCTGAAGGAAAGGAAATTAGCTAAAGGCAGGGAATAACTTTCCCAAATTCCAGGTTTGCCCCCATTTACTCACATAGGCAGTCCAGATGGAGACGAGGGAGCTGCAGGTGAAAGTTTTCTCATGGATCGAGGGGAAAAAAATGGAAATGAAAAGTAAAAGGGTGAGGAGATCCATCTGCTTCTCATGGTGATGGAACAACCTTTGGTGCCATCACTCACCTTCCACCACTGGTGCTGAGGGCCTGGCTCCTGGAGCAGGGATTGTCTCCTCATATACCAAAAACTTCATAAAATGGTGAAAGTGTGGGATGCAGCCCAGCCCTGATGGTTCATAAGGGACTTAGGGCATGGCTAAATTCCTGAATCCCCGTGCAGGCAGTGGGAGAGGGATGCAGAAATCCCCGCTGGGGCAGGATGGCTGAGCTGGTGGAACAAGGAGAATTAAATGTCAGTGTAGATGGGGTTTCCATGGGGTTTATCTGCACAGGGAGCAGAGAGAGCCAAAGTCCCTCTGCCCCCAGGTCCTGATCATGTTCCTTCTGATCCCAGGGAAATCCCAGCGTGGGGAACACGGTGACCCACGAGGCTGAAGGGAAGGAGACAGGAAGGATTTCACATCAGGGAAGTACAAGGGAGACAAGATGTGAATGGAACACCTTTGAGCCCTAAGCTCGGCGCTCTGCAGGCTCTGTTTGATGCACACCCGGCTGTGGGAGTGCTGCTGGAGATGACAGGTGTCTCACATCCAGTGGAGGCACTTTGAGCTGTGCTGGGCTCCCATCAGAGCCTCTCCTGCAGTCAGCTGCTGTCACCAGCACAACATCTCTGCTTGCTTTCAGCCCAAATTGGTTTCAGTCAATTCCCCTGCTGGAAGCGTCCTGGCCCAGCTGTCCCCGAGGGGTCAGGGGCTGTGCCGGTGCCAGGCACTGATCCAAGGGCTGTGTGCCTCGGGAGCATTCCAACAAGGAGCTGGGGAGCCAAGCGAGCTCCAGCCAGTGCTGCTCCAGCTGAAGGTGACTGCAGCAGGGAAAGGGGGGAGGTTTGGGCAGGAGAAGGCTCTCCTGCAGCCGCTTCCTCCTTCCCAGCACAGCAATCCGGGCCCCTGGCTCAGTGCTCCGGATCCTCCTGCTCTGCTCTCCCGTCCAGCTCCCGGTGGGTCGGGCACACTGAGCCCTGGGTGCAGGGAGGAGCAGTTTGTGCACACAGGACACTCCTGCAGATGGGGATTGTTCCCCTCTGCTGCTAGCCAAAGGGTCCAAGACCACTGTGGCCAGTATCAGCACTGGTGTGGCCAGCAGGAGCAGGGCAGTGGGGACAGTGCCTGTCCCCTGTGCTGGCACTGCTGGGACACCTCCAGCCCTGGGGCAATTTTGGGGCTCTCACAATGCAGACCCCGAGGGGCTGGAGCGTGTCCAGGGCAGGGAACGGAGCTGGGAAGGGGCTGGAGAATCCCTGAGGGAGCTGGGAAGGGGCTGGAGCCCCAGGAGGGGCTGAGGGAGCTGGGAAGGGGCTCAGCCTGGAGAAGAGGAGGCTCAGGGGGCTCTTGTGGCTCTGCACAAGTCCCTGGCAGGAGGGGACAGCCGGGGGGGTCGGGCTGTGCTGCCAGGGAACAGGGACAGGAGGAGAGGGAACGGGCTCAGGCTGGGCCAGGGGAGGTTTGGTGGATTTTGGGGAAATTTCTCCATGGAAAGGGTGGTCAGGAACTGGAAGGAGCTGCCCAGGGAGGTCCCTGGAGGGATGGCCGTGGCACCTGGGGACACTGGCACTGGTGGGCTGGGCAGTGGCTGGACTTGATCCTGGAGGTCTTTTCCAACCGAGGATTCTGTGCTTGTGAAAAAGGCTCTGGCTTTTGTAACCCCCCTCCGTGCCAAGGGAGAGCCGGGGCCACAGCTCCGTGCGGGGCTCGGCCCCAGGGCAGCGGGTCCCTCCCGCCGCTGGGTTCTGGGGGCCGTGCCGGTCCCGGGGGGCTGCAGGATGGGGAGGAAGGGGCGGCCCGGCGAGGAAGGGGTTAGCGGGGCTGGCGGAGGAGGGTGGTCCCTGGCCGGGCCGGGGGAGCGCGGCGGGGCTCGGGGGCCATGGGGAGCTGAGCCGGGGCTGCCGCGCCGCCCTCCTCTTCCTCCTCCTCCTTCTCCTCCTCCAGCATCGCCTCTTGCAGTCCAGCTCTTCGCTTGTTTGATTTGATTTCATCCCTTGGCTTGTGGGTTTTTTTTACATGATTTTTTCCTCTCTCTCCGCCATCCCCACCGCCCAGATCTCCGTGTGCCTCCTCCCTCCATCCTGCTTGGAATAACTCGTCTGGAGCGCTCTGGAGGGGCGGGGGGCGGGGGGCGGGGGGCTGTGGAGCCGAGCGAACCTGTGGCGGAGGAGCCGGCTGGTGGAGAGGTGAGTCAGGAGCTGCCGGAGGATGGGGAGCTCGGGCTGGCCCCCGGCCGGGCGGGGACGGAGGGGAGGGCTCGGAGGGAGCCGGCAGCGCCCTCCCCTCCCCGGCTCCACGGGGAACCTGTTGGGGCTCCAGGCGGGCCGGCAGCCGAGCGATCCCCGCGGGGGGACCGGGGGTGATGCTGGGGATGCTGGGGATGCTGGGGATGCTGATCCCTTCCCCCGGTGCCGGATCGCGGCCGTGGGCGCTCACACGCGTGTTTGTGGAGTTGCCATGGAGCGGCACAGGAGCGCCCGGGCTGCCCTGCCGGCCTTTCCCGTGGGTTTCGTGCCCCCCGTGGCACCCCCCGGCCGGCCTGGCGGTGATGTAATGAGAGCCCGGCTCTATGCGGTGTCCTGCTCCCGGGAGCTCGGATGGAGATCCCGGAGCACGGGGAGCAGCCGCCGTCTGTTTGAATGGATGGGTCCCAATGAATCTGTCAAACCCAACAAATGCTCTTGACGGAGGAATTGGGCCCCAAACACCTCCCGGTGCCCAAAGGCTCCCGAGCAGAGCCGCTCCCGTCCCTCGCTGCCCTCTCGGAGCCGCGATGAGCCCGAACCGCGGCTGAATTCTGCCGGTTCCCCATCAGCCTCCATCAGCACCTGATTCCCAGCGCTCTCCTCCTGCTTCCCCCGCCGGAGCAGCCCCGGGGCTGCAGTGGGCCGGGCCGGGCCGGCTCCTGGCCGGCAGCTCCGCAGCCCTTTCCCACCCACCAAGTTTGGCTGTTTTCCGTGGAGCAGCTGCCTCTCCCCCTCCCCGGGCCGCGTCCCCTCCCGGCCGCTCCCGGAGCGCTCGGGATGGGCTGAGATGGGAGCGGGACGGGCGCCGAGCCGGGAGCGGCTCCCCGGGCTCCCGAGGAGAGCTGGCTGATCCTGCCTGGCTCCGAGGGCTCGCTGGACTACAGGAGGAGCTTCCCGCAGCCTGGGCACTGGAATTTGCCCGCTGTCCAGCCGTAGGGAAGCCGCACAAGGCCGGCACTGGCACAGGACTGGAGCGCCCGGGGTGCTGGCATCACGTAGGCAGCTGCCACCGAAATGACACACTTGATTGAAGGCCAAAAGAACCCAATACGTAACTGCTGTGATTAAGCTCCATATGATGCCTCAGAGCAAGTAAAAACCCCTCCTTCATCTCATCTTGCTTGTAACGAGACAGCCGTTGCAGGGATCTCATTTGGGTCATGTTGTGGCTTTTGGGCGATTTTGGGGGGGTTGTTTTGGGTCGGGCTTTTTTTGCTTCTGGCTGTACACACCCATGACCCGCAGAAATCTGCACCCCCGCGATGCCCCCTGAGAGCCTGGGGCTGTAGGTGTGCTGCTAGCTGGGAATACAAATCCGAGCAGGTAAGAGCTCCCGATGCCATTTCCTGGGCAGGGAATTTTCCAGCTGCCTCCCCGCGGGTCTCTGCTCGCTCCTTCCCCCCCAGTGCATGTGTGGGACCCCATTCCCGGGGGGGCTTGCACGGGGAGGCTTCATCCTCTCAGTTTGGGGGGTCTCGGGGGATGCTCGGCTGTTTGCTCGGAGGATGCGCTGGAGCCGGAGCCAAATCCTCTCTGCACTGCACCTGTGGCTAAAGGCTGTGCCCAGAGGGGTGTGCTGGGCTCGGGGCACATCGGGGGTGCCCACGAGAGGGGCACAGGCGGGTCCTGTCCGGGTAAAGCTCCCAGGGGTGTCGGGGCTCCCGAGGGGAGGCTCCTGCGGGATCCGTGCGCTGCTTCTCGGTTCTGGGGCGTGCAGAGCTCGGCTCACAGCGCCCCGAGTTCTCGGTGGGGCTCGGTCCTGGGAACAGCAGGGTTTCGGCAGGGAACAAAAGCACTTCTCCAGCCCCTCTCTGCCATCCAGCCCCAGGGCAGGACCCGGCTTGCAAAGAGAAAAAAAAAAAAAAACCCAAACCAAAAGCACAGCGAAAGGCACAGAGGTTGATTTAAGCCAAATCTCTTTCCTTGCCTGCCTCAGCCGTGTGGGGAGCGGGGCTGAGCCCCCTTGTTCCCCACTCCCCTCCCCGGTTCCATTTCCAGCCGGGTTCTGTCCAATCCGTGCTGGAGGCTTCTCCTGGTGCAGCCGATCCCTTCCCTGCCAGCTCTGTGGCTGTGGATGGATTCAGGAGCAGCATTTTGGGGCTGCTTGGCACCAGCACCGGGGCTTTCCTGCCCCAGCCCATTGCCATGGCTGCTCCCCCTCCTCCAGGAGCGCTGCCCCTGTAAGTTCACAGCAATGCAACTTTCTCCTTCCTATTTCTTTTGAAATGTCCTCATTGCCTACCAAAATCACGGCTTGACCCGTGCAATGGCGGTGCTGTGCGTGCTTTGTCTTCCAGAGTTGTGGGAAACTGAGCAAAATGCGCATTGAGGAACTCCTTGGACTAGAAATACCCTCCACCATCATTTCAGATTTGTGCTCATAGAGCTTTTATTGATTTGGGATGAAATATGGCAGGCAGTCCATGAAGAGATGCAAATTCAACCAGGCAGAGCCTCTTCAGAAAATGCTGGGGATGCCAGAAGGGTCTGAAATCATTCATTGCAGCCAGGTGCCTTCTTGAGGTGAGCTGAGACGGTTTTTTAACGTTGTGTAAAAGGACCAAGTCAGTTTTATTCAGTCCATCCAGTCCCCAGCTAATGATGTTGTGGGAACTGATGGTATGGAGGAGCTCTGCAGGGCTGGGGAGGCTTTCACCGTGTTTGTAACCTGTGAGTGTGGTTGGTGTAAAAGTGTGAGGCAGAAACTCCAGTAAATCCTGGCTATTATGCAATAGTTCTTGGGCTATCATGGAAAGAGGGCAATAGAAACAAACTGGTTTATAGATCTGCTTTTAATTAACTGCAGCCTCCTTCGATAAAAGCACTAACATGTGAAAATGGTTCTCAGAATAAAGACATTAAGCAGTGGTAATAAAAGGCACAGTCTGAATTTAGTCTGTTGAACCTGGCAGGACCTGGAAAACGTAAAGAAATTCAGTGGGTGGTTCTAAAAGTGCCCTCTCATTCCTTGAACTTAACATCAGCTTGTGGAGGCTTGCTGGGCATCCTTGCACATTTGCATTTTTACAGCAGGAGAAAAGCAAACCTGAAATATCTGTTCTGGGTTCTGTCCCCAGTTCTGTCCCTCACACATCTCTGGGTTCTGTCCCCAGCTCTGTCCCTCACACATCTCTGAATTCTGTCCCCAGCTCTGTCCCTCACACATCTCTGGGTTCTGTCCCCATCTCTGTCCCTCACACATCTGCTCTGGGTTCTGTCCCCAGCTCTGTCCCTCACACATCTGCTCTGGGTTCTGTCCCCAGTTCTGTCCCTCACACATCTCTGGGTTCTGTCCTCAGTTCTGTCCCTCACACATCTCTGGGTTCTGTCCTCAGTTCTGTCCCTCACACATCTCCTCTGGGTTCTGTCCCCATCTCCGTCCCTCACACATCTCTGGGTTCTGTCCCCAGTTCTGTCCCTCAGACATCTCTGAATTCTGTCCCCATCTCTGTCCCTCACACATCTCTGGGTTCTGTCCCCATCTCTGTCCCTCACACATCTCTGGGTTCTGTCCCCATCTCTGTCCCTCACACATCTCTGGGTTCTGTCCCCAGCTCTGTCCCTCACACACCTGCTCTGCTGCCCTGGGTTCTGCCCTAGCTGGGCTCCCTTTTTGCCCCTGGACTTTTCCTGGATCTCCCTTTCCCAGGCGTTTCCAGCCGTTCCACCCGGGCTGGGGTTGGGTCCGTGCTGCTCCGTGCCTGGAGCTGTTCCCTCTTGTGCTGACATCTCTGCAGGTTTGGTGGCTGTCCCCAGGGTGGGGACACTGCCCAGGGGGTGACAGGTTTGATGGTTGGGTTCATGTCTGACCCCAGCACCGAGGGATGCCTGGGGAGCTCGGTGGAGATGCTGCTCCAGGGCTCTCTGCTCCGTCCCTTTTCCTCACCCTCCTGTGTTCCTGTGCTTTTCCTGAAGCCCTTCCCTGCAGCAGGGCCTTGGACACTCAGGAGGGTTAAAATGGGGCTGCTTTGCTTTTGAACAGGCCCAGGCCCCGTGCTCAGGGGGTGGCTGGCACAGGGACAGCGGGGACAGCGTCCGTGTGCATCTCATTTCCTTGGGATCTCCTTCTCCTGCTGCTGGAATGTCAAACCAGGGCGGGGAGCTGGCATTTGTTTGCTCACAGGTCCTGCACAAATCCAGTTTGGTTCCATCCCTGGCCAGCCTCAGTTCCTGGGGTCTGTGCTCCCTGCCTGGAGCCCTGAGGGGTGCAGAGGCTCCGGGGTTAACGGGGACAGAGGCTCTGGGGTTAACGGGGGGCAGAGGCTCCGGGGTTAATGGGGGGCAGAGGCTCTGGGGTTAACGGGGGGCCGGGGTTAACAGGGGCAGAGGCTCCGGGGTTAACAGGGGCAGAGGCTCCGGGGTTAACGGGGGGCAGAGGCTCCAGGGTTAACGGGGTGCAGAGGCTCCGGGGTTAACGGGGGACAGAGGCTCCGGGGTTAACGGGGGACAGAGGCCCCGGGGTTAATGGGGGCAGAGGCTCCGGGGTTAACGGGGGACAGAGGCCCCGGGGTTAACGGGGTGCAGAGGCTCCGGGGTTAACAGGGGCAGAGGCTCCGGGGTTAACAGGGACAGAGGCTCCGGGGTTAACGGGGGACAGAGGCTCTGGGGTTAATGGGGGGCAGAGGCTCCGGGGTTAATGGGGGACAGAGGCTCCGGGGTTAACGGGGGACAGAGGCTCTGGGGTTAACGGGGGGCAGAGGCTCCGGGGTTAACGGGGGGCAGGCACCTCCTGGGGCAGACAGGAGGAGAACCTGGCCCAGGTGAGCCCTGCTGGGGGCTGGGAGCTGCAGGTGCTGCTGTCACCCCAGGGAAGTGTCCCTTGGGCTCTATTTGTGCTGCTAATTAACAAATTAACAAATGTCCCCAAGGGCCTGGGGCTGTGCCCAGAGGCTCCCAGGATGTCACAGTGAGCTGTTCCTCGGGGTCTGTTTGTTCATTCAGGGACTCTGCTCTGAGCCCTTTTAAAAGCAGCACTGGAGGAGAAATGGCCTCTCTCCTTTTCCCCCTGAACATCCCTGACCTGTCCAGGGCAGTGATTTCTGCACGAGAGCTCTTGGCAAATCATCCCTCGTGCCAATGAGATTCCAAAGAGTTGATCAACCCTGCCAGGTATCGAGGCTGGGAAGAGCCCAAGAGCAAATCCCAGAAAAAACAAGAAAATGAAGTCTCTGTAACTGTTTCCAATTACCCAGAGCCGCTGCTTCTCCTGGTGTTTCAGGAAGAAACATGGAAATCTCTCAGGGTCGAGCTTGTTTACAGAGTGCTTGTGGGTTCTGGGCCCAGCCAGCATCAGATTTCTCTTCATGTTCCCTTCAAATAAACGCTGAAATAAAAATAAGGATGCTGTAAATTGTGCCACCCCAAGAGCTCCACACTGCTCCAGCAGGAAATGATCCCTGGGGCTCCTGGAACAGCTTCACTGGGATCTTCCAAGGAGCAGGAGCTTGCAGGGAAAGCAGCACAGGCTGCTGCCCCTGGTAGGATCTGGGAATTAAGGATGATGAGGTGCTCCAGAGCTCTGCAGCCTCCCAGCCCCGGGGTTTGCCCCCAGGGGATGTCTGGACAGACAGACAGACACACAGAGCACCGTGGGCAGCAGGGCTGCATGTCCCACGTGTCCAGGGCACTCCTGGTTCCTGCAGGAATGGAGCCCCTGGCACAACAATCCCTGCACCCTCTGTGAGCACAGCCCACCCTGGGTTAGTGCCAGCCTGGTCACCCCTGGCTGGGACAGGGATCCCTCTCCCAGCAGCCTGGGGTCCTCCTTGGATCCCCTGGAATTCTCCTTGGATCCCCTGGAATCCTCTCTGGATCCCCTGGAATCCTCTCTGGATCCCCTGGAATCCTCCTTGGATCCCCTGGAATTCTCCTTGGATCCCCTGGAATTCTCCTTGAATCCTCTCTGGATCCCCTGGGATCCTCCTTGGATCCTCCCTGGATCCCCTGGGATCTGGGCTGCTGTGTCTGAGGACACTTTTCCGAGGGAGCTGCTGGCTCTGGTGTTTGCAGGGAAGTTCTGGGGGTGGATCTTGGCTGGGATCTGGCAGCCCAGTCCACCCCAGTCCACCCCAGTTTAGATCAAGTGGTTCCAGTCTTGGGCTGCCCCTGTCTCTCATTTCTGTGTCTTGGTGGCTCCAGCCCTCCCAGCTCCCAGGGAATTCTCTGTAGGATCCATCAGCCACGGCTTTAGGCAATAACCCTCCCCAGATGTCCCAAAGCCTCCTTTAAAGACGAGGTCTGGCAGAAGTCAGATTTATTGGGAGCAATTAATTGTCCTGCTAAGAGCCCTCAATGTTTTGGCATTTCATTAATAAGACGTAATCAACCACCAGGCTATTTGGAGTGTGTTATTCTGTCAAATCCGCTGTTAATTGTCATTATTTGATAGATTTCATGTTTATAATTACTGGTGTGTGACGCAGGGTGTGCTGTGAATAATCCATTGTGTATTGTTTTGTGAGGCAGGGTGCTGGGGGTGCCAGCAGTCGCTGCTGCTCGTGTCTCCAGGGCTGATTTATGCCTGCCCAGGGGAGGGAACCGGACAGGAGGGAATGAACAGAAGCTCAGAACAGTGCCCTGCAGCCAGGCAAACACCCAGCAGCTGTGAGTGGAGGAGAAAAGGGTTCAGGAGAGCAGGGAAAGGTGTTGGGGATGGCTTTTGGGGGTGCACGAGTGACATTTCCCCCCTGCTTTGATGCCTCAGCTCAAAGCTCTGGGATATTTTGTTTTTCCTGCTCTCCACGAGGACCTCCTCGTTCCCATCATTTAGTTCTGAGCGATCTCGCGTTGTACCCAGGGAAAAAACCGAGCTGAGCATTCCAGAGAGGGAGAATTGGGATGGTTTTGTGTGTGAGCAGCTGCAGGGTGGAGCTGCTGTGAGGGGCTGGGCAGGGCTGGCTGATGCTCCAGAGCCTCCCTGGCACCCCTGAGCTGCTCTGGCTGCTCAGCTGAACCTGCTCCAAGCTCTGCCCGTCCTGGAGGAGCTGATTTCAGGGCTGGGGGCAGGAGGAGCCCCCATCCCCGCTGGGCTCGGGGTGCTCCTTGAAGCACAGACAGGATGGGCTGGGCAGGGAAAATGGGCAGCAGGTGGGCTGGGAGTGCTGGGAGCTGCAGCATCCTCAGCCCAGGAGGAGCTCAAAGGCTCCAGCGTGGGGAACAATCCATCAGCAGCCCGAGCTTCCACCCTCCAGCTCCAGCAGCACATCCCTGGGGCCAGGCTGGACCTGCCCCTCCCGGCAGGTTTGTTTGATCTCCTTTGCCATAAAACCCTCAAACTTTCGTTCCCAAACTGATTTCTTTCATGTTTTCAGGAGAATTATTAGAGGAGAGATTGAAGATTTCTGTTGCCTTGCTGGCTTTCTTTTTTCACTTTCTAACATCAACTCCGAGGCTTCCCAAACCTGGAGGATGGAAATGTTTTACTAATCTTGGTTAAACACAGCCAGGGGCAGCAGAAATCGGGGGATTTCTGTCTGCAGAAGGTGAGGATGAGTTTGGGAGCTGCGAGGGGCTTGGCTGAGAGGGAATTGTGGTGTCAGCGGTGCCGGTTCATTAACGGGGCACTTTGAGCCTGTTTGGGGTGGGAAGGGTCTTTATCCCCTTGTGAGCGCTGCTCTTGCCCTGGGGAGCTCAGGAGCTCCTCGCTGCCCTCTCCTCCCGGCTCTGTGAGCTGAGGATCAGCCCCAGCCCCGCTTCAGAAACAACAAACAGCAATTTCCCCGTTCCCCTGAGCGCTCACATGTGCAGCTCCCAGACACAAATGTTGGATTTTACACCTGACCTGGCACCCCCAGCGCTCCCGTTCTGTGCAATTCAAAGCAGCAGCACTTGTTTGGAGATGCCTTTTCAAGTGCCCTTCTCCTTTTTCATTTTGGGTTTGCTGTGGAAGGTGGGAAACAGCCCCAGCACAAACCTCCTGAAGCTCGGAGCGCTTTGGAGCTCCCCAGCGTGGAGGTTTGTGGCTCCTGAGGTGCCGCACATCTCATGAGGCTGTCGCTCAGATCTTGTTCTCTGCCTTGCAGAGGAGTTTTTTTTCCTTCCCAGTTACATCTTTGACTGCTGAGAATGATCTGTTTGTGGGGGTTTTCTGCCCAGTGATCACCGTGAGGAGATTTATTGCTGCTGTGCCTCCCCTGTGGGTGCCAGGTCTGCGATTCCTGCCCGATTCAGAGGAACTTTCCTTAGGCTGCTGCCAGGAAATGTTCAGCTGGAGCTCCAGTGCCAGCCAGCTGTGCAGAGGGCACGTGGGGACGTGATGGGGCAGGACTGGGAACGGTCCCTGGAGGTCAATTTGGATTTTACCTGGATTTTACCAGCAGATGTCCAGTGAAGCTGACGTGAGTGGGTTCAGATCTCGTGTTTGCAGCCCATAAATCCTCGTGAAAGGTTCCTGGGATCTGTCTGGATGGATTAATTTGCTGAAGATGTGTGTGGAAAAGCCGGGTCTAACTTCTGAGAACCAGCCAGGGAGGTGGGAGCCCTCCTGTGTGAAGCTCAGAGGGAATTTTAGGGCTCTCTGCACTCTCAGCCTGCAGCCCTGAGCAAATCTGGCTCTCCAAACCTGTTCAGAGTGTCCAGTGCAGCTCAGCAGGAGCCTCTGCTCTCTCTCCTGTTTATAAATATCCCAAATGTGCCTTCCTGGGGGTTTGGGGCTCTGGGATCCATAAAGGTTGGGTGAGGAAACACAGATTTCCTGCAGGACTGCCCTCCCTGCTCTGCTTTGGAACTTTTCTTTTAAAGGAATCATTTTAAGCCATGCCAAGGCCTCTTCTCTTGGTTTGTGCTGCAGAACGAGCCCGAGCCTGCTCAGCCCTGGCTCTCTTCACACCCTTAAGCTGAGCTTGATTAAACCAGAGCCGGGCACTTCATATCTGCAGCTTCAACCTTCACACCTTGGCGAGCTCTGCATCCTCCCAGCTCCCCCTTGGAGCCCTGCAGGCGGCAGCTCGGGCTCAGCTTGAGCTCCACGTGCCAACTTTGTGCACAAAGTAAATTAAAAAAGAAAAAATCTTTAAGGCTATTGTTAGCAGCAGGGGAGTGCAGGTGACAAGGGACAAAGTGACTCTTCCCAGCACAAGGATTTTGTCTTCCCTGAACTGTGCTGGCTTCAAAGCAGCTCTGGGGATTTAGTCCAGCTCAGCCTTTCCCATGCCAGAGGTTAAGCCAGGCCTAACCATGGCCCTCAGCAGGGACAGAGGTGTGGAAAGGGACCAGGAATGGCAGTGGAGCCTCTTGGGGAGGCTGGTGGTGTCCCCTGGCTGGTGCCTCATGGAGGCTCAGACAGTCCAGGAGTTTCCCAGGGCTCTGTTTGCTCTGCTGTCCCTTTGGAGGCAGCTGGAGATCCCACAGCCTCTCCCTCCGAGGACAAGGGCAGTGCCTCCCTGGGGAAAGTGGGATCATTTCCCCCTGCTCTGCTCTGCTTTAGGTGCTCAAACATTGCTGTGCCCAGGGAGGAGCATCTTTAACACCATCACTTCATCTGATGGATTTTTAAAGGTTTTAAAAGTGACCTCAGGGACTCCCCAGCCCCAGTTCCAGTTTCCCAACCACCTGGCTGCTTCCTGGATTTTCAATGCATTCCTGTATTCCTTCCAGCCCTGGGAAAGGGCTGGGAGAGCAAAGCTTGTGCTGGGGCTCCACTCCTGTGTGGCATCCATGGAGGTTTGCTCTCCATTCCTGCAGCTCACACTGGCTCATCCCAGCCTGTGGCAGAGCTGGAAATCTCCATTTTCTCCTCTCCCCCATCCTGCCTGCTCTGTTTGACACCACAGGGGTCGAGATCCAGCTGGGGACCCTGCCAGGGCGCTCCCAGCCCTGGGATCCACACAATTCCAGCTCCGTGGGGAGGACAGACACAGGATCCATCCATGGATGTTGTGTGTTCCATGCCTGAGGCTGGAAAAGCAGGATGGACTCCCCAGGATGGATTCCCAGGCTGCACATGGAAACTGATCCCAGCTCCATCTTGGAGAAGGATCCTGGGGAAGCTCCTCCAGGAGCTGGGCTCGATGAGCCCCGTGGGTCCCTTCCAACCCTGGGATTACCCTGGGGGTGCTGATCCAGAGGAAACAGGAATTGCTGCTGCCTGGATGGTTTGAGGTGGGCTGGAAAGAAATGAAGGTGGTGCCAAGGGCTGCAGTGTCTCTCCAGGGATCCCAGAGCTGGAATTGTGCTGGAGTGTCCCTTGGCCAGGATCAGCTCCTGCTTCAGTGCCCAGCAGGTGTCAGAGGGAGCAACGTCTCGGAGTGAAACCCATGAACTGGCAGGGCTGGGGAAATTACAGATGTGCTTAATGAAACAGAACCCCTTGTTTACGTTCCTAATGTGCTGCTGGAGCGAACTGGCTCCCAAATAAAAATACTTAAAGTTACGATTAGGATTTATTTACATAATTACTGCCAGGGAAATTCCTGGAACGTGCTGAGCAGTGCAAGAGGAGCCTCCTGGCTCTCCCCCCGTGGCTCCAGGTTGCTCTGCTCCCGGGGGTCTGTCAGGGCTGTTCCCAGCCGGGGAGGCAGCAAGGATTTGTTCCCAGATGGATTTGTGTGCATTGTCCATCCATTTGGGTTATTGGCTGAGGCTGGGCAGATGCTGCTGGTGATGCTGGTGCTGGCTGCAGCACTCCAGAGGTGGCACCTCCCTCCTGGGGCACAGAACCTGGGTGTCCCTGGGTGTCCCTGGGTGTCCCTGGGTGTCCCTGGGGTGGGCCAGCCTGCCCTGGCTCCCAGAGTCATTCCCAGCCTGGCCTGGCCACCTCCAGCCCCTTGTGTGGCTCTGGGGACTCTGCTGATTTATTTCTGCTGGAAATGAGCAGTACAATAGGCCCGGGATGGGTTTGTGCTGATTGAATCCAGCCCTGGGCATGACAAATCTTCCTCTTAATATTTCAATTGACTTTGGCAGACTCGCCCCCTCCTCGTGTCCCCTAAATCACAGGCTGAGAGCTGCTGACAGCAATCCCCACTCCTGGCTGGGCAGGGCCTGCCCTTCCCTGGGGACCTGTGGGGTTTGCAAACATTTCCCTGCTCCAGCCTCCCCTGGAGCGGGGTTTTCCTCAGCTCCCACCTCTGGGAGATGGGAACGTTCTCTGTGGGGCCCTGCTCAAGTGTGGACGTTCTCCTGTCCTTGGGGGCTGGAGCTGGGGCCCTGCAGTGACAAACACCTCGCTCAGGGAGCTCGGCTGAGCCCTCTGAGGGGTCCCAGGGCTGTCCAGACCCTTCCATGAGCGCCTGGGGCTGTCCCTGGACCCCTGGCAGTGCCCAAGGCGGGGCTGGATGGGGTTTGGAGCTCCTGGGACAGGGGAAGGTGTCCCTGTCCTGGCAGGGCTGGTTCAGATGGGCTCTCAGGTGCTCTCCAACCCAAGCACTGCACTATAACCTTCTACCCTCAGGGCAGTGCAGACCCCACTGCTCTCTGTAATTATTTCCAAGGCTGAATTCTGCAGCCTGGCCGCTGGGAAATCCTGTTTCCATAAATCTCCAGTGCTCCCCTCAGTCCTCTCCAGCACCCAGGGGCAGCAGCTGCTTTGCTGTTTGTTCACTCAGCTCCTGCCTGGCTCTCCCCTCTCACACCCGCCTGGGGCTCTGCCCCAGCCCCTCCTGCAGGCTCCATTCCCACGGGACAGGGGCAGATAACAGCAATCCCGCTCTCTTTTCCCGTTTCCCTGGCAGGGAGAAGATGCCATTCCACCATGTGACAGCTGGCTTGTTGTACAAGGGCAATTACCTGAACCGCTCGCTCTCGGCCGGCAGCGACAGCGAGCAGCTGGCCAACATCTCCGTGGAGGAGCTCGATGGTGAGTGCTGCCCTGCCTGGGGCTGGGGGAGGCTCCTCTGCTCCTTCTCCGTGCTCTCCATGCCTGGGGGATGGCTCAGTGGGTCAGGGACACGTCCCTGACCAAAGCTGTGTTGGGAGCTGTGTGTGTGGCTTTAGTCTCGGCTTTTGTCCTTCTGCAGCTTTTGGAAACGTTAAGCCTGTGTTTTATGGGTAAAATGAGAAAATTTAGGCTCAAACTGTCCCAGAGATGTCTTGAGCCTTCCCTGGGACCCTGCAGAGCTGAGTCTGCTCTTCCACCAAGTCTCACTTGCTTTCTCAAAGGGAGGCTCCTCTCCACGTGTCAGTGTCAGAGGATGCATGGAGGCAGCTTGTGGCTCAAGAAGATGGGAAGAGCTCTAAAATCCCATTTTCCCAATCAGTGGTAGGGAGCAGAGAGCAGCCTTGGTCTGGCACTTCCCTCAGGAAGGCTGTCCACGTGTGCTGCCTGCAGGGTCCCATCCTTTCCCCCTGGAGCTGTTGGTGATCCCCTCTGCCCCGGCCCAGGAGGTGAGGAAATGGAAATCCATCCTCACTCCCTGATGGAACTGGAAATCCATCCTCACTTCATGATGGAACTGGAAATCCATCCTCACTCCATGATGGAACTGGAAATCCATCCTCACTTCCCTGATGGAACTGGAAATCCATCCTCACTTCTCTGATGGAACTGGAAATCCATCCTCACTCCCCTTCCATGATGGAACTGGAAATCCATCCTCACTCTCTGATGGAACTGGAAATCCATCCTCACTTCCCTGATGGAACTGGAAATCCATCCTCACTTCCCTGATGGAACTGGAAATCCATCCTCACTCCCCTTCCCTGATGGAACTGGAAATCCATCCTCACTCCATGATAGAACTGGAAATCCATCCTCACTTCCCTTCCCCGATGGCCCCGGGCTGTGCGGGCTGGGGAAGGGAATCCCGGCTCGGTTCCTCCTGTCCCGGTGTCCCCATCCCCGGGCCGGGAGCATCCTTGGGAGCAGCGGAGCCCAGCCCCGCCTGCCCCGGGAGAACCCTGCGCTCCCGAGCCGCTAATTAGCGGCTAATGAGGGAAATTGGAGCAGAGAGCTGCTCAGTGGAGCCGCAGGGCAGTGGCCGTGTGTCCCCACATTGCGGGGGGGTGTCTGTCCTCTGTCCCCTCTGTCCTCTCCTCTCCCGGAGCTCCCCAGTTCCCCGGGTGTGTCCGGATCTCTTCTCGGCTGTGACCCGTGTGTTCCCAGCTCCTGCTCGGATCCAGATCCGCTCCTTTCCTTCGCTCCCCGAGCTCCAGCTCGGCTCCTCTTCCTCCCCGCTGGCACCGAGCTCATCCATCCCACCCAGGCAGGGCACAGGGGAGGCTGGAGCTGCTCTGCCGTGTGCCAGCAGCCTTCAGCCTCTGGGATTTATATTTGAAATGAAGTCAGCAGCCTCCATCTCGCCGTGTTTTGTCTCTAATACCAGATCAGTGCCTGCCTGTGCTGGTAATTGGGGAAGGTTCACTGCCCAAACCCCAAACAGAATTAGTCTTTCTGCCTTCAAGCATAAACTGTCTGAGGATGAGTAACAAAATGTTCTTCCTTGAGAAGTTAATGTCAGGCTATTGGAGCTCTTTGGATGGATCAAGCTGTGAGAGCTCGATGCCAATAACAGATTTGCATTTCATCTTCCAGGCTGGGGAGGAGATGCCAAAATTCTCCTTGGTTTCTTTTTCAATGAGATTTTGGTCCTGAGGGAGTTCCAGCCTATTGAGAAATTCCAGTCACACAGATTAAATTATGATAGGTTTGGAGCTGGAGGAGTTACTAGGAATTTTCTATAACGTTCCTCTGCGCTCAGGGCTCCAACAAGTGCCTGATCCGTTGGGTCCTTTCCAGCAGATTTCTTTTTTTCCCGTGTCTGGCGCTGTGTGTGTCAGCACTGTTCACTTGGGAAGGGTTCCTGGGATGCTGCAGGGACGGTGCTGCAGCCTGAGCCCGCTCCAGCCCATCCCACAGGGAACAGCCGGGAATTCTCCCTGCTCCAGCTGCAGCTGGGGGCTGGAGGAGAGCAGGGAATGGGAAAGGGCTCTGATTCTGAGGAATGTAAGGGGGAAGGAGCCCAGGGCTTGGGGTGAACGCTCCAAGTGCTGCTCTGCCTCTGCTCTGAAAGATTTTCCAGCAGAATATTCAGAATCAGAGAATCCCAGGATGGGTTGGGTTGGAAGGGACATTAAAGTTCATCCAGTGCCACCCCAGCCATGGCAGGGACACCTTCCCCTGTCCCAGGAGCTCCAAACCCCGTCCAGCCTGGCCTTGGGCACTGCCAGGGATCCAGGGACAGCCCCAGCTGCTCTGGGAATTCCATCCCAGCCCCTGCCCACCCTGCCAGGGAACAATTCCTGCCCAAAATCCCATCCAGCCCTGCCCTCTGGCACTGGGAGCCATTCCCTGTGTCCTGTCCCTCCATCCCTTGTCCCCAGTCCCTCTCCAGCTCTCCTGGAGCCCCTTCAGGCCCTGAGCTCTCCCTGGAGCCTTCTTCAAGTGAACAATCCCAAATTTCTCAGTCTGTCTCCATAGGGGAGGTGCTCCAGTCCCTTTATCAACTTCAGGGCCACCTGTGGCCTTGCTCCAATAATTCCAATAATTCCAACAATTCCAATAATTCCAATAATTCCAATAATTCCAATAATTAATTCCACGTCCTCCCCACGCTGGGGACACCAGAACTGTGTTCAGTTTCCCAGGTGAGGCCTCAGGAGAGCACAGGGAGTTTTTCTCTGTGAAACTTCCCTGATTTGCAGCAGCCATCTGCCATCCCCAGCTCCACTCTGGTTTTTCTGTGCTGCTGCCTCTGGGCACGCTGCTGGCAGCAGGGGGAGGCTGCAGAGGTCCCTCTGCTCAGGGGTGTTTGCTGTTTGTGGCTCTGGAGCGCTGTGAGGGTGTCTGGGAGCTGTCACAAAGGGAATTTGCTTGCCCAGAGCGGAATCAGGAGATGCTGAAGTTTGTAACTCCAGGTGAATACCAGAGCTGGAAGTGGCAGCTGGTCCATGACCTGGCTCTGAGGGACTGGAAGCGTGGAGGGGTCTCAGGGGGATGGAAGTGCCGTGTGCTTGGAGCTTTCTGTGCATGGAGAGGTAAATTCAGGCTGGGAGGGGCTGTTCCACACGGATTTTCTGTTGGTTGACACAAAACCACGGCAGAGTTTGTGCAGACTCTGAGCTTTCCACGTCCCCTCCAAGGCAGCTCCTGTCCTCACGTTCTGAACCATCAGGAGTATTTTTAATAAGAAATGCTGGATGGAAATAATCATGTCAAGCTTGAGTCATCCACCTCCACAGGCACTATCTAAAGGGTATTGTCAGCAGGGAAAAACATTGCCAGAGTGGGAATATGACAAATCTCACCTGAAGGGAGGTGCAGGAGAAGCAGGCTGGGGGAGATGCAAGCAGGGCCTTGCAGAGGAACCCAAACCTGAGCCATGGCAGCAACATTTATCCAGGTAAACATCACAGGAAATCCTTCCCTGAGGCAGCTTCCTGGGCAATCAGCAGGAGGAAATGTTGCTGCATCACCGAGCAGGGGGCTGAGGGGTCTGCAGGGAATTTTCTAGACTGGGAGAGGTTTTTGGGATTGTTGCAGTCCCTGATGTGGAGCTTGAGGGTGGCAGTGCCAGGGTTTAGCCTGGTTGAGCTGAGGGTGTGAGCAGAGCAGCCCAGCAAAGGGGCTGCAGGAGTTTGGGGTGCAGGGGAACAGGAGTGTGGGGACATCCCTCTCCAGGAGCTCTTCCCATCATTAGGGAATATTAACCACAGCCTGATTTCTGCTTCCTCTTCCCAGCACCTCCCCTGGCACCAGCTCCCACCTGGATCTCTGTTCCCTGGGTGTGGAGAGATCCCTGGGCAGCTGCAGAGAGCCCTGAGGGGATCTGGGGCTCCTGCTGCTCCCCCAGAGCTGGGACCTGTCCCCTGCTGCTGCCCCAGAGCTGGGACCAGCAGCTGTCCCCTGCTGGCCACCACGGCCAGGAGACCAAGGGCTGGGGGCTGCAGCACCTGGAGCTGGGCAGGGTGGCAGTCCTGGGACAGGGACGCTCTGGGGACGCTCTGGGGACACTGGGGACACTCTGTGACACTCTGTGACACTCTGGGGATGCTCTGGGGATGCTCTGTGACACTGGGGATGCTCTGGGGATGCTCTGGGGTCTGGGGACACTCTGGGGACACTCTGTGACACTCTGGGGATGCTCTGGGGACTGGGGATGCTCTGGGGACGCTCTGTGGACACTCTGTGACACTGGGGATGCTCTGGGGACTGGGGACGCTCTGTGACACTCTGTGACACTCTGGGGACACTGTGGGGTCACCCAGCACGGGTAAAATGTCCCAGCATGACAAACACAGCAGTGCCACCCTGACCCTGCCTCTGCCCGTGCAGGTGGGGGCTGCTCACGCTGCTCTGCTCGCCTGGTGACAATCCCTGGGTGCTGGCAGGGAGGGGACCGTGTCCTGCAGGGCTGTGACACCAGCCAGGCTCCTCTGGGGGTGTTGTTTGACAAATCCCTGGGACTGTGGCTGCTGCAGAGCTTTTGGGAAGGCTTGGGAAGATTCCCTGGCTCCTGTCCCTCTGCAGGGGCTGAGCTCTCCCTGGCACAGGAATCCTGCAGGGTGACACGGAGGGGACAGGACAGGGACAGTCCCTGCAGCCTCCCCAGCCGGGCACTGCTCATCTCCCGTGCTCCAGGAGGGATCAGGGAGCAGCAGAGCGCTCCAGGAGGAGACCCAGGGGACACAGGCATTAGTCAGTGGCTGAGTCATGGAGCAGCAACAGGCTGAGCCTGCTGGGCTCCAGGGACAGGGAAAAACACCTGGAAAAGGGGAATGAGGGAAGGAAGATGGATCCCTGCACAGCTCCCCACGCTCAGTGCAAGCCCTGCAAGCATTAATGAAGTGGCTGGGACTGTATAAAGCACATTTTGCTGTTTCCCAGAGCTCTTTTCCAAGGGAGGTTCATCCCCAGGGTCGCTGTTGTGAGCGGCCGTGGCTGGAAATGGAATTATTTCTGTCTGCTATTGAGCTGTGGTGGGGTTTCATGTCCCTGAGTATCAAAGTGTGCCAGCACCGTGTCCAGGCTGCTGGGGACACGAGCAGCTCTGTCCCTCCCTTCTGCCAAGCTCCTTCTGCCAATTTTCCAGCTACAGCTTGGAATTCCAGTGTGGATTTCCTTGGGAATTCCGGGTATGGAACAGCCTCCCCAAAGAAATGATAAAATCTGGTGCAGTGTGAATGTTCTGAGGATCAAACCAGAAAGGTTTGGGGTGGAAGGGACCTCAAAGCTCATCCAGGGACACCTTCCCCTGTCCCAGTGTGCAGCCTGGCCTTGGGCACTGCCAGGGATCCAGGGGCAGCCCCAGCTGTGCCAGGGAATTCTGGCCCAGGGAATTCTGCAGGAATCCTTGGGTTGCAGGCTCCCACCTGCTCCAGCCTGGATGGGGCAGGGATGGTTCCCCGTCCCTGGGGCTGGGGCAGCTCAGCCCTGAGGAGGCTGCAGGGCCCCCCAGGGCAGAGGTTTGTGGCTGTTCCCTGAGCTGTGTCAGGAGTGCAGGACCATTCCTGGGAGCACTGGCTGAGGGGAGAGCCCTGCCCAGCATTTCCATCCTCCCCTACAGCCCCAGCCCTGCACAGGGACTCCAGCAGGTTGATTTTCCAGGGGAACAAAGCCAGCCTTGGGAAGGGCTCCAGGGGCTCTGCTCCCCTGTCCCAAGGGGAATGTGTCACCTGGACCCCTGCCCCAAAATCCAGGAGCAGGCAGCAGCAGCAGCTCCAAGGAGAGAGTCCTTGCAGCAAGAGAGTACAAATAAAGTGGGATTGGCTGCCAACAAATTAAAATGACAGGGACACCATCTGGCCAACAATTAAAGGGAGGGTTTGAGCTCCAGCAATGCTGACACAGTTTGGGAACGGGCTGGAGGGACAGGAGTTACTGGGGGGGATGTTCAGATATGCCTGGGCAGGGCTGCAGGATTCCTGGATTGTTGTGTTGCTGTTTGAGCTGCAGAAAGATGGATTTGGGGAGAGGGATCCAAACTGTGCCTTGGTGCAGCTCCCCTCGGGTCTGCTGTGGGTGTCTCTCTCCCCAGAGCTGAGGCTTTGGTGCTCCTGGCATTCCATGGATCCTGCCAGGCTCCCGTGGCTGGGAATTCACTGCCTGTGTCCCCTCTGGCCATGGGAATGGAGCAAATCCACACCAAACCTGCCATGAAAGGCATTTCAATCTGGCTCTGACACGTTTACCCAACTTTTAATAGGGATTTTTAATTTTTGATGCGAGCTCCCAGGCTGGATCATTAATTTTAGAAGTTCTTCAATCCCTGGTGTTCAACCTGGGTTCAGCAAGTCCCTGCTATCCCAGGAAATGTTCCTGGAAGCATCCAGGGGTCTCACCCTCCCCTGCTGCCTTTTTGCTCTGCTGAGGCACTGTGGCATTGCCTGGGACAGGGTCCCTGCAGCCCAGAGCTGGGACATTCCCTGTGCCCCTGACATTCCCTGGACATTCCCTGTGCCCCTGACATTCCCTGTGCCCCTGGACATTCCCTGGACATTCCCTGACATTCCCTGGACATTCCCTGGACATTCCCTGGACATTCCCTGTGCTCCTGGACATTCCCTGGATGTTCCCTGGACATTCCCTGGACATTCCCTGGACATTCCCTGTGCTCCTGGACATTCCCTGGATGTTCCCTGGACATTCCCTGGACATTCCCTGGACATTCCCTGTGCTCCTGGACATTCCCTGGATGTTCCCTGGACATTCCCTGGACATTCCCTGTGCTCCTGGACATTCCCTGGATGTTCCCTGGACATTCCCTGTGCCCCTGGACATTCCCTGGACATTCCCTGGACATTCCCTGGATGTTCCCTGGACATTCCCTGGACATTCCCTGGACATTCCCTGACATTCCCTGTGCTCCTGGACATTCCCTGGACATTCCCTGTGCCCCTGGACACTCCCTGGACATTCCCTGGACGTTCCCTGGATGTTCCCTGGACATTCCCTGGACATTCCCTGGATGTTCCCTGGATGTTCCTGTCCATCCCTGCTCCGAAGGGCTCCTGTGGCCTGGGCCAGCTTTTTCTTTGAATCTGAGACAAAACAGCACATTTGAATTTTTGCATTTTTCTCCCATGAATGGGAAGCTATGGAGGAAAAAAGAATTCTCATCTGTTCCACAGCAAAGTGTTTCATTTTGAGCCTTTTTCACTCAGCTCTGCCCTGAAGGTGTGGCAAACGTGCAGATTTGGGCTGGCCAGGTCCCAGCTTGCACAGGAAATGAAATCCAAGCATTTCCTTGCAGGCTGGAGCTGCTGAGGTGCCTGGGGGAGGCTCTGCAGGACACAGAGAGCCTGGGGATGGTTCTTTTCCATCCAAGGGAGCAGGACTGGGGCAGGGCCCTGCAGGGATCCCCCCAGGCTGCCAGAAGAGCCCCGGGTGTGGGGTGACACCTGGGGCACCCCTGGGGCTCCCAAGGGCTCCCAGTGCTCCCCTGAGCAGCTCCAGGGAGCCAAGGGCAGGTCCTGGCAGGGCCCAGGGAGCCAAGGACAGGTCCTGGCAGAGCCCAGGGAGCCAAGGGCAGGTCCTGGCAGAGCCCAGGGAGCCAAGGCCAGGTCCTGGCAGGGCCCAGGGAGCCAAGGACAGGTCCTGGCAGGGCCCAGGGAGCCAAGGACAGGTCCTGGCAGAGCCCAGGGAGCCAAGGACAGGTCCTGGCAGAGCCACTCCAGCCCAGCCCTGACAACACCCAGGCTTTGCCTTGGCTGGGATGCACGAGGGACACTTCCCACCCGCTCTGGGAATGGATTTAGGGAGCTGATGGCTTCTCCAGGGCTCATTCCAGCTGCCTTCCAGGCTCCTTCATCCACAGCTTGCCTTTGCTGGATTCCCCATCCTCCCTTTTGTCTGGCTCTCACTTTTCATCAGAAAGGCTGGAATGTATGAGCTGAGGAAATGGCAGAAAGCAAATCCCAAGTCTGGTTAAATCCAGGGCTCTGGAGGGGGAGTCTGGCTCCTCCTCAGCTTCCCTGCTGTCCTGCACTGGCTCTGGCAATTCCAATCTGCTTTTTTTTCCTCCTTGGATCAGGAGATTTGATTTCTGCAGCTCCCATCAATGAGAGAAGGGCTGAGGCTCCCTTCAGGCCTGGCAGAAGGAGATGGGGTCAGACAGCAGCTCACACCTCAGGAGCTCAGCAGCTCCTGGGGCTTTGCAGAGGGGTTTGGAGGAGATTGAAGGGTTCAGTTCATTCCCCTGTAGGAGATCAGCAGGCCAGGGCTCTTGGCTGGGTGACACCAGGTGCCACCTGAGCCCCAGGGACACCTGCACTGCTGTGGGGAAGGGCTGGCTCCTCGTGCTCCGGGGATCTCTGCTCAGGCTGAGCTGCAGCTCCAGACACCTGAAGCTGCTGCTTTCGGGGGTTTGGTGTGATTATTTCACCTTCTCACCCACAAACTGGTGGCCCAGTCCCATCCCAGTGCCATCCCAGTTTGCCATGCACGGAGTGCTGCAGGCTGGGCTGGGTGTCTGGGCTGGGAATTGGTGGGGGAACAGAGAGAGGCTCTTTTGAACCTGGCTCCTTTGGCTAATTACCAGCGTGGTAATTGATGTGCCTCATTAATAATCAATGCTCTGCATTCCCTTCCTCCTGCTCCTGGGGCTTTGGTGGGATGAGAGCAGCTCGGATTCAGAGGATGGCCTGGGCAGGGAGGCTGGAGGCAGCAGAGCCACACACCCCTCTGCTTTTGCTCTACACAAATCAAACAAAGGGTTTGGTGCTGCTCGGGCGTTTCCCTCCCACCTTTTGGGGAGGCACCTCCTGCACCTCCAGCAGCCCCAGCTCTGCTCTGGCTGCTCAGGAGCAGCTGGAACAATCCTCACCCCCAGGGAGGGGACAGACAATGGTGGCAATGGGCAGAGCTCCTCAGCCAGGCTCTGGGGAGTCCCCTGCCCATGGGGACAGCCAGGGGTGGCACCAGGCAGGGCCTGAGCAGCTCCTGGCAGCAGCTCCTGGGCTCCTGGGGGCCAGCCCTGGGTAACTCTGGGCAGCTGGGGGAGCCTCTCTGCACGTCAGCACAGGGATGTGTGGAGGAATCTTCAAGCCATAAATACTTGGTGAGGGCTGCAGTGACTCTTTTGAGTGGGGAGAGCAGAATGTGGCAGCCAGAAAAAAACCAGGATATGAAAATAGCAATGGCCCTTTTGGGAAGAGGAAATGATATTCCACTAAAAACAGCAACCCCAATTAAATGGGAGCATTTAAAGCAGGGGATTGCTAATTACCTAGACATGGATGGGGCAGACATGGCAAACAGATTTATTGGGGAACTTTTAGCTCTGTACATATGCCCACGGTGATTTATTTTCTTGCCACGGGCTCAGAATTGTCTGGGCTGTGTAAATATTGTGGCTGTGAAGATTTCCAGTGGATCAGGCTGGAAAGAGCCATTTGGTCACCCACCAGAGCTGGGGAACTTCATTAATGGAGATTTGGGGGCATGGCCAGGCCCATCCTCACCCTCCTTTTAATTAACCCTTGTTTTAATTAATCTTTGTTTTAAATTACCCCTGGCATGTGAAGGGACCCTCTGCCAATCCCCCCTTGGTGCCTTGTGGGACTCTGATGGAGCAAAACACTTTTCCAAGCAGTTTTGTGTTTGTCAGAATGGTGCAAGAGGGGCAAGATGTGAATTGTTTAATATGAAAATGTTAATTTTTGCAGCTGGAATGTGGGAAGTGGCTGGTGCCCTGTGTGGAAGGGGATGGGGATGTGTCTGTGCTCACCCTGCAGGGGATGGACACAGACCATGCTGTCTCCTCTCTAAACACACATTTCCAACTCTTCCACACTTCCACATCTCTTCTGTTTCGACATTAATAAGAATAGCAAAGAGTTCAGAGAAAGTAGTTTTGGCATCTACTGCATTTAATTTGCTCCAACTTTCATGTGGAGTTTAATTTAGACTGATGAGAGAGGCAGTTTTATGAGTATAAAACTCCATTAATTACAGATCCTGTCTTAATTATAAATGGCTCTGTTTTAAAGGAAGTTTTACAACCAAAATTAAGACTTGGAGCAGTTCAATCAATACAAACATCAATTAGACCTGACTTTGTACTCCAATTAATTCATAAAGCGTCCCAATGAAGTGTGGGGAGTGTGGCTCCTTGTGCTCCTGCCCTGGTGCTGGAGGTGCCCCAGGAACCAGCAGAGCTTTCTCTTGGCCAGCAGCAGCCAGCAGGGTTCCTGTGATCCATGTGGGAGGATCCAGAGGGATCCTGGGCAGGGGATGGTGCCTGAAATCCCCAAAGTGCTGCTGGGATCCTCCTGATCCTCCTGATCCTCCTGATCCTCCTGATCCTCCTGATCCTCCTGATCCTCCTGACCCTCCTGATCTCCTGATCCTCCTGATCCTCCTGATCCTCCTGATCCTCCTGATCTCCTGACCCTCCTGATCCTCCTGATCCTCCTGATCTCCTGACCCTCCTGATCCTCCTGATCTCCTGACCCTCAGCTGCAGAGCGTGGCCCTGGGAGGGTGGGGACAGCCCAGGCTGATCTGGGCACAGAGGGACAGATTCCTCACCCAGCCCAGGGATGCTGGGGGATCAGGAACCCTCTTTGGGCTGGCTCTACTGAAACTGTGCCTTCTTCTCCTGAAGTTTTTGTTGTGTTTGTAAGAGAAAGAAAAGGCCAGAATTGCTGTGCAGGGAGCACAGGAGCTCCACAGGGACAGCACACAGAGGTGGCTCCGTGTCACCCCTTCCCAGCAGCTTTCCGGAGGTGTCACCCAGGGGAAGCTTCCCAGCAGTCAGAGCTCGCTGCTGGGCTGGGAGAAGCAGATGTGGATGTGGGAGGCAAAAGCCCTTTTTCCAGAACTCTGGTAGGCTTGGGGAAAGGGAGGTGTCAAACGGCTCCAAACGCCGGGCTGGAAGCAGAGCAGCCAAGGAGAGGGAGCTCTGCTTTTCTCTCAGCCCTTCCCACCAGCCAAAGGCCACCACTTGAACCAGGCCCAGCTGGAGGAAGTTCTTCCCATGATTTTATGTTGTTTTTCTTATCAGCTCTCGCTGCATCTTTTTTCCCCCTACATTCTCATTTCTGATCCAGTCCCTCGCATGAATAAGAGATGCCACATCCCTCCCTGCTATAAATATCCCTGTGAGCAGAGGGAACACAGACTCCATGTGTTTAGATGTATCCTGGATCCTAGGTGACGTTTCTCCAATATTGTGTCTTTAATGGGAATTCGCTGATTAGGTGCAGAAAAGGCTCCAGGAGACGCCTGGGCTGGGTTTAATACAAAGAGTACTACGGTTGCTAAGAGACCCATACCTCAACTTTGGAAATCTTCATCCCCACTCCATAGATTATCTTGGCAAATTGGACTTTCTGAGTTGGCAGCAAACGGGAAAGAGTAACTTTTAAAAATAGAGATAATTTAGGTGACGTCAAAGGCATCTGGTGTCCTTTTCCAGCAACGTGAGCCTGATCTGCTTTGCTTTGTGTAGAAATCGCTCTGCATCCAGCTCGGGGCTGCTTTATCCACAGCCCCTTTCTCTCTGGGATATTCTTGGGTTTGTGGCACTGCCAGGAGCTCTGTGCTTCCAGCACCAGGATCAGTGTCCCAGGAGCAGCTCCTGCGCCCAGAGACCCCCATGGGGACAGTCCCTGCTCACCCTCCCGAAAATCAGCTCCTCATCCCCTCAGGGATCCATTCCCACCCGGAATCAGGCTGGATCCTTGGGATGATTCCCACCTGGAATTGTGGGGAGAGGGGCAGGAGTGCCTGGGCTTAACCAGCCCTCAGCAGCCCTGCTGCCTTCGGCTCTGGAGGAGCCTCTGGAATGGCACTGGAGGCTCTGGATGCAGCTGGGAATCAGGCAGGGATTTGGGAATCAGGCAGGGATTTGGGAATCAGGCAGGGATTCAGGAATCAGGCAGGGATTTGGGAATCAGGCAGGGATTCAGGAATCAGACAGGGATTTGGGAATCAGGCAGGGCTTTGGGAATCAGGCAGGGATTCAGGAATCAGGCAGGGATTTGGGAATCAGAGACAGGGCCAGGAATCAGGCAGGGATTTGGGAATCAGGCAGGGATTCAGGAATCAGGCAGGGATTCAGGAATCAGGCAGGGATTTGGGAATCAGGCAGGGATTTGGGAATCAGGCAGGGATTCGGGAATCAGGCAGGGATTTGGGAATCAGGGACAGGATCAGGAATCAGGCAGGGATTTGGGAATCAGAGACACGGCCAGGAATCAGGCAGGGATTCAGGAATCAGGCAGGGATTTGGGAATCAGAGACACGGCCAGGAATCAGGCAGGGATTTGGGAATCAGGCAGGGATTTGGGAATCAGGCAGGGGTTTGGGAATCAGGGACAGGATCAGGAATCAGGCAGGGATTCAGGAATCAGGCAGGGATTTGGGAATCATGCCAAGATCCTCGTGTTTGGAATCAGGCAGGGTCTGGGGCTGTGCATGAGATGCAGCAGAGAGGGAATGCAGGAATTGGAGCAGGGGATGGAACTGGCAGCACGAGGCTGGTGTGAGGGAAAGGGAATAAATCAGGAATGAGTCAAAGCTGGGCTGTGGGAGGAGATGGCCCCAGGTCCCTGGGGATGAGGCTCTCAGTGCAGGGTGGGGCAGGAGGGGAGGGAATGATGGACCCCACAGAGAAAAGGAGTTCATCTGTTGGGAGGATGAGCTGGAAGAGGCTCAGACACCTGCTGGGATTTCCAGCCATCACCTGTATCCTTTCCCAGGGACTTTCCATGCACCTGAAGTGACACAGATCAGTGGTGGCTCCTCTGTCCCCTCAGCACCCAGCTCAGGTGTGGCTCTGCCTCCCAGACAGAGATGGATGGCCCAGCATAAATGATCTCCTCCAAAGCAGAGCTTAAGGTGGACTTCTGCAGAGTTGAGAGCAGCTCACTGCAGTTTTAATGCCAGCTCTGAAATGCAGTTGCAGCCTCTGTGCTTGGCTGTGTGCTCAGGTTCTGAGATTTCCTGGTACTTTTAGAAACATTCATTTGTTCAGCAGACACAGAAGTGGCCACTGAAATGTGACCATGGGATGTGTTTTGGAGGTATGGAGTGAGCAGGAGTGAGATGATGATAAAGGCAAGGGTTACACGGCTTTTTCCAGCTCAGACAATGCCCTGTAATTGTGTGTCAGGAGTCCTTCAGCTCTGATATCACAGCAGTTAATTAAAGCAGGCTCTGAAGAGCCTGTCTGTGCTGGCAGCTTTGCTGCCTCCTTCACAAGCACCAAACAGGCTCTGAAGGCAGCGCTGGGGTTCAGTGCATCCATCTGTGGGGAAAAATGGGAAATGGGAAATGGGACATGGGAAATTGGGAATGGGAGATGGGAGATGGGAGATGGGAAATGGGAGATGGGAAATGGGAGATGGGAGATGGGACATGAGAAATGGGAGATGGGAAATGGGAGATGGGAAATGGGAGATGGGAAATGGGAAATGGGAGATGGGAAATGGGAAATGGGAAATGGGAGATGTGCTGGAATCCACCTCTGCCTTCACTGGGCTGAGCCAGGCTGGATTCCAGGTGCTGGAAGGAGGATAGGACAAAACAAAACCAAAAAAAAGAGGGAAAAAAAGAAAAAGATGTTTCCAAAAGGTAGGAAATGAAAAGAAATGAGTTCTTCAGTGCTATTTAAAATGCCATTAAAGCTTGCAAGGAAAGCAATCCCTTTCAAGCTGGATTGTCTGTGCTTGCCTCCAACACGTTTTTCCAGTGGAATTCTCAAGGACTGCTTTCAGGTACACAGCACACAGAGACAGAACAGGGATTTATTCTCAGGAAAGCTTTATTCTTATGGGCCTTTGATGTGCAGAAACTGCAGCTTCATTCAAACAACCAAAGAGCAGAGAAATGCAAATATTTCAATCACTCTCCTGGAACATTTGGAGGATTCAAGGTTTAGTACAACAGTTTTCCCTGTTTTCTGCAAAAGGTAAACAGAGGAAAAAGAAACCCATTTGCAATGAGTTTGCTGCTCTCTGCACAGGGAAATACTCGGGAATTGCTGACAAAGCTGTGTCAGTTTTCCAGAGGGGCCCAAGTGTTGCTGTGGGGCTTTTTGGGGCTCCCTTAAGGAAACACTCCAGTGATGCTTTGGGAAAAGCTTTTCCAAATTGCTTTAGACTTCACCAATCTGATTGGAATTATTCCATGGAACAGCCCCTCTGGGAACAGAGCAGAGCCAGCCCCGGGTTGGGAGGGTTTGGGAGGGTTTGGGAGGGTTTGGAGGCTCACTGGGTTTTGTTCCTTTGCCATCCCCTGCTCTCCCAGAGCCTCTGGAGCCCTGGGAATGCTCCTGGATATTCCCCACCCTGCAGCCCTGCTCCTGCCTGCTCTGGGGATGCTGAAGAGGAGCAGAGGCTGCAGCAGCTCTGGGACAGCCCAGGGCAGGGTGAGAGCTCCAGCCGGGGGTGCTGAGCGGCTCCGCTGCCATCCCAATAACCAAGGGAAATGTTTTGACACTTCCCGTTGGAATACGCCTTGGGGACGTTGCCATTAGATAAAAACGGGGTTATTTTGACACTTCCTTGCAATTTGTGGCAGGGAGAAAAAAAAAAACCAAAAAAAACCCACCCAAAAAACCGAGAGTGAAAATAGCAGATGGAGGGCTGGAAATTTCCATTTTTTTAGCTGTAGTAGTTCCAAGCCTCCCTCCCCGGTTCACTCCAGGACGAGCTGTTTGCAGTTTCAGATGGTTCCCTGCGTGCTCGGGGCCCAAAGGTGCATTCAGGACTGGGATCCATGGCTGGGGAGCTTTGGGGTGGTTTATCCCCACTCCTGTCCCACCAGTGCTGAGATTCCTGTGGCGCTGAGCGCTGCTCGCGCTTTCCGGGTGGGATTTACACCCCAGAGCAGCCGAGGGCGGCCAGGGGAGTGATGGAATTAATTCTCCAGGGAATCCTTATTCCTCCTCCTCCAGGAGACACAGCAGAATCACGAAGTTTGCCCAGGGGAATCCCTGGGGATAAACCCAGCAGGGAGCTGGGATGAGCGGGAAGGTCGGGCAGGAGCAGGGAGAGGCTCGGGGAGGGAAGGGCTGGAGCAGCAGGAGGAGGATGAGGAGGATGAGGATGGATTTGGGGCAGTTGAGCACTGGGTGAGGTGTCAGGGCCAGCCCTGGCAGAGCTGTTTGTGCCCTTCAGAAAGGTGATGAAGAATCCTCCTTTTCCCTGGCTCTTCCCTCCCTCTCCCGGAGCAGGGGGGTTGATTGGACGTGTGCTCCGTAATCGGGAAGCTGCAAAGTGCAGCTGTTCAATGGGAGCAGAGAGAGGGAATGAATTCAAAGCAAACACATCTCCCCCCTCCTTTCCCTGCACAGCTCTGGAATGCTCAAATCACTCTGGGAAGGGAGTGCAGTGCCCTGGGCTCCTGTGGAGCAGGAATCTTCACACCCAGGGACAAACATCAGGCTAAACTTTCCTGGGAAACCTTTTCCACCCGGCTCTGCTCCTGCTGCCTCAGCCCCCTCTGCTCCCAAAGCCTGATTTGTTCCTTCCTTTCACCCTTCCAGTTCTTCCCAGCCTCAGATCAGTTGGGAATTTCATTCACGTTGTAGCTGCTGCCTCTTTGAGGCCGTTAACATCACCATGAATGGGTGGCCAGGGCTGGATGGGGCTTGGAGGAGCCTGGAACAGTGGAACAAGGTGAGCCTTGGTCCCTTCCAACCCAAATCACTGCAGGACTCTGGGATTCCGTGGGGCAGGATGAACTTCCAGTTCTCTGATTGTTCCTGGGATCTTTTCCCCCTTTTATCTTCTAATACAGTTCTGTGTCAGCTGCCCACATTTGGGAGTGAATGAAGACACAGCTTAGGGAAAGAGGAATATTGGGATTTCTGACTCCCCAGGGAGGGGAAATCCACGTGTCTGATGTTCCAGGCTGGGCAGGGGGAGAGGGCAGCAGCACCTGAACACGTTCCCCCTGTGATCCTTGAAGGACAGGGCTCAGGTAAAGCGTTCCTGGGGAGATGCTGCAGTGGGAAAGATCCCAAAGCTTCTCCCAAGCCCCAGCACTGTCTGTGGAGAGCCTGGCTCCATGGACCACCTCCCCTGGCAGCTCTGAGCCGGGAGCATCTGTTGCCATGGTGACTTGGTGGGGAAAGTCATCTGGGGAAAGTGCTGCTGTATTTTTAGCTTTGGGTAATGAAATGAAACAGCTGGAGAGGAAGGTGAGGGGCAGCCGGGGCCTGGAGCAGGGTTTGGGAGCAGGGCTGGGTTCAGGGAGGGGGCTCAGGATGGGCAGCACCTGCAGGAGCCTGGGAATGACTCCTGGGAAGAGAAGGGGATGAGGAGGAGCTGTTCCACGGTGAGATAAAGAAGAGGCACTGCCTGAGGTCACACTGCTCCTGTACAGTGTGTTCAGCCTATAAATAGCTCACATCTACCTCGGCACCACTGGTATTTATAGACCGGGGAGGGGAAAAGCTCTGCTTGGTGGTGGGAGTGGATTTGGGAAGGATGTGCCAGGCTTGGTCAAAAGTTCAGGTCTTTGAGAGGAGCAGAAAGCCCCAAATGTGGGGAGGGCTGTGCTCTGCCCAGGGCTCAAAGGCTGAGTGCTGTTAATGCAGTTCTGGGATGGCAGTGCCTGGAGAGGGCTCTCAGCTGGGGCTGCTGGGTGGATATTCCACAAGTCTCCTTTATCCCTGGCATTTACCCCTGGCATTTGGATCAGTCTCACTTGCCTGGAAACTTTTCCAGATTCACATTTTACTTCCTAAAATGCTCTCCTGCCTCCCTGCAATGAACCTCACTCTTCTGCCTTCAGCTGTCACGAGTTTGTTTTCCCATTAATTGATTTGGGTGTAATATTTACTGCACTGAGCTCTCAGGACCACAGATGAAAGGAGATTTCCCTGCAGCTGGTGGAGCCTGATGGGATTCAGGGATTCATTCCCACTCCAAAGGCTCCTGGAATTACGAGCCGAAGCTTTGAGCAGCCTCCCCACCTTTCCCTCCCAGGGCTGGCAGGGAGACAGAGGGAATTCAGCTTTGGGAAGTCACAGCTGGTGCAAACCCGAGCCCAGAGCGTGGAGATGAGAGATGTGGCCCAATATTCCCTGGAATGAATTCCCTCTGTGTCCCCAGGAAATCCCGTGTGCACAGGAGCCGTGGGGCTGAGGGAGGTTTATGGGTGTGCACAAACATATCCTGACCCTCCTGCCCCAGGACGATCAAACATTCACAATTAACTCTGGAAAAAGCAACAGTTGCTGCTTCTGTGCTCAGCACCCACCATAACAGCTCCTCCTTTCCCCACAGAGATCCGAGAGGCTTTCCGAGTGCTGGACCGGGACGGGAATGGCTTCATCTCCAAGCAGGAGCTGGGCATGGCCATGCGCTCCCTGGGCTACATGCCCAGCGAGGTGGAGCTGGCCATCATCATGCAGCGCCTGGACATGGATGGTGAGTCCTCAGCCCCAGGGTCTGCTCCCTCCAGGGCCGCTCCCTGCGGCTTTCCCGGCTCTTGGATCCGGATCCAACAATTCCTGCTCGGAGAGGGAGCTGGGGAGCTCTGCTTTCCCCACCCAGAAGGAAAGGGCAGGGTGAGAGGTGAAGCTGCTGTGGGGAAGGGGGAAAAAGGAATCCATCTCTTCAAAGAGGGTTTTGTGCAAAATTTGTTGTTTGCCCCTTGCCCTGCTGGGCTGGCCTTTCCTGGCAGGGAGGGACTCAGGGCTGGCCAAGCCAGGCTGAGTGTGCTGCCAGCTCCTGGGGTCTTTTCCCGAAATTCTGAGCTTTGCTGGAAAAAGAGTGCTGGGACTTGGCTCCCAGTTCAGATTTGTCTCCAGTCCTTCCCTGACTCTGGCAGCCTTTGGCTCCGTTCTGTGCACGCTGCTGCTGTGGAGGGAGCTGAGCTGGGGGGTTAAACCTGGAACCTGGAGGTGCTAAATTCCTGATTCCAGGGAGCTCTGTGTGCTTCCTGCAGGGATGGCAGCTGATCCCCCAGCTCCAAACTGGTTGTACTGGTGCAGTGCTGGAGCAGGGGTCTGGGGGAGGCTGTGCCAGGGGAAGGGCCAAGGGGGACGTGGATTTAAAAAAGTCAGGGAATGGGAAATTCTTGAGGCACTGAGCAAAGAGGGGAACGTTCTGTGAAAGATTTCCCTTGCCTGCAAATTGAATTAGTGCTGTACAGCTTGGATTCATATTACTATGGCTACTTTTCCTCCAATGGATTCTTCACCTTTTCCTGGGATTTAAATTGAACTGTGGAGTGAGAACCAGCAAAAGCCTCCTCCTTCCTCTCCCAGTGGGAAAGGGCATCCTCCAGGAGCAGGGCAGGAGTGCTGCTTGTGCCCAGGGCTCCCAGGAACAGCCTGAGCACCTTCCCAGGTATTCCTGGGGAGAATTGCTGAGTTTTTCCAGGTCTTTGCTTGGCATTAGATGGGTTGGAAGCCTGGATGGATGAAAGGTCACGCTCAGGGAGGAGTCTCCAGTGGTCAGGAGAGCCAGGGGGGAGGTGAAATCCTGTGCACATCTCTGGCCCGTGCCGTGAGTTATGATGTGCTGGCAGGTGGAGCAGCCAGACATCCATTCCTTCCTCCCCATCAAAACTGCTGCCAGGGCCTGAAAATGAGGTAAGAAAATTGGCAGGGCTTGGGGTTTAACCTGAGCCAGCCTGAGCAGCCCCAAGATCCAGTTTTCATCAGCAAATTCCAGCGTGGCAGAGAGCCTGAGTCTGCCACGGCCGATTTCACTGAGGGCTGGAGGGAACCTGGGCTGGGCTGGGCTGGGCTGGTGTTCCCTGTTCTCTGCAGGGATGGGATGAGGGGAGCAGGATGAGGGGAGCAGGATGAGGGGAGCAGGATGAAGGGATGGGGATGAGGGGAGCAGGATGAGGGGATGGGGATGAGGGGAGCAGGATGAAGGGAGCAGGATGAGGGGAGCAGGATGAAGCAGGATGAGGGGATGGGGATGAAGGGAGCAGGATGAGGGGAGCAGGATGAGGGGAGCAGGATGAGGGGAGCAGGATGAAGGGAGCAGGATGAGGGGAGCAGGATGAAGGGAGCAGGATGAGGGGATGGGGATGAGGGGAGCAGGATGAAGGGAGCAGGATGAGGGGAGCAGGATGAGGGGAGCAGGATGAGGGGAGCAGGGTGAAGGGAGCAGGATGAAGCAGGATGAGGGGAGCAGGATGAGGGGATGGGGATGAGGGGATGGGGATGAGGGGAGCAGGATGAGGGGAGCAGGATGAAGGGATGGGGATGAAGGGATGAGGATGAAGGGATGAGGATGAAGGGAGAGGATTGCCAGGCTGGACAGGGGGATCTCAGAGGAGCATCTGAAGTGACCTGACAGGAGCATTTCACACCTGGCTGTCACCTCCTGCCACCGAGCCAGGAGTGGCACAGGGACCTTCCCCTGCCCCAGGATGCTCCAAGCCCCGTCCAGCCTGGCCTCAGACACTGCCAGGGATGGGACAGATGGGTCAGGATGGAGTTTGGGTTTGTCCTTTGATCTCAAAGTGATTTTTTCAGTGTGAGAAATGCTCCAGCCACATTCCAGCCTGGCTGTCCTTTAAAATGTGCTGCTGAGCTGGGAATTTTGGGCAGCGGGCTGGATTTGATGAGACTTGTCTGGATTTACAGGGGCCACTGTCTCCATGTCTGCTCTCATTTGGACAATGAGGATTACCACATTTTATCCCATTCTGTGTTCTCACTGCAGAAGTGAGGAGTAATTACAGCTGCTCCTGCAGCCTGTCAGATCTGCAGCTCGGGAGTTCATCAAATTATGCCAAATTATATCAAATGACACCAAATGCCATCCAGCCCTGCCTCTGCTGAAGGGACAGCACAAAAGGAAGCTCTGAAGTGCAGTCCCTGCTCTGGAGCCCCTGGGCTGAGCTGCACCTCGTGCCCTGTGCTCTGTTTGGGTCCTTGCTGTGTTTTATTTTTCCTGCGGTGCCCTGGGGTTGTTCTGGCTCCCCAGAGCCCTGTTTCACGAGCTGCTGCTGCTCCCAGGGTGTCAGACCCTCCCCAGGGCGGGGGGCAGAGGATGGGGGTCCCGGCAGTCTGGGGTGATCCTGCTGCTCTCGGTCCCTGGGACAGAGGGATCAGCTGCTCACGGAGCTGCAGAGATCCCCAGGGAGGGAGGGCATTTCAGAGAGGGCTGGGGGCACAGGGGGCTCATCCACGGGGGGCTGCTGGCACATCCCTGGGGACCTGTGGTGCCAGGGCTGGCTCCTGGGCACCCTGCAGCCCCCTGGGGCCCGTGTGGAGCTGGCAGGTGTCTGATGGGCATTTACTGCACTCCCTGCTTGCCTTGGACTTCTCCTCCTTGGCTGAGTGCTCGTGCTGGAGCAGGGACAGGTCCCAGCAGATTCCCTGTCCTCCCCAGTCTGTCTCCTGCTCAGACTCTGGCAGTTCACAGATTTATTTTTAATGGGAAGCAAGCTGTTCCCGAGGAGCTGCTCCCTGCAGGACGAGCCAAGGTGTACCAGAGGGAGGAACTCTGCAGCTCCTGGATGGACAAACCCCCCCTGCTCCACCCTTCTGGGCTCTGCTGGAGCCTGCCAGCCCCACAGAAATCCTCCAGGGATGTGTCCCACAATCCATGGATCTGTTCTGTGTGGTTGTCATGGAGCCAGAGCAGCCAGATCCACACAACTGCTCTGAAATCTGCAGGAGTGGAGGCACTTGAGAGACAGAGGGGCTCCAGTGGAGATGTTTGATCCTTTCCTCAGATCCAGTGAAGCTTTCCATGGAATCCCAGAGTGGTTTGGGTGCAAAGGGATCTTAGAGCTCCTCTCATTCCACGGCAGGGACACCTTCCCCTGTCCCAGGTGCTCCAAACCCCATCCAGCCTGGCCTTGGGCACTGCCAGGGATCCAGGGACAGCCCCAGCTGCTCTGGGAATTCCATCCCAGCTCCTGCCCACCCTGCCAGGGAACAATTCCTGCCCAAAATCCCATCCAGCCCTGCCCTCTGGCACTGGGAGCCATTCCCTGGCTCCTGTCCCTCCATCCCTTGTCCCCAGTCCCTCTCCAGCTCTCCTGGAGCCCCTTCAGGCCCTGCAAGGGGCTCTGAGGTGTCCCTGGAGCTTCTCCTGTCCCCCAGCTCTGCCAGCCTGGCTCCAGCCCTGGGAGCAGCTCCGTGGTCACCTCTGGACTCTTTCCCACAGATCCACGTCCTCCCCGTGCTGGGGTGGTTCTTCCTCTCCCAGAAGTCACTGGAGCCATCTATAATTGAAACTGTTTTCCAAGGCCAAAGTTTGGTGCCAGACCTGCCCTGTTCCCGTTGTGGTTCTGGACTGAGGCTGTAATTAGGGAAAATTCTCTGCCTCGTGCAGGGCAAGGGGTCAGACTGAGGAGGCTCTGACCTCCAAATGTGTGGAACCCAAAGCCTCGTCTGGGAAATGTCCCGTGGCTGGAGCTGCTCCCTGCTCGTGCCGTGCCCCATCCCAGGGCACACCTGTGCCAGCCTGGGCACTGCAGGGAGCTGCTGGAGAATAAAAATAAACAGGAGCTGTGTGCCCCGAGCTGCAAACCCAGCTCATTAACTTTAAATATCTCACCTCGGGCTCGCTGGAGGTCAGGCAGGAGGAGAGCGAATGCTGATCAGGCTCCAGCACAAGGAGCCAGGCTCCCATCAGTGCCATCCCTTCTGATTGTCACAATTCCCAACTTCCTGCAGGGAACAAACCCCTGTGGGTGCTGGAGGCTCCTCTCAGCCAGCCTGGGGATGATGAGCTGATGTGTTTGGGCTCTGCTGGGGTGGCCAGAAAGGTTCTGAGTCATTGTTTGAGTCATGAGGCTCAGGCACAGCGTTGGTGCCCCCGGGTGACTCGGTGACATTAATGCCAGGATTAACACGGAGCTTTACAGGGGAGGGCACAGCTGGGAGGAGATCAAGGAGTGCTTTAGGTGGGTTTAAACCAGCGCTTGAGCTCAGCCCTGCTGCTCTGCTGAGATCTCCCACACGGGCAGTGAGCCATCCCTTGGCTGGTGAGAGCAGCTCCGGGCTGGGATCCTGCCTGGAGCCCCTCTGTCCTCACCCCCTGTGCCACTGCCAGGCTGTCCTGTCCCAGCAGATCCCTCAGGACCATTCCCTGTCCCAGCAGAGCCCTCAGCACCATTCCCTGTCCCAGCAGAGCCCTCAGCACCATTCCCAAGGGTTCCATATCCCAAGAGATCCCTCAGCACCATTCCCTGTCCCAGCAGAGCCCTCAGCACCATTCCCTGTCCCAGCAGAGCCCTCAGCACCATTCCCAAGGTTTCCCTGTCCCAACAGACCCCTCAGCACCATTCCCTGTCCCAACAGACCCCTCAGCACCATTCCCTGTCCCAACAGATCCCTCAGCACCATTCCCTGTCCCAACAGATCCCTCAACACCATTCCCAAGGTTTCCATATCCCAACAGACCCCTCAGCACCATTCCCAAGGTTTCCCTGTCCCAGCAGAGCCCTCAGCACCATTCCCAAGGTTTCCCTGTCCCAACAGAGCCCTCAGCACCATTCCCAAGGTTTCCATATCCCAACAGACCCCTCAACACCATTCCCAAGGTTTCCCTGTCCCAACAGACCCCTCAACACCATTCCCAAGGTTTCCCTGTCCCAGCAGAGCCCTCAGCACCATTCCCAAGGTTTCCATATCCCAGCAGAGCCCTCAGCACCATTCCCAAGGTGTCCCTGTCCCAACAGAGCCCTCAGCACCATTCCCAAGGTTTCCATATCCCAACAGACCCCTCAGCACCATTCCCAAGGTTTCCCTATCCCAACAGACCCCTCAGCACCATTCCCAAGGTTTCCCTGTCCCAGCACATCCCACCCCACCGTGCCCCCAGGTTTCCCTGCCCTCCCAGTTTGTAATTAAGCTCTGGGAATGTGTGAGTGCCTTGGAATGATGGAATCATTAAGCTGGGAAAGAGCTCTGAAATCCTTAAACCAGCTCGGAGATGATTTGTGGATAATCCACACATGATTTGGAGTCCTGAGGGCCTTGTGGAGAGCAGCACATGTGTACCTGGGGATGGGAGGGTTGGATTCGGCTGCAGGGCTGGATCCCGAGCAGATCCCCCAGCTCTGGGTGCCCGTGGGGAGGAGCAGGAGGGCTCCTGGCTGTGCCAAACCCAAACTCCACACTCTGCTCCGGGATGGGATGGGAAAACTGCCCTTTGCTGATGCCCTGGCTGTGCAGAGCAGCCCCCTGCAGCTTCTGGGGTTGGTTTTTATAACATTTCTCTCGTGGCTGTCAAAAGGGAGGTTCAGACAAAGCCGTGATTTCTGTGTGTTGATGGAATGATGCTGCAGTCTCCCGAGGTGCTGATGGCAGCGAAGGTTTGTTTTCTGCAGCTTCACGGGAATGTTAAAGGGATATTTCTACCAGGAAAAAGAGGGGTCTAGCTGCCTTGCTAGCTAAGAGTTTGAATTGAAAAAGCAGTCAATAAGGGGATAATGCATTTTTCAATGGCATCTTTCCTCGGAGGTTGTGGAAAATGCTCTCATTAAGCTGCTAATTAAAGCGTGTGAAGTTAGTGATGATCCCTGCAGGAAGTCACGAGCAGGGAGTGCGGTACAAAGTCAGATCCCAGCGGTCCTGGCACCGTCCCTGCCCTGGGGACCGAGCCCGGCCCGGCGCCGAGGGCAGAGCGACATCGGGAAGGACCCGAAGTGAAGAACTCGGGGTCACACGGGCCAAAGGGGGCAGGAACCAGCATCTCTTTAACATGCAAATTGTTTTCTTGCTAATCTGGCTGATTTGAATAAATCAGCGTCCTGAAGCATCCCGGGGAGCATCCCCCGGAGCCGCTGGCACCTGGCACCACCTTCCCGATCCTGCCCATCCTCCCGATCCTCCCGATCCTGCCGATCCTGCCGATCCTCCCGATCCTCCCGATCCTTCCGATCCTCCCGATCCTGCCGATCCTCCCGATCCTCACGATCCTCCCCATCCTCACGATCCTGCCGATCCTGCCGATCCTGCCGATCCTCCCGATCCTCCCCATCCTCCCGATCCTCCCGATCCTCCCGATCCTCCCGATCCTGCCGATCCTCCCGATCCTGCCGATCCTCCCGATCCTGCCGATCCTCCCCATCCTCCCCATCCTCCCGATCCTGCCGATCCTGCCGATCCTCCCCATCCTCCCGATCCTGCCGATCCTGCCCATCCTCCCCATCCTCTCCATCCTCCCGATCCTGCCGATCCTGCCCATCCTCCCCATCCTCCCGATCCTGCCGATCCTCCCGATCCTGCCCATCCTCCCGATCCTCCCGATCCTCCCGATCCTCCCGAACCTCCCCATCCTCCCCATCCTCCCCATCCTCCCGATCCTCCGGATCCTGCCGATCCTCCCGATCCTGCCGATCCTCCCGATCCTCCCGATCCTCCCGAACCTCTCCATCCTCCCGATCCTCCCGATCCTCCCGATCCTGCCGATCCTCTCCATCCTCCCCATCCTCCTGATCCTCCCCATCCTCACGATCCTGCCGATCCTCCCGATCCTCCCCATCCTCCCAATCCTCCCGATCCTCCCGATCCTCCCGGTCCTCCCGATCCTCCGGATCCTCCCCATCCTCCCCATCCTCCCCATCCTCCCGATCCTCCCGATCCTGCCGATCCTCCCGATCCTCCCCATCCTCCCGATCCTCCCCATCCTCCCGATCCTGCCGATCCTCTCCATCCTCCCGATCCTCCCGATCCTGCCGATCCAGGACCGACCCCGACGGCAGCAGGAGCTTTCCAGAGCCCATAAATGTTCAGGAATTTAATGAACGGCTCTCCAAGCGATGCGGGGCCCAGCCCTTACCCCAGCGAGCTGCCCCAGACATGAGCAGAGCCCCGGAGCAGCGGCTTTTACAGGATCCCTGCAGATCCCTGTGGATCCCTGCAGATCGATCCCTGCAGATCCCTGCTGATCCCTGCAGATCCCTGTGGATCCCTGTGGATCCCTGAGGATCCCTGCAGATCCCTGTGGATCCCTGCAGATCCCTGCTGATTCCAGTGGATCCCTGCTGATCCCTGCGGATCCCCGAGGATCCCTGCAGATCCCTGTGGATCCCTGCAGATCAATCCCTGCAGATCAATCCCTGCACATCCCTGCAGATCCCTGTGGATCGATCCCTGCAGATCAATCCCTGCGGATCCCTGCAGATCCCAGCGGATCCCCGCAGATCCCAGCGGATCCCTGCTGATCCCTGCTGATCCCTGCTGATCCCTGCAGATCCCTGCAGATCCCTGTGGATCCCTGCAGATCCCTGCAGATCGATCCCTGCAGATCCCTGAGGATCCCTGCAGATCCCTGCCTTTCAGAGGCTCACCCCAGGCTGTTCCCCCCAGGAATCGCAGATCTGCTGCCCGCAGATGGGAATTCCTCCCGGGGGCTGCTCGGGCCGTGCTGATTTCCCCCGCTTTGTTCGGGGGGTGCCTCTGGGCTCCCTGGCCCTGGGGAATGAGCTCTTTCCCTCAGGGTGTGATTTTCAGTGGCCTGATCCCTTCTTGGGGACAGCTGGGACACAGCGGGGGCCATTCCCCGGCACAGAACAGGACTGGGCTCTGTGGGCACCGGGAAGTTGCTGTGGAGCTTTCCCGGGGTGTGGGGGGTCCCTGGTGTGCAGCAGCTCCAGAGGGGCACGTTGGGCTCTCAGGGGTAATTAATTGATAATAATGAGGGTGGGCAGGGCCCTGGATCCCTGGCAGTGCCCAAGGCCAGGCTGGAGGGGGTTTGGAGCTCCTGGGACAGGGGAAGGTGTCCCTGTTCACATCAGGGTGTTCTACAGAGCCTCTAAAAGTTCCTTCCAACCCAACCTTCTCTCTGATTTCTGAGCCTGATCTTTTCCTCCCATTCCAGGGGATGGCCAGGTGGATTTTGATGAATTTATGACGATTCTGGGACCTAAGCTGGTGTCATCAGAGGGCAGGGACGGCTTCCTGGGGAACACAATAGACAGCATATTCTGGCAGGTAAGTGAGCACTGCTTTAATTGCAACTTCAGCCTCAGCAGCTTCCAGAGTGGGTTTGTTGAGGAGCACAGGATGTTTTCCTGAGTGGGGATGATTGTGGAAAGGGTGCTGAGGTCCATCATGCTGGGGGCTGTGTAAGAACACCCCACGCTGCTGGGGGGAATTGTGTCCTGTGCTCCTGTGGATGGATGCAGCTGGACACAGCAAAGCACCCCGAGACTCCTGCAACACCTTTGGGAGTCTGGAATTCACTTTGGGCAGAGAAAAGCACTTTTCTCCAGGAATCTTTTGAGTTGGGAAGCTTGAGGCTGCTCCCAGCAGTGTGTCCCTGCTCGGGGTCCCGTGGCTGTGGCAGGGCTGCTCTGCACTCAGGGAATGTGCTGGGCAGGGCAGCTCCCACTGCCATTTCTGCTGGATCCAGGGATGAATTCAGGGCTGTTCTGCACACAGGGAATGTGCTGGGCAGGGCAGCTCCCACTGCCATTTCTGCTGGATCCAGGGATGAATTCAGGGCTGCTCTGCACTCAGGGAATGTGCTGGGCAGGGCAGCTCCCACTGCCATTTCTGCTGGATCCAGGGATGAATTCAGGGCTGTTCTGCACTCAGGGAATGTGCTGGGCAGGGCAGCTCCCACTGCCATTTCTGCTGGATCCAGGGATGAATTCAGGGCTGTTCTGCACACAGGGAATGTGCTGGGCAGGGCAGCTCCCACTGCCATTTCTGCTGGATCCAGGGATGAATTCAGGGCTGTTCTGCACTCAGGGAATGTGCTGGGCAGGGCAGCTCCCACTGCCATTTCTGCTGGATCCAGGGATGAATTCAGGGCTGTTCTGCACACAGGGAATGTGCTGGGCAGGGCAGCTCCCACTGCCATTTCTGCTGGATCCAGGGATGAATTCAGGGCTGTTCTGCACACAGGGAATGTGCTGGGCAGGGCAGCTCCCACTGCCATTTCTGCTGGATCCAGGGATGAGCTCAGGATAAACCTGAGCTGAGGTTTGGTCCTGCTGGTCCCAGGCACTGGGAGGAGACACATCCAGCACTGGGAGCTGCTTTTTGCCTGCCCTGCAGTGAGACTTTAAACAGCCTTGGAGCTTCCAGAAAAAGCAGTCCAGGCTGTTATGGCAGGATCAAAAATCCCCAGAAACACAGAGCTGCACGTTTGCTGCCAATGGATCAAATGTTTGGCTTCCTGTGGGATTGCAGCTCCTTTCACTGACCATCCCACAACCTTTGCCTGCTAAGAAACTTTGGCTGTTCCCAGGTTTAATGAAGCAAAAGAGCCAAACCTGGAAATGAGAATTTCTGCCTTCTTTTACAACCCTCCAGCCCCGTCCAGACTGAACTGGGTGGAGCTTTGGAAGAGTATTTTAAAAGGCTTTTAAAAACTTGTTCCTGGCCTCCTGGCAAGGGACAGGAATAACCCTGAAAATTCTGCTGTGGATTCCAGGATTTGATTGTGAAAGCAGGAGTTTGGTGCTGGTGAAGGCCACATGGTTTGTGATGTAGCTGGGGGGAGTAAATGGCACCAGGAGGGGCAGGACTGCGAGCCAGGGATGTTTTATTGCCTCCACTAATCCTTGGGAGCCCCATCCCACTGAGCCATTGGTGCCTTCCAGAATTCCAGCCCCTCAGGAGCTGCTCAAGAAGTGTAAAAATCCTGGTGAGAAAATCAAGTTTGTGAGCTGAGCTCTTGGATGGGGAGCAGAGAAGTCTGGAGCCTTCCTGAAAATTCCACTCACGGTTTAACCCAGTGCTTTTAGTGCCCCCACCCCAAATGGCTGGAGTGGGGCTGGGAGATGGGATTGTGCCTGGATTTAGAGCAGCAGGGCTCCTGGGATCAGCTTCCACAGGAACATGGCCCTGCTGCCTCCTGGGCCGTGCTGGGACAGGGAAAAGGGGCAGAGGCTCCCCAGGAGCCCTGGCTGGGCAGGGACAGCCCCGGGGGCTCCTTCAGGCGGCTCTGACTGAATTCCACAGGAGCTCCACGGCCTTGGAAAACATCAGCTGTGGGCTTCACCCCCTCTTCACTCTGCACTTGCCTGGATTTGTGCCCTTGAAGAGCTCTGGCTGCTTTTCCTCTGGGGTCAGAGCACAGTTCTCAGCTTTTTCCCTGTGTGGGGAGGGACAGCAGGGACCCCTGAGCTCCAAGCTGCAGCCTCAGGCACCCAGGGACACTTTGCTCCCTGGAAGGTGGAGCAGGGACTGATCTGGGGCTGCATTTGGGGCTGCCTGGGGGGAACTGAGTGAGAGGAGGGGGCTCAGAGCTGGCTGGGAACACGGGAGAGCAGAGGGAGGGGACAGGGATGGGACAGAGGAGATTTCCCATCCCAGCCCAGCCCCTGAGGTTCAGCTCTGGCCATGTGCAGTCATCGCTGGGAATGCAGGAGAGTCCCAGGGGACAGATCTGGGCTCTCCTGATCTGGTCAATCAATTAGTGCCTTAATAGAGGGAAATGAAGGGGAAAATGTGTGGGAGTGGAGGCTGCACAGGGCAGGGCACGGAGGGAGTGAGGGAGCAGGGAATGAGCGGCTGTGCTGGGGCTGTTCCCAAAGACAATTTTGCCTGGAGAGGGATTTTTCTCTGTGGGGTTCACAGATAAACCTGCTGCAGTTGGTTCCTGTGTGTTTCTCCTCCTGTCCCTGCAGAGGAGTTAATCTGATGATGGCAAATGAGTCTCACTGCAGAGGAATTGTCTGTGTCCAATTTGGTGTGGGAACAGATCCAGGAGCCCCTCTGGAGTCAGCCCTTCCTCCTCCTCCTCCTCCTCAGGCAGTGCAGCCCCTCTGGGCAGGTGCAGGATGTTGTAAAACCACAGGATGGGACATTTTACATCTTGCAGCAGAATTTTTTTGCTGGTGTTGAGCTGCTCTGCTGCAAAAGTCTCAATTCCTGGATTTCAGGAGCTGCTGTGTCAGCTTTTCCAAGAACCTTCTCAAATTGACTGCTGGGGGGGGAAAAGAGCTGGGAGATTGGGAAGGAATTCTTTACTCAGAGGATGCTGAGGCCCTGGCACAGACACCCAGAGCAGCTGGGGCTGTCCCTGGATCCCTGGCAGTGCCCAAGGCCAGGCTGGACGGGGTTTGGAGCTCCTGGGACAGGGGAAGGTGTCCCTGCCATGGCTGGGGTGGCACTGGAGGGGCTCTGAGGTCCTTCCCACCCAACCCATTCCACGATCCTGGGGCTCATTCCAGCACTTTCTGAGTGCCTTTCTTCTCTGGCAATGGTGACTTTTCCTCTCTCCAAACTTCCCCCAGATCTCCCTGGGTTAAAGATGATCATGATCCACATCCTGAAGAGTGATCTCTCTGGATCTGCTTTGCCAACCACCCCTCCCTCTCTGAGAGTGTTCATTGTTCACAGAATGCCAGGATGGGTTGGGTTGGAGGGACCTCAGAGCCCCTCCAGTGCCACCCCTGCCATGGCAGGGACACCTCCCACTGTCCCCAGGGTCATCTCCCACTGTCCCCAGGGTCATCTCCCACTGTCCCCAGGGTCATCTCCCACTGTCCCAGGAGCTCCAGCCCTGTCCAGCCTGGCCCTGGGCACTGCAGGGATCCAGGGGCAGCCCCAGCTGTGCCAGGCACTGCCCACCCTGCCAGGGGAGGATTTTGTTCCAGCAGGGCTCTGCCAGGACAGGGCAGGAGCAAAGGGAGAAGGAGCAGACAGAGGGTTGGAAGAGCCCCCAGCCCTGAGGAATCCTCTCCTCTCCCCACCTGGATGTCTCTGGAGCCAGCTGAGCTCTGATTGCTGAGCAGGAATTAAATTAGGGCAGTTAAACACCGAATCCACCCCAGCCATGCACACTGGAGGAAACAGGCTCCTGAGCTTGTGGTAATCAGTGTGGAGTGGCTGATTAAAGGCCATTAAAATTCACCAGGAACGATTCTCATCCTCTCTCCCCTTGCAGCCCGGCTCTTTTCCGGGTGTGGGATAATCAGAGCTGCCTTCAGCTCTCACCCTGCCCCAGGGGCACGGAGCTGCTGCCCCTGCCCCACTGCAGAGGGGAAAACAACGCAAGAATAATTGGAATTATAGAAGATAAGGCCTGGAATCTTCAGGGAGCAACACCCTGGAAGTGTTCTGTGGCTCTCCTGTATCCAGGCACACAGGAGAAATATGGATGATGCTAAAAATTTAATTGCAACAGGAGTTGAGAACTTTTGCGGTGGGGAGTTCGTTAAGGCTCAGAAATTTGTGGGGAATGTGGTAACTTTATTATATTTATTATGATGGCTTTATAATATTTATTCTTGCTTTCTGAATGTGAAGCTGGAAAAGCTCTGAACTTCCTTCCCCTGGAAGTGTCTTTTCCACAACATCAGAAACATCCCAGCCTTACCAAGGTCACCACAGACCACAGGCCCACCTTGTTCCATCCTCTTCCTCTGTCCCAGCTGCTCCCAGCCCTGTCCAGCCCGGCCTTGGGCACTGCCAGGGATCCAGGGGCAGCCCCAGCTTCACTGAGATGTCCAAATTCCATGATTCTGTGGCTGTTTTCCATGATTCTGTGACTGTTTTCCATGATTCTGTGGCTGTTTTCCATGATTCTGTGGCTGTTTTCCATGATTCTGTGGCTGTTTTCCATGATTCCCTGCCTCCAGGAAGCAGGACACAGCTCTGGAGGATCAGCAGCTCTCACTGTGACCACTCTGGAAATGCAGAGAGCTCATTTCAGACAACCTGCCCCTCTCTTTAAACACAAACCCCAAGCAGGTGCAGCCACCTCGTCCCAAATAATGAATTGCACAGAAAATGAGAGCTGGAATTCCATTGAGAAGGCTTTTCTGTAGCAGGGAATAAATAAAATCCCTGATTAAGAGGGTTTTGATCGCTGGTGTTGCATCTGAAATGCGACAGAGGTCAAAGTCTCAGCTCACTGCAGGGATGGAAACATTTCTTGTTCATAATTAGAAAATCATTAAGGTTGGGAAAGACCTTTGAGATCATCAAGTCCAACCTAAAGCCAAAATAAAGGGCAGGAAGGAGATACAGGAAATAGGGAAGAACAGAAAAAGAAATAAATAGATGCATCCATTTGAACCTAGCACTGAAATGGCAATCTGGAGAGGAGAGCCTGGGTTCAGAAATGTGGAATGGGATCTCAGGAGCTCCTGAATTGCTGGATCAGAACAGAAAATGCAGCTTTGATTTAGACATTGATTGAAAACCCTCCCCAGTTGCACAGTACGAGGGTGGGCAGTGTCAGGGTGCTTTTAGCCAATTGTTTTTAGCCAGTTTTACCAAACTGGAGAATCTTTGGGGCACAGTGACAGGAGCAGTGACTTTGAGGAGGCAGCAATATTCCCTCTCAGCGTGCAGGTCACCGTGGGTGGGGGATGATGAAGCCCCGTTCCCTTTTAGCATGAACAAGACATGTTCAAACTTTAAATACTTCAAATATCACTGACAATAAAAAGTCACATTCTTTCAACGTGATGAACCCAGTGATTCATAAGTCTCTGTTCTCTTTAGAGCAGGGGAAGGTACCTAAGATGGAAATATTTCCCAGAAAATCAGATTTCAGTCTGTGGGGACGGAGAGGCTGAAGAGGTGATGGGGTCCCAGCAGCGCAGGCAGAGCCCCCCAGGGACACCTGGCAGGTGCCCAAAGGCTGCTCAGGGGGTGAATCCCTCCAGGAGCATCCCCAGACACCCAGCACAGCACAGAATCCCAGGGGCAGCTGCTGCCTGAGCAATGAACTCAGCTGGCAGGAGAGGGATCTGCTGACCGCCTCCCTCCCTGCTGCAACTGCAGGAGCCTTGGGGAACTCATTTCCACCCAGCTCAGGGGAGAAGTCAATCAGTTAATGGCTTTAATTAGCAATATTTGCATGTCTTCCCCTAAGCACAGGCACAGATTTGCCCACGCTGGGGTTTGCAGCCCCCATGGCAGCGGGATTCAGGCTGTCCCTTGGATGTGGCACACAAAAATCCCTCTTTTTTCCAAGCAAAACACACTTGGGGCTCTGTTTGAAGCAGCCTCTCCTGTCTGTGGCAGAGCCTGTACCTGGGCACATCCACTGCAACTGCCCTGCTTCCTCCTGTTTCTCCTCTGGCTCCCTGGGGAATAAATCCAAGTGCTGCAAGTTCCATTTTTATGCAGGAAGCAGGAATTTCACATCCCTGTCTCAGTGTGTGATGAGCTATCAGGGGAGCAGGACTCCTGAAATCCCAGGAACTGATCTGATCACACAGGCAGAGCTTGTGGTTGCTTCTAAGGTATGATGGGATCAAGGAGATAAAATTTTAATTAAATGACAATGATTCCCAGGTTTAATGGATGCTCCAGTTTTCAGTGTTCCTTGGAAACAAACCCCACAAGAGCTGAGCTTTGTGATGCTGAGGGATGTGGGGTTATTGCTGCCAACCCCATCTTCCTTCCCCATCTGTTTCTCAGTTGCTTCTGCAACATTTCAGAGCAAAATCTCATCCTCATAAAATCAGTCCTGGTAGGAACAGAGAGCAACGGGGCACCTGCTCCACGTGCATTGTTCCAAGCTGCCTGTGGAGTGGGTAATGGAGAATTATTGCAAATATTGTGTGTGTTTACATTTCTTTTATTAATAACTTCATCCAGCAGAGCTTCAAAGCTTCCTTACGCTGGGAATAGAGGTTGGATCTTGTTGAAAAGTGAGTTTGTCTCTGTCTAGAAACCTTCTGGCTGTGCTTTCCAGCAGGGCTGGGAGCAGCAGGAGATGCTGGAAGCCACCAGGAGTGCAAAGGAGCGGCTGCTGGGCACTGCTGACACCAAAGCCAGCAGCTTCTGCTGGATCCTGGGCCAGAGCTCTGCCTGACCCGAGGCACAAATCCAGCTCCTTCCATCTCCCAGGGGAGTCCTGGAGAGCTCCTGGCCCTGCACAGACACCCCAAATTCCCTCCCTGTCCGAACTCTCCTGCAGCTCCGGCAGCCTCGGGGCCGTGCTGGTTCCTTGGGGAGCCTGGGCAGTGCCAGCACCTCTGGGGAAGAACCTTTCCCTGAGATCCACCCCAAGAAAGCAGAGCACGGATTTGCCACCTTGCCTGGTTCCCAGTGGAGCACCCAGGAAGAATTTATTCCTTTTTCCAGTCTGCCATTTTACCAGGAAACATTGGTTGCTGTGGGAAAAGTTTTGGTTTCAGATTTGATAAAGTGCCCTTCTCCTTTTGCCCTTGGGGGTGTCCATTGTGCCTTGGATTCTGCTTTGGAGTCCAGTGCATTGCTGGGACGTGTGTCCAACAATTCCAGATAACCCAGACAATGCAGACACCTGGATTTGTGTTTCATTCCTACCTGAGCCTTGGCCATGGCCTCCCCATGGGAAGACCTGCTCCATCCTCCCTGGAAAGCACTCAGCTGCTTTGTTTTGCTATTTGGGTGCTTTTTCCTACTGCTTGGCTGACATTTCCTCCATCTTTCCTTTGTTTTCACGTGCCTGTGGAGCTGGGGATGGAGTCAGGAGCTCTCAGAAGGATTGCCAGGCAGGGAAGCAGCCTCAGTAATAAAAGGCATAAAAACAAACCCCCTCCTAAACCCAATCCATTACTTCCCTGCTCACACACTGAAAATGCAAACTCGACTTATTAACTCAGCATTCACTCCTGATTCCATGATTTTATGTTTGCCTTTTATATCCACAACACCCATTTTCCACTTTCATAACACCCAACAAAAAAAATCCCTTCCCAATCCCGCCCTCTTTGTTCTCCTCAGTTTGCAGGCAGTCTGACTCAGCAGGAGCACATCTGGAGCTGAGCTGCAGCTGTGCCCAGCCTGCTGGGGGACCTGGGCGAGTCTCAGCCCTCCCACGCTCAGTTTGAGGCAGAAACTGGAGCTGGTGTGGAGCAGTTGAAGATAAAGCTCTGCCACAGTGAAACTTTGATAAATAAACTGGTTTTCCCTATTGTTTCCAATGGGAAATTGGATGCTCAGTCCAAAGTATTGAAGTGCACATTTGGAAAGTGGGGTTGTCCTGGAATCCCTTTGAGGCTTTGAGAGCAAAGGGGTGGTTCAGGGGTTTGTATAAAATAACAAAGTGTGACAAGGGGAGGAGTTCACATCAATGAGCTGTGTTATCCATCAGAATGAGCCAAAATTCCATGGATAAGGAGGTAAAAAAACTCAGGTGCTGTCAGGTTTTCCTGGTTGTTGCCAGTGTAATTCCCACCAGCCCTTAAAATACAGGAAAATGGCACAATTCTCCAAAATGTGAAAACCCACTTGGCCCAGCAGTTCCTGGATTCAAGAGAAATATAAAATGTAGCTCATTAAATCATGGAATCATGAAATCACAGTCATGAAATCATGGAATCATAGAACTCTGGAATTATAGAATCATAGAGCATTGGAATCACAGAATCATGGAATAATGAAGTCGTAGAATTATGGAATAATGAAATCATAGAACCAGGGCATCATTACATGGTAGAACCATGGAATCCCAGAATCATGAAATCATGGAATCCTTGAATGGTTTGGGCTGGAAGAGGCCTTAAAACTGCCCTTGTTCCAGCCCATGTGAAACAGCTGCAAACTGAGATGGGCTCCTTGAGAAGCAGCCTCTCCTCCCCCAGGGCCAGCTCGGAGTTTTGGGAGTTTCTCCTCGGGAATGAGATCCTGGAGTTATTTTTGTCAGGTCCATGGGAATGTCAGCTCAGCCCTCAGCAGTCAAACAGAAATCTGGGAATGGTTGAGAAAGGAACAGGGAAAAAACCAGTTTGTGGTGTGTGTTCACTTCTTGGATGCCATTGAGATCTGCTCCACCGTGTCTTGGAAGGGACGTGGTGGGATGGGAGAAGTTACTGAGGAGGAAAACTTCATGAATTCCAGGTGGTGCTTCTCAAGAGGAAATTTTGGTGGCTAAAAAGAAGAAACTTAGGTGGAGAAAAAGATAACTGGGTTATCTTTTCTATGTCAGAATTTGGGAAGGTGATGACTGGAGCTGGGGAGGGTAGAAGTGAAACAGGAGACAGTTTCAGAGCAAGCCCAAAGAGAGGATTTCTCCTGCAAGGTGTGAAATTTCCTGACAGTACAAGTTGGATGTGCTGGAAGTGCACAGAACTTCCCAAAATATCTTGGCAAATTATTCACTCGAGGTGTCCTGCTTCCCTTCTGCAGTGAAGGTGGGATTCTTCCACTGAGATCCACTCTGAACCTGCCCAAGCACGTGTCCTTGCATGGGTTATTACATCCAGCAGGAGGAAAACTCCTTCCCAAAGAAAGAGATGGGGTTTAGGGGGTACTAAAAGTGACCATTATGCTCTTTTTCCTTTCCATGAGATAAGCAAGTAGCAGCTGTGATAGGCCCTTATCTTGAACTTGAGCAGTCCAGACCCCACAGTTCCAGCACCAGCAGTGGAGAAAATGAACTCTGATGTGCTCTGAAGGCAGCACTCTCCCTCCTTCATCTTCCAGCATTCAATATTTCCTCTTCCAGCATTCAATACTTCAGCAGGAATTTGCTTCTCATGGCACTCTAAACCTCACCATTGCCCCAGAATGCCCTGGAGTGATGGATTGCATCATTAGTATCTAAATGTGGGATAAAAACTCCAATTGATCCTCACAGAGGCAACAGAAAATTCCAATTTAAGCCATCACTTTTTATTTTTCTTGCATAAGTTACAGTCAGGACTAATGATGTCTGGGGCTTCCTTCTGCCTTGCCTTTTGTTCTGTAGTTAGCAAAGTCTGCATCTTCCCAGGAACTTTTCCCATTCCATTGATCTGGAAGTCTCTGCCAAGGCTGCAGTTAGCAGCAGGAATGTGCTATAAGGGTGGGAGGGATTTTCCTTTGGCTTTGCTGGGGTTGCTCTTGTGTCTCCTAAGGAACCTCAGCACCAGCCCTGGCACTGCTGCACTTGGACACAGAATCCCAGGATCACTGGGGCTGGAAAATCCCTCCAGGATCATGGAACCCACCCTGTCCCCATCCCCACCGTGTCCCCAGCCCAGAGCACTCAGTGCCACCTCCAGGGATGGGATCCCAACCCTCCCTGGGCACTTCCAGTTCCTGAGCTCCCTTTCCATGGGGAAATTCCTGCTCTGTCCCCCCTGAGCCTCCCCTGGCCCAGCCTGAGCCCGTTCCCTCTCCTCCTGTCCCTGTTCCCTGGGATAAGATCCCAAATCCCCCCCTGGCTGTCCCCTCCTGCCAGGGACTTGTGCAGAGCCACAAGAGCCCCCTGAGCCTCCTTTGCTCCAGCCTGAGCCCCTTCCCAGCTCCCTCAGCAATTCTCCAGCCCCTTCCCAGCTCCCTCAGGAATTCTCCAGCCCCTTCCCAGCTCCCTCAGGAATTCTCCAGCCCCTTCCCAGCTCCCTCAGGAATTCTCCAGCCCCTTCCCAGCTCCCTCAGGAATTCTCCAGCCCCTTCCCAGCTCCGTTCCCTGCCCTGGACACGCTCCAGCCCCTCGGGGTCTGCACTGCCCTGGGTGTCCCTGGACTGTCCCCATGGTTTGAGGGGTCTCAGCAGTGTCACCCATCCCTGGACCCTCCCAGCCCCATCCTGCAGCTCCTCCCGTTCCCCAGCTCCGTGGGAATGCTCCAGTCTGAGGTCACAACCTCTGTGTCCTGTGCTGGGCCCAAATGGTGGAGCCTGAGGGAAAACTGCAAGAATTAAGAAACAAACAACAGAATAAAGAGTTATTTTTGATTTAAAATGCAGCACTCAGAGAAAGGCCAGAGCTACCTGGATGTCCTCACCTGATGAATTATTTATGTCTGATGACAACAATGCTCTGACTCAGTGCTGGTGTTTGAAGCAGAACTTCAGATCACCCAAGACTCACAAACCACACTCTGTCAAAAATTCCTTTCTTCCCCAAACCCATTTCTCACCTGTAGGAATATTTCAGATGTGTTTTCACAAAGCTGCCTGACTTGTAATTAGCGAGTGCTCGCACAACAAACTATTAAAGAGCAATTAGCTGAGGGAAATTCACCGGAGCTGTTTGCAGGGCTGAGGAAGAGTGATAACATTTCCTTGATGGAGGCATGTCAAATTTACACAGCCAAATCCCGGGAATTTATCAAATCCTCAGGATTCCCTGTGATCCTGTTCATTTCTGGGAGTTTTCATTAGCACCTCTGAAGAGCAGCTAACAGTAACACCTGTTCCCAGGATGTTTTTCCCATCTTATCTTGCATGTGTTGCTTTGGCTCTTTGAACTCTGAGAGAAGCAGATTCCCCTTTGTTCTCCCAGATCCTGAGCACCTCATTTATATCGATTCCTTTATTAATTGACAGAATATATAAACACTATAAACATATATAAAATAAGTTTAAATATAAATATAAACATACATACATGTCTATATATAAATATACATATATATATATAATATAAATGTCATAAACAATATATTATATATTTATTATATTATAAAATATAATAAAACTAAGTTTTATTCCTTCTCACTGCATATAATATTGCCTTGTCAACTCTGACAACTTCTCTCTTCCCAAATAATTTGAAAATTATGCATGGATGCTGCAAACTGCTCCAAATGGTATTTGCAATGCTTTCCTTTTAATTACATCAGTTGTGATGGAGATGGATGTGCACACACAGCCAGAGCAGTTCTGGGGGCTCAGGGACTCCGTTCCCTGCAGCTCTTTCCAGCTTTTCCCTTGGAGAATTAAAACCACCAAACTTCTCCAACCAGGGAGTGCAGAGGGAAGGAAAGGATTTAATACAGAAGGTGGCAGAGTCTGTTGTGAACTTTTGTTGCTTAAATGTAAATTTTATTCCATCAACTATGATGCCAAAAAAGAAAAAACACAATGGAATTTAAAAAAAACCCCAACAAAACCAAAACAAAATCCTGAAGAACCCACATTTCCCTTTACTGGGAAAAAAAATCAGTGAAAAATGGACCTGTTTTGATGCCTGAGCTCCAGGCAGATCCGACAGAGTCACCTTATCTCTCTGATAAAATCCAGGTGCACTTTGAACACTCAGGTAGAGAGCAGATATTTCAGGCTGGCTGCAGCACTGACAGCAGAATTAATCCACAGCAAATGGGAATGTTACAGAGATGGTGAAACATCAGCCTTGGAGCAGCTGCTCCAGTGAAGGTGGCCCTGCCCAGACGGTTTCCAGGTCCCTTCCAAGCCAAACCATTCTGGGATTCAGAGATTCTGAGTTACCAAAGAGCAGCAGCTCTCGCTGCATTTCAGCCTGTTCCTTTCTCCTTGCTTTGCTGTTGAGAAATGATTCTTAGGGCAGCAAAGGCTGGGGGAGCCCAAGAAATGCCAAAGCAGGTGGGGGGGACACTGAGGGCACAGCTTCCCCTCAGTGTGGCTGTGCCAAACAGGACAGAAAAGGGGCAGGAAAAGAGCAGCTCAGAGCCCTGAGCAGATGTGGATTTCTCTCTCCTGAGGGATTTCAAAGTGGGATGAAGCGCTCCAGGAGAAGTGTCAGAAGTGACAGGAGCTGATGAGCTGGAACAGCTGGCCAGGGAGCGCAGATTTCCTGCAGGGAGAGGCAGCTTCTTGTGAGAGGGAACACAGGAAAACTGACATGTGTCACCAAGGAAAAGGGAAAAGGGCTTTCTGGATCTGGTAATGGAGCCTGACCCCAGGCAAGGAAAGGAGCAGGACCTTCCCAAAGGGCTCTTCTGCAGCCAGGCATTGAGGGGTGTCACCCCTGAGAGCTGGGGGGACCCATCAGGCCTGAGCCCAACACACAGGGTCACTGTGCAGGGCAGGAAGGCAGCAAGATTTGCATTTGTTCAGACAAATGAGCAAAGTTCATGGCAAGCTCAACCCCTCCCCTCACCCAGCACGATGGATGTGATCCCAAACACCCAGGGATCACAATCCCATTCGGGCTTCAGCAGATGCTTTGTCCTCTGCAAAAAGCTCTGAAGATGTTCCCAGGTCAGGGAACTCTGTCCTTCCCAGGTTGGGACAAATCCAGCCTGGCCTTGGGCACTGCCAGGGATCCAGGGGCTGCTCTGGGCACCTGTGCCAGGGCCTGCCCACCCTGCCAGGGAACAATTCCTGCCCAAAATCCCATCCAGCCCTGCCCTCTGCCACTGGGAGCCATTCCCTGGCTCCTGGCCCTCCATCCCTTGGCCAAAGTCTCTCCCCATCTTTTCTGTCAGATCCTTCAGGCACAGCAAGGCCACACTGAGCTCACCCTGGAGCTTCTCCTCCCCAGGTGAACAGTCCCAGCTGTCCCAGCCTCTCCTCCCAGCAGAGCTGCTCCATCCCCAGCGTGTTGGGCTCTGCTTGGAAGCCCAGCCTTGATCTGCCCCCAGGTGCTGTCTCTGGGCTCCTCTAGCCCCCCTTCAACAAGGCAGAGTGGGGGAAATGAGCTGCCATGTGACAATTTGCTCAGTTTATTTTAGTGGGACAAGAGCCCTTAAGTGTCACTGAGCTAAATATTTCTCTAATTCATGCAGAACTGAAGTGCAATTAGCAGCCTGATGTCACAGGCCTAGGTCAGAGCTGTCTCCTGTGATGTGGCTGTTCCAAGGTGGGAGCTCAGGGCTGCTTGGGGCTGAACTCTTCTGCCTTGGTGCCAGTCCCCAGCTGCCAGGGCAGGCTCAGGCTGGAGATCAGGAAAGGTTCATTTCCCCAGAGGTGCTGGCACTGTCCAGGCTGCCCAGGGAATGGTCCCGAGGCTGCAGAGCTGCAGGAGCTCTCAGGACACCCAGGGTGGGATTGTTGGGGTGTCTGCAGGGCCAGGGGCTGGGCTGGGTGATCTCTGTGGTCCCTTCCAGTCAGGATATTCTGGGATTCTACATTCAGCTCCCCAGAGACTCATGGGCAGATCTGCCATAAAGGGTACCCCAAGATAAAAGACAATCCAAACCCTGTAATAAAAGATAAAAGACAATCCAAAGGCATTTATTTATTGTGATATAGCACAGCAAAATCTGATAATTGGGCAGTTCAGACAGGACAGGGAAGGAAAATTCACTGGACCTGCTCCATCTGCTGTGTTCTGAGGAACCTCTTGAATTCATGGTGTAAATGATGGGATGGGAAGGCTGGTGCTGGGAGGATCCCACTGCATTCCCAGTGGGATCCAAACAAACGTGGAGCTCCTAAATGAGTTCCCAATCTGCACCACCTCTGCTCGTCCCAAGAGGCATTTCCCAGCTCTTCCCACATTTCACCTGCTCTGTGCTGCGGGATCACCTGTGCTGGGGCCAGCTCTGCTCCTTTCCCCTGCAGGAAAAGCTGCTCATTTATCCCCGTGTGGAGGTGCCAGTGCTCCCTCCTTGGTGCAGACTGACTCAGCCATTAAAATCACTTTGCTGAAGTTTATTTTTCAGCACTGACAGCCGATCTGTATTTTCTGCTCTCTCTCTGTTATTGGTGGCTGCCAGGAGCTCACAAATGCCAAGTGAATTGCTGGAGGGGACTTTAGAAGTGATCACCTTGTTTGTAGCATGGCAAGGAAAAAAATTATGGGCTCTCAGCACTGGAGTAACTGAGCAGATACTCCAGGCTTTAGTTTTGATGTCATGGTTTTCAGCTGAATTAATCTCAGTTTCAAACAATAGTTGCTAAATGGAGAGCAAAAGGTGACATAAAAATAATTACAACATGCAAATATAAGGAAAGGCAAATCCACATCCCAGCACAAGGTGACAGAGAGAAACAAATTCAAAATATTCAAATCATTTCTGTCCTTCCTTCCCATCCTCTGAGCCTTGGTGCACCAGCATCAATTTTTCACATCCTCTGCTCTGGAATTGCTGAACTGAGCTGCAGCTGGGGGGGATTTTTGCACTGTGTTTGTGTCTCCAGCTGAATTTGAGATTCACTCACTTCCCTCAGGGCTCTTGATGTGTCAGGAGAGATCCGTGACAGGCACCACAGGAGCTCACTGTCACCCCTCAGCCAGTGTGTGATCGTGGGAGCCAGGGGCTTTGGGAGGCTGATGGGCTGGGCTTTACAGAAACCCCAGCTTCTAAAGCTTGGGGGGAAGTTGGAAAAATACCCCCAAACTGTGGTGTTGGTGCCCCTTGGCTGAGCAGCTGCTGGGGATGGGCACTGGGCAGGGCCCACTGGGACACTCTGGTGGTGGCACTTCCATCTCCTCTCTGTCAGCTCCCATTAGGAGTGCCTGGCATTTCCAATTTGTTATTTCTTCCTTCTCCTTAGGAAGTGCCACTTTGACAAATCATGACTTTTCCCTGCACAGATGAATTTCTCCTGCTTTAGGTGAATTTCTCACTGTGGAAAAAAAGAAAAAGTCTTTTCAATATTTCATGTCTTGCAAATGAGAAGGTGCCAGTCCTGAGGTCCTGGGATATGGCAGAGCATGTGATGTCAGCTCAGATATAAATGCTAAGAAAAGGGGGAGGAAGGGGGGAATTCATTATTTACAGTGTTTGCCTCTGGGGAAACCAGTCCAGGGGCTGGAGTCCTTCCTGGGAAGTGGCTGAACATCACTTGCTGATGGAAGTAGAGAAGAAAGACTTTGGGTTTTTTCTCTTTGCCCTTTTGCTTTAGAGGGTGGGCAGGCCCTGGCACAGGTGCCCAGAGCAGCCCCTGGATCCCTGGCAGTGCCCAAGGCCAGGCTGGATGGGGCTGGAATCATGGAAGGTGTCCCATGGCAGGGATGAACTTTGAATTCCCTCCCAACCCAACCAATTCTGGATTCTATCCTGGCTCTGGCTGGTGCTGCACAGCAGGATTAGAAGCTCTCTTTTCTGCCTCATTGTTATTATTTTTTGTTAACCACTGTCAGCAGTGCCAAGGATGCCTCAAGTCCCCCACAGCAGCTCTGGGTCTGCCTTACAAAGCCTTCATTAATTATTATGTCCTTTATGCAGTTCAGGAACAGGTCTCACCTTCTAATCCACTTCTCCCAGCATTCTCAAAACATTTGTACTGTTAAGTAAAAAAATTGGTTTCCTTTGGCTGAGGGTTTTCAGGAGACAGCAGCAGCAGGGCCCATTAATTCACCTCACTCAGGTTTCTGCTGCCTCATCCCATTCAGGAGCAGATTAAAGATCATTTCTCCAGGCAGGGATCTGCAGCAGCCTGAGAAAAATGGGGAAAAGGCCGAGGGTCGGCCTCAATCTGCTTGGTGAAACAGACAGGGGAGGTTATTATTGCCTTGGCTTCCCCTCACTCCACAATCCCCCTGTGTTTATCAGGTTTATCAGGTTTATCAGGTTTATCAGGTTTATCATTGCTGCCACAGGCTGCTGTCCTTGCACCTGGCACCCAGCAGAGGTGTCCTCAGGCCTTGCTGCTGCCTGTATTGGGAATTCCAGCATTCCCAGACCCAGCAGAATTCCAGCATTCCCAGACCCAGCAGAATTCCAGCATTCCCAGACCCAGCAGGATTCCAGAACTCCCAGACCCAGCAGGATTCCAGAACTCCCAGATCCAGCAGGATTCCAGCATTCCCAGACATAACAGAACTCCAGCATTCCCAGAGCCAGCAGAGGTGTCCCTGAGGGTCCCCCTGGGGTTCAGGCCCGCTGCTCTCCCCTGCTGGAGGAGCGTTTGGTGGGGCACAGACAGAAGGATTCTTTCCCCTTGGAATATTTGGAGTTTTGGCCCAGCCCTCGCAGTGCTCTGGCCCAGATCCCTTTGCTGTGCCCTCCCTGAGCCAGCAGATCTGGGGGGAGGCAGAGGGTGCTCGGTGCCAAATGGGAATTCCCACTTTTAGCCCCCATGAGATGTTTTTAGTTTGCCAGAGGCTCCCCCAGGCCTGACAGGAAGGGCAGGAAGGTGCTGCCCTCATTAGGGATTCCCTTTGATTCCCTTTGATTCCCTTTGATTCCCTTTGATTCCCTTTGATTCCCTTTGATTCGCACCGGCCTGGGCAGAGGCCTAAACCCACAGCACAGAAATTGCTGGGGCCTGTCAGTTTGTGCTGCAGCCTCAGAGCTTTCCCTAATTAAAGGAAAACACCAAACCACCACTTCTCCGTGGTTTACTAAACTATTTCAAGTTAATTGAATGGGGCCTGGATTAACATTCCTGCTGTGCTTGCTGTGGAGGTGGTGCCTGTCAGGGGGCCTATTCCTCTTAGCCCAGTTTAAGAACCATTAGAACCCAGCTGGGAAGTGGAGAGGCACAGGCAAAGAGCAGCTCCCCTGCTTAAATCATTGCCCCAAAATTCGTCTGGGTCTAGTAAAGGCTGGGACCAGCCTCACCAGGGGCTGAGCCCAGCAGAGGGAATTTCATCTCCAGGTTTGTTCTGGGATGGAAATGGTTTCTTTGCAGCCCAGCCCCAGCACTTCCCATCCCCAGAGCCAAATGTGTCCCTGGGATTCCTGGCTCCTGGGGGTTCCAGCCCCTGTCCCAGCTGTGTCCCTGGCCTCATCCCCCTGCAGGGCAGCCAGGCCACCCTGGGATCCCAGACAGGAGCCTCCCACTCTGTTGTTTTAATGCTGAGCTGATAGGAAATGCTCAGAAGTGTTATTCCAGCATTTAACTCTCTCAAGGAACAAGCTCTTCCTGTTGGGCCATTCCTGCTCAGAGCAGAAGAGCCTGGGCCAGGCTGGACACTGAGGGAATGGGGCTCTGCAGGCAAGGCAGACACAAATTTGGGAAATTTCAGTGAGGGAGACTGAAGGAACTGAGGAAGGGATTCATTCCCTGCAGGAATCTTAAGTCAAGAAGGAAACTACAGGCTGCACTGGATCAGATCCTCCTTCCTTTCCAGATATCTCATGGGACAACATGGTCCAGCTTCAGGAGTCCCTCAGGAGCTGCACTGCCCAGTTCCTGGTGGTCTCTGTAGCTCCCACTCCCAGCAGCACCTCGGCACAGTTTGTGTTTCACTGCTCACAGCGAATTATTCCAAGGCTCACAAGCTGCTCCATTGATTTCCCCTAATTATAAATCCTATAGAAAGTTTCCAGCTTGCCACAGTCCCCATTTTCCTCCCCTTGGAGTCAATAAAAGTTAAGAGTTGCTCCCGGGTTCCTGTCATTAGCACAATAAAACCCAGAGTAATTGAAAAGTGAATCAGGGAGATTGCTGGCTTGGAGAGCAGGGATAATTGGAATTACTTGGGAGCCCAAGCAGAGCTTGTCCCTGCCTGCCCCGAGCTGGAGCCATCCTGGACACTCTGCCAGGCTGCCACAGAGCTCAGGGACGATGGATGTCCTGCATGGAGTAAAACAGGAGCAAGGACCACGCTCCTGCCGAGAGACCAAAATCCACTGCATAAATTCACAGACTGACAGAATGCTTTGAGTTGGAAGGGACCCCCAAAGATCATTGAGTCCAACTCCTATGAGCCAATGAGGGTGATTTTGAATCCCATCTGAGGTTGTTCCACTTCCTAAAAGATACAAATGACAACAAAACAATAAAAAAGATAATTTCTCTCTCTATTAGCATAACATTTGAGATGCAGAAGCAGCTGAGCATTTGTCAAGAGAACAATTCCTTCCCTCCAGACAGATTTTATCTGGTACAGGAAGACCCCAAACCCCTCAAGTCATTACTGCTGGCACAATTTGAGGATGAGCTGATCCCCAGAGTTGTGTTTGTGCTCCAGCCTGGAGCAGAAGCAGGAGGACAGAAGACTCTGCAAAAGGTTTTTGGTTGCAGAGCTGGGAGAGAGGGAGAGCAGCAAAGACTGAGAGGCTGAGAGAGCTGGGGCTGGGCAGCCTGGGGAGGAGGAGGCTCTGCAGAGACCTTCCAGCACCTCCCAGGGTCTGCAGGGGACACAAGGAAGGCAGAGAGGGACCCTGCATCAGGAACTGGAGTGCCAGGACACAGGGAACGGCTCCCAGTGGCAGAGGGCAGGGCTGGATGGGATTTTGGGCAGGAATTGTTCCCTGGCAGGGTGGGCAGGCCCTGGCACAGGTGCCCAGAGCAGCCCCTGGATCCCTGGCAGTGCCCAAGGCCAGGCTGGGACAGTGGGAGGTGTCCCTGCCATGGCAGGGGTGGCACTGGAGGGGCTTTAAGGTCCTTCCAACCCAACCCATCCTGGGATTCTCATCGTTCCTGAGCTGCTCAGCCTGAGGTTTTCTCCCCTGATCATTGCAGAGATGCAGAATCATTCATCTTCCAAGGGGTTAATGAAGGAGCCTAAGCACACTTTGTTTCAATGTTCCCATATATCCCTGTGTGTGCAGGGAGGTTTGCACACATCCATCTGGTTTTACCCAGCACACACAGAAACACCAATTCCTCCAATTCACTTATTTCCTGCACAGATCCCAGCCCTGCTGCAGGAAATGTGCAGGGAGGTGGGCAGCAGGGACCAGAGACCAAGTTCCCGGCTCAGTCCAGATGAAAACCATTTCTGTGAGCAGCAGGGATGATGGGTTTGGTGTTTCTGCTGTCCTTGTTCCTCAGGGATTCAGCTAAAAATAGTGAGCGCTCATTGTCACCAGTGGCTCCTTGGTGCCCAGTTCAAAGCTGGGCTGCAAATCCCCCTGGGATTTAATCACCAATTTCCATCCTGCTTTGTTGTGCATGAACAAATCTCACCAGCCCTGCTCTGCTGTCTTTATTGTTGAAAAGGGAGCAGCTGTGCTCTTCACATCCTGTTCCATGACAAAAAGCGTTTCTCCTGGCAACTGAAGGTGTGGAAATTTGGGATAATTCCTCTGCTTGCCTTGCAGCAGTGCCGGGGCTGTGGTTGGAGGTTTGCAAGGGGCAGTGAGGGGTTCCCAGCCCTCCTGGGCAGCTTCCTGCAGTGCTGATTGCATGGGGGTAAATCCAAGGATTTCTCACCCAGCACCCCGTCCTGCATTCCTTTGGAGTCATCATCCCAGGAATCTCCAGCCTGAAATTGAGCCCCTCCCTGGCTCCACCCATCCAGCAAACCCAAAATCCCATCCCCGTGGTCACCTCCTGCCTGCAGGAGCAGCCCCTCAGCATGTGGTGACCCCACTCCACCCCACTGGGGCTGATGTTCAACCTCTGCTGGAATTCCCTTCCAGTTCCTGGCTCACGGACAATTTCCCAAGGCCAATACCAACCTGGGGTCTGCTGTAGTTTGTGGGTTTGGTTTTTCTGCCTCCAGGGAATCAGAATCACAGAAAGGCTTGGGGTGGGAGCAACCTCAAAGCCCACCCAGTGCCACCCCTGCCATGGCAGGGACACCTCCCACTGTCCCAGCTGTTCCCAGCCCCATCCAGCCCGGCCTTGGGCACTGCCAGGGATCCAGGGGCAGCCCCAGCTGCTCTGGGCACCTGTGCCAGGGCTCACCACCCTCCCAGAGAGCAATTCCTGCCCAATATCCCATCCAACCTCTGGCAGTGGGGAGCTGTACCCCCTTGTGCTGTCCTGCGTGGTCTCCAGCCCATCACCAGCACAAAACAGGAGCTGACAGGGCCAGGAGCCATTTACAGCACTCACTGTTAGAGTGAAACCAGCCCCAAAGGGCAAAAACCCACACTGAGCTGTTGAAATGAGGCTGATGAAACACAAGCTGGGGATTGTGGCATTGCCCTGGGTGTAACTGGGCTCTCTCCCACAGTTTGACATGCAGAGGATAACGCTGGAGGAGCTGAAGCACATCCTGTACCACGCCTTCCGCGACCACCTCACCATGAAGGACATCGAGAACATCATCATCAACGAGGAGGAGAGCTTGAATGAGAACTCTGGGAACTGCCAAACGGAGTTTGAAGGTGAGAGGGAAGGTCCCTGGGTTTCTGTTCAATTCTCCTCTTCCTGTGTCTGTAAAACTCTGTGATCCGGGACAAGGGCGAGTGTCTAAGCCAGGCTGGATTTCCCTGACATCTCTGAAAGGGCAGCAGGCAGAAACACAAGGCAGAGGATGAAGATAGCCCAGTCCTTGGCCTGGCTAATGAATGGGATACAGCAGCTCCATCCTCACCCTCACCTCTGTTAAACACTGCAGAGGAGCTAGAGGAGCACAGCTGAATTTTAAAAAACCTGCAGGAGGAGGCAGCAGCAACACTCTCTGAATCACACCAAGCAACAATTTTTGTGTTCCTCCTGGAGAGCAGCAGGGAGGAAGAGCTGCTTCTTCCTTGCCTGGAGCTGTTGGTGCCCGCTGACCTGCTGATCCCTGGGGACAGGAACCAGCTGTCACTGCTGCAGGGGTTTGGGAGCTTGGCTGAACCATCCCAGAAAAAAAACGAGTCCCAAATCCTCAGCATCTCATTTTGGAAGCTCCAGTTTCCAAAAGTGCAGCAGGAACAGCTTTTCTCGTGGGATGTTTTGGCATTGCTGGTGCCAGGCAGAACCTAGAAGCAAAACATCTTTTTTAAATGTTGGGAACACACACAAATCCACAGGGAATAAAGATCAGCCGAACTGTCAGCAATGGGACAAAGTTTTGCTCCAGGTGCCAGTGGCAGGGGACAGTTCTGGTGTCTGACAGCTCTGACAGGAGCATTTCTGCCAGGAAAGGATGGGCTGTGTCCCTGCAGCTCTCCAGGCTGCCAGGTTGGAATGACCCACCAGTGCCTTCAGAGCTCCCAGTCCTCAACCACCAGGATCCCTACAGGACCCAGCAGCAGGAATTACATGGCATGGAATGTGGCACTAAGGGACAGCTCTAAGCTGTCCTGGAGGGTCTCCCTGGGGGTCACTCACTTCCAATTAGTGCACTGAAGGAGATGCCTTCTGGGGAGAATTCCTTGAGTTTAATTTAGGTGTTACCTTGGGATGAGGTGAATTGCACCCTAGAAGAACTTCCTTTCTTAGTTCAGCTCCTCAAATAGCAATTCAAATATTTCTTTCAGCTCCCACCTATATTTAATGTATCATCCATCCCACTGAAGGGCCTTTAATTCTGGGGAGGAATGAAGCCAAGATGAGCCCCGGTGGTTCTCACTGAGATTTGGGGATCTCCTGGGGGAGACAGGAGCACCTTGGGGAAAGGGGGATCTCCACTCAGTGTCACCTCTGGCTGTGTTCTTGGATCCCAGCCCCAAACCCTTCTCCTCCTGTGGGCAGAGACATCCCCCTTCTCTACAGGTGAGCTGGCTCAGGTCCTGAAGAGATTTCTGTCATACAATTATGCCATTATGTGATAATGAAGTTTTTATGACGATGAAATCTTCAGTATCAATGTGGATGACAGACCTTGTACCTCTCACCTCAGTTTATCCCAATTCAAATGTCTGTATTGCAGTCAGGGCCATGCCCAGGGTTTCCTCAGCTCTCTCTGAACATTGAAGTCATTCGCAGGATGTCACATCCAGGGGAAGGACACGCCCAGGGCAGAGGCACAGTTCTGTCCTCAGCTTTATCTCTGTTTTTATCAGTGCTCAGGGTAGGACAGTGAATGCTGTGATTTCATGGGACACAGGGAAAGGACAGTTTGCAGCAGCACTGTGCTCCCAAAGATTTACAGCCCAGCATCCTTCTCCTGGCAGCTCCCCTGGTCCAGCACTCAGCACACAGAGCTGTGGCACAGCAGAGCCAGGGGCTACAGGGCTGCTGCTGCCTGCCAGGGGGCTTCAACCCCCAGCCCTGACCCTCAAAGCCACGGGATGCAGCCAGCAGCTCCTCCCTGCGCCCCCAGCCCACCCAGCTGGGCTTGGGAATGACAAACGGAGCTGTAAAACCCAAAATAACTGAGACAGCCAGAGAGAGCCACCATCACTCACCTGTGGCAGGGCTGGGACACGGCCACTATAAATAAACACCCTGCTGCTGTCCTTGTGAGGAACTGCTTTCCTGCAGGGGAGAAAGCTCCCAGTGCTGGGAGCACATCCCAAAGCCACCCTGGGCATGCTGACCTGGAAACAGCCTGGCCCCATTAACCCCAGCTCCTGCTGCAGGAGCTCTGGGGGCAGTGCTCTGTGCCACTGGGCACTGCAGAAAAGGGGATCAGGGGAAATTCTGCCTCTGCACAAGTCCCTGGCAGGAGGGGACAGCCGGGGGATCGGGCTCTGCTGCCAGGGAACAGGGACAGGAGGAGAGGGAGACCAGGACAGAGCCATGAACTGGCTTCATGAAGTCACAGCACAAATTCCCACTGACAAGCTCAGTAAAAAGTAAAATTAAAGAAAACAAGTGCTAAAAATCCCAACTCTATCTGCTTTTGAATTGCTGCTCTCACCTCTTTTGTCAATTATTCTGCAAGCATTCACTTGGAAAGGTTCTTAATAAATCTGATTTTGGTCAAGCACAGAAAACTTAAAAAAGGTTGGAAAAGTGACTCATGTACCATGGATATTCCTGGGAATTGTCACAGTGGGGGCCTGAGTATCATCAGGGAGCACTTCTTGATTTTCCACTCCTTCCCAGTTGACCTGGATGAGTTGGAGGAATTCACACAAGGTCAATAATTGTTCTTAAAGAACTTCAGAGACAGCTTGGTTCAAACTGAAAGAGGGGAAGTTTAGTTCAGAGAAGATAAGAAAATGTTCCCTGTGAGGAGGGAGAGGCCCTGGCAGAGGTGCCCAGAGCAGCTGGGGCTGCCCCTGGATCCCTGGCAGTGTCCCAGGTCACTTCCAACCCAACCCAACCCAACCCTTCTATGATTCCATCTTCACAAAGAGCTTAAAAGAAATGCAAAGCTAATCCCGAATATCCCTGTGAACATGAAAAGGGATTAAAAGCCATGATGAGGGAGGGGAGTTCCTGAAGGGTTGGAGGGACTGGGATGGGCTGGTCTGGGAGTCCTGGAAGGTTGGGTGGGTGTGGTGCTTGGGAATGTCCCAGCAGGGAGAGGTGACAGTGAGCACAGGAGGGTTCTGAAGAGAGCCCAGGAGCGTTCCTGAGCTGCTGCAGGAGGGAACAGAGGGAACAGAGCCCCTGCCCCGCCTGACCGCCCCTCTTGTCCCCGCAGTGCACGCCCAGAAGCAGAACCGCCAGACGTGCGTGCGCAAGAGCCTCATCTGCGCCTTCGCCATGGCCTTCATCATCAGCGTGATGCTGATCGCGGCCAACCAGATCCTGCGCAGCGGCATGGAGTAGTGCTGGCACGGCTGGAGTGGTCCTGGCACGGGATGGCAGCCATGCATGCGCACCCGGGAGAGCTCCCGCCCCGATCCCACGGCACCGACACGCGGGCACAGCCGGCGCCTGCGGCAGGAGCCTGAGCCAGCAGCGTGTCCTGTGAACCAACCACATCCTTTTGGCAGGGACATCAAAGGGCTGTTCTAATGCTTTAAAGGTTTTGTTTCCTAATGCAATAATCCCATATCCAGGAGTCCCGTATTATTGCTTCGAAACAGCAATGGCAGCGCGGAGGAGGCCGGGCTCCGGCGCTCTGCGCTTCGAAGGAGGCCCAGCCTCGGGGCTCGTCCTTTCCCCAGGGCCCACTGACCATCCCACGGAGCTCCCGCCGGGCCCACGCTCGCAGGAAGTGATCGTAGCATTGCCACAAGCGAGTTCCTTTTGTTCCACGTGTTCCAGCTTCACTTTCCTTTTCCCTTATGACCATGCCATGGAGTTTACGGCATTAGAGGGGAGCTAGAGCATCCTTGTACAGTATTTTCTGATGAAAAAAGGGGAGAATTTGCCAGCACCATACAAAATGTCTATTTTTTGCTTCATCAACTCCACCTTTGACATGAGACTGTGGGGTAGCAGGAGTCTGTTGGCCATTTTTTTCTGACTGTGAATCAGGGCTTGAGGAGCACCACCTGGGCATTGCTGAACTTGTGCAAAGTCTTCCAAGGGACTCTGCCACCACGAGCGCCAGCTAAACTTCCCTCTCCTCGGGCCTTTCTGCATATTCAACATTTCCTCTCCAGCAGTTTTCCCCTTCTTCATTGGTCTTCAAGAATTTTTTCCCAGGTGAAAATCCTGAGGGAAGCTCTTCTCGAGCTTTCCTCCCCTCTCCTCGCTTGCACAAATTTAATTGATTCCATTTCATGTGGCCTGCTCATGATCTGCAGTGAAACCTCCATGGCAGACATCATCCTGTGGGGGAGGTTTTATTTTCACCCACATGGCAAAGTGTGGATTTGACCAGACAAGTTCTCCGTTCCCTCCCAGGATCCATCCCACCGCCCCCATCCCATGGGCAGGCTCCAAAGGGGGAAAAGCCGAGTGCAGCAGGAGAAGGAACCAGACCTGAGCCCACTCCTGTGTGCTTGAAGTGTGTCAGACTTCCAGACCGGGGAGCGCTGGGTGCTCTTCCTGGAATACCTCTCAAGGAGCAGCAAGGAGAAGATGGAATGATGGACACCACACGGGAAGTGCAAGGAGCCGGGATTGCTTGGGAATGTGTTTTTCCTTTAAAACTTGATACAAATCCCTGCATTTCCCTTTGGATGAACCGTGCCCCTGGGTGCCACACCAGGACAGAGGTGATCTCCTGCCCTCCTGGGAGCTTCTCCCAGCTGGTGATCGTGGAGTGCTCCAAGGGAGTTCCACGGAGGCACTCGGGTGTTGGAGAGGGGTGGCTGTGCTGGGAGAGCTCCAGGCACACCCAGGAGCCCTGAGATGTCGCTCCTGGCAGTGGAGGTGACTGTTCCCTGTGCCACAGAGGGCAGGGTGGCTCCCCTGGGGGCTGCACAGTCCCACACTGCAGCCATCGGCGTCACTGGATCCATCCCCAGCACCCATCCCAGCTCTTGCTTTTCTACCTGAGTGACAACATTTACCTGCATTTTTGGCAGCCTTATTTAAAAGTCTGCTGCTCTTTGTCCTGTCTCCCACCACGCCTTTAAACTCAAGTCACTTTTAGGTGTCTCAGTCTCCCTTGTCCTGCCATTTTCCTGGTGTCCCCTCCATCCCAAAGACAACACCTTTTCCTCAACAGCTGAGTGGGTTTGTTCTGCCTTTCCCAAACACACAACTCCTGCATTTCTGTCCTACTGTGACCAGTAGAGGTGAACTGCATTTTTTCCCATAAAAAAAAAAAAGATTTTGTCTCCCAGAAGATGGAGAGATTTCCATTTGCTCCAGGGCAGCAGCAGAATATCTGTGGGATATTCTGCTGTGGGATTCTCGGTGCTGGAGAGCCCAGACACGTTTTCTGTGCTGGGCATTACAGATAATGAGCTTGGAGATCATTTTAAGGAAACTCATCCCCATTTTTAGGTCTCAGGGGTCTGTGGAAAGGTGGCAGCTGTGGGAAAAGTCTGAATGTTCCTTGCCACAGAGGAATACTCATTTTGTCCCTGGGATTATGCTGGAGTGAACATGGACAGATGGAGGGGAGGGATGGGGGGAGAACAGGGAAGAGTTGTGCCTGCACTGAGCCAAACCCACAACCCCAAACCAGGCATTTCCCCACATTTCCTCACCCACAAACCCCCAGCAGACTGCAGGCCCAGAAGCACCTCATGGACAATGATTGTCTGCATTCCCTGAAGCTTTCTGGAAGGTTCCAGAGTTCCTTTCTGCATGCTCCATCAACCCTTGTAAATACAGCCATTCTCCAGCCCAACCCTTCCCCTTGCAGCTCCATTTGTAAAACCAAACCTATAATGAATATATTGGTAAAAGCCATAGCCTGGTGTCAGTAGAGTTCATTGCACAACTCCCCACTGATTTTACTGGGTACAGGATTTTGGGGGCTTTGGGGTGTGATTTTTCTGTAGGGAACCTCACGTTTCCATCACAAATCAGGGTCATGTCTTGCCAGAGGTCTCCTTTCCCTTCCTCCATCTCCAGGCATTTTTAGTCAGTGACTTCTGGCAATGCAGGATGGATGAGGCCAAGTTATTCCATCCTTTCCTTCCCCACAACCTTCCCATCCAGCAGCATTGGATGTCTCCTACCTCCCTCCCTGGTTCCATTTATGTAATAACCATTTATCTCTTTTTTTTTTTCTCTTCGACACAAGAGGGGAAAAATAGGGCTTTTTGCTGCTTTTACAGACAGGAGGTAAAAATAGAGCAGTAAAATTCTGATTGGAACCTGATGGCAAAAGCTGAGGGGGGAGAAAGCAGAAGAATCAAAGACATAAAAATAAAAACCCCACATCCCATACTTTAAGGAAAAAAAAACCCTATTTAAGTGCTAATTAACATACTTTAAAAAATACCCAGACTGCAGCAGAGCTGTCAGAAAAAGCTCTAAACTTCTGCTCTTGCCAGTTCCAGGAGGATTGAAGTGTCTTTTCAGCCCTGCAGTTCTGGAGGAACAGGAGATTGCCATGGCAACCCTGGCTGTTCGTGACATGGGTGCCACCGTGACAGAGCACACGCCATCCCAGACTTCCAGGGATGGGCAAACAGCTCCCAGCAGTGGGACAGGGGCTTTTCATGGATTAGGAAATTATTAGGAATTCGTGAGCAGCTCTGTTGGCTCGGCCACAAAACACCGTGTGCAATTAAGGGGACTGACGTGCAGGGAAGGCTTGGAGAGGGACGTGGTGATTGCAGCCCGAGAGAGGCTTGGGTTCCATTCAGGAGGGACTGAGATCCACTCAGCCTCAGCCCTTTCTGTCCTGGGCTTGCTGAGGTCACTTTGGGAAGGTTCTCCAGGTGGGGCTCGAGCTCTGCTGGGAAGGATTTGTGTTCCTGCTCCTGCAAGGCTGCAGCCCTGAGCACCACTGAGCTTCAGCAGCGCTCGGATTGCTGCTCCTGGAGGAGCCAGCAGAAGCACCAGCAGCCTCAGCAGGGCTGAGAGAGCGTGGAGGCCGTGGGGAGGTGAATTCCAGCACAAGCTGCTAAGGAAGGAACACTGCTCACCTGTCAGGGGGACAGGAATCACTTCTGTCATTGCAGTGTGTCAGAGCCAAAGCCATTCCCTCGGGGCAGCCGTGAGGAGACCACAGCTGGGGAGTGTCCAGGCAGGACAGGGGCAGTGGCTTTGTCCTGTGCATGGCCAGGAGCTGGACACAGGTCCTTGTGGCTCCTTTCCAGCTCAGGATATCCCGTGATGGTGGTGCTGGTTCCCCTGGAGAGCCAGACCCTGCTCACAGCCAGGGACACCTGGCAGGTGTGTCACCTCCAGGGCCACCCACGAGTGTGCACCACTGAGGAGGAGTTTCTGATCAGAAGCAATGGCAACATAACTGCAAGGTTTAAATTAGGAAAGCTTGGCTTTGTTAGGACTGTGATCCTCACGCTGTGGGAGATGATGGAGAATTAAAGAGAGTTCACAGAATAATCCTTCCTGCTCGATGGGCACCCCCCTATCCCCCAGTCACTGTCAGCACCTGGGACAGTGAGCACAGAGCCCAGGTCCAGGGTGAGCAGGAGGCCGGGAGGGAGGAGGATCCCCAGCTCCTGTCCCTGCTCCCCCGTGAGCCTAAGCTGAATATCTGGGTGTAATCCAGTTCATTTGAGAGATTCCATCCTGGTTATCCAGAGGTTTCACCTGCTGGACATGTGCACTGGGAGGGCTGGATGTTTTAATTCCAGCATCTTGGATACTCTTTAAGCTGGGCCCAGTAAAGAGGGGTTTTAAATCCAGAACTAGGGTAGGAAATAAAGCAAAGCAAGCTGAGGTAGAAAACATTCCCAAGGCTGCCACTCTGGGTGGCTTAAACCTGTTTGGATGAGCTGAGTACCCACTGGTCCTTTCTTCCATTGAGCCATAGGAATATTTTATCCCCAAATCCCACTCTGCACCCTCCTGCCTGCTGCAGGGGAGGGAGACACGTCCAGGGAGGGGCTCCATTCTCAGTGAGGGCCCTGAAACCCGGGGGATTCTCAGCTTTTCCATGGCAAACTCATTCCCTGCACGTGCTGGGAGCTGCCAGGGCTGTCACCAGCCCGAGGTGACAGGAGCACAGCCCCTGTCAGCCCTGGATCAGCGAGGGGAGAAGCAGTGGGAGGAATTCCATTAGAATCCCTAAGAATGAAGTCCCTTATTTTACCCACCCCTGTAATCCATGATTTAGTTCCTGCTTTATGGATGAGCGTTTGAGAGAAGAAAAACCAACTCTTCTAAAATGAGAATCTGATGAAGTGTCTTTTTTTCTTGGCTCTGAATCACGCTTCCATTCCACTGATGAAGATGTACAGAACTTGCTGGGTTTCAATCTATTATTTTACCCTCCTTTGCTCTGACAGTACAATTACATTTCCCTGGCAGCACTTAAAACCTGTTCCTTTCCCAGGAATTTAATGCAGGAAAAGAAAAGTTTCACAACATTTCCATCTCTGTGTGTTGTTGGCTGTTCTCAGGATGGGGCCTGCATTTCTCCAGTTCAAGAAGGACATTTTAGTCAGCCCTAGGAAGTGCAGAGGCTTCACCAAGAGCAAGGCAGGTAGAAAACCTAACACCATTTTAATTGGAAGTGTGCTCCACTTACACCTTTCTGCTGGAAAACTGCTGTAATTTGGCCTCTTCACTATGAAATAATTGCAGCCACAGAAAAGGGAGAAAGGAGAAAAAAGAAATCCTCTGGATCTAGAGCTCGATACTTGATAATTTGATGATGAAAGTACCACAGGTTTTTTTTCAATTTTCTGTCAAGACAGACCAAAACATTTTGTAGCCTTGAAAACCATTCCCAAATGAAATTGTTATTTCCGACCCCGTTATTTCCCCAGCTGTTCCTGTCTGTGCCAGCATCCCAAAGCAGCAGCTGGATCTGCCCCACTCTGCTGAGATCCATGGTCCAGCTCTCCTTTCCCAGCTGCTCCTGTGTCTCCATCAGCCACCCAGGAGCCCTTGGCAAGCTCTGAGGTGGCTCCAGGAGCCCCTGCCTGGTGCCAGCAGCCCCTGGGCACATCCTGTCCCTCCTGGGGACACGTGCAAAGGGTGCAGGTGGTGCTGTCAACACCGATCCCCAATTCCTACCTCTGCTCACTGCAGCACCCCCAGGCTGGGCTCACATCCCTGAGCAGCTCCTGCTTCCTCAGCTCCCTCCGGGCTGGGGAGGCTGAGCAGCTCACGGCTGGGGCCCGAGGTCAATTAGAAATAACTCATTAGAGTTAATTGGCTTCTGCTGGAACAAGCCCAGGCCCCAGCCTGTTGCCATTTAATCCACAGCAGGGTCCAAGGACTCAGCACCTCCTGATTCTTCTCTAGGAAGTTCTCTGCTAATCCCTGTGTCTCCCTTTTGTCACCATCTAATGTTTTCCAGCCATTTCCTGTTCGTTTGTAAACTCACTGGGGTTTTTTTGGCTCGTTAATAAAAGACATGGCTTTTTAATTAAAGACAAAAATTCACAGAGTCAGCAGCATAATGGTAAAAAAAAAAAAATCAAACAAAAAACCTTTGTACAAAATACTGTAAATATTAATATAAATTAACTGGGCATGCAACTGAAATAAATCCTATGTTATTGCAAGTTATCTGAGTGTATAAAGGAGTGTATAAAGGAAAACTGAATGCCATATGTATCAGCTGTTCCCTCTAACCAAACTCTACTGTAAATATATAATCTGTATAAAAAAATTTTAATTTTACCATTATTTATGCAATAGAAATAAAGTTTTTTTTTCTTTTGATGAAGCTTTTTCTCCTCCTTTGAAGCAGTGATATTTATTCATACCCAAGTACAAGAGCAAAAGCAAGATTTGCATAAAATATTAGGACAGAGACCTTTTATTCCTTCTGAGAGATAAATGAACATTTGGGGGGGTTATTTTGCTTTGAAAATAGATTTACATATTTAAAATCCTGTTACTACAGAATTAGCTGCTGGCTGCAGAAATGGGATCAGCAATTCCAGGTGCACAGGCAGCCAGAGGGAGGGACTGAACTTCTCCTCTGCAAGGCAAAGGCACAACTGGTGAGAGGGAAAGGTCAGCACTTGCTCAAAAAGCCCTTTTTGATATCTCACACTGATCCCTGAGCTCGGGTGGGCTTGGGGCGCTGTCTCTGTGGGAGGAGGATGTTGAGCACAGCTTTAATCCTGACTCTGCTGCTGCCAAGGCCCGAGAGCTGCTCTGGGAGGATTAACTACCCTCAGCTCCTTAAAAAATGCTGAGCTCCTCATTTCCCTGGAGCTTCTCCTGCACAGGAGCCAGCCCAGCACGTCCTGCTGCAGAAGGGGACAGTGAGGTCCTGACTGACCCCCCACCCTGGCACTGCTGCCTAAATTCAGTTTGAGAAGGGCAAATCCCCCAGCTGGGGCCAAGGCACAGCAGCAGGAGCAGCCTGGAGCAGCCTGGGGTTGGGGAAGGAGTCCCTGCCCATGGAATGAGATCATGAGAGGGGCTTTAAGGTCCCTGCCACCCCAAACCCTCCTGGGACTCTGCAGGCTGCCTTTGTTGCCGTGATCTCACCCACCCCATTCTCACTCTTTCCTGATTAACATCTCTAGGAAGTATTTGCTAATGCAAATCCAGAGGCAGTCATTTATTTGGGCTGAGCCAGTTAATCCTGGCAAGGCTCTCCCTTGTAAGTATAGACCAATATCATCTTGTTTTAATTGCTTCTTTCAGTCTTCCTCAACAAATCAAAAACATTTTAATTAAAAAATTCGCCAAGAGTATCTTCTGGATCTTTCCCCGTTTGTTCTTCTTCCTACCAAAATTATCAGGACAATTGGGAAGTTCTGAAGAAAGTAATTACAGCAGATGTTGATCTCTGCTGCAGCACCAGGCCTGCTCAATGCTGCACATCAGTCCCCTCACTTCTACTTTTCTGCAGCTTTGTGAAGCAGAAATTTCCATCCTTGGTCCTCCCTCAGAAACGAGACTGTCTGTGGAGGGGAGAATTTCATTCCAGCTCTCAGCCAGCTGCTGAGGCTCAGGGAAATTGGGAAGGGAGAAGGGGGAAGAAGAGAAATACAATTAAGGAACTGCCAGGGATACAGGGATTTGGGCACAGAGCAGAAAGGGATGGCTGACAGATGTTTGATTTTACTCTAATACCATTCCCAGGCAGGAAAGCCCTGCTCCACCATCACCTCCCCGAAAGGGAAGATGATAAATCCACTGGAGGGGGCAGGATCAGGCTGAGGACTCCAAGTGCCATGCCTGGCACACTGCAATAAAGCTCTTTTAACCCTAATTACTGCCTCAGTTTCCCCTTGCCCATAATAACCTGCTTTGGGATGTCAGAAATCGCTGCCCACACGATGACAGCCGAGATGATCTCGGGAGTGTCACTGCAGACAGGAATGAAATGCAGGTGTCAGCACATGGCCACAGCCTGCAGCACAGTGCTGGTGGGCCAGGAAATTTTCAGCATCCTCAGACTGCCCAGGGCCAAGGAGAACACGATGCCACCAAGCCACCTCCAGATCCAACAAGTTCCAGCTCACAGAGTTTCAGAGCAGAGCACCAGAACCTCCTTGAAGTGAAAGATGTCACCTGGAGGGGCTGAGAGCCCCCAGGCTGGTACGAGCAGTGCTGGTGTAAGAAGGGTAATCACTGCATGTGAGGCAGGAAAAATCTCAAGTGATTGCTGTTTGCAGAGGCTGATTAAATAGAAATTAAAGTCATCTGCATGTTCAGTAAGAAATGTGAATGGAATAGCAAGAGCATCCTTCCCACTGGCCTTTGGGGAGCTCATGCCTGGCCTGGCGTGTCCCACACGAGCTGTGCAGCTTCCAGACTGGCACCAGCAGCTCTGGAATCTGCAGATTGCTGAGATTAAACTTCCAGAGAGGTGGTTTCAGATAGAGAATGAACAAGGAACTCATCAGCCTCAGGTTGCTGGTAGGGAGGACACAGTTCCCTGTTTGCCATGTTCCCGTTCCTGCTGCTCATCCTCACCATGGGACAGAACAGAACCGTTTATTTCAGCTGAAATGACCTGCAGTGATCAGCCCAGCTCTGACCACTCCACAGCTGACCAAAAGTTACAGCAGGGCAAATTCCAAACTCTTGCTAAACCAGCTTGGGGCATCCTGCAGGTGTCTGAGGAGATCAGGATCGCCTGTCCTGGTGTCTGGCACCCTTCTGGTGCAGAGAAGCTTCCTCAGGTTCCTGAGGCCTCCACGAGCCCTTGCCATGAAGTTACCAGACAGACCACGAGTGATGAATTCTCCAGGCACCCAGCTCTCATTAAGAAGAGATTTCTTCATCTTCTCCACCCTTGTATGAGGGGCCAGAGCCTCATTTCTAAATCTGAATTATCACCCAGAGCCCCCTGGGCTGGCACCACGTCCCTGTCACCGTCTGTGAGCAGCAGGGACCTCCTGGTGCAGAAGGGATGGAGCAGCTCAGAGCATCCTGTGCGTGGGAGGTGCCTGCAAAACCTGGGGGCTTCTCCTGCCTGGCTCAGGATGGCTCTGCTGAGCTTGGGCTGGGCCAAGCCTGGCTCTGGGGAGGGACAATTGCTCTCCTGAACTCGTGGTGAGGAGTGGCAATCACAGACACCAGAGTATTTCATTAGCAGGATGCCAGGGGACAGCACCATCACAGACCCCGGGGGACAGCATCACAGATCCCAGGGGACAGCATTTATCACAGACCCCAGGGTACAGCATCACAGATCCCAGGGGACAGCACCATCAGACCCCAGGGTACAGCATTATCATTATCACAGACCCCAGGACACAGCACCATCACCATCACAGACCCCAGGACACAGCATTTATCACAGACCCCAGAGTATTTCATTATCAGGATGCCAGGGCACAGCACCATCACAGACCCCAGGGTACAGCATCATCACCATCACAGATCCCAGGACACAGCACCATCAGATCCCAGGACACAGCACCATCACAAACCCCAGGGCACAGCATTTATTACAGACCCCAGGACACAGCACCATCAGACCCCAGGGCACAGCACCATCACCATCACAGACCCCAGGACACAGCATTTATCACAGACCCCAGGGTACAGCATCACAGACCCCAGGACACAGCACCATCACAGACCCCAGGACACAGCATTATCATTATCACAGATCCCAGGACACAGCACCATCACCATCAGACCCCAGGGCACAGCATTTTTCTCTCCCCATTTCCAAGGGAGCCTTTTGGAGCAGAAGCAGAGCCTGAAGTGCTGTGAACAGACGGATCCAGGAAGACGCGTGAAGAACCCAGTGACCAAAGCCCTGGGATCTGAGGGAGAGGAGATGTTTCCTGCCACATTGTGTGAGCTCCCACTGTGCTGCTGCCAATTTTAGTGTCTTCTCTCACTTTGAACCAGAGACAACCTAAAAGCCTGAAAAATACTGAAAATGGGGATTGCTTCTTATGGTGAGAGAAATCTCCAAGTACCAGGAACAAGTTCCAGCTTAGGACCTGTCAATGCAGACCTGTCGAAATTAAATGCATTTGAAAGTGCATAACCCATTCTTTAATCCTGAAGATCTACAACATTCTGCTTGGAATATTTAGTATTTCTTATATTCCATTTCATTAATAGGCTCAGAGAAAGGTGTCATGCATGAGGGGTGCTACAAAGTATTGGCATTTCTTGGTTTCAGTGCTGCCATGATAAACTGCTTAAACCATTCAGGATATGTCAGTGGGAGGCTGGAGTTCAGTTCATAATTTCAATTATTTCAGCACTTTCAAACGAATCAGAGCCAATGTCCACACCCCCCTTCCAAAGGAGTACTCACATTTAATTCTTTTTGATCTTTCCTTAGAGACACTGAGATCCTGATCTCCTCACAATAACTGACAGAGACATCCTGCACACCCTGGCACAGGGAGCTCAGTGCTGTTCATGCTCTTGCCTCTTTCACTGGGTTTGAGCAGGAAAATTTGTGATGGAATTGTTGGAGACTGCCCCTGGCTGAGCTGAGCTTCCAGCAGCAGGTAGAGCTAAACCCAGTGTTAATAAAAATCAATGAAGCATCCTCACAAGGCAGTTTCCAGCTCACAGCCTCCTCACACTGATGGAAGATGACAATCACCAGATGTGCCAGCATCAGCTGAGGGCAGCTCCAAAAAGCTGCCTGTTCCACACATCCCCTTCCAGTTCCCACTGATTTCTACAGCCACAGACATCTTTTGATGCTTTTGGGACACCTTATCTCAGTGGCTACACAAATCCCCTTCTGTCTGCATCGTGTCTAAGTGGGAAATAATGAATTTTTAAAGTCACAGTGACCCCAGGGCCAGAGGAGCCCTTCCAGCCACGGTGACCTCATTAATGAAAATGCTTTGTACCCAAAGGGCCGGGCTTTGCAAGGCACAGGAATCCTGGGATAACAGCATCTCCTGGCATTCCAAACACAGCCTGCTCCAAGACATGATCTCACCACAAGGTTTTAATGCCTCTGGCTGAGACAGTGCTGCTCTCCACATCCCAGGGAATTGCTCCTTCCCTGGCAGGCTGAGGTGGGCTCAGGAGTGGGGCTGGCTGATCCTGTCCTGATCCAAACCAGGAGCGGGGCTGATCCTGTCCTGATCCAAACCAGGAGCGGGGCTGATCCTGTCCTGATCCAAACCAGGAGCGGGGCTGATCCTGTCCTGATCCAAACCAGGAGCGGGGCTGGCTGATCCTGTCCTGATCCAAACCAGGAGTGGGGCTGGCTGATCCTGATCCTGGATCCAAACCAGGAGTGGGGCTGGCTGATCCTGATCCTGGATCCAAACCAGGAGTGGGGCTGGCTGATCCTGATCCTGGATCCAAACCAGGAGCGGGGCTGGCTGATCCTGTCCTGATCCAAACCAGGAGCGGGGCTGGCTGATCCTGTCCTGATCCAAACCAGGAGTGGGGCTGGCTGATCCTGATCCTGGATCCAAACCAGGAGCGGGGCTGGCTGATCCTGTCCTGATCCAAACCAGGAGCAAGGCTGGCTGATCCTGGATCCAAACCAGGAGTGGGGCTGGCTGATCCTGTCCTGATCCAAACCAGGAGCAAGGCTGGCTGATCCTGGATCCAAACCAGGAGCGGGGCTGGCTGATCCTGTCCTGATCCAAACCAGGAGTGGGGCTGGCTGATCCTGTCCTGATCCAAACCAGGAGCTCTCTGCTGCCTTCCCGAGCCACTGCCCAGCAGGAGGAACCTGCCTGCCTGCTGCCTCTGGAAAAACAGATGAGGAATTGTTTTTCCTTCGGCACTTGCAGCAGGAATTGGAATTAGGCTGCAGGAAAGTGTTGAGCCCCCAGCACCTGGCAGGCCCTGCGGTGTCCCCAGTGCCACTGAGGTGGGCAGAGACCCGAGACAGCCCCTGGTTTATTCCAACCACAGCACTGAACATCTTTCCTTCCAGCTTTTATCCCAGCCATGCTTACCCTGGGGCAGCCACTGCTTTCTGACAGTGGCAGTGAGACTCAGGCAGTGCTAATCAGCAGTGCTAATCAGCAGTGCTAATCAGCAGTGCTAATCAGCACTTTAAGGAGCTGCTGCCCCACACTCTCTGATCCAGGGTAACCAGCTCAGGTGAAGCATCCAAACCTCGCCCACCCACTCCTCCCCAGCTGCAGGAAGAACGCTGGCACACGTTAATGACCCTTGGCAGGCTGTGTGGAGCTGTGGGTGCCCCAGGCACCAGGGAAATGTCCCTGTCTGACAAACAGCTCAGTCCTCTCCACTCACCTCGTCCCTCTGGGAGAGCTGACATCCACCAGGAGATTCCCAGGCCCATTTTGGGGGGCATCTCCATTTATCTTCCATTTTACCCAAATGCTTTTCCCCCCAGAAATCTGATGCACGACCTGGTACAAACCATGTTGAGCCAAGTTCTTATCTCCAAAATTCTTTCACTGAACCAGTGGCAGAGCTGACCTAAGCATAAATAAAGAATTCCTGCTATCATTTCCCTTTGCAAGAGTTAATGAGTGTAAACAGCACAGTCTCCATCTCTTCTGGAGCAGGAGAACATCACATTCCTCTTATTTGGTTTGGTTTTCCTGTTGCTCTGCATATAGAAGAGCTGCCTTAATTAATGTAAGCTTATTATGAAATTAGAGCACCGATATAATTAAAGCATTGATTAAAAAGCCAATAAAACAAGCAGCTCAAGCTCTTTTGAAAGAGGAGTAGTATGAATCCTTCTTGATTAAATATTACAGCTCAGTCAATATTTAACCATTCCATTGTATTGACTTAATTTCTCCATCGAGCTGGGAATAAACATCCCTTGGGACCTAATTATGGCAGGTTTGCTTCCCTTGTTGTGAGTTTGTGGGTTTGTTTGCTTTATTTTGATATTTCTGAAACTTCTGACAGAGCAGATCTTCCATCCTGGGGAGCCACGCTCCATGGAGATAATTCATGTGTAATGAACAGTTCTGATAATTGTGCTTATCTCTGGAAATTAACCCCAGGAACTGCATCCCCTCCATGAGAACCAGCCCTGTCTCCTTCAGCTGGCTCCCAGAATGAGGCTGGGAATGGACTGGGCAGCCAGGTGACAGCAGCAGCCCTGCCCCACATCTCCTGAAGGTCCCTCTGGGCTTTGTGGAGATGTTTCCTTCCCTCCTGTCCCCATCCATCCACAGAAACATCAGAGCAACATCCAGAGCAACCTTCAGCTCCTCGTTTCGTTCATCTCCATCCATTTCAGAACTGACTCCCTAAAACAACATTTCCTTCTTCATTACCACTCCAAAACTAAAACCCCACGTGTGGGGCCAGGCTGTGCCCAGAGCCCTGCCCAGCCCCTGCAGGGCACAGATCCCTCAGAGCTGTTTCCATCTGTCCTTGAGGGACTCTGAGGTCTTTCCCATCCTTACAAATTCCATGATTTTATGAGGCAGTGTCAGTGTGCTTTCCCAGAAAGCCTGGACAGCCACATCCCCAGAAAGTGGGGAAGAACAAAGGTTGCATTTCAGATCCTTGCAGCCTGTTTGCTCTGAAGAACAGCACGACTTCATTTGCCTTTCCCTCCTGTTCCATTCCCCAGTTCCTCTTCCTCAGGGAAATAGAACAGCTCTGAGGAAGCACCACAGATGAAAGAGCAGGGGGAGCTTTTCCAGCCCTTATTTTTTTAGCTCAGCATTTGGCTTGGATCTGTAATTGGGCCTTCAGGAAGGTCTGATCTGTCCCAGGTGTGCAGGGCCAACACCTCCCACAGCACAGCTCTCCTCACACCCAAATCTGTGCTTTTCCATCAGGGACCTGGGGATCTCCCAGAGACAATCCAGGCCTCTGGCACCAGCCAGGTGGAGTCTTGTCTATCCCTTGGGCCTGACAGGGGTTTTACAGTGCCTGTCCTCAAATGAAACCAGGCTGAAGTGGAACTGATGGTTTGTCCTGCTTGGTCAGCACAGCTGCTCCAGCTCCAAAAAAGCTGGGACACTTGGAGAATCCTGGAATGGTTTGGACTGCAGGGACCTCAGAGCCCACCCAGAGCCACCCCTGCCATGGCAGGGACACCTTCCCCTGTCCCAGGAGCTCCAAACCCCATCCAGCCTGGCCTTGGGCACTGCCAGGGATCCAGGGACAGCCCCAGCTGCTCTGGCAATTCCATCCCAGCCCCTGCCCACCCTGCCAGGGAACAATTCCTGCCCAAAATCCCATCCAGCCCTGCCCTCTGCCACTGGGAGCCATTCCCTGTGATCTCCTCTGCACAAAATGCAGCCTGGGAGGGCTGGACTGAGTTTGGTTTTTCCTTCCCAAGCTCAGCACGGAGCAGGCACACAGCGAGCTCTGAGCTGGACTTTGCTGAGAAAAGCCATTCCTCTCCATTTTTTCTGCTCAGCAACAGAACAGGAATGCCACTGCCACTTCCAGGGAAGATGCTGGAGCAGCTGAAAGTTAAAAATGCAAATTAAAGCCCAAATGAGCTCTGAGCTTGCAGCAGACGTGCCACAGTGTGGCATTTGCAGCAGGGCAGCGAGAATGTGCTGGCACGTGTGTGCGAGGTGGGAAAAAAAAGCGTGAAGCTAAGCATGACTTAGAGGGAAAAAATGCCCAAAATCCAAAGAAGAGGAGTTTATTCAGGGATTATCAACGTGACTGCCTTCATCAAGTGATGGAGCAGCTGAGAGCAGGTTCTGAAAATGAGGAAAAACCAATTTATGACATCTAGTGGTAAGAGGAGGTGCCCCCTGTGTGGAGCTCTGGCTGTGCCAGTCAGGGCTGATTCCAGAGCAGGTTCAGGGCACTCCCACCGTCCTCCTGACAATAATCTGTGCAAAGTGGAGCCTTTCTGGGCAGGCCTGTCAAAGCCAGGCCTTTCCATGCAATGGCTGAGTGATCCCATTCCAGGCTGGGCAGGGAGAGCAGCCCTTGGCTGATATCACAGCAGCACAGAGCTGCCCCTGGAGCTGTCCCAGGGCTGATCGCTGCCTGAATCCTTCCCTGCCCTGGCAATGGTCAGGCACAGTGAGAAAGGAGCCCCGGGAGGGCTGAAGCCAGCAGGGTCACTGGGAAAGGATTGGGGCACCCCCAGAGGCTCTGGGGCACCCCAGAGCACACAGGAGCTGTGCTCTTCTCTGCAGCACCAAGAGACGGCACCTCTGGGCAGAACCATCCTCTCTGTGCCCTTCATTCCCACCTTGCCCAGCCAACCTGGGCTTCCTTCTGGGCTCCTGCAGGAACCCTCAGCTTCCCTGGGTCTCACAGGGCTGCTCTCCATGGAGGAGCTGCCTCAGCCCTGCAGGATCCTCGGGAAAGGCTCTGCCCCAGGGCCCCAGCGCCTCATCCCCTGCCAGAGTCCCTCGGAAGGGGCTGGCAAGGAACTGAGGATTGGTTTGGGGTGGAAGGGACCACAAGGACCATCCCATCCCACCTTCCCCTGTCCCAGGTGTTCCCAGCCCCAGTGTCCAGCCTGGCCTTGGACATCCCAGGGATGCAGGGATGCTGCTCTGGGCACCCGGGCTGGGAGCACCTCAGCTCTCCCACAGCTGCTGGGAAAATCGGGGATCTCACCCCAAGGATCCCAAGCCAAGCATCCAGGGATGTGCTGGGAGTCTCTGTGAGAGGATGGGACCTTTCCTCCCCAGCTCCAGCACCGGCTGATCCGGCCTCGCTCCTGGATGTATTTTCTAACTGGAATTTTTTTCCTGCGGTTCCTGGGGACCTCTCGTGGTGAGAAATAAAACCAGGTTGATTTGGGAAGGGCAGGAGCGGTCCCGGCTGGATGAACGGCTGCTCTAAAGCAAGTCTGGGATCAGGAGTGGGAGAGAAGATCTTGCTGCCCTCGGGAAGCTGCAAACACCCTCCTGTGCCAGGCCAGCTCCCTGCAGGCTCCGGAGGATGCACTGGGGGACTCCTGCAGCACAAACAGCCCTGGAAGCTGTGCCAGGCCAGCTGTGCCATCCTGGCAGCTCTCCATCAAACCCTGCCATTGATTCTGATGGGGTTTCCTTGCAGGAGCCTCCCCGGAGGAGCAGATACTGACAGGACAGAGTGGAACAGGTTTAAACTAAAAATAATGAGAGATTTAAATTCGATTTTGGGAAGGAATTGTTCCCTGTGAGGCAGGGAAGGCCCTGGCAGGGGTAGCTGCCCTGTGCCCCTCTCCAGCTGGAGAATGGAAAGAATTTTTAAACCTTTAGGGAAAGCCGGGCTCAGCTCCCCGGGTAAAGCTTCAGCTAAAGCCACGCTCTCAGCAGGGGCTGCTGGGGGGGAGCCTTTCACAGCCTCACCCAAAACTTGACCCCATTTGGGATTTGCCAGCCCCATAGGGAATCCTGGAGCTCGGTACCCCCTGTGACAGCCCTGCAGAGCCGGCAGGCTGCTTGCTTTGCAGGCACAAGGTGGCACCAGGGGAGCAGCTTTCCTTTCCCTTTTCCCTTTTCCCTTTTCTCTTTTCCTTTCCCTTTCCCTTTTCCCTTTCCCTTTTCCCTTTCCCTTTTCCCTTTTCCCTTTTCCCTTTTCCCTTTTCCTTTCCCTTTCCCTTTTCCCTTTCCCTTTCCCTCATTCCTGGCCCAGCCTGGGCAGGTCCCTGTGCCCCCCATCCCTAAATCCCAATTCCCCCCAGGTTCAGCTGTGGTTCGTGCTGGGATCCCCTGGGCTCAGCTCCTGCTCTGGAGAGCATCACCCCACAGAGGGCCGTGGTTCCTGTCCTGCCAGTGCCCAAACCCCAGCCCAGACCTTTCCCCATTTCCCTGCTCCCCTGAGCTCTCCCAGGGCATGGGGCACCCCCACATTGGTGACCCCTCTGCCCTCCTCTTCCTCTGCTCTGGTCCCCAGCAGGGTCACCCATCCTCCTCCAGGCCACTCCTGCTCTTTCTGACTGATTTAGCAGAGGTTTTGTTCTTTTAAACTGATTTATTTTCTACCTGGCAGCACCTCTGTGTTTCCCTCGAAGGGAGATCCTGAGCATGTCCTGGGACACGAGGGAAAGGCCCCCTTGGCTGTCCCCAGAGCTCTGGGCACTCAGGACAGTGGGCAGGGATGGGGACACTCAGGGGACAGGGCTGTGTGGTGACAGACACAGAGTTTGGCACAGGTGAGGGCTGCAGTGGGAATATGAAGCACAAGAGGTATTCAGAGATCCCCGTGGCTCAAAACCCCAAATCCATCAAGGAACAAAGCACCCACCTTCCTCCCTGGCTCTGCAGGGGCTCCAGGATGGGAGGGGGCAGAGGTGAACACGTTGCACACAGGACGAGCTCTTTCCTGCCCCAGGACCATTCCCAAGCCCCCTGCCCAGCCCTCAGCTGCTGCAGCTCCATCATTCCCAGCCCAGGACCATTCCTGAGCCCCCTGCCCATCCCTCACCTGCTGCAGCTCCATCATTCCCAGCCCAGGGCCATTCCCAGGCCCCCTGCCCAGCCCCCTGCCCAGCCCTCAGCTGCTGCAGCTCCATCATTCCCAGCCCAGGACCATTCCTGAGCCCCCTGCCCAGCCCTCAGCTGCTCCATCACCCCCAGCCCAGCAGCACCTGCCTGGCACGAGGGGTCTGTCCTGATAAACACAGGGAGCTGAGGCAGGCAGGGAAGCTGGGAAATACCAGCCATGAACCATTTTAAACGCTCCACAGCAGAGCAGGAGCCTCCCAGGCAGTTTTCCAGCCCAGTGGTTCCAACAAGCTCTCGGTGTGTTTACACAAAAATAACAATAATTAAACCAAAGCCAACAAAACCACGGGTGCTCCCACCACATCAAAACCACAGAAATAAAACCCTCTGGAAAACAATCACGCCTTTTCCGTGCTGTTCAGAGTCTCACACGAGTCAGGCATCGAGGGAGACGTTCCAGGGTGCAGTGACACAGGTTAGGATCCCACTTCTCCAAGGAACGGCTCCCCTGGGAATGGTCCCGAGGCTGCTGGAGCTGCAGGAGCTGCCAGGGATGGCCAGGGTGGGATTGTTGGGGTGTCTGCAGGCCCAGGGTGACCCCTGGGGGTCCCTTCCAGGATATTCTGTGATTCCAGCTAAACTTCATCCCTCTTGCACAGGATGGGAGCAGGAGGAATTCTGGTTCCAGAGCCTTGAGCATGGCTGGGTCCCCTCAAGGAACAGGAGCAGCATTTCTGACTGGCTGTGTCCCAGTGCAGCTCAACAGCAAAATCACAGAGAAACGGGGGTGTGGATTCATTTCCATCATTTCCCACACAAACCTGTGGGGTGGGGGGAAATCCCTCCTTAAAACATGAAATGCAGCTGGTTGATCCCAAGGTTCTAAGGTTTAAAGGCTGAGATAATAAATATGTTTTACCTCTCATTCCATAGGCCATCAAACATTAGGGACCATTTTAAGCAGCGTTTTCCCCTCCTCAGACTGAGAATTGAATCCTCCTTCTCTGCCACCCTTGCACCCCTGGCAAAGGAAACTGCTGAGGGTTGGGAGAAGGTTCAGGCTGCATTCCCAGCTCTGAGGTGCTCGCTGGCAGGACTGCTGAGCATCCTGGAGCAGGATCCCAGCTCCTCACAGGCTGTTTTTGGAACGTGCATCTCAGGAAAATCACATTGTCAGCGCTCCCTCTGCTCCCAGCAGCTGATTAATCTGTTAGATATCCATCAAAGGCCCGAGGAGAGGGGCTGCTGCTATTGAAACTGTTTAACCACTGATGGCATTATAATTATCTCGCTATCAACTGCAACAAAGCAGCTCGGCAGGAGCCGCTGCACTGAAACACGGGAGGTCAGAGAAATGATCTGAGCAGGGCAGGGAACAGGAGAGCACAATTCAATAATTTACCATTTATCATTTACCATTTATCATTTATCATTTCTGTAGGGCCCTGCCCTTGTCAGGCCCCTGGGGCACACCCTCAGCAGCTGGATGAGCCCTTCTGTCCCTTCCCAGCCAGGATTTGGGGTGGGTGAAGCCTCTGCAGCAACAAGGGCAAGTTCAGGCTGGGATCAGCCCCGGCTGGGATCAGCCCCGGCTGGGATCAGCCCCGGCTGGGATCAGCCCAGGCTGGGATCAGCCCCGGCTGGGATCAGCCCAGGCTGGGATCAGCCCCGGCTGGGATCAGCCCAGGCTGGGATCAGCCCCGGCTGGGATCAGCCCAGGCTGGGATCAGCCCCGGCTGGGATCAGCCCTGGGAGAAGGTCCAGGGCTCCTGTGGGTGACTCTGGACATGGCCCAGCCCTGGATCAGCCCTGGGAGAAGGTTCCAGGGTTCCTGTGGGTGACACTGGACATGGCCCAGCCCTGGAGCAGCTCTAGGAGAAGGTCCCAGGGCTCCTGTGGGTGACTCTGGACATGGCCCAGCCCTGGATCAGCCCTGGGAGAAGGTTCCAGGGCTCCTGTGGGTGACTCTGGACATGGCCCAGCCCTGAGCCCCCAGCCCTGAGCTGAGCCCAGCCTGGGCAGCAGGAAGGGGTTGGGATTGTGCCCCAGCCCCTGTGCTCACACAGAGACCCTTCCCTCCCACCCTTCAGCACCAGGCCGCTGCTCAGGATGGAAGGAATGGGTTCAAGGCTCCCCGAGCTCCAGGTGACACTGAGGAACATTCAGGGACACCCAGCCTGGCTCAGGATGCTTCACTGGCCACATTCCATCTCCCTCCGGCTGGTGGGTGTAACTCACCCCGGTGAGTGGCAGCAGCAGGGATGGATGGGATGGAGTTAATCTGTTCACCATCGCTCTTGATCTCTCCTTCATTTCCATTTCTTTTAGAAATGCAGGTTTCATTAAAACAGCAGCACTTTTCTATTAAATGAGTGAGGGAGAGGACTGAGTGCCTCTGTATCTCAGCAGCACAGAATCTTTTGAAAATCACTCAAGAGGCGAGGCTCAAATCAGATCTTTAATAAGAATCACTTAGAGATCACTTCTTAAAGCAATTAACAGATGATTAGAGATAAGCGAGATGCAACAGCGAGACCCAGATCTCAGCCAGAATTCTCGGGGGTGGGAGAGCAGCCCCGGGGGTGCCCTGCAGTCACAGACGGTGCCAGGACAGAACAGCAAATTCCCACTTTTCAGCCTGGTCCAGGGAGAAGGGGCCAACACCTCCCACCCCCTCCCCGGGGGCTCTGAGGGTCCCCAGCCCAGGGCTCACCTCCACCTGCTGCTGAGGCAGGGGCTGCTTCTCCTCCTGGAGCACGAAGGAAAGGCAGGTGTGACCCTCAACACTCCAGAGGATCCCAGAGGATCCCAGAGGATCCCAGAGGATCCAGCAGGATCCTCGTGCCCTGGGTGCCACCTGGCACAGGGACAGCGGTGGCACCAGGGACACACAGCAGCCCAGAGGGACAGGGGCAGGGACTGGGACAGGGACAGAGCCAGGGACAGAGGCAGGGACAGAGCCAGGGACAGCCACATGTCCCATCCAGTCCCACTGCAGGAGCCCCAGAGTGCTGGGACACCTCACCCCAGCACTGTGACATGTGACAAAAGCCATCTGCTGCCACCCTGGGCACTGGCAGGGCCCGAGCTGGGCTGAATTACAGCACACACAACACCCAGGGGCTGTCTGGCTGCTCATCCTCACCCACACAGGTTCTCCCCTCCAATATTCGCTCAGTTTAAGGGCATTTCCCAGCTGGAGCAGAGCTCTGGGGTCTCAGAGCCCTCGGGGTCCCCAGGAAATTTCTTCTCTCTGAGGCAGCAGCAGAGGTGAGGGGAGCTGGCTCATGCATCCACACACCTGTGGTCACACCGGCTTTGGAAGTGCTCAGATTTATTACACAAGAGATGATGCAACAGCGAAAAAGAGAGCAAAATCCTACACTGACTCTCTACTCTGCAAGTCAGGACAATTAAGAGGTTTTACTTCATTAAGGAAGGCAGGGGAAAAATCAGAGACAGCCCCAGTGGGTGAGGGAGCCTCGTGAAGCCTAAATGAACAATCAGTCCGAGGTGATGCTTGCTGCTGTAGAAGGAACAATGAAATAGATCTGCTTCTCTTCAATAAATTACTAAAACATCAGTTAGAAACCTGCTGCATGGCATTGGAAGTTGAGCTCGTTAAACATCCAGGGAGCTTCATCCTGATGCAAATGGAAGACAGGCATGAGTGCTCTGCAGCAAAGGACTCTGTGCACATCCCAGCTTGGGAAACATATTTACACATCCATCTCATATATTAATCTATTTTAGTGCACCCTAGCCAGAGGGCAGCCACAAAGAGGATTATTCTGGGAGAAGGACAGGAGATGGGCTGGTTTCTCCTCCCTGCTGAGCGTGGCCATCCACCCACAGCAGCTCTGCGGGATCGAGTTTCCCCTCTCCAGGCAGACACACAGCAGAGCTCTCCCAGGTGGGTTTGGTAGCTGGGATTTGGCAGCCAGGATTGCTGTGAGCCAAAAATAAATCAGCTGGGATCCCTGCACTGGAGTGACAAGCCTGAAGTGACTTCAGGGCAGAATTCAGAGCTGCCTTTTGTTGGTGCCTCCCTCCCTGTCCCTGCCACAGCTCAGGAGGGGCTGCAGTGACTCTGGGGGTCCTTGGCCAGGCCTGAGCAGGCAGGACAGGGGGCTCAAGCCCCAGAGAACATTCCTGCAGTCACCCAGAAGGACAGGCAGACGTCCCAGGTCTCCGTGGAGGGAGGTGCTGCTTTGGGCAGCAGCGTGTGGCTGATGGAGAGGGGGCCAAGGGGAGGTCAGGGGGTTTATTCCACTGCATCTTTTTGGGTAACTTCTGTGATTAAGGGCTGGAAAGATCCCTGGGAGCTGCTGGGGTGTGTTTTGCTTCTCCAGAACTCAGGGAAAGGGCTGCTGGACGCAGGGGCAGGAAAGGGAAAAGGGAACAAGGACCCAGCAAAACAACACATCCTTCAAACTCGGCTCCTTTGGGGCTTGGGAACCTTCTCCTCTCCCAAGCTCCTCAGTTCCCACATTGCTAGGCAGGAGCGTCCAGGCTCACGGTGCAAACCTCCCCAGCCCTTTGGGAGAGCTCAGGGTTGTGTGGGAAAGCAGAAATTCCGTCAGTCAACGCTCCCAGACTGCCCCAGCCCACGAGAGAGGCTCCAGCAGGGAATGTGGCAGCTCTTGGAGCGCTGGCCAGGGGGAGCAGCAGTTCTGAGCCAGCTCCAGAGCTGGTGAAAATAAAGCCACAGATGCCCATCTCCCCCAGGTCCTCTCCTAGGAACACCAATAAAGCTCTGCTTGGTTTTCCATCCTTCCCAAGGGAGTCCAGGCGTGTCAGCCCCCGTCAGCCGTGGCTCGAGTCAGACTCCCCTGACTCTTTCAGCCTCTACTTGATGAAGTTTTTAATTGTCCACCTCTGTCCTGTGCAGCTGCGAAGGATCAGGTCAATGCCAGCCATGCCCCTGTTCTCCACCTCCAGGCACCGGCCCGTGCCCTTGTTCAGGATGGCTCCGTTCTGCATTAGAGGGGGTGGGAAAAGAGGGAAAAATGAAGATATTCATTGCCTGAGAAGCAAACCAGGACCAGGAGGGCACTGCTGGAAGGAGCACCCAGCTGGGTGGGAATGCAATTCAAACAATAAAATAATTCCCCAAATAAATGGAATGAGCATCCATGGTCCCTGGCAGCAGCCAAGGGCCACCTGTACCCTCTAAATGCCACAGCTGCTGGGGAGTGGGACACTGTGGAAGCTGTGCTCCTTAAACTGCTCTGGGACAATGAATTTCACTCTTCATCCACCAAAAACAAAGGAATCTGGAAGCCATTGGCAGACCAGACATAACCAGATCCACCTCTCTGCTACCAGAAAGGAAAACTTTGTTTAGAAATTGTCCTGAAGTGCTGCCCTGATCCCTCTAAACCTCCTCCCTCTGTAGAAATTGTCCTGAAGTGCTGCCCTGATCCCTCTAAACCTCCTCCCTCTGCCCCAGGAGCTGGAATTCGCTGTGGCCCCGTTGCTCTGTCCCACCCCAGCCCACGACCGTGTCCCACCCAGGTTTTGGGGAGCAGAGGAGCCCCCAGGACAGCCCCAGGCCCACCTGGATGAAGCTCCAGCGCTTGTGGAGGCTGCTCTTGACCTTGTCACAGTCCAGCAGCTGCGGGAAGCGGCTCTTGCCGGTGTCCACCAGGCAGCGGGTGTCGGGCAGCAGCGTGGTGGTGCCCAGGGCCCCCAGGTGCAGGAAACCCTCCCTGGTGTAGCGAGCCAGCTGGGGACAGGGGGACAGTGGGGACACTCTCAGCATGGGCACAGCCAGCTGGGGACAGGAGGACAGTGGGGACAGGGGGATACTCTCAGCACCCCAGAGCATGGGCACAGCCAGCTGGGGACAGGGGGACAGGGGGACAGGGGGACACTCAGCACCCCAGAGCATGGGCACAGCCAGCTGAGGACAGGGGGACAGGGGGACACTCAGCACCCCAGAGCATGGGCACAGCCAGCTGGGGACAGGGGGACAGGGGGACACTCAGCACCCACAGCATGGGCACAGCCAGCTGGGACAGGGGGACAGGGGGACAGGGGGACACTCTCAGCACCCACAGCATGGGCACAGCCAGCAGGGGACAGGGGGACAGGGGGACAGGGGGACACTCTCAGCACCCACAGCATGGGCACAGCCAGCTGGGACAGGGGGACAGGGGGACAGAGGGACAGGGGGACAGGGGGACAGGGGGACAGGGGGACAGGGGGACAGGGGGACACTCTCAGCACCCCCAGCATTGGCACAGCCAGCAGGGACAGGACAGCACAGAGCCCCTGGGGAAATTCCGTGGGGATGCACGGGGGAAGCAGAGCCAGGAGGAATAAATTCCCACTTCCTCCAACCTTTTATCCCTCTTTGGGTCTGGTTTCTTTTCAGGTGCAGGTGAGGAACTGAGGCACGGGAAGGGGAAGGAATAATTCCAACTCTTAACCCGCTCCTGGAGCGCTGTGGGATGGGCCAGAGGATGTTTTCTCTGGATTCCAGCTGGCCCAGCTCCTGCCTCTGGAGCCTGGAACACCTGCAGGGCTCCAAGCAGGCAGCAGCAGCAGCCAGAGGGACCAGGACCAGGACAGGAGGCTGGATGTGCCCCATGGCTCAGCCCCTGGGCTCAGGACTGCAGCCATCCCACAGGATCCAGCTGCCACAGCTGCCAGGGGCTGCCAGGACACGCAGGGATGATGCCCTTGGGAATTCCAGCACACAAAGGACTCCTCCATGCCAAGGAATGCCACCAAAATATTTCCCTAAATTCATTGAAATTCTGGAGTGAGGAGAAAGAAACACCAGTGTCCTGCCTTTTATAGTTCAAGGGAAAGATCTCCACAGCTGCTTATTTAAATTATGAATCAGGCCATTATCCAGCAGACAAATAAGGAGGATTCAGCACATTAATTAACTGAGCATATCTGTGACCCAGATGCCAGAGAAGAGGCAGAAAATCCCACTGGGAGTTTGGGTTATCTGGGCTGTAATAATTAAACACTGGAAATCAAGTTAAAGCAATGTAAGAGGGTCAAACTGAGCTCATAACCCCAGGGTGGGCCTGGCCCTGCTCCCAGGTGCTGCCGGAGTGAAAATGTTGTTTATCAGAGCAGGTCCTGAGCTCCTCACGTCTCCCCAGTGTTCATTCACCAGGTGTTCCCCACAGGAGGGTCAGGAGCAGCCCAAACCTTGATCACAGAATCATGGAATGGTTGGGGTTGGAAGGGACATTAAAGGCCCTCCAGTGCCACCCCTGCCATGGCAGGGACACCTCCCACTGTCACAGGAGCTCCAAACCCCATCCAGCCTGGCCTTGGGCACTGCCAGGGATCCAGGGGCTGCTCTGTGCCCATAAAACCTCATCAACCTGGCCCTGGCCATGTTCCCAACTTCAGCTGTCCCTGGGGGGAATCCCAGGATCACTGGGGCTGGAAAATCCCTCCAGGATCATGGAACCCACCCTGTCCCCATCCCCACCGTGTCCCCAGCCCAGAGCACTCAGTGCCACCTCCAGGGATGGGATCCCAACCCTCCCTGGGCACTTCCAGTTCCTGAGCTCCCTTTCCATGGGGAAATTCCTGCTCTGTCCCCCCTGAGCCTCCCCTGGCCCAGCCTGAGCCCGTTCCCTCTCCTCCTGTCCCTGTTCCCTGGGATAAGATCCCAAATCCCCCCGGCTGTCCCCTCCTGCCAGGGACTTGTGCAGAGCCAGAATTTCCCCCTGAGCCTCCTTTGCTCCAGGCTGAGCCCCTTCCCAGCTCCCTCAGCAATTCTCCAGCCCCTTCCCAGCTCCCTCAGGGATTCTCCAGCCCCTTCCCAGCTCCCTCAGGAATTCTCCAGCCCCTTCCCAGCTCCCTCAGCAATTCTCCAGCCCCTTCCCAGCTCCCTCAGGAATTCTCCAGCCCCTTCCCAGCTCCCTCAGGGATTCTCCAGCCCCTTCCCAGCTCCCTCAGCCCCTCCTGGGGCTGGGGCTGATCCCCCTGGCAAAGCTGCACCTCCAATCCATCTCCTGTGATTGTGATTTCTGGCTGGCTGCATCTCAGGGATGGCAGAAAGTTAATTAGACATCCCAGTACCTGGGAAATAAAAGCCTTGATGACCTTCATTGACTCTATTGGAAAATAATTTCGAGTTGTTTAGCTTCCCTTCTGCTCTGAGCAGACCATCAATTAGCAGCCATCAGTAAAATGTTCAGGATTTGCCTTTTACCACAATTTAATCTGATTAAAGGGTGCTGTTTCCTCACCCCTGCTCCTGCCGTGTCCCCCATGAGCTCAATATTGATGGCTTTGTCCTCAACTTCTGCTGCTTAAATGGGCAAAACATATTTTATCCTATAATTAAATGAAATGCTCTGCTGGGTGAACATTATCTTAAGTTTTATAGCATTATAGTGCTTTCTATCACCTTAATATATCACCCTAGCTGTGTCACTGCAATGAGCTATGGCTGCATTATTAGGGTAATACATCATTACAGCAAGGTGCTTCCATCAGGGATTGTCTCAAAGATGAAGCCATCAAGCAGGGAAAAAATCCATCAGTGGCCTCAATATAATTACAGGATAAAAGGATGATGATGGAATCTCATAATCATTTGACCTGGAAGTGAATGGAGGCAGGGAGAATGGAAAGCTGAAGGGAAAATAAGAGAAAAATCGCTAAAATTTTACTCATTGAGGGCTGAGTGAGCAAAGGCAAGGTTGAATTCAGAGGCACCACCCTGAGCTGCATCCAGGCTGAGCTTAAATCCATGGGCAGCCACGGGAGAGAGCAGGAACTGGGGACAGGACACAAATGAACAGCAGCAATCCCTCCTGGCACAGCCAACGCTCCTTCTGTGCCAGCTGGGCTGGGGCTCCACGGCCACGGGTGGGACAGGGACAGGAATGGGGACAGGGACACAGGGATGGGAACAGGGACGGGACAGGGACAGGACAGGGACACAGGGACAGGGACACAGGGACAGGATAGGGACAGGGACAGGACAGGGACAGGACAGCGACACAGGGACAGGGACTGGAACAGGAGCAGGGACACAGGGACAGGATAGGGACAGGGACAGGAACAGGGACTGGAACGGGGACAGGAACAGGGATGGGTACAGGGATAGGAACAGGGACAGGGACACAGGGACAGGGACAGGGGCTGGGACAGGGACAGAAACAGGGACAGAAACAGGGACAGAAACAGGGACAGGGGAGGGGACAGGGGAGGGGACAGGGGAGGGGACAGGGACAGGGACTGGAACAGGGACAGGAGCAGGGACAGGGACGGGAACAGGGACAGGAACAGGGACTGGAACAGGGACTGGAACAGGGACAGGTACAGGACAGGACAAGGACAGGGACAGGAGCAGGGACAGGGACACAGGGACAGGAACAGGGTCTGGAACAGGGACACAGGGACAGGAACGGGAACAGGGACAGGAACGGGAGCAGGGACAGGAGCAGGGACAGAGACACAGGGACAGGAACAGGGTCTGGAACAGGGACAGGGACAGGGACAGGAACAGGGACAGGAACAGGGTCTGGAACAGGGACAGGGACAGGGACAGGGTCTGGAACAGGGACAGGAACAGGGACAGGAACAGGAACTGGAACAGGGACAGGAACGGGAGCAGGGACAGGAGCAGGGACAGCTTCCAGGAAAGTCCCAGCAGCCCTGGTGTGGCAGGAAACAGGAGCCACAGCCCCTCAGGGTGTGCCAGCGCCAGCAGGGAGCCCACAGCTTCCCCCTCTCATTCCTGCCAGGGAAATCATTGCTTCATTCTGAAATAAGGAATGTCTGGGAAGTGAAATGTCTGGGATGGGCCCCAGGGTCAAGGAGAGAAAGGGGATTTTAGGGCACTGTGTGTGCTTTGGGATGTGAGCAACTCCAAAGGAGCTCAACAACCCCCTGTGGGGTTTCATACACATGCAAATAAATAAAAATTATATATATTTATATATACACACACACAAACCAGAGTTTCCATTACTTCTAATTCCATTCCCAGCCATAAATTACAACCTGCAGCCCATTAATTAAACAGTTGTAGGGGAAGTCCAATTTCCTTCATGGTGCCACAAAGGCCATTTCAAAGCTTCTGCACTGGCTGATAGCTGCTTAAAACCAGCATTTTCCAGGGCTTTCACTAATTGGATGTACCTTAAAACAAAGGAGCTGCCAAGAACTGGCTCTCAGCTGAAGAGGGAAGGGACAATGTGGAGAGGGAGGAACGGGAAGGATGAAAAGGGCAAGCTGCAGGCAGCCAGCAAAATCTGACTTCAGAACTTCAGGTAGGGAAAGAAAACATGGTCGAGTTTAATCCCAGTAACACTGAGGGGAAAATAAATAAAAATAAACAATTCATTCCCAGCCATTCACCCTGGAGCCCAGGGCCAGCAGCAGTGGCAGCCCAGGCCAGTTTCTCACACAATATTCCACTTCAGCTGCACATTTCCAGCCACAAAGGGCAAAAGGCACTTGGTGCCATTGAAGAGAAGAACGGGGAGTTTGAGCAAGAGCAGATTCTGCCCAGCAGGGACTCCATCAGCCCCAGGGACTGATCTTTGTTTGGGGTAACCCAGAGTGGGACTCTCTGCACCCCCAGATGGTTCCCAGCTCCTCAGGCTCAGATCAACGCTGGCATCTTAGCCCAGGGTGACTGTGGAGTGAGAACAGCATTTTTATGCTTTCCCATTCCTTGAACTGTACATTTTTTCAGCAGAAAATGAACCTCCTTGAGCCTGCTGGGCCCCAGATGCTCCAAAACTTTTGGAGAGGCAAAAGGAGTGCTGGAAAGCAAATTCCAGCCAAGCTGAAATGGCTCATTACCACAGCACTAATTGTTTTCTTTACCCCATTAGTCTGGGTTTATTCTGCTGGCTGGAAGAGAAATAATCCCACAATGGGTTGGGTTGGAACAGGTCATAAAGATCATTATTATGATCAATATTATTCCAACCTTCCACTGCCCCAGGTGCTCCAACTCCCATCCAACCTGGCCTTGGGAAGGAAATACTCAGATTGTGTCCATGGTTGTTATTTACCTTTTTCTGGAAGATTTTATTTTAAATTACAAATTTCACTTTTTTTTTTTTTTTTTGTTGTTTCAAATTGCAAAAAAATTCAACTTTTCAGCATTTTCAATTTACAAAGATTTCCAATTCCTTTCAAGGCTTTTCCTCGCAGCTCTGGCAGGATGATGGGGATGCAGCTGGGAACACTCCCTGTGATACCCGAGGTGTTTTTGTCACTGGAGAGCCAAGGCCACAGCCCCAGGCTGTCCCCTGGGGTGGCACCTGGCGGTGGCAGTGCCAGCCTCACCTGTGGGCCCCAGCCATGGCACGGGTACAGGATTGCTGTGTGGTTCTCCTGCGGGCCCTGGTCCAGACACACGTCCTTGGCCTTGTTGTTCCTCAGCTGCCAGGGGAAAAAGGCAGAGTTAGGGCAAAAAAGGGGCAGAGTTAAGGAATAAAAGGGGCAGAATTATGGCATAAAAGGAGCAGAATTATGGCACAAAGGGAACAGAGTTATGGCACAAAAAGGAACAGAGTTATGGCACAAAAGGGGCAGAGTTATGGCACAAAAGGAGCAGAGTTATGGCATAAAAGGAGCAGAGTTATGGCACAAAAGGGGCAGAGTTATGGCATAAAAGGAGCAGAGTTATGGCACAAAAGGGGCAGAGTTATGGCACAAAAGGAGCAGAGTTATGGCATAAAAGGAGCAGAGTTATGGCACAAAAGGGGCAGAGTTATGGCATAAAAGGAGCAGAGTTATGGCTCCAAAAGGGGCAGAGTTATGGCTCCAAAAGGGCAGAGTTATGGCTCCAAAAGGGCAGAGTTATGGCATAAAAAGGGGCAGAGTTATGGCCCAAATAGGGGCAGAGTTATGGCACAAAAGGGGCAGAGTTATGGCATAAAAAGGGCAGAGTTATGGCACAAAGGGAACAGAGTTATGGCCCCAAAAGGGGCAGAGTTATGGCATAAAAAGGGCAGAGTTATGGCATAAAAGGGGCAGAATTATGGCATAAAAGGGGCAGAGTTATGGCACAAAAGGGGCAGAGTTATGGCCCTCTCTTACCAGAGATAAGCAGGAAAGTGATGCTCAGCCCCCTCGACCCTCTCTAACTCTCACTGCTCCATCACCAGGAACAATCAGGTAAAGAACACTTACAGAGCACTAAACTTCTCATTAAACCCAGGCCTAATTTGGGCTGTTTAATGTCCTAATCCCCATTCCAAGGAGCAGGGTCCCTGGACACGGCTGGCTCTGTGTTTGCTCATGGGGACAAACCCAGGTTTAGGCTCCCAGAACCCCAAAATCAATGCAGAACCCCAAAATCAATGCAGAACCCCAAAATCAATGCAGAACCCCTCAGATTTCAGTGAAATCTCAAAGTGCTCGACAAGGCAGGGAAAAAAGCCCAACTCGAACAAGGATCACCTTGCAATCATCACATCCTTGTTCCAGCTGGGTTTTGTTCCAACTCAAAACCATTCTGAAATTTCACTTTCTATGAAAATAGAATTTTTTGGGAGGTTTTAGCTTGAAGGCCTTTAGTAACTTTGCTAACAAACCCTTCCTAAAATGAATAACCCATCCAGGGTGCCCAGGCTTCAAGGAGCCTCCTCCAAGTGCCACTGCTCCATCAACTCCATTGCAGCAGAGTATTTGTTATTAGTTCCCATAAATTACTCTTTCTATATTCCCAGAATGGTTTCAAAGGCAGCAGAGATTGAATTAAGTCCCCTTATTTTATCTTGTCCTTAAGCTGTTGTGACAAGGCACTGAATCCTCCAGAGACCTTGTCAGGAATTAGGCACAGTTTGAGTCACAGGGTTTTAGAAGATGCCTGTGTATTAAAAACATGAATACAGCTGCTTAATCCATGGAGTCATAGGAAATATGGGTAATTTCTGTCAATTCACTAAATGATGTATTAACATTTTTACTTCATTCAGTCTTCAAGATCAGCAACAAATCCCCAAACTGGTTTTTAGAAGAAACTGGGAGCAGATTTATACAAATTTAGATAATTACACAGAAAAAGTCAGTTTTGATCCCGACTCCTCTCCTTTGAGGCTGTTTCTCATCAGGGACTGTAAATATTAGCAGGCTGAGCTAAGGGACTAAATTACCTCTCCATAAGCAATGGTGTTGTTGTATCTCCTCATTTCTGGATAAACGTGGTCCAGGTACCACTGGAAATTTTTACACTTCAGGCTCTTCCTCAAGGCTTTCCTCTCAGAAACATCCCCAATGTCAATCCCTGGGTTCTGAAAAACAGCAACAGGAATGGTCACACTTCAAAAAAAAAGGTAAAAATGAAAGTATTTCACTGAGCTCTGAGATCCTTTCCAAACTGCCTGGCCGTGGTTGAGTGATTCCAGAATTCTGGGGTGTGTGAAACCATCAGAAGGAAGATGAGGGTTCCAGAGCCATGGCAAGAGGGGGACACCAACTTCTTGCTGGGTTTTGAGGGCCCCCTTGCAATGGCCACGGGCTGATGTCCTCGGGGATAATTTACAAGAGCAGCCAAAGGGAGAAGAAAAGGTTTGGAGGAAAGTTGGGAAGTGCAGTGGAACAGTGGGGAGCCTCCTCCCCATTCTCCTGGGTTTGGATCCGTGGGACAAAGACTGATCTGTATTTTTAAACGAGGTATTTTTAAAAGATTTCTCCTCCTGTTTGGGTTCTGAGGGATGGGACTTCCAGGTGAGTTTAGCAGCAAGAAGATATCAGAATTTAAAAGATGGAAATGCAAAGCCTGGCTGGGCACTGAGCACCAAACCCTTCCCTGAGCCCACTGAGATAACCCAGAGGAAGGAAGGGGTGAAAGGTGTCAAATAAATGGGAAAAGAATGAAAGAAAGAGAGAAAGGATTAAGATTCAAACAAAGCAGAGGCAGACAGCTGAGAATAAAGGATAAAAATTGCATGAGAAGAAAAGTTGAGGCTGAGCCTCAGCAAAAGATCTTGTCAATCTGGGCAGTTCCAGGGTGGAATGGTCTCCTTGGAGACACAGCAGAACCCCAGTGCTCCTGCACACAAAGCTGTCCCCAAGGAAAAACCCTGCAGGAGCAGGAGCAGGAGCAGGGCTGCAGAGCTGCTCCCCTCTATTCCACCTGGATTTGGGGAGCAGGGCAGCCCAAGGCAGGCACACAGCAGCTCCTCCACTCTGGGCTCCTGCTCTTGCCTTTCCCAGCGATCATTAAACACGACTGGGAAAGCAATTTTCCATTACAACGCTTGTAATGATCTCCTAATGAATTATTCACTCTGTTTTAGAGGAGACACCGTCTCAATGTGCCCCTGGTAACTGAGAGGTAAAAATAAAGATGAGGCTGTGCTCAGGGGTGCTAACGCTCCATAACTCAGCTCTGAAGGCTCAGTGAGCCCCAGGCCAGGCTGTACCTCCAGGGGCAGGTTCCAGGCGATGTACACGTGCCACTTGTAGTCGTCCATCCACACCTCGGCCACGCGCAGCGCGTTGCGCTTGGTGTAGAAGCCGATGTTGTTGTTGTAGGGCTTCTTCTTGCGCTCGATGTGGGCAACCCTGGAGCAGGGCAGCACCTCCATGCTGCCCCCACACAGCCACACCTGCAACACAGACAGGCAGGAGGAGGAGGAGGAGGAGGAGGAGGAGGAGGAGGAGGAGGAGGAGGAGGAGGATTCAGCATTACCCCAGCAAACCCAGCGTCGCATCTCAAACAAACCAGGTGTGGCCTCTGCCCAACACCAAGACACACAGGGAGCACCTGTGGGGTTGGAACTGCAGCATCTTGATGTCCCTTCCAACCCAAACCGCTCTTGGATTAAGCTGAGCCCAAAGCTTTAGAGGGATCACGTCTCTTCCTCACCCAGTGAAGGATCCAGGGCCTCGCTTCCTCCCAGATAAAAAGCATTAGTGACTGGAATAGTTCAAACAATTCCAAGATCCCCTCCTGCAGAAGGGATGAGTCAGTGAAACATATGGCAGGGACAGATTTCTCCCACTTGAAAACATTTGTTCATTATTGTTCTTCCACGTGCTGCTTCAAATTCCCTTAAATCACAGTCTACAAGTTAATAAAACCTTGGAAGATCCTCTGCTGATCTCACACACGGGGGGTTTGCAGGAAGACTCTCCATGCCTGGCTTCTCCCCTGCCTGTTTGCCATCAGCAGGAGGTTCTTCACCCTCAGCCAGGACTGCAGCCCCTGGGGCTGCTCTGCGTTATCATCCTGCAATTATTGCAACACCCAGCGTTCCTGGGATCCCTTCCAGCCTCAGCCCTCTCCTCCCATCTGTGGGCCCTCGTTTCCATGGGCCCTGCTCCATCCCCTGTTCCAGCAGCAGCAGGAGGCTGGAGCGGTGCCTGTGTCCCCTGTGGGCCCTGCAGGGTGGGGACAGCAGGTGACAGGTGACAGCACAGAGGGGACACCTTCCCTGGCTCCCCCCTGCTCCTCACCTGCATGGCTGCACAACGGGAGCCTCAGCTGCTGCATAAACGTGCACAAAAATCCCTCTGCACTCCTTCTCTGCCTTCTGACCTTTCAGAACACTTCAAAGACAATTTGGTGTCCCCAGAGTGGATTCAGAGCTGGGCTCTCACAGAGGGACCTGCCTGTCCCTCCCCTGCTCCTCCCACCCCAGCCAAGTCAACAAGGTCCACTCAAGGTTTGTGACAAACCATGGGCAAAGCAAATCAGAGCTGAACTAGGCAACCCCAAAGATAAAATCTATTTTAAAAGGAATATTCCTAGGGCACAAACTGCCTGTGTGTCTTGCTCAATTCTTTAATTTCTCCACATCTTGGTGAAACAGAGGAATGAGCTCTGCCCTCGGGTGCTCCCCAGGCTGCTGGGCTCAGCCACTACCGTGGATAAATCTCCCAGTCCAGAGTGATCCTCAGCACCTCCTCATTTGGTACTTTTGGGGATCTCTTAGGTTTCATTGGCCAGGTGATCCCCAGAGGAGGGGTCAGGAGCAGCCCAAACCTTGATCACAGAATCATGGAGTGGTTTGGGTTGGAAGGGACATTAAAGTTCATCCAGAGCCACCCCTGCCATGGCAGGGACACCTTCCCCTGTCCCAGGAGCTCCAAACCCCGTCCAGCCTGGCCTTGGGCACTGCCAGGCCCAGTGCAGCTTTGTCATTTTAGTGCTCCCAGAAGTTAATTTATTTTAAAAAGAGGAGCAGAGTATTTTTAAATCCCATCTTGGAGAGACGCTCTCCCAGCTGAACTCCTAGGCTGTGCTGGAGCCCAGATCTGCCTCCTGAGCCACCATCTGGCTGAGAGCACATCCCTGCAGAGCACTGAGCTCCAGAGAGGTTTGGAACTATCCTGGAACAAATCTGGCTCTTCCTAATGAGTTTAGAGCTGAAATTCCTCAGTGCTCTGATGTTATCTGCTCAGCCTTGGCAGCGTGACAAGGACCTGATTATGTTGTAATAGCATAATGCAAAGATTATTACAGACTCATAAAAGACAAGTGCCTCAAAAACAGCATCCACAATACCTGGAGGCCCTGCAGAAGGAGCTGAACACGCTGGGCTTTGTGCACTCCTAGCACAGAAATTACCTGCAGGATCTGACCCTCATCTGCTTGCAGGTTGCTCTTTTTTTATTATTTTATTGCCAGTAATGTACCAAAAGCATCTTGATCTCATTTTCCTATTACCATTTCTGTCAGAGCTGTAAAAATAAGCCAGCATAAATAGCTCCCCAGGATTTTGATCTATTTTTCATGCACAAAAAGCCTTTGGAGGAAATGATCCACAGCTGGTTCTGCAGCCTAACTGGATTCCATGTGGGGAGTGGCAGGAGGAGCACTGGAACCGTGAGAGGAGGTTCTGAAACAGAATTATTGATGCAGGGAGAGGCAGCTGAGGGATGGAGCAGCTCCTGAGCTGACAGTACCCAGCTCCATGATCTGATTCCAGCCTTTGTGACTCCAGCACATCCCCAGCGCTCTGTGATCTGTAATTACAGATATTCCCACCATTCCTGATGGGAAGCTGCTGGGAGGTCACTCCTCCCCTTCAAACTCTGCCTCATCTCAGGGAGGATTTCCTCTTGCCCTGAGCTCCCCTCAAGCTTTGCTCCTGTCTCTCCCAAGCAGTCCCAGTCACTCACACGTCTTGAGCCAACTTTCATTAAATCGAGATTAAAAGGACTTTCTCCACAGACAAAATCATAAAATGGAAAATGTCTCATTTCAGCTTTTTCCTCCAAATCCAAGCTTTGCCATTCAAGGGCACCCAGCACTAATAACTTGTCTGCTGAAGCAGCTCCTTCCATTTGATTCCTTCCAAAGAAGGACAGAGGCTGCAAAGCCCAGAGCAGGCACAGGACACGTCCTCAGGCACAGATTTACAGCCACGAGTGCTCCAGGGAAGGGCTGGGGCTGGGTCAGGGAGGTTTAGGTTGGATTTTGGGAAGGTTCTTCCTCCAGAGGTGCTGGCACTGCCCAGGCTCCCCAGGGAATGGTCCCAGCTGAGGCTGCAGAGCTGCAGGAGAGTTTGGACATGCAGGGATTGCTGGGGGGTCTGTGCAGGGCCAGGGGTTGGTCTGGATGATCCCTGGGGTCCTTTCCCACCCAGGAGATTCCATGATCCCATGCCTTGATCTGTGAGACCCCACTGCACCCTGAAACCAAAGGACAGCAGCATCCCTGCTCTGCTCCCACGCTTTTCCCTGACAGGGATTTGCTGTGGATTCAGTCTGCCCATGTCTGAAAAACAGAGATGAATCAAAAGCATCTGAAAACTTCATCTTTAAAAATCTGGAATGTGGTGATTCCAGTGAAATTCTGCCAAAAAGGAAATGGAGCATTTCAGCAGAATGGATAGAGCCTCATTTAGAGTTCATCAGAATGGAGGGTGTCTGCATTGCTGGGTTTGCATGGAGCTCAAAACTCTCAATAATTGATAATAAAAGCGAAATGGAGCAAAATTTCAGATCTAGTGCAACCAAACATCCTCATTAACTCTACATTTCTGAACTTCAGTTTTGGAAACTTTTCAGGGTATTTTTCTGAAATGCATCTGCAAACCCAAATAGAAATGATGAATTTTGGAAAGCAGAATGTAGGAAGTGAACAGGGAAAAAGGGACAATGAGCAATGCTGTGTCCTCAGGTCACACCAAAATTATGACTCAATCCTTGCTCATTTGTTTAAGTTTCAACACTAATTGTTATTAGTCCCTAATTCATCAGCATCCCTGGGCTTGGCACGAGTGTAAAATAACAAATATAGAAATTTCTTGTGAACACACAAACCCAAAAGCGATGGAAACAAAGCAGAAAATCAGAAAATCCCACTTTGATTGCTCTCAGATTTATCCCAAAGTTTTTCTGCTGGAGAAGGTGCTCATTCCTGCAGCCTTGGGGATGATTTTGGTGCATCCCTTTGCTCCTGCAAAGTCACACAGGAAAAGAACTTCTCCAGCACTGCTCACATTTTGCAAGTCATGCCAGCATCTTAAGGTTATTTTATTTATTTGATTTTATTTTCCCTGTGAGTCACCAGGCAGCCTTAAAGCCACTGCAGGAGACTTAAAGCAATGAAAAACCTTCAACCAAATTCCCTTTAAAATGAGACCTGGGCCACGTTCTGGCTCCACTTCAAATGACACTTGCAAAGTGTGAGCCAAGTCCCCAGAGGAGAATGGAATCACTTCCAGAAGCCCTGGGCACAGTCCCAGCCCCTGAGCTCAGCCAAAGCCATCAGCAGCCCCCAGCAGGGCTGGCAGCCCTGCCACAAAACGCTGGCAAAACTCTGGGTTTAATTAAAAGCTGCATTCAGGTGCAAAAGGAGCTGCTCCTCTGAGGCTCTGGGAACCCCCCTCAGCTCTTCACTGGTTTAACTGGGAGCTGCTCACTGAGCTGCCCTGGGAAGGAGCTCTGCCAAGCACGGTGCTCCACATCCTGCTGCAGCAGGAATAAATCCTGCCTGGAGCTCATCTTCCTCCTCCCTGCCATGGACAGCTCAGACAGGACAGGCTGGGGTTCTCCTGCTCCTCCCTGGGATTCTGGGGTGTTCCAAACCTTCTGTCTGAGGGCAGAGCCTCCTCCACCACCCAATGGTTCCCCTGAGTTTTCAGTGGAGGTTTCCTGCTGAAAGCACCAGGACAGAGCACTGAGCTCCTGTTTCCAGCCCAGCCCAGAGCCCAGGGAGCTGCTGGAAGAGAAAGGCTCAGGTGTGGTGTCCCCAGAGCTGCCCCAGCCCGGGGGAGCCGAGCACAGGTACAACACACACAGCTCTGTATCAGTGTTCAGTGATAATGGGGCTTTGTGTGTGCTCAGCAGGCATTTAATAACTCACCTTGTTCTCATTTGCTCTCTGCTGTCTGTCATGGTTTGGGTGCTTTTAAACGTCTTCAGAGCTATTTAGAATTACTCATCCTTCTGCAGCATGAAATGAGAATCTGAGCTCCAACTGCTGGGATAGAGCTTGTCACTGATGGGTTTCATCTCCTCTAATTACTGCTGAGACAGATGTCTCCTGCACAGAGCCGTGACTCAGCTTCCCAGGGACCCACACCCCCTGTGCCCCAGAAAAAACAGCAGGAAAAGCTTCTCCTTGTGCTTTCAGCTGCCAGAGGGCAGGGTTGGGTGGGATATGGGGAGGGAATTGTTCCCAGAGCAGCCCCTGGGTGCCTGGCACTGGAGCACCTGGGACAGGGGAAGGTGTCCCTGTCCCTGCTGGGGTGGGATGGGGTGAGCTTTAAGGTCCCTTCAAACCCAAAGGACTCCAGGATTCCATGAGGGTGTTTGGGGGTGATCCTCTGCCCAAACCCAGCCTTGTCCTGGGTTTTTTGCTGGCCAGGAGTCCAAGGCCAGCCTGGAGAGAGAGAATGGGGCTGGCACGGAGGGGCCAGCAGCAATCCCATGGACAGGACCCAGCCCAGCCATCCCACCAGGCACCAGCAACTCCATTTCCATCAAAATACAATCTGGAAACTCCTTTTTGTTCTCACCTGTCCCAGACAAGGCACCAGAGCAGAAGAGGCACAGGCACTGCTGTCCTGGAGCTTGTCCAGGATTGTCCAGGAGGCACTGGGAGGACACACACGGGTTTAACAGTGGAGGCTGCTCACCAGAGCCACACAACCTCCCCAACAATGAGCCCTCCATGGTGGCAATCAGCCTCACACCAGCTCATTTAACTTCTCCCCAGCTCCACAGCTGCAGGACAGAGCCAGGATTCCACTGCACCTGCCCTAAACCCACACTGGGTCCTGCACAGCGATCCCTGGTGCTGCCAGTGACATCGTGTGGTGGTGGCAGAGGGACTTGGGCCTGGTCCCAGACCTGTAAAATCCCTTCAAATTAACTAATAGCAGCTGTTAGCCAAATGTGGGATTCAAAGGCAGGCATTAATTTCTGCATTGTCAGGTGTCACAGCCCACATCAGCTGCAATCCACAATTAAGGGGTGTTCAGCTCCCTCCGAAAGGCAGCCACAATTACTCAGGACAATGAAAATGTAGTTGCTGTTTTTCTCAGAAGTGCTTTGCTTTGCCCAAACCCCATTGTTGTATTTCATTTTCACACTGCCAGTGTTTTCCTTTTCTGTGTTTTCTACATGAAAACCAAACCTCAGACTTTTCACACCCCAAAAAAGGGAAAGAAAGCTGAAAACCATTCTCTTGCTCATTTTCCTTTCCTGCTTTGGACAGAAACAGCCAGAGGGCAGGGATGGATTGGGCAGGAATTGTTCCCTGGGAGGGTGATGAGGGGCTGGGATGGAATTCCCAGAGCAGCTGTGGCTGTCCCTGGATCCCTGGCAGTGCCCAAGGCCAGGCTGGATGGGTTTGGAGCAGCTGGGACAGGGGAAGGCGTTGTAGGGGTGACACTGGATGGGCTTTAAGGTCCTTCCAACCCAAACCTGTCCCTCCACTCGTATCCCTCCCACCCCCACAGACAGCCCAGCTGTGGGACAGACACACAGACACTTCCAGAGGGGTGAGATGGATATTACAGAGCTCATCCACACATGGGATTGTTTAGGAAGAGCTCAGATTTGGCATCCCCACACTCCTGGATCTCTGGATCCTGGGAGTGCCTGGTGGCAGCAGCATTTTCCAGGCCTAATCAAAATCAATACAAAATTCCTACAAACCTCACCAGACACTGAATAAGGACTAAAATATTCAGTCACCAGCAAGAAGCTCAGGCTGTAGTTAAGTCCTTATTAAGCAGAATAAACAGATTAACCTAAAAAAAGGAAAAAAAACAGGAAATCTTTTGTCTTTGCTGTCTGGACACATCCCCAGAGTGGGTGAGGCTGAGGCCTGTCCTGTGCAGGGAGCAGCAGGAGACCCAAACTCCTCCAAAAGCTGGGGTTTGTTGGAACAGGTTTGGAGCTGGGCTCAGCTGTTTTTCCTTGGCTGTGCACAGGAAAGGCCCCTGGTCCCTGATGGGATCCCTGAGGCCCAGGGATGGGCACAGCTGGAGCTGAGCCCAGGGGAGCACCCGGCTCCCTCCTGCACTAATTAGGTTAATTAAGACTATCCAGCTAATTTCTACACGACTGTGCTCCAACAGATGCCAGGGCAGAGACTCTGCCTGCCAGAAACCCGGGAACTGAGCTGCGTCACACTGTCACAGTGACAGTGACACTGCCACAATCACAGTGACAGTCACACTGCCACAATCACAGTGACAGTCACACTGTCACAGCCACCGCTGGCCAGACAATCCCAGGTTTCTGAGCTCATCTGCACCACAGCATCAAATCCAATCCATAGAACAGCAGGAAACCCACAGGGAAACACAGGGAGAAAACGTCTTTGAAAACTGAAATGGTGACTCACTTGAGGAGTTCAAGGGCTGCTGAGAACTGGGATGCTGAGAGGATTCAGAAAACAGAATAATGAGCCCCAAATCTCAGAGGCTGAGCTGTGAATCCGTGATTCACATGGTGCCTCAGGCAGCACCCACTGACACCCCTGGGAAGGGCAGGTCCAGGGAGCACTGGGCACTTCTGACACTCTGCATGACAAGAGCCACCAAAGGGAAGGAGGAATCAAAAATCCAGAGCTGGGCAGATCAGATCTGGCAGTCTCTGATCAGCTTCATGTGATTTCACTCTGACTCTTAAATCTGTTGGCTTCAGCCCACGATAAAAAGAAACATTCCAAGGAAAGGCACATTCTTACAGGGCTCTGCTCTGCCATCTGCAAATCATTATTCCCCCTTCATGAAAATATCTAAGTGCAAAGGGCTACAAGAGCAGGAAGAAATTCCTCAGCTCCTTCCAACAAGAATTTTTACCAGCAGCCAAAAAAGGAGGAGAAAAGACCTGGGTGCAGCGTGTCCACTTCCAAACTGAGGGGAAAGGGGAGCAGAAAAGGAGCAGAAAAGGTCTGAATGAGTACAACACATCCCAAAGCTCCCCAGAGCAGCAGAACTGACAGAGGAGTGGATCAGATATTGCAGAGAAATCCTTCCCTGGCACAGGTGGGAACTCCCCTGGGAATGAGGGGGAGAAGCCTGGCCCAAAGAAAGCAGCTCTTCTGCTATCTCATCATCTTTCAGACAAATATTTTTCCCTTTCCAATGTGAGTCACGAGACTGGAATGAGTGAGATTGTAAAATTAAGAAAGGTATCAGCTCTCCATCACTGGAAACATAAAACCCTTTTTCTCTCCAGTGACAATTAACAAGGAGCAACAGCAGATAAACTAAACTGGCTGCTTCCATCCCCACCTAATCTTCAAATAACTTAAACCCCCAGATCTGCTGCTCCTTATCTGCAGCACGGTCCCTGCAGATGAGGCTGTCTCCACAAGAAGGATAACGATGTACAGCTAAAAAGCAGATAAAGAGATGGGGGAAAAGCTCAGCAGGCTAAAAAAGAGGCCAAAATCTCCAGAGCTATTGGTGAGAATGAACACAGGAGGAGAAAGGAGAGGGAACAGAGGAGCTCCTGGAGCTGGGATTACAAAGGTGCTGTGCACAGCCTGAATTCCTGGGAGTCCTGTGGGAATATGGGATCAGCAGCAGCAGCAGAGGGGCTTTGGGGGTTAAATCCCAGCTCCCTGTAAATGCTCATTTGGCCATGTCCAGCCCTGCTGGGTTCTCTGGGAAGAGCCAGAGGCAGCACTGGGGATCTGACCCTGACCCTTCCCCAGCACCCCAAGCTCTCCCTGGGCTTCCTCCAGCTCACACTGAGCCACAGCAGCTCCTGGGGCTGCCCTCCAGCTCTTCCACCAGATTTAAATCCAGGTGGGCTCTGCCTCTCCCAATCCCACCCTCACACACCTGGATCGTGTCTGGATTCTCCCTGAGGGATCTGACTCTGTTTTCACCTTTAGAATGTTTTTTCTCACTCTGTCAGGAGCTCCCTCTCCCCTGGCACAGACTCCTGCCACCTCTCCTGGACCTCCTGCCCATCCCAGCGAGTCACAGGCAGAGTGACCCTGGAAAACCGACCCATCCACCTGGAGCTCGCTCCAGTTCCTGCTCTTTGTGCCCAAGAAAGGTCATTATAAAATAACCCAGAGCATGCCCCAGTCCCTTTGGATCTCCCCCCTGAGCTGAGAAGTCCCAGCAAGCTCTACCAAAGCTGCACTCAGACATCACACTGCTAAACTGCTACAGATGAGACATCACAGAGACATGATTTGGGCTTTGTTTTTTTTTTTTGAGCAAAAAAGTGCTGGAAGCAATTTTACCTCTCTTTTATCCAAACCTGAAACATATTATTGAGCTCTCTAGATCCCATTAAGGCATCAAAGCTGTGTTCCACACCATGGTTCTTTCAAAAAAAAACAACAAATATCCAAACTCCAAAGTCTGTTTTCAGCTTGAACTGTCAAAATATTTTCCAGATGCAGCACAGGTACACACTGAGGGCTGCCAGTCATCCCCAATGTCTTCCCTGGGAAGGCCAATTTTACCTTCCTACTTTAAATTTTTAATTCCTTTTGTGGGCACACGTCATCCTAAGTTTCTGTGAAAGGAGATTCCATGGTTTCCTTTAGTATCAATTTGATAACAGCGTGAATATTGAAGAGTAAATGGCAAACAGGAGAGAACACCCCCAGAAGCTGCTCCCACATCAGGGCTGTGATGGGCTGTGCTGGCTTTTGGTGCAGCACTTCAAAAAACCCTCATTTTCAACAAAGCTCAAAGCTCAGACCCAGGAAAACGGGTCTTGTGAATTATAAGCTGTTCCTTTGTCTCTTAAACTCACCAAATCACCATTTTCTGAGGTTCTGTGACTATCCATTCAGAGTAACATTTGGTTTTTATTCTTGGAATTAGTGGCAATTTACTGGGAGCTGGATTTGCAGAGCATTGTGGCCAAATATATTCTCTGCTGCATAAAAAAGGCACAGAAAAAGTCTCCTTATTCCCATTTTAAAGACAGGGAATCAAAGTATGAATTAGTTGTTCAGAATTCCAGAGGGAACCTGGAACAGCCAGGCCACAGCCCCAGAGCTGGTTTGTGCAAAGGCCTGACCTTTCCAGTGCCCAGGAACTGGGTGAATATTACATTTGCTGCAGAGAATAAGTAAGGATAAGAGGAATTCAGGGGGGAAAAAAGGAAAAAAATCTTGCTCTTTGCTTATTTATAGCCTCAGTCTGTGCTGCTGAAGGCTCTGCCTGCTCACACCCAGGAGTCTGCACAGAACCACAGCCAGATGGGCAAATTCCCCACAAAAGGCTCAGAAGAGACGTGGAAATGGATCTTTTTTCCCAATCAGGAAACTCAAACCGACAACATTCACTTCACAGAAAAATAATTTTGCAGCTTTGGGCCCTGCTTTGCAGCAAAGATGGTGAAATTCATGAAATCCCTGGAATGAATGCAAGCCTGGACCTGGCCAGGATGTGAAACCTGAATCTCATCAGGCAGGAGAAAAGGCTGGGGTTCAATTCATCCTGTGAATTTATCACAGCTGTGAACAGGAGGGAACCAGGGAAACAATACATTATGCTGCTTCAGCACTTCTGCCTTCAGGCTCCCAAATTTCAGCATTTTCAGCTTGGTCCATGGAATCTTCATCCTCAAAGAAATCCATGGCATTTAAATCAGTTGTTAATGCTGCCACGATTCCTCTCTCCCAGAAACAAAGCAGCCCTGACTTTTACAAGGAGGTTTATATATCCAATAATATCTGTAAGAGTATTTCTACCTGATATACAGGCACTGATGTGTGATGCTGCTGGTGCAGGGCTGCTCAGCCTCTCCTGGGGGACACCACCAGGCTCTGCATCCAACAGTGCCCTGCACACAGGAATTCAATTAAAGCCCTGAAAAGCAGCTTCTTGTAGCACTGTGCCCAGACAGGCATGGCAATTCCTGTGCACAATTAACCAGGCTGAGAAAACAAAATGAAATCTGAGAGCCCTCATTCTCTATTGAGTAAAATTCATACTCTGCTTTCAGATAAAGGCCACTGTCAATCTGCCCGTGTCGGAGCCACTGGGAGGGAACCAAGGGTAGGAAATGCTGGAGCTGCTTTTCAAACCTGGGGAAGCTTCAAAGTGACAGGAGAGAGGAACAGAAAGGCTGTGGGAAGCAGAGTGACGGGAGGTTACAGAGGCCCTGAGGAAAAATGGGATTATCTCAACAACCTTGAGGACAAACCCCTTTGAAGGGGATGCCTGGAATTTGTTCCCTTGCTTTTTAAACCCCTGCTCTTCAGCCACTCAAATCCTCTTTACTGTCCTGCTTGTCTTCTTGTCCTTTTCTCCATTCATTCTGACTTCAATACAGACTTGGAAACACATTCCTGATTTCTGTGAGAGGACTGTGGTCCCCACTGCCACTGCTGTTCCAAGAGTTCTCTCTCCTGGGTAAAAGGGTTTCACATAATCCCTGCAGCATCTGGTCTTACTTCAGGAATTTTCTGTCTGGCAAGTGTCACAACTGAGACGCAGGATGGGAACTAAAATGGGGATAAAAACTTGCAGTGTGTTTATTCTGACTTCTGGAAAGCTTCAGCAAGGTCCAAATGATGCTTTTGGACTGGGAATGTGACTTCTGCTGCCAGTGGTTTCCCCCTGAATTCAGCCCAAAGATACAAATACCTGGAAAAACTAAGAGCTTTAGAGTCCCTTTTTTTTATTGAGCCTTAAATAATTCTGCATTTCCATGCATGGCACAATCTATATTCGAACAAGGCAAGTGGGAAAGCACTCGTGTCAGAGCCCTGTGAGCCTGGCAAAGGGCAGGATTGGGAATAACACGGGCTGCGTGGAGCAGAGCCAGGCTGCAGCAGCTCAGGGGCTTATGCTGCTTTAGTGTAAATACAGAGCTTTAAACACAGCCACTTCTGATCTCCAATCAGAGGCAGAATAATAAAATAATCCACTAAAGATGGGAGCTCGGGAAGATGCAGGCACTAAAAGCATCCTTTGTTTGGAGGCTCAGCTGGCTCTGGACCAGAGAGCTCTGCCTGGAGATGGAGAAAGCAGTTAATTTGTTCTGCTGCTAAAACACAGATTAAAGTACAAGGCTAAAGCACAGTAAATAACATCGTGTTCCTTATCAAAGCCAATTGAATGCTTGTATAAAACAAACAGAAACATTTTATAATTCAAGTGGAAAAGGGAAGGAAGTTGGATTTGCACAGACAGACCCAGGCATGGGCTTTTTCCAAGGAATTTTCTGTTCAAGGGAGGAGCAGTCCCGACATGCCTTCATTCAGGACACACTCAGCTGTGGACATAATCCATCACCTGGAGCTCTTTTTTCCCTTCAAGTAATTATTTGGAGTTCCCAGTGCATTAATTGAAGAGGAGATCTGATCTCCACAGCGTGCTGGAAGCTCTCATTCCCCCAGAAATCAGCAGCAGCTCTCTCTGGGCTCTGCCTGACCCTGGCATGGTGGGGAGGGACAAGGGGCTGGCATTTGTGGGCAGACAGGTACCCACACCCAGGAACTCATCCTCGGTGACACAGCCAGTGCCAGGCTGGGCCAGCAGCTCACGTGGAGCTCTTTGTCCAGCTCAAACCTTGTCCAGCTCAAACCAAGTCCAACTCAAACCATGTCCAGCTCACACCAAGTCCAGCTCAAACCAAGCCCAGCTCAAACCAAGTCCAGCTCAAATCAAGTCCAGCTCAAACCGTGTCCAGCTCAAACCGTGTCCAGCTCAAACCAAGTCCAGCTCAAACCATGTCCAGCTCAGACCATGTCCAGTTCAAACCATGTCCAGCTCAAACCATGTCCAACTCACACCAAGTCCAGCTCAAACCATGTCCAGCTCAAACCAAGTCCAGCTCAAACCATGTCCAGCTCAAACCATGTCCAACTCACACCAAGTCCAGTTCAAACCATGTCCAGCTCAGACCATGTCCAGCTCAAACCATGTCCTGCTCAAACCATGTCCAGCTCAAACCATGTCCAGCTCAGACCAAGTCCAGCTCACACCAAGTCCAACTCAAACCATGTCCAGTTCAAACCAAGTCCAGTTCAAACCGTGGATCTGCACAGGCCTCGCTGCAGGGCCCCGCTGCCACACACAGCACCCACAAAATGAACCCATCCCCTCTCCCAGCAGCTCTGCCAGACAGCCACAAAGGAAGGGGCAAACCAGGAGCAACAGAAGGGAAAAAAAATCAAATAGAAAAATCTGTAGCATCTGTCAATCCTGCCTTTTAACTGGCTTGGCTGGGCCGGCAGGGATGGCTGCGAGGAGGAGGGAGTCAGGCCCGCTAATCTGATTAAAAACTGATTAAAGGGCAGCACTGTGAAAGGAAGGGGCTAAAGGGTTAACAAATAGCACACTCCTCACTGCAGAACAGAGAACACTGTCTGCCTTGATGATGAAATGAGTGCAGTTTTGACAGATCTGGGGCTGCTGTGCTTAACCTCTCCTGCAAGGAGATTTGGAGCTGATTTGCTCTGTCAGAAGAAATCCTTCCCACTGTCAGGCACTTCCCTCCGTCTGAGGATTTAGCTGGGAGCACAAACCACTTGGAAATCACTTGCTGGAAACTTGTGTGCATCTCCTGTGCTCTCTGGCCTGGCAGGAGCTGTTCTGTACTGGGGATGTGACCTGAGGCCACCCAGGCCCGTTTTTATTCCCAGAGGGAAAACAAGGCCCGAGATCCATTTCTCCTCAGCCACCCCCAGTGCTGGATCACCCTCAGCCTTCAGCCAAACTCCCAGAGCAGGAGAGAGATTTCAGCAGGAGGAATCACTCTTTGTCCAACTTTCTTCTTATATATTCTTTCTTATATATTATTTCTTATATATTCTTTCTTCTTACTGGAAACCTGCTCATCTCAGCGCCACAGCCCTGCCAGGTGATCACCAAGAGCATTTGGACAATGGCTTTTCATTCCTTTCAGCTGCCAGGATCAGACACTCTCCAGTCTGCTCTGTTACATGACTGGCCAGGAGCTAAATTCTCCCTGACAACAATCGAGTTGTTCTTTAGAGCACAGCTTTCCTTTCTCCCCTCTTGTGATGCTTTCCAGTAACAAAAGCAGCCCCAGCACCCCAGGACTTGCTCTTAGCTGGAATGGAAATATGGGAATCCAGGAAAAGAAATCTTATTTGCACTTCCTGAAGATGTGCTGAGAAAAGCTCAGCAGGAGCAACATCATCCCCCGAGATCTCCAGCCTTGGGTCACGTTTCCTTGTTCCTATAAAGAATATTGCTCTTCTCCTTCCATAAACCCCTGGATTTACACCAGCAGGGTGGGAACTACCTGAGCATCACCTCCAGCAGACATAACTCCTCATTTATCTCCAGCTCAGATAATGGACCTGAGGGCGTAGATCAGCTTGGGGAGCATGCACTGTGTGCTGCCTTAAATGCTGCTATAAAATAAGGAGGTTTATGAATTCCTGTTGTTTAGTTAATCATCGATTTATCTCAGAGCCCTGCACACTGCAAGGCAGCTCAACTTGAGGGGAAAAAGGAAAATAGATACAATTTTATGGGAAGATAAAAGCAGAGGTTTATTATATATAACCATTAGAGTTCCTCCCCTTCAGATGTTTCGATGTCTAATGAAATTTAAAGCTCTCTGTTTTCCTCCCTCCTCTACAGTGATGATTGCCTTTAGATATACACCCTAGTTACAGTAACATAACCAGAAATGATGGCATGCCATAGGTATTTTATTATGCATTCAGTTTTTTAGGGCTCAGATTCTATCTGCTGCACAGAAACCTGGTCAGTAAAATTGCCAGAACTTCTGCAAAGACAGCAAAACTGACAATTCCCCATTTCATATCACATCTTCAAACATATCTCCCTCTTAAATGTTACAGGTCTTCTAAATTTGATGCCAATAAACACATTTTCCCCTTTAAATGTGTCCCAGAAATCCAAGCAAATCCATTAAACACAGCAAGTGCTGCCCCTGGAGCAAATGAAACCAGGCAGCCCAGGCTCACACTCCCCTGGCTGCTCATTTTTGGGAAGACACTTCTCAGTTTTATTGGACATAAAGGTGTGGGAACGGGGGGAGAGGATTCAGTGTCTACACACCCCTCCCAAAAAATGAAAATGCAGCTGCTGTAAATGGTTTTAAATTTAAATGTAACAGAGATTTTAGAAGGAAGAGGCACTCTGAAGCAGGACACAGGGCCAAGCTCCCTGGCTGGAGGTGTAGATTTCCACCAGAGGCTTTAGGGAGGCAGGGATGACACAAATCCCACATCTCCCACCCCTCTTGTCAGAAGCTTGCCCACGATCCTCACCTCCCCCAGGGGCTCCACATCCCCTGGCACCAGCTCCTCTAAGCAAGCACCCAGCAGAGCCTGCTCCAGACCCCCCAAAATCACTGAATCCAAACTGTCCCAAATCCCTCACCTGGGAACACCAGACCCCCCAAAATCACTGAATCCAAACTGTCCCCACTCCCTCACCTCACCTGGGGACACCAGACCCCAAAAAATCACTGAATCCAAACTGTCCCCAGTCCCTCACCTGGGGACACCAGACCCCCCAAAATCACTGAATCCAAACTGTCCCCAGTCCCTCACCTGGGGACACCAGACCCCCCAAAATCACTGAATCCAAACTGTCCCAAATCCCTCACCTGGGGACACCAGACCCCCCAAAATCACTGAATCCAAACTGTCCCAAATCCCTCACCTGGGGACACCAGACCCCCCAAAATCACTGAATCCAAACTGTCCCCACTCCCTCACCTCACCTGGGGACACCAGACCCCCCAAAATCACTGAATCCAAACTGTCCCAAATCCCTCACCTGGGGACACCAGACCCCCCTCCTTGTGCTGGGGACCCATCCACACTGGATGCAGCTTCAGCTGCTGTGTCTGACCTCATACAGCAGGGAAAAAATCCATTTGCTGCCAGTTCCAGCTGAGGTACCCACCCTGCTCCTGCTCTCCTGGGATCACCCCAAAGCTAATCCCTGAACAAGTGTTTGCTCCTGTAATTTAATCTAAATAGACAACAAAACTCTTGTAAAAATGAGACAAAAGACATGGCAGGACACACTCCTGTGTGCCTAACAAAAGCAGCAAATTGTGGAAGTGAACAGCTCTGAAGGGCTTTTAAAATGGTTCACTTGGCTGATTTTGGGCTGTCAGCAAAAATTACCAGTGAGGTGCCCTGCTGGAAAGGGTCTGTCTGCTGCTCCTGCTGCTCCTGCTGCTCCTGCTGCTCCTGCCACACACCAGCCCCAGCCACGGGGACCTGGCTCTGCTTTCTCAACCATTTGGAACCCAAATTTGGAGGATTTTGTTTATAAACAGGTGGAGGAGCAGCTCCAGGCAGCCCAGGAGCAGCAGGCTGGGTCAGAGAGGAGGATGGAGAGCCTTTAGCAAAGCCATGGGAAAGTGATGCCCCTGCTCTGGCAGGGTTTGGCTGTGGCTGAGGGGGACTGGCTGGCACAGGGGCTTTGTCAGGGCAGCTCGGGGCAGGAGCTGCTGGGAACATCAGGAAACTGCATTTTGTTCCAGCTCTGTTTTTTTGAAGTGTGGAATGAAGAGATCTGTGCTGGCCATTAAAGCAGGAACCCCTGGGCCACAGCCTGTGGCACCTCCTGTGACTCCCAAACTGAGCACCCTTTGGAACAAGCACAGATAAGAGAAAACAATTCCTGCCAAAATCTGAGTGCACCAGTCTGGTGAGATCTGTGTCTGGAACAGGGGACAAAGGATGGAGGGACAGGAGCCAGGGAATGGCTCCCAGTGCCAGAGGGCAGGGCTGGATGGGATTTTGGGCAGGAATTGTTCCTGGCAGGGTGGGCAGGCCCTGGCACAGGTGCCCAGAGCAGCCCCTGGATCCCTGGCAGTGCCCAAGGCCAGGCTGGACAGGGTTTGGAGCTCCTGGAACAGTGGGAGGTGTCCCTGCCATGGCAGGGGTGGCACTGGGTGGGATTTAACATCTCTCCCAACCCAAGCATTCCATAATTCCGTGATTCCCATGCCATGGGAATGCCACTCCATGTGCTCAGTGCACAGAAATCCTCTGGCTTGGCAGCACCAGTGATTTGCCTCGTTGGATTTAGAGGACAAATCTGGAGAGAAAAAAGTCTGGGATATTAAGAGGAGGTGCCATGCTTTTCATCTGGAAATACTTTTAAGGATCCAAGCTGACCCTCAGCCAATTTAACAGCGACAGTAAAAGCAGCTCAAGTCAGTGGTTAAACCTCAAAGGGATCCCTGAATTGTGCTTGACTTAATGAATCCAATAATCGATTCCTGCTGCACAAATAAGGTGTGGGATGGATCAGCTAATAAGCATTCTCAGTTAATTGCTTTCTTCAAGTGACAATTTGTACAAATGATACCATCAAAGTAGTAATAATATCCCTATTGATTAAATTAATCTCAAAGAGACAACTCAAATAACTTTAATTAGCAATGCATGACACAAGCACAAAATACTCTGAAAACAACCTTGCAGCCCATCCCAGACTTTCTGCATTTATTTTCATCCAGGAATCATTGAAACAACCAAGGAACCTCCAAGTTACTTCTGGGACTCCAAACACCCACAAAAAGATTTTTGGAGCTCGAGAATCTTTAAAATTCTCCTTTCTGTGCAGTCTTACAAAGCAGATTTCTATGTATTTTGGCTCTCAAAACCACCAGAAATTTAAAACCTTGACCAGAACACACAGCACGAGTGGGAAAATGAAGCTTGGGAAAGTCACCTGGGGAAGAGTAGGGTGTTTTTTTCCCAAAAGGATGTTTATTGGCCTTGCTAAAAAATTCAGCACATGAAAAAGGAGAGGGCAAATGCTCATCACTTTCTGAGACATCCATCTGACTTTTCCAGTTGAGAAGCCAATCTTCAATGAAATACCCCCAAAGCAGGCAAATGAGCTGAAGAAGAGCAGCCCCACAATGAGACCAAAAACCCCAAATCCAAACAAATCCAAACAAAGCAGGAGAGCCAGGAGAGGAGCAGGGTTTGGAGAGGGCTCTCCTGCAGGATGAGCAGTAATTAATTACTTCCCAAGCAGAGGAGCTCTGTGGCACACTGAAAGCCTTTAATTTCCACTCCCTTGTTTAAGTGAGATTACTGCTCCCCAAAGCCAACAACAATAGATTTCCTAAGTTTCCTGTGCCTTGCCAGCAAAGCAAATATCCTCTGGTAAATCTCTGAGCTGAACAGTGATTTTTCACTTTTACAACAGCACAATCAATGCAATTTTCCAGTTAGAAGTCTCCAGCCTCCCCCTATCAGCTGGTTAATGCTCAAGTGTCATACTCCAAACCATGCCTGGGAGAATCTCCACAGACCCTGCCATCCCAGGTTACTCTGAACATGGAATTCATCACTTATGAATCACTTCAGTGTGTGTAAACACTCGAATCACTAAGCCAGATCTAATATTGTACACAGTAATCAAGGGATGTTGTCGGGGGAGGCACTGAGGCAGCTCTGAAATCCTGCCTTGTGGAGTTCCACTGTTCAGAGCAGGTTTTGTGCTTGTGAACACGTTTTATTTGCAGATGCTAAATGCCTGGGAAATATCTGCAGGCTTTGTGCCTTCTCAGGACACTCACAGGAGTAGCAGCACCCCCAAACACTGTTCACCCAACTGAGTCTTTCCCTGGTATTTAAGATCCTTGTAACTCCCACCAACCCCGTGACAACACGGCCAGGTTCAAGCTGGAAATGCCATTTCATTTCAGCAGCTTTTTGCATCAGATCACAGAGATTGGAATCCAAGGAAGAAAATTAAACTCATCCCTAAAACCCAGCCGTTTTTCTCCCTTAAAATGAAATTAAAATGCTGTGAATGCCACCACCTCCCAACCCCCCAAAAGGATTCCAGGAGCTGCTCAGGCCAACTCAGTGAAAGCTTCTGGCTCCTGGGGACACTGTGAGGTGACATTTTGCTGCCCAGGTGGCACAAACCTTGATGCCCAGCTCGATGTTCTCCCCTCCGTACACGTCCATGCCGGGGTCCAGCAGCCCGATCTCCCCAAAAAACTTCCTGTTGACCACGAAGGAGCAGCCGATCATGGCCGGGGTCCTGCAGGGGAGAGAGCCCCAGGAACAGAGTGAGGGACAGGGAGAGAACCCCAGGAACACCGTGAGGGACTGGGAGAGAACCCCAGGAACAGAGTGAGGGACTGGGAGAGAACCCCAGGAACAGAGTTAGGGACAGGGAGAGAACCCCAGGAACACCATGAGGGACTGGGAGAACCCCAGGAACAGAGTGAGGGACTGGGAGAGAACCCCAGGAACAGAATTAGGGACTGGGAGAGCCCCAGGAACACCGTGAGGGACTGGGAGAGAGCCCCAGGAACAGAGTGAGGGACTGGGAGAGAACCCCAGGAACTGGGGAGAGGGAGAGCCCCAGGAATTGGGGAGAGGGAGAGAGCCCCAGGAATTGGGGACAGGGAGAGCCCCAGGAATTGGGGAGAGGGAGAGCCCCAGGAATTGGGGACAGGGAGAGCCCCAGGAATTGGGGACAGGGAGAGCCCCAGGAATTGGGGACAGGGAGAGAGCCCCAGGAATTGGGGACAGGGAGAGAGCCCCAGGAATTGGGGACAGGGAGAGAGCCCCAGGAATTGGGGACAGGGAGAGCCCCAGGAACAGAGTGAGGGACTGGGAGAGCCCCAGGAATTTGGGACAGGGAGAGCCCCAGGAACTGGGGACAGGGAGAGAGCCCCAGGAACTGGGGACAGGGAGAGCCCCAGGAATTGGGGACAGGGAGAGCCCCAGGAACTGGGGACAGGGAGAGCCCCAGGAATTGGGGACAGGGAGAGAGCCCCAGGAATTGGGGATGCTGCCCCATCTCTGCTGGGCCATTGCTGCACAGCTGCTGGGCTCAGCTGCCTCCCACCACTGCCTATCCCAGAGATTTCCTGGCAATGAAGACGTTGTTTTAGCACTGCAGTAAAGTGTCCAAAATCCAAGCTCATTTCAGTCTGTACAGACTGGAGAAAAGTTTTCCCCAAGTTGAATGATGAGGGAGCTCCCAGGCTGGAGACACCTCTGGGTGTCTGTGGGCAAGGGCACAACCTCTGCCCATGAAGGAAGGAACTACAACAACAGCCTTTCCTTCCACTTCTCTTACTTCCAGCACACCTGGAACAGAGCAGACTGCAGGACAGGTGTTTTTAGGGTATTCCAGAAGAGTGTTCCCAGCTGGAATCACAAAGGAGCCATCACCACCAGCAGCAAGCTCACTGCAAATTTGTAGAAGCAAATCCTTTAAGAACTGTTTGCAGAAGCCTCTGTGGGGTCATTTCCCAGCTCCCCCAGTATCAGCAGGGCTCTGGGTTAGGGATCAAGTTGTCACATCCATCCTGCACCTTGTGCCCTTCAGCTCAGAGCTCTCAGCTCTGAGGAGCAGCCAGGACCAGGGCCTGGACAGGGAAATAACACAGAAAACTGGGAGCATCAGTGGAACAGCACAAGGAGGGAGGGAAATCACAGTGCCAGGGGTTAATTTGTCATAACTGTGCAATTTTAAGGACATTATAGATGGTTGTGTTTACCAATGACCCTCATTACTCACAAACCTCTGGGCTGGCTCTCCAGCTGCCCTGAGATGAGGATGCAGTTGTGATTCACACTCTGAGATCACATTTCAGGGGATTTTCTGAGCCCTTCTGACCCTCTCCACAAAGCTGCACTTTGCCCAGAGCCCAGCACTGAGCAATCCCAAGTGGTTCTGGCTGTGCTGCTCGGGGGCACTCAGCTGCTGCTGGCTCGGTGTGTGCAGTTTGCCCCAGGATGGTCCCTGTGCTCAAACAGGAATAGAAAAAGGCTTCTCCCATCTGACTGCTGCTCTCTGAATCCATGTCGAAAAGAAAAAACCCAGGGATCCACTCAGTCCAGCAGGGAGGTGCCAGATTTCACAGCTCATCTCCACCACCAAACTCATCCGGATGAAAACCACGAGTTCCTCGGATGAAAGCCTCTGCCCGCTTTAATATTATTATTTATAGACATTTTAATATTTCTAATAGAAAGTAGAAGAGCTGAATGCTGCTGCCACATTAAATTAGTTCCAATTGGACTCCATCAGAGGGTTTTTCCAATAGATTTCTTCCCTGACAGCTGGCTCAGCCTTCCTTCCACGGAGCAGGATAATGTTTCATGGTTTGCTGCCACTCTGGTGCTTAAGATTTCAATTCTCTTGCTTTATTTGTAGCAAGTTAACTGCCATTAACAGAAACAATTCCTTCTGAAATGATAACCACCTTACAGATGCCAAATCTAATAGTTCCATTATCCTAGATTACCTCCTGGAATTTAAGAGAAGGGAAAATTGCTCTGGTTTTATCCAGAGTATGAACAAGGCAGTTCATCTCCTCCACTGGGAATAGGTGTGCAAACCTCTGACTTCTCCTGTCAAAACCTGTTAGAGGCACTCAGAGGAGAGGTAAAAGCCAGAAAAAGAACCCAGGAGGAAGTTTCAGACAAAGGAAACGGCATTTTGGACCCAATTATGTGGATCAGTGGGAACTCTCAGCCAGGCAAACGAGGTTTTCTGGGCTGGGAACAGCTCAGGAGCCGAGGACAGGAGCTGTACCCCGAGAGCTTCTTCTGTTATTTATAAATCATGGAATGGGCTGGGTTGGAGCAACATCAGAGCCCATCCAGAGCCACCCCTGCCATGGCAGGGACACCTTCCACTGTCCCAGGAGCTCCAAACCCCGTCCAGCCTGGGACATCCCAGGGATCCAGGGGCAGCCCCAGCTGCTCTGGGCAATCTGTGCCAGGATCTCCCCACCCTGCCAGGAACAATTCCTTCCTGAGCCTTCACAACATGACTTCACTTGATAAAGCACAATCAATCCTTCCCAAAATTCTCTTGGAAATGGCTTAACTGGGATTGAGGAACTTCACCTTCAGTTTTTCCCTTCCCTGTTTGCTGCACGTGCTGCCACAGCCCAGGGAGCTCCCGAGGCACCGCTCCTGCTCCCCCAAGCAATCCAAATTAAGTGCTCCATTCTCCTCTCCAACAATGCCCCCACATTAAATAAATGAGGAATCAAGCAGCGCTCAACAATTTAAATAAAAACACCATTTGATTTGGGAGTAAATCCCTCAAAAAGGTGGCCATGACAATAACGGATTGCTCATCCCCAACGAAATAATGGCCTGCAGACAAAGAGCTGATAAAGCCTCTTGTTCCTCTGCCCCTTAATTAAAAGCATTAACAGAGCTTGTTTTTAAAAATCACCCAGCTCAGCCAAATGCATTTTTATTTGTCCCGATAGCTGTTCTCCCTTTAATGAGAAAGGAAAAGCAGAATTTGGCAGGAAGGAAGAAGAGACATTGAGCAGAATTATTGGGTTTGTATCCAGAACTCCACAGTGTCCCTTGCCATTCTTTGGGTTGGTTCTTCTATAAGAACAAGTGAAAAAGGTCAAGAAGAGCAGGTTTTATGAAATATCCTCCTCATGGATCTCCAAATAAAGATGAAGGGGATACAGGGGAAAACATTTATCCTGCTCTATTAAGTTACTTTAATGGTCTTCCTTTCTTTAGCTCACAGTTATCATCTAATGATTAAAAAGTCTCAAGGAGATTACTCCTTCAATTCAAGGAAATTAATTTTCCCCCACAATTGGATTTGGCTTCCAATTTTACACTAAAGAACAGGTTATAAAATATGTAGAAAAAGATATTAAAAAAATAATTAGTGGGTTTACCATCGACTGCAAGACTGGAAGAACTTCCAGGGTGTCCAGTTCCTGTTAAACTGCTGCTGGTCCTAAGAACCTTGGATCATGGAGTTGCTCACCTTCCACACCACAAGGCACTGCCCCACCTTGGGGCGTTTGGGACAGTCCTGCTCCTGCCCAGAAGGAATTTCTTTGTCCTCTCCCAGCCTTGCCATTCCTAACTCAACATCCTGAATTTTGTGTCCCCACAGCCCATCTGCAAAGGGGGTGACACATCCCTGAGCAGAGGAATCACCTCTGGGCACAGCTCCCAGCTCCCCTCACTGCCAGGAAACACAGAAATGTCTTTCCCAGGAGTGAAACCGAATGTCCATGAAGGAATGGCATCTCAGTCCCCAGCAGCAGCAGCAGCATCCCTTCCTCAATCTCATCCCCAGGGCAGCAGCTCCGATTGCTGCTCTTTAACAATTCCACTTTCCCTGCCCCAGTGCCCTCGGTTAATTGTCTGTTTCCAATGGGTTTATTTCCCTGCTGTTGCCAAGTACCACAGAACCTGGGAAACAAATTAAAAAGAAGAGATACCACATAAAAGAGAAGCCAGGCCGAGAGACTGAATGGCTTTGCTGAATTTACTGGAGATTAATACCACTTAAACGTTAATGGCAAGGAGGCTGTGAAAACTGGATTTTTAAAAATGCCTCCTACACATACCCCTAGCTGTGACCTTGCTGAACACACATTTGACTTTGTCACTGTTCTCTGCCTGCTCTGGGACTTCAGGCAAAGCATTGAACTCCTTTGTAGTTCTGTTTTCTCCTCTGTCAGCTGAGTTCAACACCTGGATGCTCTTGAGAAAAAACATTTATAAATCAGTTCAGTGCTTTCCCCGCTGGAGCTGCTGAGTTCACTGCTGATCCCGCCACGAGTGGCAGCCCCTCAGTCCCTGGTGAGGAGAGAACTGTGCTTAACAAAGCCCTGAGCAAGGCTTTGCTGTGTCCCAGCCTTGCTGCCAGCCCCTGCTGCCCACCCTGTGCCAGAGCCAGCCTGGGAACCACTCCTGTTTCCCTTTCCTTGTCCAAACTCAACAAAACTTCCCCTCCAGGATGGAGCTGCTGCCTCAGCCACTGCCTAAAAGCCTTTTCCTTGCTGGTGCTGTCTCAGAGCCCGAGGATGTCCCAGCTCTGGGGATCCCTGGGTGCTTGGGCACCTCCTCCATGCCCCAGGCAGAGCCCGGGTGGAAGGGCTGCTCTGGGCTGCCAGATGTGCAGGGAGCAGCTGCCCAGATGTGCAGGGAGCAGCTGCCCAGGTGTGCAGGGAGCAGCTGCCCAGATGTGCAGGGAGCAGCTGCCCAGATGTGCAGGGAGCAGCTGCCCAGGTGTGCAGGGAGCAGCTGTCCCCAGGGTGTGTTCTGTCACCTGGGGTAAAGCTGCAGCAGGGACAGCGAGGTTTGCTGCTGCCCCATCAGCTGGAGCGTGGCCACCAGCAGGACAGAAAGTCCTGACAAAAACAGGCAGCTCCAAATTGTGCCCTGAGCCAGAGGGAAATGCAGGAGCCCTCAGCTGTGGGTGCTCCTCAGGGGGACAGGGAAGGAGAGCACCCCCTTTACTGACCCCAGACAGGGAACATCAGGGAGCTGAAACCAGCCCCAAGCTCCTCCTCGGGGGTTTAATCCCAGGGAGGATTAATCAAACCTTTGAGGGGGTTTAACCCCAGGGCATCTCCTCTGAACTGTGCAGATCAGCCTGGTTTATGATTTATTCCGTGGCAGGGATGCACAGCTCCCCAGGGCAAAGGCAGCCCGGAGTTCCCAGTTTAAAAACTCATTTGTGCTAATTGGCAGCCACTGAAATCCTCATTGGCACTGGGAGGGAGCAGGAGGGGCCTCACCTGATCTGGGATTTAACGCTCCTGACACCTTCAAACCAGCCCTCAGCTCCAGGAGAGGACAATAAAACCCAATTCCAAACCCCACAGTTAAGGATTTGAGCCTGCACCACTCCAAAACCCCCAGAGACAGCGCGTGGATGCTGAGATTTCACCTCTGCGAAGGGGAAAGATTTTGTGGCCTTTTATTTCCGAGGATGGTTTGGGTTGGAACCTTGCAGAACATCTCATTTCAACCCCTCCACCCCAAACCCTAAAGATCAGCTGGAATAAAAAGGAAATAGATGTTTGCATTGAATGTAAAAGTATTCAAAGAGGAATAACACTGATTTCTTTAATACCTGGCACGTGTAATCTGACTGAGAACGAAATAAAGCACAGGAAAAGGCAAAGTTAAAAAGGGGAGAACATTTCTCCTTAGAAACCCCTCAGATGGTGACCAGACTTTGGGTGGCCAGGACTGCACAAGCTCATCTAATCCCAAATTTAATCCTAAATCCACTCCCACCGCCTTTCCCAGGGGAGCACCTCATTCCTCGTGGCCAGAGCCAAGGGAACCCTGCAGGTTTTGGGGGTTTGGCTGCTGCTCACCCTCCCAGGAGTGCAGGAATTCCTCCCCAGGAACACGAGCCTTCAGCAAGAAATGCACTGTGACTCCATCTCCTTCCACCGCTGCCAGAGTGCTAATTAAATGCTAATTACTCTGGGATGTAATGTATATAACTATCAGGCACTTAACAGAGAAGTGTTATTTACTTTGCTGTTTTTAACATGAATATATTTTTTCTCAAGGGCAGCCAAGCAGCTGCTTTGGAGTTGTGTTCTTCCTTTCCACTGAGCATAAAGAATCACAATAAGCAAATTTCACAGGTAAACAAAGTTCTCTTTGTCTCAGGCACACAACAACAACAACCATGCCCTGGTTAAAGCACTGAGCTGGGGCTGAAGGATCAGGATTAACACCCTGAGCCTGGGCTTGGTACCCAAACTGGGACTTGGGCAGCGATTTCTGACCTGGCTTCCACCAAAATACTCCTGCAGCTCCTACACCAGCTCCAAGGGACATCCAGTGAGAGAAACTACAATAAACTGACTTTTGAAGGAGAAGATGGGCTCAGGTGAGCATCTCTGCAGAACAAACCTGCTCTGTTTACAGCTGAAACACCATTTTTAATCTCTCAATTCAAGCTGCAGAAATCAGAAGAGAAATCTCCCTGGGAGAAAGATGCTGCAAGCCTGAGCTGTGCACGTGGGGACAAACACACCCAGGGAAGAGCCACAAAGCTGAGCTCAGAGGGAATTCCCTTGCCAGGTCCCTGACAGCTCCAGGAAACTGCAGGAACAGCAGAGCAGGGGAGGCTGAGGATGGGGTAAAGCCAGGTTGGGCTGGGGGAGCAGCCCCAGAGCCCCCCTGGCACCACAGGGTGACTCTGGGGTGATTCTGGGGTGACTTTGCACATATTCAAACCTCCAGAACAAGCACAGCTCACAGCCCCTGGTGCTTTCTGACAGATCCCTGCAATGGCTGGGGAATACTCAGGAGCCTCGAGTCCTGGGGAACTGCAAGAAGAAAGAGCTTGTACCACACAAGGTGGAAAGGTTCTGCTCTGTCCCTGCTCACCCCAGCCCTGAGCTCAGCTCCCTGCACGGCTTCAGGCTGGCTCTGAGCAGGGAAGGGCAGGGAAGGGCAGGAAAGGGCAGGGAAGGGCAGGGAAGGGCAGGGAAGAGCAGGGAAGAGCAGGGAAGAGCAGGGAAGAGCAGGAAAGAGCAGGGAAGAGCAGGGAAGGGCAGGGAAGAGCAGGAAAGAGCAGGGAAGAGCAGGGAAGAGCAGGGAAGAGCAGGGAAGAGCAGGGAAGGGCAGGGAAGAGCAGGAAAGAGCAAGGAAGGGCAGGGAAGAGCAGGGAAGAGCTCTGCCCTCCATCCCAGCCAAGCTGTGGGACAGCCCTTCCCTAAAAATCCACAGTGCATCCTCAGCCAAGGAGGGCTGGCAAACCAAAGGGCTCCTGCAAACTGATGGAGAGGATTCCTCCTCTTCTGGGGCTGCTTATGGAATCTGGATGGGCTGGAAAAGCCCCACAAGGATCTTCCAGCCCAACTCCTCCCCTGTCCATGAAAGCCTTGGCCAAACATCCCCTGAGCCATGGCAGAGCTGCTCCTCACCAAGCCCTGAACTCTGCTTTATTCCAAGCCCCAACCCTCAGAGTTTGCTCTGTGGAAAATAAAGAAACAAATAAATAAAATTCCCTTTGCTTGTACACAGCAAGAAAGATAATGCCAGTTTGCTGTGGAATAAAAATGCCAGCAGTTATTTATCCAGGTGAAGAATTAGGTACTGCACGAGCTAGGAAAGCTCAGTGAGAAAGTAAATCCTTAGGATGGAGCACACAGGGAAAAAAAAAGATTAATTGATTTGTGACTACAAGGAGGTTTATTCAGAATCATATTTATCACTACAGCGTGTTTGGATTCGGCAGGAACTCCACTCAATTTTCCTCTGCAGCCTTTCTTTGCTGTTCAAGGAAATACATCAGCAAGAAGAGAGAAATGACACTTAATTTCCAGGAGCATCACCTTGCTTTAGAGCATGAAGTCTCCCTGGAGCTCTGGGACACCAGAGCCAGGTGGGACCTGGCAGTTCCTGACACAGAGCACAGCGAAGGCTCCCCAGATTTACATTCCAATTGCACTCACTTTTCACCCCAGGGTGCTGAAGGTGAGGAGATGCTGGAGTGGAGGACAGGGGAGGGAAAGGGGAGCTGGAGAAGAGGGAGGATGTGCATTTTCCCCTCTGCCTCCCTGCCCTTGGGCAGCAGGAGCAGCCTGGGCTGTGCCAGGGACCCCCAGAGCTCAGCCCCAGCACAGTTTGTGTGTGAAATGCTGAGAACAGAGCCCCATTCCCACCAAAGCACCCAAACTCTGCCCCAGCAGCAGGGAGTGCCTCCATTCCTCTCCACACAAATCCCTTAAATTCACACCTGCAGCCTGAGCCCCGGCTCTTACCCCCCTGCCCCGGGGAAACTGATACCACAAACACAGAACTGAGCCTGCCAGGGGCTGGGCAGGTCCTGACCTGGCAATTCCTGAGGATTCGGGATCCCTGCTCCTCCTGTCATTCCTCTATTGCCTGCTCAAACACTCATTTGCTCCTATTTACCCACTACAACCTTAAAATACACAGAGATTTCAATACTCTAAAGACAGGTTAATCATTTATTTATTGTTTGCTTCTTATTTTGGAGGCCTGAATTACACCATCATTATTTGGAGAGAGGCTCTAACAAGCCGAGCTGTTTGTCCAGCAGATTCATTTATTTTTGCATGGCAAAACCATTATTCCTCCCCAAATCAGAACAAAATAAGAAAAATACCCTTGAGCACTTCATCCAATTTTAAAGCAAGAGCTGTGTTAGTCCCCACAAAAGCCAGCAAATGAATTCCCAATTACAGGACAGAGCAAGCAACAGCTCTGGATCATCTCAGGCTGCTCGGAATGGAACGGGAAACCACAGGAATGGGGCTGCCAGAGGCTGGGGAGGAGCAAAGGGAGGGAAAACTGTTTCCCTGGGCAGCCCCCTGAGGAGAGGGGACCCAGCCAGCCCAGGGGTGTTCCAGCTGTGCTGAGGAAGGGATCAGGCAGCCCAGGGGTGTTCCAGCTGTGCTGAGGAAGGAGAAGGGGATCAGACAGCCCAGGGGTGTTCCAGCTGTGCTGAGGAAGGAGAAGGGGATCAGACAGCCCAGGGGTGTTCCAGCTGTGCTGAGGAGGGGGATCAGGCAAGCCAGGGGTGTTCCAGCTGTGCTGAAGGGGATCAGGCAGCCCAGGGGTGTTCCAGCTGTGCTGAGGAAGGGATCAGGCAGCCCAGGGGTGTTCCAGATGTGCTGAGGAAGGGATCAGACAGCCCAGGGGTGTTCCAGCTGTGCTGAGGAAGGAGAAGGGGATCACACACAGCTCCAGGGGTGTTCCAGCTGTGCTGAGGAAGGGATCAGGCAGCCCAGGGGTGTTCCAGATGTGCTAAGGAGAAGGGATCACACACAGCTCCAGGGGTGTTCCAGCTGTGCTGAAGGGGATCAGCCAGCCCCAGGGGTGTTTCCCAGCCCTGCCCAAGGTGTGCTTTGGGCTCCCTTCTCCCCACAGATCCTCAGCACTCCCAACGTTTGTCCCCGCACAGGCCCAGCCCTGCCTTGCTGCAAACATTTTAAGATGTTTTCCCTTAATTCCCACTTTTCCCCACTTCTTCTGGAAAATGAGCCATGACACACGAGCCATTTGCAATGCTGCAAGTGTGACATTGGCTGGATTTCCATGGCAACTCTCCCCTCTCCATCCCCAGCCTCTGGATGTGCATTCCCGGCAGACTCGGGCTGCAGACACAGATCATTATATTTAATCTGAACAAGTGTGTACCTGAGTTGACTTTATTTCATGAAACTGCATGAGAAATTAAATTTCTCTCACTATTTCCTGCTCTCCAATCCTGCTGTCATTTCTTGCAGGGCTCTGCCATTACTTGTTGGCATTTTGCATCAGTACATAATGATACAATATCAGATAATGTTAAGATGCAGAAACCACTCCAAACACCAGACAGCAATTTTCTGCTCAGTTTCCCAATTTAACCTGAATTGATACTACACTGTAAGTCTGTGTGAGGTTCAGGGACTGCTCTAATTAGAGAAGCATCTTGGGCAGCAGCACTCACATCCTGCCTGTTTGGTCCTGGCCTCGACAGGGCCATTCAGAGGCAGAAGAGAGAATTCCTCTCCCAGATTTGTCCTCATGAACAGCACCAGCTCCTCCCATCACAGCTCATCTCCTCATCCTCCAGCCCAGAGCAGCTCTCAGCCCTCGTGAAGTTCATTGTGTTTTATAAATCCCACTTCAAATGGACAAGTTTAACTTCCCCTGCCCAGGTGGGATGCTGAGAGTGCCTGGTGGGGCACAAGCCCTGCAGTGAGGCAGCTCAGGGGTTAAAAAGGGCCTGGCAGTGGCAGCAGAGCTCTGCCAGCCCCTGCCCTGCTCTGGGCACATTTCTGTCAGTCCCTGGCAGCTCCAGCCCCTCCATCCCTCGGTCAATCTGTCCCTGGGAAGCTCCACTGCCTGTCAGTGATGGTCACTTCTCCTCCTGACGATGCTGCTGCTCCAGGACTCTCCAGGAGTGAGCTAGGGTCAGGTCTGAGAGCAAACAAAGCCCAGCCAAGACCTGCAGTGAGCTGGAAATGCTCATTTTACCTCGCAGGGAGGGCAGGTAAACGCTTGATGCTAATCTCTGCTCCAAGCAAGCACAACCCTCCTGCATCCCAATAAACTGCAGCAGCTCCAAGCACAGCTCCAGCACATCAGTGCAGTGATGTGTGTGACCCAAAATAAGAGCACGAGGACCAGGAGACTGCTCTCCAGAGCAGCTGGGTGTGCACAGCTCTGCAATGCTCACTGGGTTCTTTGAAGTACCAAATTAAGCAAAGAGTGGGAGGAAAGAGTGATGAAACCAGAATCTGATCTCCTGCTCCAAGTTTAACCTTAGCTTGGCAGCTCTGTCTGCTTCTATGCTTATTTTTAATTTAGTAATGCTCTGATGATTTATTTCTATACTAAAGCCTATTTCACAAAAGCTGAAAAAGAAACGACTGCAGGAGAAGCAAATTCTCCCCCGAAACGAAGCCACTTGTGCAGGCACAGGGGGAATTTGGGCTGATTTATGGCCAGCTTGGCCAAAAAGCACTCAAACTCCCCTGCTAAAATGGAAAATGTGGCTGTGCTGTGAGGCCTGAGCACTGCCAGGGCTGCACAGCCCCTGCTTTGTGTCAAAGCCCCCCTGGAAATCTTGGAGAGCCCCTTTGGATGGAAGATGTGGAGGGAGCAGCCTGGGGCCACAGCCCCCAAAATCTGCTAATCCTGTAGAGATCCCTGTTCCCATGAATTCCAAAGTGATTTTTCCTGGAAATAACAGCGAGTCCCCATCCCCAGAGGAGATGGAACAGCCCAGCAAAGCAGCCATCTGCTGCTCCCATCTCCTCACTCCAAACGGAACTGGGAACTCTCCTCCCCTTCCTTCCCACTTCATTTTCAGCTCAGCTCAGCTCCCCATCCTCAAGCCTGCACCTTGTGTGCTTCTCTCTCCCTCCACACGTGTTTTCTTCCAGCAGGAACATTCTACTGCTCACCACACATTTGTTCACCAATGGACAGACAGGTTTGCAACAGAAGGAAAACAAAATATCTTGTGGGTTAGACAGACTTGGATCCTGAAATTCACTCTGAGGAAGGGGAGAGAGCTTCAGCAGACTTTGCCATCATAAAAAACCTCAGATTTTTCATTTTGTTCCCTCTCAGAAAAGTGATAAAGCCACGACTGCCCACATACAAGTGCAGCTGCCTACGGACAGAGAGAAAATCCCCAACTCAGAGCCCCTGCAGTTTGTTTATTTTCTGCTTTGGGGATGATGCCCACACAGCTGTCAGCTGAAGCACAGAGATAAGGCTGAACACGGGGCTGATACAGCTCGGGAAGTGTTCCCATCCCTTTCCTTCACCAGGAAGGAGCAGGAGATGCACGGAGCCGTCCCAGTTCCCTGGGAAGGACAGGGAGAGTCGGGAGGAGCTGTGTGAGGTTGATGGGGGGGGATTGCTTCTCCTCCCCAGGTGAGCACTGCCAGCTCTCCCAGCAGAGCTGCTCCATCCCTCTGATCCCCCTGTGACTCCTCTGGGCTCCTCCAGCAGCTCCAGGTGCTGGCCCAGGGCTGGGGCAGCTCTGCAGGTGGGGTCTCACCTGAGCACAGGGACACAATCCCAGTCCCTTTGCCACGCTGGGCTCAGCCAGGGCTGGGACCTGCAGGACTTCTCCAGCTGCTCCCCCCAGGTTTCCATGGGCAGGAAAGCAAAGCTGGGATGGAGGGAGGTGCCAGCCCTGCTCACACAGCCCAGGAGCAGCAGGAGAGCAGCACAAGGGGGATCCTCAGGGTGCAGAGTCCCCAGGACAGAGCCCAGGGCAGGGAGTGGGAACTGATAAATCCTCCCAGAGCATCCAGCTCTGGCTGCTGACAGCAAGGCTCCATTTCTCCTTCCATTCAATCCAGACCTGTTTATTCACCACTGAGTGCCGAGGACAGCGAGTTAAAGCACACAGGAAAGGAAATGCTGGCCCTCAGCACAGCCTCTCCAACTCTTTAAAGTCTGTTTGATGGACACTGCTCTGCTGTGTCACCCAGCACCACTTCTTTGTTTGCAGTCCCCACCCCAAAGCCATTAAACACTCACTTCTAATGAAAATGGATTGGTTTTGGCCAATAAATCACTGAAAAGCCATCTGCCAATGAAAAGATAAATTCAAAGAGCCAAATTCCCCCAACTCCTCCTCGCATATTTTCCCCCTCTGCTTTGGATTTAGAGGGAAAAAATGTGTTTGGATAATCCATCAATGGCAGCTCTCTCCTGGGAAGTGTGAACAGACCACAGAAAAGGCTCAGCTTGGCTTCCACTTCCAGAATCACTTCATGGACCACTCGCAAACAATTCAGGCAGCAGGGTATGAGCTCTGAATATTGGTGCTGCCCCGGATTGTTTTGTTTTCATTAATAAGATTATTGCAGTGAAAACAGGCTCTCTCTGAAGCTTAATTTTCCTAGAAATTGTTAAATAATTCAATACCCATCTTTTCTGTCTCTTTAATGCCTCTGAAAAATCAAAACCCTTCACAAATTAAAGGCCAAATCCTGTTTACTCTTTCCATTTCTAAAGCAACTCTGACATCAATAAAAGCTGTTTTTGTGACTTGGGCTCAGATTAAAGTTCTGTCAGTGTGAGTTTTTATATTTTCAACCAGGAGCATAATTTTTTTTTTCCTTTTAAATCAAAATAATTCTCTTATGATGCAAAGCTCTACAAACACAAAAGCAAACGCTTCCAGTATGGCCAGCGTGGTTTTCTTCATAAAAATGGATGACACAAACATTTTCTAGCAATAATCTACAGCTCCCTCCAGCAAGGAGAATTTGCTCCCTCGCCTGTAACTCTGTGCTCATGAAGGGATGAGCCAGAGGCTCAAGGTCCCTGCCCAGGTTTCAGGGTCACTTCAGGGAGTGCCCCATGTCACTGAGTGTCCCCTCATCACTGAGTGTCCCCTGGTCACTGAGTGTCCCCTGGTCACTGAGTGTCCCCCATGTCACTGAGTGTCCCCTCTGGTCACCGAGTGTCCCCAGCCCTGGTCACCGGGTGTCCCCTGGTCACTGAGTGTCCCTTGGTCACTGAGTGTGCCCTGGTCACCAAGTGTCCCCAGCCCTGGTCACTCAGTGTCTCCTGGTCACTGAGTGTCCCCAGCCCTGGTCACTCAGTGTCTCCTGGTCACTGAGCGTCCCCTGGTCACCGACTGTCCCCCATGTCACCGAGTGTCCCCAGCCCTGGTCACTGAGTGTCCCCCTGGTCTCTGAATGTCCCCTGGTCACTGAGTGTCCCCCATGTCACTGAGTGTCCCCTCATCACTGAGTGTCCCCTGGTCACCAAGTGTCCCCAGCCCTGGTCACTGAGTGTCCCCTGGTCACCGACTGTCCCCCATGTCACTGAGTGTCCCCTCATCACTGAGTGTCCCCAGCCCTGGTCACTCAGTGTCCCCCATGTCACTGAGTATCCCCTGGTCACCAAGTGTCCCCAGCCCTGGTCACTGAATGTCCCCAGCCCTGGTCACTGAATGTCCCCAGCCCTGGTCACTGAGTGTCCCCCTGGTCACCAAGTGTCCCCAGCCCTGGTCACTCAGTGTCCCCTGGTCCCTGAGTGTCCCTGGTCACTGGGTGTCCCCAGCCCTGGTCACTGGGTGTCCCCAGCCCTGGTCACTGAATGTCCCCAGCCCTGGTCCCTGGGTGTCCCCTGGTCCCCGGGTGTCCCCTGGTCCCCGGGTGTCCCCTGGTCCCCGGGTGTCCCGTGCTGGCCGTACCTGATGGGCAGGGAGGGGTCCCCAGCGTCCCACCAGTCCTTGGGGGGGCTGATGTACATGCACCACAGCTCCCAGCTGTAGCCGTGGGCCGAGTTCTCGTAGCGCTGCACCTCGAAGTTGTCCTGCTTGATGTTGTCGATGGAGGGCAGGATCACCCTCCTCCTGTTCTCCTGGATCCGGGACAGCACCGGCTCCGCCCTGGGGACAAGGGACACAGCATCAGAGGCTCAGCTCTCTGCAGCCTCCACTCATTGCTCCCTGGATGCCACCCAGCCCTGGCCATCCCACCCAGCCCTGACCATCCCACCCAGCCCTGGCCATCCCACCCAGCCCTGACCATCCCACCCAGCCCTGGCCATCCCACCCAGCCCTGGCCATCCCACCCAGCCCTGGCCATCCCACCCAGCCCTGGCTATGCCACCCAGCCCTGGCCATCCCACCCAGCCCTGGCTATGCCACCCAGCCCTGGCTATGCCACCCAGCCCTGCCCTCTGCCACTGGGAGCCATTCCCTGGCTCCTGTCTCTCCATCCTTCCTCTGAATCCCCTCTCCAGCTCTCCTGGGGGCTCCCTTTGGTACCAGAATCCACTCAGAGCCTTCTCCTCTCCAGCTCCAACTCTCAGCCTGTCCTCACCATGCTCCAGCCCTCTGTGTTCCTCCTCTGGACACATTCCAAGGGGTCCATGTCCATCTTGAGCTGGATAAAAACCTGGTCCACAGGCTGGGAAGGCTGGCTGGAAACCTTCCCTTCTGTAAAGCCAGGACTGCTGTGCTTGGCTCCAATCACACTTGAACCAGACTTCCCCCAGACCCCAAAACCCTGGGCAGAACTGGGCACATTCCTGAAAGCACAACTATTTGAAGGGTTTTTTTTTTGGGGATTTTTTTTCCTCTTGGGATTCAGTTTGATGACTCTGTAGCTAAATATTTCACCTCTGGGATGTATTCAGAGCAGGGTGTGCTCAGCCTCAGCTCTGCAGCTCCAGAGCCACCGAGTGCCCTGGGGTCAGTCCACAGCAGGGGCAGTTTGGGGGAGCTGGTGCTGCCAGTGCCCCCAGTGCCTCCAGCAGCTGGGAAACAAAGGGAAAGTCAAGCCCTGACTGCAGAAATGCCTCCTCTCCAGCCCTAAAAAACGAGCTCAGTCAATGGGAGCTCCTTGGTCAATCAGGTGTGAGCATTCAGTGAGCAGGGAGAGGAATGTTCAGCTGGGAATACAGATCCCAACATCACAAACAGCTCCTAAAACACCCCTTCAGCTGTCATTAAAAATCATTAATCAGGCTGTGCAGAATTCTGCCTTTAACAGCTGCAAATTGGGGTTTTTTTTGTGGCTGTCACTGTGTTAAAATTCAGCATAAGTTTAGCTTCTTCCACCTCCACTTTTCTAAACATGGACCATTTACTTTTTACACTTGGTTAAAGGGAAAAAAAAAAAAAATCCCTTTCAGGCTCCTGTCATGCCATAAATTCAAACTTGAGCCACTTGAGCGCAAATGTTTTGAATCTCTCTGAAAAAAAATCCTTCTGCAACACCTTTTGCTGCTTCCACTCCTCTGCTCTTACTCCCAGCAGCAGAGGAAACAAATAAACCCAAAGCATCCGAGCCTTCCTGGGATCCAGCAAAGGGCACAGAAGTGGGAAACACTTTCTCCTTCATCCCTTTACTGCCTGGGCTTTTTTAAACTCGCAGGAATTACTTAAGGCTAAGGGAATGGGAAATCATCCTGGAAAATCTAACCAGGGAGCAGGGCAGGGGCGTGCACAAAGGGAAAGGATAGAGAAGGGTTACAAGGAACAGGGGCAAGGGAAGATCTTCCTTGTATGTTCCCATTATGGAATCCTGGAGGAACCCTGGAGGAACCCTGGAGGAACCCTGGAGGAACCCTGGAGGAACCCTGGAGGAAGCCTGGAGGAAGCCTGGAGGAACCCTGGAGGAACCCTGGAGGAACCCTGGAGGAATCCTGGAGGAATCCCGGAGGAACCCTGGAGGAATCCTGCAGGAAGCCTGGAGGAACCCTGGAGGAAGCCTGGAGGAATCCTGGAGGAACCCTGGAGGAATCCAGGAGGAAGCGTGGAGGAATCCTGGAGGAACCCTGGAGGAACCCTGGAGGAACCCTGGAAGAACCCTGGAAGAACCCTGGAGGAATCCTGGAGGAATCCTGGAGGAGACCTGGAGGAACCCTGGAGGAACCCTGGAGGAAGCCTGGAGGAACCCTGGAGGAACCCTGCAGGAACCCTGGAGAGGATGAGCCAGCCAGAGGAGCTGTGTGTCGTGGTGCAGGGACACGTGGCTGTGGAAGGATGGATGTTGAGTGCCCCGCTCTGAGCAAGCCCTGAGCACCCACCAGCCAGCAGTGAACTCCACGTGGGCGTCGAAGAAGCCGGTGACCTGGCCCGTGGCAGCTTTCCAGCCCTCGATGCGCGCCCGGATCAGCCCTTCCCTCTTCTGGTTCCTCACCACCTTCACCAGCCCCGGGTAGCGCTTGTTGACGTACTCCTCCAGCGGCGCCTTCAGCTCCTCTGGGGACAAGGACACAGAGCATGGGCCATGGACACGGCTCCCACCTGCCACAAACCCCTGGCAGGGTCTGCAGAGCCTTCCTGGGGGGGACACGAGCAGCTGGGCGAGCAACGCTGATGGGCACAGCCTGGAGTGAGCACAACCCTCACAGAGAGGGGTTCAGGGTGGCCCAGAACGCTGCTGATGGACCACTGAGGAGCCCAGGGCCACCTCAGAGCCCAGGGGCAGGGAGGGGACACTTCCACTCCTCTGCACTAAAGGAAGTGGAACTGAAACACAAAGATAGAAAGGCATCACCTGCTGATGTTGGTTCGAGCTGAATGCGCTGCTAGAAATGCTGCAAAACCCACCCAAAGTGACTCAAACGACATCAAAACCGTGTCTGAGCTTCACCACCCTCTTCACTCAGCCCCACCTCTACAGCCCTGGCACTCGCTGCTTGTTTTGCCCCCAGAAAAGCTGAAATTCCCCTTGCTTTATGAGGGGATGAAAGGGATTCTGGCTTTGCTCAGAAGATCCTCCCAGCACTTGTCTGGTGCTCACTGCAGCTCATTTCCCTCTGCTGCCCAGGCCTAGGTGTGTGCAGTGCCTGGGACCCTCAGGGACCTGCAGCCCCAGCACAGGAACCCTCCACAGATGACACCTGAGCACTGAAGACACACAGGGCTCTGGAGATGGAAGCAGATGAGGGGTTCCAACAAAGGATAAACACAAATGTGCTGCTCCAGCCCTTTGGGAAAGTGTCAGATCTCTGCCAGGGACTCCTTGGTCCTTCCAGTGCCCGTGGTCTGCTCTGGAAGCTCAGCAGAGCCCCTGGGCACCAAGACAAACTCTCAGCACCATGAAAGCAGCTCCTGAGAGTGCCCTTCATCCCCACGAGGCCTCAGGACAGCCCAAAATGAAGATGTGATCCGTGACCTCAAATTCTACTGCCCTTCACTGCTCCCTCTCTCCCTGAGACAAAAAATAAAGAGTGAAAAGAAGTCACCATTAATCATCCCCAGGTAAAATCCTGGAGACACACGGGCACACGTGGGGTCCCACATGAAGGAAACACCGTGGAGAGTAAAGGAGTAAACAGCAAATCTCATCTGCCCTGAAATCTTCAAAGGAAAAGGATTATCTGTTCCCTTCCCTGCCACGCCTCCTTCCAGGCACAGCAAATTCTCCACACTGCCTTGCTGGGACGCTTCCCTTCACATCTCCATTTCCCCAAAGTCTCCTTTCTCTTTTATGCTGAAGTAGGAATAAAAAGAATAAAGCAAATGAGCCCCTTCCTCAATTCAAAGCATCTGCATCACTCACATCCATAACTCAGCAACTTCCATTTCATGCTGAGCCACTCAGAGCAAAACCAGGATTTTATGGAGACAACAACTCTCCCAAATGGTTTTAAGGAGACAAAGACACCGATTTTTTTTGACAGATGAAGGCCCACAAGCACGGAACTGGCATCTCACGTGGCTTTGGCAGCAGGTAAGTCATTAATGCAGCAGACCACTGCACCACAGAGTGATTAAAACAACTTCCACACTGGAGGTGGAATCTCAGCAGAAGGAAAACGTGAAAACTCCCCTGGGGAATTGTCTGAGCAGCTGAAATCAGAGCGAAGCTGCAGTGGAACAGAGGAGCTGTAATGTCACCGAGGGTCAGCCCTGAGAGCCCCCCGTGCCCTCCCTGCTGTGACAGCAGCTCCTGGATGTGCCCAGGCAGCCTCTGCTCCTCTGCTGTGCCCTGGGCACCTGCTGGGGCCAGAGCAGCCCTGGGGAACAGCTCAGGGCTGGGGAAGGTGGCAGCACAATGACCCTGCTCCCTGGCACGGCAGGGGACACGGCAGGGGACACGGCAGGGGACACGGCAGGGGACACGGCAGGGGACACGGCAGGGGACACGGCAGGGGACACGGCTGTCCTCATGTCTGTCCCCATGGCTGTCCTCATGTCTGTCCCCACGGCTGTCCCCATGGCTGTCCCCACAGCTGTCCCCATGGCTGTCCCCACAGCTGTCCCCACAGCTGTCCCCATGGCTGTCCCCATGGCTGTCCCCATGGCTGTCCCCACAGCTGTCCTCATCACTGTCCCCACAGCTGTCCCCATGGCTGTCCCCATGGCTGTCCTCATCACTGTCCCCATGGCTGTCCCCATGGCTGTCCCCATCACTGTCCCCACGGCTGTCCTCATTGCTGTCCCCATCACTGTCCCCACAGCTGTCCTCACAGGGCTGCTGCTCTCTGCAGGGAAATGGAAGCAAGGAAAGCATCCCCAGCACGGACACCAGCCCAACTCAAACATCCACTGCTCCCTCCCCTCCCCAAACCCTGCCCAAACCTCCCCAGATCCGTGGCCAGAAGGAAGGGTGGGAACTGCCCGCAGCCACCCAGAGAAAGGAGCAGAGAGCAGAGAAGCTCCAGGAGTGACCACGAGCAGGGAATTCCCTGTGCAGCACCGGCCAGGTGCTCCTGGGGAGAGGAGAACACCTCCTCCACACCCCTAAGGAAAACATCCTGGTGTTTGCCAGCCTCCCTGGGTGGGAAAAGCCTCCAGGGGTTATCAGAAACACTGGAGGGATCAGGGCTGGAGGGCTCAGGGGAGACCCCAGCCACCCCTGCCCCACATCCCCACCTGCCTGAAACTCCAAAGCCACCAGGGCTGGGATCTCTGCAGGAAATCATTGGAGCAGCTCCTTCAACAGGCAATAAATAAATAAATGAGAACAAGAAAATGAGAATTTTTCAGGGAGACTCAGAGCCAGGGAGCCTCTGAAGTTTTTTACCTGCAGCTGGGCAGGAGGAGACTGTGCCATGGGGAGTGGGGGATGGATCAGCTCTCAGAGAAAACTGGTCCCAGTCAGGGCACACAGCCCAGGCCATTTGGATCAGCAAAACCAGAGAATCACAGAATGCCCTGAGCTGAAGGGCCCCACAGGGATGACAGATCCCAGCTCCTGTCCTGCACACACCCCAGGAAACCCAGCTCCTGTCCACAGAGCCCCCAGATCCTCAGCTCAGCACAGTGGGACAGCCCAGCCCCAGTTAAACACCCATCCCTGGCTGGAATATTCAGCTCTGGGAAAGGCTGGGATGTGACTCAGCTCCCTGAGTTCCCCCTGAGCACAAACACACAGCTTCTGGGAGAGCTGGGACACTGCTGCTGCTGCTGGAGTGAGCAAAGCAAGAAAGGGATCCCCAGGAACTGCAGCACTGAGACAAATCACAACCCTGGGCATGTCTCCCCAGCTCCTTTACACAGCCCTTCATCCAAAGGCTTCCCTTTATTCCCAGAGCTTTGCTTTTCAAAGAGATGTTATCCCAGATTAAAAACGCTAAAAGACACAACAACAACGACTTAAAAATAAAAAAAAAAGCAGGTGATGATTAAGCAAGAGACTGAGAGCAAGTGTGCAGCTGTGAGATAACACAGCATCTCAGGGACACCTCCTGCATCCTCCAGCAGCCCAGGAACCTCGTTATCACTGCCAAACACAACCTGCACGCTGCCTTTGCAACCACAGCCCTGACACCAGCACAAACAAAAGCAGCCTCCAAAAGAGCCTTTAGGAAGTGTAATGTGCAGCTCAAGGGAGAAGGGGGTTCAAGCTGCAGCTCCCCAAGCCTTCTCCTTCAAGGAGGGATTTTTTTCTCCTTGCAATACATTGGCATCTTTTATCTGTTTACAGCTCAGACATAAAGCATCAGAATGCCGGCGTTCATTAACTTTATTCTCTCCCTGCTCACTTTTGTGTTGTGACGTGCTGTTGTACAACAAAGCTGAGAGCAGGGAGTGTCTAATGAGGCTTCAGGAGCTCTTTGTTCCAGCCTGAAAAGCCCACAGCAGCACCAGGCTCTGCTCCAGCCTGGCTCACAGCTCTGCCTGCAGGGCAGGTGGCTCTTGCCTCTCCCCCTGGGGCAAATCCTAAAACTTGATTTGGAAATCTCTCTCAATATTTGGTGCTTTCTTCTTCACTTACCCAGATTTGCTGTGGTTCCTCCTCCTCCCCCTTGACAGAAGCACACAAACCTCAGCCAGGGACTGTCCTGAGCCCTCAGCACTGTCCCCAGAGCTGCTCTGGTGACCCAGGGGACAGCCCTGGCCTCGGGCACTGCTCCCTGCACTCTGCCTTCCCTCAGGGTGCACAGCTGAGCCCCCTGAGCCCTTTCCTGCCCTACAGCCACATCCCCACCAGAGCTGTCCCTCACCCACAGCCTCTCCCAAAGAGACTGAAGGAATTCCTGCTCTTGTTCAATCCTCCAAAGTCACACCCACACAACCTCTGCTTGATCCTCCAGGACTCATCTCGAAATCTGGCAGCTCACAGGAACTATTTTCCTGTAATTATTTTCCTGCAGAAGCCAAATCTATTTATTATGATGGCTTTGTTTGTGATATCCAAAGCACCAACTCTGCCATGCTGCTATTGCTCCCTAAAATTATTGCCTACCATTAGTGGGAACTGTGTGACAATGTTATTGCCATTAATAATCCCTGGCTGTCACTGCACTCCTCGAGGATGCTGAGAGGGAGCACATGGTCCCAGAGACACTTTCTGCTTTCTATCATTTCTTTTACATGAGAAAAGCAGATTATTACACGCTTGGGAGGAGCTCTTCACAAACATCTGCCAAGTGACCTCATTGTCTTCCTTCAAATACCTCCTTAAAAATCCCATTTTTCATGAGAGCAGCAGAACTCTGGCATTATTAACTCACCCTCCCAGCTGGTGGCACCACCTCAGCCACGCTGGGTGAGGAAGAGGCTGCTCACAGCACGCCCTTCGTGCACAGACACGGGCAGAGCTCAGCCATCACCACCAACTCTTTCAGAGCTCTTCTCTTTGCCCCACTAATAGGAAAGCATTTGGAGAAGGAGCCTCTCATCCTGGTCTTTCAGGGCTTTCCTGGGCACTGTGAGCAGCACCTCACCTGCAGCTCCCAAATCCCTGCACCGTGGGCACCCTCCAAGCTCCTGCCCCGGAGCTGCTGTGGCTCCACCAGCTCAGGAGCTCCCTCCTGACTCTTTTACTGATAATTAGGACTCATCAGCTTTCCATGGTGCTCATTACTGGGTGTTTGAGTGGCTGCTTCTCCAGCCTGAGCTGCTCGCTGTGCACCAGCTCCTCACACACAGAGGAACCTCTCAGCTCCCTCTGGAAATGAGCTCTCCACATCCTGCACCCTGCCCTGCTCTTCCCTCCAACCACTGCATCCACAGCACTCCCTGAGTAATTATTTTCAAATAAAAAAAGGAAGAAAATGCAGCACAACTGAAGAAGGCAGCAAACAAATTCACTTAACTATTTGCTGTCCTTAATGAGGATTTTAACTGCCTTGATTACATTGTCCAAGTGGATATTGGGAGGAAAAGAACTTGGAAGAATTTGAGTCTGGAAACGCTTCCTGCAGTTCTGTGTTATCAAAAACCAGAGGGGGAGGAATGACAACAGTGACTGAACCAAAGGACACTCGTGTGTAATGTGGGAAACAAAACTTCCCCTCCAGCCTGTGGCAGGGCCTGACCCGGACAGGTGGGCTGGGATTATTTCCTCCTCTTCCTCTTCCTCTTTCCTGTTCCAAAACCAGAAATCACAGAACAAGGGTCTCTGCAGAGCACCAGCCATCTATAAAGCCTGGGATGGTATTTTACAACAGGGAAACCGAGGCACACAGGAAACATCTCAGTTTACACCCCTGGGAGGTGCCAGAGCAGAAACCCCTCTGGGCTCTTGTCCTGCAAACATTTAGAGGTGCAACAACTAGAGTGTTATTATGAGACACGAGGATGCCCTGAAACCAGAGCCCCTGGATGGTGCTGAAGGGAAAGCTCAGAGGGCTCTCTGCTTTCCTTCACCTCCCAGCTCCATCTTCACACAACAACTCTCAGATTCAGCCGTGGTTTGATCCTGTTCCTCAGCAGAGAAGCTGCAGAGAACTCTGTGCCAGCAGCACACCCCTTATCCCCAAGAACCCAGGGGATTCCCAGGATGCCAGCCCCTCCTGGGGCAGCTGGCAGAGCTGGCAGGGCTGGCAGGGCTGGCAGGGCTGCTCACCCTCGTCGCTGTTGTCGTCCACCAGGATGATTTCCTTCAGCAGGGGCGCGGGCGTGTGGTTGACGGCGCTGTGCACCGAGCGCAGGATCACCGACAGCGCCTCGTTCACAAAGATGAAGATGATGGAGATCTGGGGCAGGTCCTTGCCGTATTTCAGCTCTTTGCACCTGCAACACGAAGGGCAGAGAGCGAGATGGGGTCAGCAGAGCTCAAGGGACACATGGAAAATCCAGGGCTGCCACCCCCGAGCCGTGCACTGCAAATCCATCCTGGAATCTGCTGGGAAGAGGGAACAGCACAGCAGAGCATCCCCGAGCTCAGACAGCACATCCAGAGCTCACCTGACCTGGCTGTGGGGGCAGGTGAGCAGGAGTGGCCTCCAGAACACAGCAAACGCCTCTGGCAGCTCAGGGAAGCTCCCCAGTCCCAAGATTTCCAGGTGCTCAGAAATGAGCCTTGTCCTCAAACAGCACCTGGGAATTTTCTTCCCATTTGCTTTGGAAAGAAATGAACATAAAATGAGCCTTGGTTAAATAGTCTCAATAAATGTTTTTGCTCTCTCAGCAGATACCTCTGAGTACATTCCTGTCTCTGAAGCCGTGTTGTGACCTTGTGTCTGCACTCCACAGCCAGGATGGTTAAACCCAAACCCTCGTGTCGCCTCCCTGCTTCCAGGAATCATTCCTCAACCTGGGCAGGGTTTGGGGACACTGACACCAGAGCAGGACAAAAGCAGCAGCTCCAGGTGTCCCCCAGCCCTGCAGGGAGCACAGGGACACAGATGCTCCTTCCCTGCCACCTTTCACCTCAAACAGACACCTCCTCTCAACAGAGCACCTGTGGAAAGCAAACAGGAGATCTCAAACCACTTCCAACAGTTTAACTCAAGCTTCCCCTGCAATAAATCCACGTGGGGCAAGGGCAGGAGAAGCCTCCCCACCCCACATCCATCACAGAATGGACAAGGAACAGGAGCAGAGATCCCAGAGCCACGGAGCAAACCCTGCCCAGAGGAGCAGAGAAGGACCAAAGGCAGAGACATCCCAGCAGCTCCCAGCATTGTCTCTGCATTTAATTGTCCTGGGTGTTTCTTAGGCAACAGCAGGAGTTCTTCTGACTCCAGAATGAGCCTTGGGAGATGAAGATTGCCACAGAAACAGTTTTCTTTATGAATCTCCTTTAGTTAAACAAGTTTGCTGGGTGAAAACACGGCTGAGTTTCCTGATTTACCCTACAGCAAGCCAAGAGCTCGACAGAAGGGAACCAAACACCAAAAAGGATCTTCCAAAGGGAAAAATCTTCCTTTAAAATGGATGAAAGAACGGTCATGATGGGGCAAAGTGACAAGTGACCCTGAAATCCTGCCAAGTCAAACTAAACTGACTCAGACATTAAAAACAGCTTTTGGTGGATGGTGATGCCTGCTCTGATGAAGGCAAGGCTGTCACAGGAGCATTTCCTTATAATCACTGCTCAGCTCTGGGCAGTGTTCCCCCAGGGAATGCTGCAGGGGATGAAGGGCTGAGCTGTGATCCAAGAGCTCTGGAGGCAAAGCCAAAGCCAGCTCTTTGAGGTTCATCTCCTGCTCGTTGCCATCCTCCCTGCTCCTCTCCCACCAGGCTCCCCCTGCCCAGCTTCAGGTGGAGATCAGGGAAGGTTCCTTCCCCAGAGGGTGCTGGCACTGCCCAGGCTCCCCAGGGATTCCAGAGCTGCAGGAGAGTTTGGACAGTGCTCCAGGGATGCCCAGGGTGGGATTGCTGGGGGGTCTGTGCAGGACCAGGGTTGGACTGGATGATCCCCTGGGGATCCTTTGCAGGACCAGGGTTGGACTGGATGATCCCCTGAGGGTCCTTTCCAGCTCAGGATATTCCAGGACATCTTTTCTCACCTCAGAACAGACTGAGGAGCTGGTGACTGACATCAGACCCCCCATAAAACAGCACCAACCTCCTCAGCAGCCTCTCCTCCAGGGATCTGGATGGGTGCAGAGGTGACACAACTCCTGCACTGCCACCAGCACCAGCTTCACTGCCTCCCAGATCTTTATCCTACATAAAGCCCAATTCTGCAGATGTGAGAACTGCAAGGAAACCCACAATGTTCTTCCAGAGATCTTTTCACCTGAATCTCTGCCATTCTGGTTTATGTAAGAGCCCTGACACAAACGGAGCCTGAGAAGGGGAGCTGGGGGAGGAGGAAGCAGGGCTGAGTTTCTGCTGAACAGCTTGGCACACATCAGGCTGGATTAATCAAGGCAGCCAAATTCAAAAGACAAAAAGCATAAAGCCCCAGCTCTGCTCCAAGGCGTGTTTGCCTGCTGCAGAGCCTGCTTTGAATCCTCTGATCGTTTGTTTTCTGCTCAGCACACAGCTGTAAATCCACTCCTCAGAGCAGCCAGTGAGATTAGGATGTTTATTGTCTGTCTCAGTAACAGAAAAGGGATATCCCAGCATTTACTGCCTCATGATCCCTCAGCAGAAAAATCACCTGCAATCCCAGCAAACATTCCTGGAGCAGCTAAGGTTTACAAACCACCTCTTCCTGCCAATCAAACCAAAGCTGAATTACCACAAGGTTAAGAAGAAAAAAAAACCAAACCCATAAATAAAAATACTCCAGCTTCTCCCTGTCCCCTCATAAAACACAAAGCACAACCAATTTTCAGGGACAGGCTGGAGATGCCCCACAGGTGGGGTCCTTCAAAAGAAGCCTTGCTCCCCCCAGAGCAGGGTTTGGTGGTGCCACAGCAGAGATGCTGGAGGAGCACCTGAAGGCTGGCACAGGTGACACAGCTCCTCTGTCACCCTGGCACCCAGAGGTGCACCCTGCCTGCCTGGGGGTGCCTGGAGCAGCCCTGGCCATGCATGTGGCACCTGGGGACATGGTGGTGGCCTTGGCCACGCCGGGCTGGACTCAGTGGAGGCTTCTCCAGCTGAAATAATTCTGTAAGACGTTTGATAAAACACAGCAAACTCATATCAAAGTTTGTGCAGAGATACACAGTGAACTTTAAAGGATTAAATGTGATTTCTGGTGAGCTCAGCTCTACACCTCCCCAGGGCACCCTCGTCACCTGCACTCACCAGGGGTTTGAATGCTCACCTGCAAAGTGGGGAATTCTGGGCTCCTCTCCCATCCTCACCATTGGACTTTCACCTGCTTTTCACCAGCCCTAACACCAAAACTTCCCCCTCCTGCACAGCCAAACACACCCAGACACAGCCAGGGCTTGGCTTTGCTGCCTGCAGCTCCTCAGGGTCCCTCTGGCCACAGAAAACCCAGAGGAGCCTGGCAGCTGCAGGCCTGGGAGAGAAATCCTGATGGATCCATGGGGCACCGATGGCACTGAGTGATTTCCCCATCCTGGAATTCCCCAGGAATGATTTCCTGGGCTGCAAAGCACCGTGGCTGAAGGATAAAATGTTGTAAATCCCCCTGCAAGGTTCTGCTGTGCCAGCACAGGCAGGTTCAAGCTCCCTGGACACCTCAATCCACAGGGAGTGCTTCCCTGCCCTTCCCTACACATCTGCACTGCTTCCTGCTGGAAAATCTCAGTGGCACAGGAAAAACCTCCTGGCTTTGTCCTTCTGCTGACAAAAACTCCACAAATGAACCCCCCTGGTACCAAACCAGCTTCGTTTGTGCTGTCCTCTGAAATAAAGCTTCACCAGGAAATGAATTGATCTCCATTTGGCCTTTGTAAAGATTATGAACAAGCTTAAAAGAAAGCAAATGCTCAGCCTGCTATTCACCCTGCCACTTCCTCATCATGCTCCATTCATTAATTGCTTATTCTGGTTTGGGTTTTGCTGATTCAGTGCACATGCCTGCCTGCAAAAGGGACTGACTGCCAACGTTCAATCTATTGTGTCTGTCCTGTGATGGATGTTTTTCTGTGACCCAAGCATCTTAATACACCCAATGCTGTCTGGTTCAGTTCACTGTTTACAGATCCACACTCTCAAACCATTCCTGACCACAAAGCCCTAAAACTTTCTCACATTTCCCCAGGAAACTCCATTTTAAAGCACCTACTTTATTCCAAGTAATTCTTCCTCAGAAATGTTCAGCTCTATTTTAGAATCAGGGTCTCAAAAATAGGCACTGCAATTTAGGGACACACAGACATTTCTAAAGGCACATTACTTGGCGAGTCCTAAGAAGAAATTATTTGCAAGGCTGTAAAAACAGAATGTAGAGAATGGGATTTACTGTGGTGAGAGGCTCTTGTTATAAAGTTATTAGGCTCAGAGAGATCTCAGGGAGATAAAAGCCAGAGCAATTCCCAGTGTCACATCCACTTACCCAGCTCTGCCCGTGCCCAGCTCTCTCACACACACAAAAAGTCACTGAGACCTCCTTGCTCTTGGATTTTCCTGCTGGAAAAGTGCACAAAAGGCTTCAAAGCAGCAGAGCCTGACTCCCCCGTGCCTGGTGTGGCTGGGCATGTGCTGGTTTGGACCAGAAAAGCTCTGGGCAGGCCAGGGGAGCAGGCTGGTGGCACAAACAAACACACAAAGCCCCATTTCCCTGGAAGCCAAATGAAAAAAAAGTGTATCCAAAGCTTAAATGGGTTCATTTATCCTCATAAGCACAGTTTAGCCACAAGTATTTATGATAACACAGGTATTTCTCAGCAGAGGAGTTCAGAGGAGTACAAAAGCGAGTTGTTAAATTACACTAATCCCATCCTCTGCCAAAGTGATCATTTACTACTCCTGTTTACATTAGGAACTCTTTTATAGCACACTCCTGCCACAGAAGCCTTCCCTGAAGCTTCCCAGCTTCCAGGAACAGGTAATAACTTTGCAGCCAGGAAGGGAAAATGGACAATTAGTGGAATGTAAGGCATAAAGGAGCCCGAGGTGCCGTGCTGTAAATCCCTGGTCAGTGCCTGCAGGTGACACTGAGCAGCTCCAACAGGCACTGAACAAACTCCAGCTGCTCTCCCCAAACTGGGGGTACAGCAGGAATTGGGGCTTCAGGCACCAAAGGCTCCTGACACACTCCTGAGCTGCCAGGGTGTGCTCCAGTGAGCTCTGCTTCAAAAGGAAAAGAAAGAAAAAGCTGTCCCGTGTCCCCATCCAAAGCCACGACAGAAACACAGCACAAACCCCCGGATTTTCCACAGCTCCAGTTCTAGGGGCACTTCCCAGCTCCCTGGAGCCAGCCCCAGCTGCCTGTGTGTCCCAGGACAGGTCACAGGAGTGGGCTAAAATAACACCAACAAATGCAGAACACAGCTGGAGAAGTGTGCCTCTGGAGCCTTTGCCTGCCCAGCTTTCAAGCAAAAGCATTGCTGGGAGTCAGGAGCAGCGTGTCCAAACACAGGAATAAAGATCAATACTGGTGTTTATTCATCAGCCTGCTGCTTTGTGTCAGTGCTGGGGGAGCAGTGGAGCAGCAAAGAGGTTTTTTCCTCTCTGCAAATCACCCCAAAGGCAGCAGAAGCTGCAGCCCCATCCCTGGAGGGACGCAGGGCACCAGCAGCCCCTGCACACCCTGAGCAGCAGCAGCAGCTCCTCAGAGCCCAGGGATGCAGGAGAAATAAAACCTGAGTTTGGAGCTGGCTTTGGAGTGATCCTCTACCCCTGAGAGCTCCAGAGCAGGGAGGGACAGCCTGGGACAGGCTCAGGGACAGCACCAGGAGCTCACGGGGCTGCAGCTCCTCCTGAGAGCTGCTCTCACCTCTGCTCCAGGGACAGGAGGATCAGGGGGAAATTCTGGTTCTGCTCCAGGGAACAGGGACAGGAGGATCAGGGGGAAATTCTGGCTCTGCTCCAGGGAACAGGGACAGGAGGATCAGGGGGAAATTCTGGCTCTGCTCCAGGGAACAGGGACAGGAGGATCAGGGGGAAATTCTGGCTCTGCTCCAGGGGACAGGGACAGGAGGAGAGGGAACGGGCTCAGGCTGGGCCAGGGGAGGCTCAGGGGGGACAGAGCAGGAATTTCCCCATGGAAAGGGAGCTCAGGAACTGGAAGTGCCCAGGGAGGGTTGGGATCCCATCCCTGGAGGTGGCACTGAGTGCTCTGGGCTGGGGACACGGTGGGGATGGGGACAGGGTGGGTTCCATGATCCTGGAGGGATTTTCCAGCCCCAGTGGCTCTCAGATTCCCCTGAGCTGGGTCCCTTCCAGCTCATGAGGTTTCCATGCCTTGAAGAAGAATAAAATAAAAAAGCAGAATAAAAGTGCCTGGAGCCACAGGGAGATGGGGCAGATTGGGCAGGACAGAACACACAGAAAATATCCAACAATCCAGCCCTGAGCTGCAAATCTGCTCTGCCTTTGGTGAGCCCTGTTCTGGGGCACAGCTCCTGCGTGCCAGAGCTGGGACACAGATATTCACTGCTTCATTTCTCTACCTGCTCTCCCAGAAAATTTCCAGGTGGCACCTTTCCAAGTACTGGGAAATATTCCTTTTCCTTATGGCTGAAGCTATAAAAAGCCAAGGACTGGAGTGTTTTTCACACAATTCTGGATCAAACCCACAACCATGGATTGGGAGAGGAGGTGTGCAACCAGTCCTGGCTTTTTCCTAGAGCTCTAAGGATCCTTTAATACACTCCCACATGCAATTCAAAGGGAATTTCACATCTGAAAAAGTAATTTTTTTTTTTTTGGTTCTTTCACTGTCTTGATTCCTCTCTGTTTTTTTTCCCTTCAGTTATTAGATGAAGAAAAAGCCCTACATCTTGCCTCTCTTTTCCTGGCTGCTGTTTGGATGGAGGACTGAAAGCCATCAAAGCACTCTTTGTAGAAGGTAAAATAATGGATTGTAGTAGCACATTGTGCATGCAAGAGAGAAGGAGCTCTTCTGACCCCCTTTGTTTGCAATAAGCAGCAATCACAACAAATAAACAGCCATGAAACTCTATTTCCCAGCAAACAGCACTCTCATAATTCAAGTAGTTTGTTTTGTCCTCTTAAACGTTGTCCTTCTCCTCAGAGTGACTCCAGCAAGGCTGGCTGACCAGCCCAGGGCAGCACAGGAGAGACAAATGTGTGCTCAGCAATGTCCCAGACCCCTGAGGAGCCAGCTCTGAAATATCTGCACGGCTCAGACACCCCCAGCACACTCCTGTGGGCACAGGGAAAGGAAAAAGGCATTTTGTTTCATTAAAGGAGGTGCTGCAGCCCCAGATTTGGGGAGGAAATGGGATGAGATGCATGGAGCAGTGATGCTGGGCAGGTGGTGAGAAAACTCCTGATGTCAGTGCCCTGGTACCAGAGACACCTGAGACAGAGACCCTGCACAGCCAGGGAGCTCAGCTGCTCCCAAAGGGGAAGAGATCTCTGCATTTTCACAGGAAAATAAGCACAAATGACCCATCAAAGTTTCCCATCAGAGGGAAAGCACAGGCTGAGGCACAAAGGGCTCAGCAGGAACATTTGGGATGCAGCACAAGGGAAGGGAAGGCAGGAGGGATCTCAGGGGCAGGAGACACAACTGCAGCCTCCAGGTGCATCCTCCTGGGCAGTCCTGACAGTCTCAGTCACCCACATTCAGCACTTTCCAAATATCAATTCTGTGATTCCGTGATCTCTGTATGAAACATATGTGAAATTGTTTGGGTTCAAAAGCCAGAATGGAATTGCTGGGCCCTACAACACCCCACAAGTCTGGGGGAGCCCGAGGCCCCAGGGCAGCCCCGTGGCAGAGGGCAGGGGGCTCTCCAGGGATGGGGAGAGACCCCAGGAGGAACAGAGCCTCCCTCCAGCCCACCACGAGCTCCTGCAGCAGCAGGCACACACTGAGAGCCCACACACAAACCACCTGAAATGAAAATTAATCACAACTTCACTGAGTTTCTTTAAGTTGTCAAGCAACAACTCAAAGTCCACCCAGAAGCCAAAACTCTCCATCTTCTGCACTCTGTCCCAAAGGAAGGCTCTCAGCTTGCTGCTGCACGAGGGCCCTGCTAACAAAGCAGCCAAAGCCAGATGGTTTGAGAAGCCCAATCGCTGCCAGGCTCCCATGGCAGCAGCTCCGGAAATAATCGGGTGATTCAGGCACTCCACAGCGCAGTGTGCTGCTCTGACTGAGCCCCAGACACACCAGGGAACAGCTACACTACGCTGGGGAACAGCCACACCACAACAGGGAACAGCTACACCACGCCAGGGAACAGCCACACCACGCTGGGGAACAGCCACACCACACCAGGGAACAGCCACACCACACCAGGGAACAGCCACACCACAACAGGGAACAGCCACACCACACCAGGGAACAGCCACACCACACCAGGGAACAGCCACACCACACCAGGGAACAGCCACACCACACCAGGGAACAGCCACACCACACCAGGGAACAGCCACACCACACCAGGGAACAGCCACACCACGGAACAGCCACACCACACCAGGGAACAGCCACACCACACCAGGGAACAGCCACACCACGCTGGGGAACAGCTACACAACGCCAGGGAACAGCCACACCACGCCAGGGAACAGCCACACCACAACAGGGAACAGCCACACCACAACAGGGAACAGCCACACCACAACAGGGAACAGCCACACCACGCTGGGGAACAGCCACACCACACCAGGGAACAGCCACACCACACCAGGGAACAGCCACACCACGCCAGGGAACAGCCACACCACGCCAGGGAACAGCCACACCACACCAGGGAACAGCCACACCACGGAACAGCCACACCACACCAGGGAACAGCCACACCACAACAGGGAACAGCCACACCACGCTGGGGAACAGCCACACCACGCCAGGGAACAGCCACACCACAACAGGGAACAGCCACACCACGCTGGGGAACAGCCACACCATGCTGGGGAACAGCCACACCACAACAGGGAACAGCCACACCACACCAGGGAACAGCCACACCACACCAGGGAACAGCCACACCACGCCAGGGAACAGCCACACCATGCCAGGGAACAGCCACACCACACCAGGGAACAGCCACACCACGCCAGGGAACAGCCACACCACGCCAGGGAACAGCCACACCATGCCAGGGATGTGGAACTGTTCCCTCTTCAGCTGCAGGTGATGGGAGGCTCTGCCCAGGGCCCCACAGCAAACACAGACCAGGAGCTGTGAGAACACAGCAGCAAATCGAGCTCCCAACACCTCCAAACCTTTCCCATCAGAGGATCCCAGAATGGTTTGGGGTTGAAGGGATCTTAAAGCCCATCCAGCCCCAGCCCAGCCATGGCAGGGACACCTTCCCCTGTCCCAGGAGCTCCAAACCCATCCAGCCCAGCCTGGGGCACTGCCAGGGATGCAGGGCCAGCCTCCCTGGGTACCCTGCTCCTGCATCTCCTCATCCTCACAGGCACCAACTCATTCCCAATATCCCTCCTGGCCCTGCCCTCCGGTGCTTTTAATCCATTCCCCTTCATCCCATCACTAAATCCCCCTGTCCAAAATCCCTTTCCCTGCATTTCCTGAGCCGTGCACAGGACCCCAGGGCAGGCAGGAGAAGGTGTCACCCTCAAAACATGTGAAAAATCAAGCTGGGAGTTGCTTATCTCTCAGACCATCCTTGCTCTTCCCTTTAACACCTCCAGGCTCCCCTCCTGAGGTCTGCAGCAGCAGGAATGTGTCATCTGCACCCAGTGATCCAATAGTCCTAACAACTCTGGGTATTATTTCTCTTAAATCTACCCCTTAATCCTATAATGCCATAAAATACCACTGAATCAGAGCTTAGCAGGATTCCAGAAAGCAACAGACTTTTAAAGAGATAATGAGAACTCCACATTTATATTGGACAGGATTGAAAGGAGAGAATGGGGGGGAGGCAGAATGTACCAGATGGGCAGATTATTTCATAGTTTCCCTTAATATGATTTCCTCAACCTGAAGCATCTGGTAATTCCACTATCAGAGATTAGATGCTGGATAAGATGGACAGGCAGGCTGATCTAACAAAGCAATTTTATTTTCTGGCTCTACACAGGAGAGGTTCCCATTAAATCCTGTATCACAGGATAAAACAGGTGCATGAAATGTTATATCCAAGCATGGAATGTTTGCAGGGATCCCATGTAAATATGTTTCACTTTCAATATAGAAATCAACACATCTCCCAAACCCTCCATCCTCCCCAGGCAGGCTGAGTGCTGAGAATGGATAAACAATAAAACTCACACAGCAGCCTTGTCCTTCAGAGCCTTCTGCAGAAAATGGAAGAAAATCTCTCCAGCTAATTTTTCTGGAGATTTGTGTACAAGTCCTGCAGGCAGCACCTTGGGTACCTCCAATCTGGAAGCAGAGATTGTTTTCCAGAACATGCAGGAATCAAATCTAAAGCCAAAAAAACCAATCAAGCATGACAGAAATGTGTTCCCAGTGCCCTTCTCATTACGGCACTGCTTGGCAGCAAGTTCTGGAATAAAAGCACCAGTCCTGCCTTATTCAGCCCAAGGAAGAGCTTTCCCAGCCATCCCAGCTGCAATCTGTGACTGTTCACTGGGAAATCTGCTGCACACCCAGCAGAACCTTTCCTGCTCAGTAAGGTCCAGGTGTGACAGGCACAGCTCTGGAATCAGCTCCACAGGACTCATCCCACACCACTGGGAACCACTGGGAACCACTGGGAACCACTGGGAACCACTGGGAACCACTGGGAACCAGCCCAGGGCAAACCCCACTGCACTGGGGAGAGATCCCAGCTCCCAGCATAGCTGAGCAGCCCCAGCAGGAACGGGGAAAGGGAAAAGAGAGGGGAAAATGGGACAGGAAAGGGGAAAGAGGATGAGGGAAAAGAGAGGGGAAAATGGGACAGGAAAGGGAAAGGGGAAAGGGAAAAGAGAGGGGAAAATGGGACAGGAAAGGGGAAAGAGGATGAGGGAAGGGGAAGAAAAAAAAAAAAGGAAAGGGGAAAAAAAAAGTGGGGAGGGAAAAGAGAAAGGGAGAAGGGAAGAGAAGGGGAAGGAGAAAGGAGAAAAGGAAAGGGGAAGGAAATTGCTCAAGCAAAGCAAAGATGATAATCCAAACTACCAGAAAGTGACACCACAACGCCCCAAATCAGGGCAAGCAAGGTGTTCTGCCACAGCTCCGTGTGCAGAGAAAGACCTCACCTCCTGAGCATCATCCTCACACCTCTGGGACCATTTTCCCAGGGAAACTCCCTCCTTCCTCTGCCTCTGGAGGACTGAGAGGCCCTGAGCTGTGAGCTGGGCTGGCTCCTCCTCACCAGCAGCACCTGAAATCACTCAGAGCAGGGGTATCTGAGACCCTGAACCCTCAGGGATGCTGACCACGAGGTGCAGGGAGCCTGGAGACTCAGAAATACACACAAAACGTGCCAAGCTTCCCCTAAACCATCCCTGCTCCGCTTGCCTTTGGCCACAGGCACAAAAAGGAGCAGGAGAAGGGCTCAGAGCTCAGATTCATCATGGCTCAGCACTCAGGGCAGTGATACTCAACCACACTAAACAGGGAAAGTTTTTCCTGAAAAACAGGGCAAAAATGGCAGGGCTGTGGAGTGGCAGCCTGTGCCAGGACCAGCCCCAGCCCATTGGCATTCCAGACGCTCTGCAGCCTTTAGCTGAAGCACACAGGCCTCACTATTACATTTAAAACTACTACATGCTTTGTAATGCTTATCAGCTGGAGGGTTTTCAACAGTTTTTCCCCTCCTAATGCTGCAATTTCAAAGCCATTTAGGCTAATTTCCCTTGACTTGAATCTATTTTAATCAGAGACCAGGATACTTGACTTAAATGGTTTGTGTTCAACCCTCCATAAAATCAGCCATAAAACTTTATGCAGTAAATAGCAAGGGAACCTTGAAGCCAAAGGTAGGAAGAGGTGAAACTTTCCAAATTCTCCAGCAAACTGCAGCCTATTACACACCAGACCAGCTGCTCTCCTACAATATCAGGACAATTGATCCCCAAAACAAAAAGAAAACCAATAAACAAAACACACTCCTGAAGTTCTTCTATAGATAAAATCGCACACTAAGTTGTGCAGCTGCACTCAGCACCCACAGATCCTCTCCCAAGCCTCAGCCCAGCTCCAAACTGAAGCATTTTTAATGTATTGCAGTGCCCTGTCCTCTCCCCCAGTGAGAAAAAACTGAGGAAAAACACAACACAAGCCTGAAAATGTCAGAATTAATCCTTTTCTTCCCCCAAAATCTGCAAAGAAACATTATTTCTCAAATTAATTCTCGCCAAGTAATGCTGGCTCTGCTGGAAGTCAGGGCTGGGGATGAGAAATGGAAATCAGCAGCTCAACCCCAGGTGGGTGCTGGGGAAGGTCTCGCTCCAAGGACCCGGCTTTGTGCTGGGATTTGCATATCACAGAGGCAGAGGTGTCTCTGCATCTGTACCTGCAGCTCAGCCCGCCTGCACCTGCAACAGCAGAACACAGGCAGGGCCTTCACTGCAATGGAAAATCAGCCAGGGGCTTCTGCTGGGGACAGCCCTGGGGGCTCCGAGGGGCTGCTCAGAACTGGGGCAGCACCCAGAGGAGAAGGAACAGGAGCTGGAGCTGTCCCTGGGACAGGGGGACAGGAGCTGGAGCTGTCCCTGGGACAGAGAGACAGGAGCTGGAGCTGTCCCTGGGACAGGGGGACAGGAGCTGGAGCTGTCCCTGGGACAGAGGGACAGGAGCTGGAGCTGTCCCTGGGACAGGAGATGTCCAGGCTCCTGGGACAGGGGGACAGGAGATGTCCCTGAGACAGAGCAGACAGGAGCTGTCCCTGTCCCTGCTCCTGGAACAGAGGGGACAGGAGCTGTCCCTGGGACAGAGGGAACAGGAGCTGTCCCTGTCCCTGCTCCTGGGACAGAGGGGACAGGAGCTGTCCCTGGGACAGAGGGGACAGGAGCTGTCCCTGCTCCTGTGACAGATGGGACAGGAGCTGTCCCTGGGACAGAGGGGACAGGAGCTGGAGCTGTCCCTGGGACAGGAGCTGGAGCTGTCCCTGCTCCTGTGACAGATGGGACAGGAGCTGTCCCTGCTGGACAATCTGGGGCACCTGGGACACAGAGCTGCACCCCTGGCTGATGGCTTTCAGTGCTTTACAGATGCCAGGCAGCAGCTTTGTCACTGCCCCAATGTCACAGGCATTGGATCTTTCACAATCCAAACCTTCCTCAGCTCATTTTTTTTATCAGGGATTTCACTCCAGGCCTGGACAAACTGACACTTTCCTATTTTGAGGAACACTCTGGCTGCCGTGTCTAAAATTAACCTTCACAAAGATAAACTGGCAGCGTGTCTTTCCTCATCCTCTCAACAAAATGATGTGTCACCTCTTTTAAAGCCTGTTCTCCTGTGCTGCTTGGCAGGTAAACATCAGCAGCACCTTAAAAGCTCAATCACAAAAGGAGAGGAAGGATATTGCCACTGTAGAAACTCACTTTAAAGAGCCAGATCTCCAGTGGGAGAAGCCAGAGTGTCCCTGGAGGATCCCTGTGCTGGGAGGAGCCCGAGGACAGCCCAGGGGCTCTGGAGGTCCTGCAGGGACTGGAGGGACAAGGAGGGAGGGAGGGAGAATCTCTGCACATTTTACAGCACATTAAACACCAAAAGCTCAGTGAAAGCAGAGCTGAGCTCCTGATGGCATCACTTCCACCCAAAATCACAACTGCTTTAGGAAAACAGAGACAGACTGGGAAGAAATTCACTTTTTTTCCCCTGATAAATCATCTTCATGAGCTCTCTCACTCTCTCCAAGTACCTGGAACAAGGGTGGGGTCAGGTGGGGATCAGTTTCTTCTCCCAGACATCGACTGACAGGACAAGGGGAAAGCAGGAGAGGTTTAGGTTGGATTTTAGGAATTGTCTCCTGACAAAAAGCATGGCCAGGCCCTGGCACAGCTGCCCAGAGCAGTGCATCCCCACCCTGCAGAGTTTCACAGCTCTGAGGATGTGGCACTTGGGGACACAGGGCAGTGGTGGCCCTGGCAGTGCTGGGGTTGGACTCAGTAACCTCTGAGGCTTTTCCAGCCTCGGTGATCCTGTGATTCCACCAGCTCATTCCAGCTTCTCACCCCTGAGCAGGGCCCTGGGAACAAGGAGGAAAGAGCCAAGAGCACCAAACATGGGTGGGAAAGCCAGCAGCACTCCTGGCTCTGGGCTGCCACCTGGACACAAACATTCCCTCCCTCCACACCTACTTGGTCGGGCGATAATCCGGGATGGAGCGATCCAAGGAGATCTTCTCGCTGAGGTAGGAGTTGTAGCCGTATTTCTCGTGGGGTCCCTTGGCTTTCTCCTCCTCCTCGGGGGACAGGGTGGCTGGGAGGCCACCCCTGCCACGGCCACCATAGCCCTCGATGAGACCAAGGGACTTGGACAAACCTGGGGGGAAAACAAAAACACCAGCCCAGGTGAAACCCAGGTAAAATCAAGCCCAGGTAAAACCTTATTCCAGGTGAAACCAATCCCAGATAAAACCAATCCCAGGTGAAACCCATCCCAGGTAAAACCTCATCCCTGGTAAAACACCATCCCAGGTGAAACCCAGCCCAGATAAAATCAATCCCAGGTAAAACCTCATTCCAGGTGAAATCCATTCCAGGTGAAACCAATCCCAGGTAAAACCTCATTCCAGGTGAAATCCATCCCAGATAAAACCAATCCCAGGTGAAACCCATCCCAGGTAAAACACCATCCCTGGTAAAAACTCATTCCAGGTGAAACCCATCCCAGATAAAACCCATCTCTGTTATTTCCGACTCCCAAAGGAAAAAAAAGCTGCTCTAAAAATCCTGGTTGTTTTGTGTTCCTGGCTGTTTTGGGTTGGTTTCCTGCAAACATTCCATGTCCTCCTCCTTTGGCCCAATGCTGGAATAGAAATGACTCAAACCCTGCAATTCCTCCCGGCTCAGGCACACTGCCCCCGGCAGCCCTGCCCCTGCTGGGAGCTGATAACCTGGCCCAGGGTCTGTGTAGTTATTTAGTTGGTGGGGAGGTTATTCAGGCTCCTTCCCACTCTCAGAGAGGTAATTACATGGAAGGTTAGATGTCCCCAGGAGAAGGATAGGTTGAACGCAGAGCAGGAATAAAACAGGCTTGGTTAAGTGCCAGCTGAATGAATTTTAGCTCAGTGTGAACAGTGAACAGCATACAAATGGCAGGGATTTAAAAACAATTTCCCCTCAAAGCTTTCTTATCTTTTAAAGTACAGCGTTCCCAGACCCTTATCAAGGGGAATTATTTATTTATATCTGCATAGCTGAAGGAAACAGGCAAAGTTCAAAATGAGCTGCACATAAAGAGCTCCATGGATGATTTGGTGGTGGCTGTGGGAAGCCAAGTCCACGCTCATGTTATTATTTATTAGACAAGACACCTGGAATTTTAATATTTTTCATTAGCAGAGATTCACTCTGTTTTTGCCAGAGACATAAAAATAACAATGATGGATTTCAGTTTGCTTTTCTGTGTTTTTGATAATGAAAGACATCAGGGCACATTCCCATTGTTTCCATGGCAGAGCCAGGACAGATTTTGTCACCTCTGGAGCTTCTCAAGGGACAATAACCTTGAGGCTGGTCCAGCTCTCAAACCTGCCACTGACTTCCACTGTCCTGGACAGCACACCCCTGCCTCCCACAGATTTAAATACTTTGTTCCTCAAAAAGTAGCATTGAAAAAATCAGCTGGGAATGTAAATCACAGCTGGAAGCACAGTCTGAAGAATTATTGTTATTATTCTTATTCCTTCCAACAAGGAAGCATGCACCATCCTTCCCTGCTCCATCAGAGCCCCTCTGACCACACTGGGCTTGGTTAGACTTTATTTAATAACAATAAATCAGCTCTCAGGACCCCCAGGCTGTGCTCCAGCTCCAGGCTGAGCAGGAGCCAGGCCACCACTCAGGAGGGATGGGAAAGGTGGCACTTTGTGGCCTGCAGAAGCTCAGCTTCCAGGAGCAGAACCACAGGAACAAGTATGGAAGCAGGAATAGAACAGAACCCACAAAAACACAAGCAAACAGTTTTTGAACCCCACTCAAAGGTTATAAATAATATTTAGCATTTTTATTTTTGTGAGGAATCTGTTATTTCCAGCTCATGTCTCTATAGCAAGCTGTTAGTGTTTGTGCTTTCCTCTGATGCACACTCCTGTTTTCCTTCTGGAAACATTTCCTCTCGGTATAGACTGGCCTGTTGGAAAGGGGGAAATCGCTGCCATTTGGCAAGATAAGAAATGAGGAAATACCAGTGTAAGTGCAGACATCATCAGTACAAAAGTGGCTGCTCAGCTTTGGGGCTGGGCTCTGTGGGCATGGGGGAGCTTACACAGCTGGGCACCCCCTCACAGGGAAAACACTGCCCAAAATTGCCTTTCCCAAACCCAGGATGTCATTATGGTGTGAACATGGCTTCAGAGAGAGAAGCTCTGGGTTTGCAAGAGCATCCTCAGCCAGTATGTACAAGCCTCATCCCAACTCACTGCATTTACTGAGCTGGCAACTCACTAATCACTTGTTAAGGCCAAGAAAGTCCATTTGGCAGGGGTTTGCTTGGCACATTGAACTTCTGTGCTCAGACTCTGTCCTCACTGGGTGCCCAGGGCCATTCACTGCTGCTTTTGGGGTGTGCTCTCGCTCCTGTCAGACACACAGGGCACCCCAGAGGGTGTTTGTGCCCTGAAAACTCCTTCCATCTCTTTGTGCTCTGCACTCTCCTTCCATCTCTTTGTGCCCTGAAAACTCCTTCCATCTCTTTGTGCCCTGCACTCTCCTTCCATCTCTTTGTGCCCTGCAAACTCCTTCCATCTCTTTGTGCTCTGCACTCTCCTTCCATCTCTTTGTGCCCTGCACTCTCCTTCCATCTCTTTGTGCCCTGCACTCTCCTTCCATCTCTTTGTGCCCTGCACTCTCCTTCCATCTCTTTGTGCCCTGCACTCTCCTTCCATCTCTTTGTGCCCTGCAAACTCCTTCCATCTCTTTGTGCCCTGCAAACTCCTTCCATCTCTTTGTGCTCTGCAAACTCCTTCCATCTGTTTGTATTCTGCCAATGGGCCATTGGACACAGCCAAAGGCAGAAGTAAAGGAGCTCATTTGGTCATCAGAGAGGAATATTCTCCACTGCACTGCCTCTATTCCTGCACAGTCTGCACTCTCCTGACGGGTCTGGGGTGCTGTGTGCAGTGATGTGCTGCTGGAAGAGCACAGGAGCACAACAGGACAAAACCCTGGGATTGTCCCAGTGTGACTCTGTGTGGGGGAGGAAGAGCTTTGTGTGCATTCAAGGACTCTGTTTCCAACCCCAGCTCGCTGAAACCACTCAAAGTGCTCAAGGAAAGCACGAGCTGAGCTGCTTTGGCTGAAGGAGTGAGCCTGGAGCTCCCAGTGCAGCATCCACACACATCTGTGGCTGGGTTCACTGCTCAGCAGAGGGAACAGCTCCTCAGAGACCCCAGATCTGAGCCTGTTGAACTCTGAGTTTCCACAGAGAGCTGCTGATGCCAGGCACCCAGTGCTTTAAAAACATCATTAAGGCCCAAAGCGCTCCTGAGAGCACACACTAAACCCAGGAGTGGGAGTTTCAGCCACCCAGAGTGGGACTGGCCTCCATCCTTTTGTACAGCACTTGCTGCACCAGGGTGCACAGTACAACAGGGTCTCGCTCCCATTGTGCTTGGGCTCCAGAGAACCCGGGACAAAACACACCTCACTCCTTATCTAGATGTCAAACACAGAAAAGAACTTACCCAGGGTGACTGAGCTGAGGATTAGTGTTTGCAGACAGATCCTGGTTTCTCAGGAAATTAGGGGCAGGGAATTAGAGAGCCTGCCATGGCAGGGGGGATTCCTGCAGAGTCCCTTCCCTCTGGGGTGACCCCAGGAGTGACAGGTGACACCTGAGCACTGAGCCCTGCACTCTGACCACAGCCAAGCCCCGGCCCTGGGGCTGATGTGGAGGGAGCAGGTAAATGCAGAGGGCCTCAGCCACTCCAGCCCTTCACAAGTTCCTGTTTTTAGCCAAAGAGGAGCGTCTGGAGGCATTTCCTGAGAGCAGGGTGTTCAGTGAGAAGGAGCCTTAGAGGTGGCTCACACACAGCCAGGTGTGTGGTGTCCCCAAGGACCTGGCTCTGCCCTCTGGAAGAGACCCCCACACATCCTGGGGAGTGCCACCAGTGCCAGGACAGTGACATTTGCCACTGCAGCTTTCCCCTGGGGAGCAGAGAGCCAAGAGGAGTCACACAGGTGGCCAAAGCTGGGTGTGGAGGAGCTGCCCCGTGTTCAGCAGGCAGCAGCACGGCTTGCCAGGCCAGCACAGCCTTCATCTCCATCCCCACAACCTCCTCCTCCTCCTGCCTGTACTGCAGGGGCAAGGACACGACAAACAGGACACGGAAAAACACAGCACAAAAAATAATAAATGTATTTGTGCTGCTCAAGGCCCAGCTCCAAACTGATGCCAGCAGTTTGTGGTACTAGAAATTACCTTGCTAAAAAAAAAAAAAACAACAACAAAACATCCTTTCTAAAGGTCAGATTCACAGGAGGATACATTTAGAAGGATACTATCACATCCTCTAGGCCAAATAATTTGTCATATTTTCAATACATGCTTGGAAGGGATGTGCTGTTCATCTCAACTAGACCAGCCTCAAAGATCAATTATTCTCAGAGCAAGGCTGGTGAAACAGCCCACGTGCTACACCCCAAACCCCCCAAAACCCACACCCTGTTTGCCAGCACAGGCACAGACCCTGCAGCCCGAGGAGAGGCCTGGGAGGGGAGTGGACACTGGAAAATAATCTGAATAAATTAAGGTTAAATGGACATTTTTGGCTGTGCTCTGATGTCCCAGCACGGCTGTTCTTCCGTAACCCAGAGCAGAGATAAAAACCTCAGGGTGAGAATATCTGACAGAAAAAAGGACAATATATGTTTACTAATTTTTCAAAAGGTCCCAGGGCAAATTCCCCGATTTTGCACAGATTAATTAGCATAATTAGTTAAGTCATTAACTGTAAGGCCTGTGAAACACCGTGTTATTTTATTATTCGTTTGTACTCAATGAGATCTTGATGCATGACTGGCTTTCCTAAACACCACCTAGGTACAAATAACCAATGGCAACGGCAAGAAATGAATTTATGTAACATTTTATAACATTTTATATATATATATAATATATTTAAGGTGAATTCAAGACTCTGGGACAAGACTCTGTAAATCAGCACAGCTTTATCACCCTGAGGAGGGAGGTGAAGCTGCCCTGAGGGCTCTGTGTGCTCCTGCCCAGGGACTCCCCTGTGTCTGAGCTGGGATTATTGCCTGCCTGACACTGCAGGCACTGAGCAGAATTTCACCAAATCTGTTTTTATCTTTTGCAATGTCAAAACTCTGATCTGCAGCCAACTCTGGCTGCTGCTCTGCTGACTTATTTTTAAACACTCGCCAGCGTGTTATAAAATGAACATCCCTCCCCTCCTGAGGCTGGGGAGAGGAGCTGCTCTTCCTCTTCCTCCGGCAGCAGATCCCATCTGCTGCTCCTGGGACACTCAGGAGGGCAGGAGCTGCTGCCTCCAACTGCTGGGGATCAGCCCAAGCTCCATCCTGGAGCCCTTTCCAGCTGGGATCACCCTGGAATCACCCCAGGACACCTCTGCTCGTGTGAGCTGACTGTGCTGGAAATGAAAGCCCCTCTCATCCTCCACCTCAATGCCTGCAGTTATTGGGGGCATTATTAATGCCCCAGCATCTCCATCAGCCTCTTACCTTACAGAGACAACGAAATCCCAAACTCTGGGGCTGTGGGAGCCCCTCAGCTGCACAGGAATGGAGAAATGCTTCCCATATGGACCCTGAGAGAAATGCAGGGCCATTGGGGCCCTTATTCCACAATTCCCCATATGTTACATGCCTGGAATTGTCTGCAGAAAGTATCTTGCTCTTTATGTTAAAAAAAAACAGCACCAAAATCCTGCTGTGTGTATTTCTGGCATTTCTTCAGCTTGGCTCTGAATTCTGGGTTAGGCCATGCATTAGTCAAGTGAAATAATAAACAGCTGAAAATCATTACACGAGGTCTAATCCTATCTTAAGGATAAGTCTATATCCCAGACTTAGTAATCAAGTACTAACTCCTATTTCCTGCTGTTAGTAACAGAAAAAAAATGTGATTCTGGTGAAAGTTTTCAGGGAATCACAATTAATGGCCAGGAAAAAAAAAATAAATCAGTAACTTTTCTTCTCAGGTTTGAGCCTTGGCCACTGCTGCCCTGCCTGAAATGAGCACATCATGTTTTCATTCACATGGTTCCCTGTTCTGTGAAATTGAAACAAAATCCATGTGTTGGCAGCAGCTACCAAGGAGCTGATGGCCCAAAGCATGGAGAGCAGCTCCATCAGGGCAGTGTGAACCTCCCTGCAGCCCCTCTGCCAGCCCACCTGCTCTGCCAGGGCTGCAGCAATGCATGGCTGCACTGCTGTGCCACCAGAGCAAGGAGGGAAATCAGTCACACAATCCCTGGCTTGGGAGAGATCCCCAAAATCACCGAGTGCAGCCCAGCCCTGGCACCTCAGCTGAGCCATGGTGGCACCGAGTGCCACATCCAGGATTTTTAAACACATCCAGGGATGGTGAGTGCACCACCTCCCCAGGCAGGCCATTCCAGGGCTTTATCCTCTTTCTGGAAAATCCTCTTCCCAATGTCCAGCCTGTATTTCCCCTGGCACAGCTTGACACTGTCAGAGTTTCCCTGGGAGCAGAGACCGACCCCAGCCACCTTTCAGGAGGTTGTAGAGGGTGATAAGGTCACCTCTGAGTCTCCTTTTCCCCCTGGAATTCCTGCTCATTTTCCAACATCTCAATATATGTGTGCAACTCTCTTAAAAACCCACCACATCCAGCCAGGACAATCCTATCACAAGCACTAAATAAAAGCCCAATAATACTGGAGCAGTGCCTTTCCCAGGCAGCAGGACGTGGCTGAGATAAGGAAGGTGAAGAATGCCGGGAGCCTGGGGAAGGAGCAGCCCCAGGGATGTTTTCTGGAGCGGATCCAGCAGCGTGGCACAGCCCAGCTATCTCCCATGTCATCGCTGGAGCACATGGCAGCCTGTCCCACGCTCCCAGCACAGCCCCAGCAGCACGTTTGTCATCCTGGGAGCTCTCCCCTCATCCCTGCTCCATCTCCTGCCTCTGCATCACGCTCACACGTGCCACAGCAACCTGCAGACGCTCAGCTCCTCGAAGCAACAGATTTTCCTTCCCACTGAGGCAGCACAAATGTGTTTGTTGCGTTGACTGGAGCTCAGTGCAAAGAGCCTGGCTGCACATAAAACACAGAGCCAGAGCCAGCTGGGCTCAGGGGCTCTCTCTTACTGACCATTTCTCCACGTTTCCAACACCAATAAAGAAAAACATTAAAAGGTTTCCCATCCTCGAGCCAAATGAGGGCTCTGATTTAGCCATAACACACTATTTACATATGGAGTGGGAATTTCCAGGCAAGCACCTGCAGCCAGGTGTTTAAGGGTATTTAGACTCCAATTTCCACCAATTTCAATATAAGTTAAATCACATTTAACTTAAATCACAAGTGCTCTAGAGCTCAGTAAGTGTTTGGACGGCACTCCAGGCACAGTGTGGGACTCTTGGGGTGTCTGTGCAGGGCCAGGAGCTGGACTTGGAGGATGCCCATGGCTGGAGCATTGAAAAGAGCACTGGTGTGGCCAGCAGGAGCCAAAATGTTGAGATCCAACACAGAAACGAGTGTTCATCAGCTTGTGTGGTGGAAACCCTGCCATCCTCCTCGGGACAGAGATGTGAGGCCATCCCCCAGGGGAGGACACAGCTGAGCTGGTGGCAGAGGGTGATGGAAACCAGGACTGAGCCTCTCCCCTGGGATTGCTGGCTCCTCTCAGCACCACAGCTGGAACTCCCTGCTGAGCCACGCTCATGAACCATCCCCTTAGTGCAGCACTGCATCCATTCACCATCCATTTCAGTGGAAAGGAAATGCACTGATCTCCAGGATTTACAATCCCAGCCCATCACAGCTGGGTTTATTAGGTGAATCAGACCTGCATGTGCACAAAAAACAACCCTCTGTGAGCTGCACTTATGAAAGATCCATTTCCTTGGGAGGCCTGGGCAGTGACAGACCACACAACCCTCCTGTGCACCACTCACAGCCTGCCAGCCCCCAGCACCATCAGCTTGCCCTGATGGACATGTTCCCACCCAGTGTCACTAAATGAGTTTATTGAATCATTCTGCAGAACTCAGCAGAGCCACGTCCCCTCCTCGCCTCGAACCCACACAGTCCCAGCCAGCTCTGCGGGCTCCCAGCCACGGTGGCTTCAACCACAACATCGCTGCATTTCTCTGTGAGCACTGCTGCATTACCACAGTTAAGTTCTGTGGCTGGATTTTTAAAGCAGATCATTAATTTTTCTATAAAGCACACATCTAAAACCTTTAGACTGTGACAGAAAGTCTCAAGCAAAGACCCAGCATAACCATTTTTATAAACAGAAGTGTGTCAGTGCTGGGTCCTGCACTGGGGTCACAACAACACCCCAGGAGCACCCCAGGAACACTCCAGAACACTCCAGGAACACTCCAGGAATACTCCAGAACACTCCAGAACACTCCAGGAATACTCCAGAACACTCCAGAAACACCCCAGGAACACTCCAGAACACTCCAGAACACTCCAGAACACTCCAGAACACTCCAGGGACACTCCAGAACACTCCAGGAATACTCCAGAACACTCCAGGGACACTCCAGAACACTCCAGGAATACTCCAGAACACTCCAGAACACTCCAGGAATACTCCAGAACACTCCAGGGACACTCCAGAACACTCCAGGAATACTCCAGGAACACTCCAGGAACACTCCAGGAACACTCCAGAACACTCCAGGAACACTCGAGAACACTCGAGAACACTCCAGAACACTCCAGGAACACTCCAGAACACTCCAGGAACACTCCAGAACACTCCAGAAACACTCCAGGAACACCCCAGGAACAGGAACACCCCAGGAACACTCCAGAACACTCCAGGAACACTCCAGGAACACTCCAGAACACTCCAGGAACACTCCAGGAACAGGAACACCCCAGGAACACTCCAGGAACACTCCAGAACACTCCAGAACACTCCAGGTTCTGTCAGAGGGGCTGGAAAATGCCCATTGGGAAAGGAGCTGGAGGTGCTGGTGCCAGAGGCTGAACATCAGCCCAGGTGTGTGCAGGTGGCCAAAAGGTGGAAGGTGTTTTAGCAGGAGACTCACGTTGGACACTTCAGGGATTTTGTTTTGGCTGCCTCTGAGCTGAAGGTTTTGGAGCCCTGGCTGTGCCTGCACACACAGAGCAGAGATTTCTCATTTCATCCATCATTTACTCCTGCAGCGACTCCACAAAGTCACAACACATCCCTAATACACAGAAGGGGAGAAATCCATTCTTCTCATGATAATGGCTCAGGCTGGAGATCCTCAGCAGAGATTTCTCAGCACAGCAATGCCTCTCACTACAGGATAATCACATGTCCTTAATAGAGAAATACAAGGCAAACCCAGGAAAACACCAACTCCTCACAGTCAGAGGATCCTGGTTACAACAGGAGCTTTCCCTCAGCTCTCAACAGGTTATTTAGTGCACAGCTCCAGCCCAATTCCCACTGGGATCCATCAGTGCTTCCAGAGAAGGACAGATGCCTGGGGAGGGTCAGTTGTTGTAACATGAAGCATCCAGACCCCTTTCCATAACCTGGGGCAGTTAAACCAGCAGCAGTTAAACCAATCTAAAGATTTATGACACATTTTCAGGCTCAGGTTTGGTTTAAGTGTCCTGCAGGCAGGACTGAGCTGTTTTTCACTTGAGCTCTGCAGGACAGGAACCCCTGGCCCTGTGCTGAAGTTTCAGCCATATGGAGCTGAAGCACAGCTCCAACAGGCACCAGAATAATGGGGAGAAATATAAATATAAATATATATAAATTAAAAAAAATAGAAAGTGAGAGTAAGAGATCCAGGAAGGAAAAGGAGGGTGATGTGAAGAGTGAAGATGCAAAAGGGGAACAGTGCCTGGTGTGAGCAGGAGAGCTGCCAGGCTGGGTGAGCCCTGTGCTGGGAATCCACTGGAGCTCCTGGGGAGCAGCAGAGACCAGGGGCAAGCTCAGCTCAATCCTCACCCACCCCAGCAGTGGCTGCAGTGAGCCCCAGGGCCCCAGCAAGGTGGAAAATCTCGGCAGGTGAAGCCCCCAGCATCCCTGAGCTGCCAGGAACAGCTCCCTGTGCTTTGTTACACACAACACCTTTCCACAGCTGACACTGTCTGCAGCTGGATCCAAACTGACCCAGCTCTCCTTCTGTCCTGGAGCATTCCTGGGGTTCCATGGAAGGGCAAACCCAGGGGCTGAGGCAGCTGATGTAGCACAGGGAGCTCACACTGTGTGAACCCCTCTGTGGCACCCCACCCTGCAGAGCCACCAGCACCTCTGGCCTTCCAAAGGGCTCCCAAAAAACCCATCCCAAATCCACAGCTGCAGCTGACCCCCGTCAGGAGCTGGTTTATTAAATGAGAACATCAATCCCAGAAAGAGATGTTTGCTTAACAGACAGAACCGATTTGGAGACCTTGTGCTGCAGGGCATGAAATAAAATCAAAGTGTGGCAAAGCACAGGGAATTAAACCATAAAGGGAAAGCAGTGGGAGGGATGCAGGGACCTCTTGCCAAAGGGAAGCTACTTATCACAGCCTTGGTACAGAAAGATCCCAGAAATGCCACATGTGGACAACAAAAACCTCAGCAATTACCAAGGCATACTTGGACAACAGGTACTAATGACATTTGGAAACCTAAAAAGGCCGATTTTACAGCCCCTGAGTGAGATTTGGTGCAATATCCTGCAATATCCTGCCTTGCCCTGTTTGCTTCTGTACAGAACTGGCTACATCGTTTACTATTATAAATTACTGGGGTTTTTAAAGAAGATTTTTTTTTTTAAACAAGGAGGTTCCAAGATGTTTCCTCTCTCCATTGAGTCAATAAACTTATTTTTTATAAACGTTACTTAAAGCAGGCCACAGGTTTCTTCCAGACTTCACAGATTTGCTGTTCCTAGTGGAGGATGGAAGTTTAGAGGAGCTGAGTCTTGACTCAGATAAACAGAAATGTTATTAAAAAGCATCAGGGGACAGTAATTGCACAGAACAAAGTTGTTACAGCCCCGAGGTGCCTGTGAACAGGCTTTTTTCACCTCCTTGTCAGTGCTTCATTTTTAACTTAGTTCCCAGATCCTGCCCAATTCCTGATGGGTTTTGTGGCTCCAGGGACAGCCAGCGTCCCACAGGACAGGTGTTTCCATCAAAGACAGCCAGACACTGAACGTCTGTGCAGGGTGGGCAAAGAGAACTTGGGAGTGCCTCCTCTGCCTCAATGGACAAATCTTCATCTCTGCATGGCCACGATGGGCTCAGACCTCACTGTCCCAGCCAGCAGCTCCAGCCAGCGGCCAGGACCTGTTTCACAGTCAGAAACAGGTTATTACAGCCCATGTTACAGTCAGAAACAGGTTATTACAGCCCCTGTTACAGTCACACACAGGTTATTACAGCCCCTGTTACAGTCACACAGGTTATCACAGCCCCTGCTACAGTCAGAAACAGGTTATTACAGCCCCTGTTACAGTCAGACAGGTTATCACAGCCCCTGTTACAGTCACACAGGTTATTACAGCCCATTTCACAGTCACACACAGGTTACCACAGCCCCTGTTACAGTCAGACAGGTTATCACAGCCCCTGTTACAGTCAGACAGGTTATTACAGCCTGTGTTACAGTCAGACAGGTTATCACAGCCCCTGTTACAGTCAGACAGGTTATCACAGCCCCTGTTACAGTCACACACAGGTTATCACAGAGTGATTTTACAGTCAGACACAGGTTATCACAGCCCCTGTTACAGTCACACAGGTTATCACAGCCTGTTACAGTCACACACAGGTTATCACAGCCCCTGTTACAGTCACACACAGGTTATCACAGCCCCTGTTACAGTCACACAGGTTATCACAGCCCCTGTTACAGTCAGACAGGTTATTACAGCCCCTGTTACAGTCAGACAGGTTATCACAGCCCCTGTTACAGTCAGACAGAGGTTATCACAGCCCCTGTTACAGTCAGACAGGTTATTACAGCCTGTGTTACAGTCACACAGGTTATCACAGCCCCTGTTACAGTCACACACAGGTTATCACAGCCTGTTACAATCACACAGTTTATCACAGCCCCTGTCACAGTCAGACAGGTTCTCACAGCCCCTGTTACAGTCACACACAGTTTATCACAGCCCCTGTTACAGTCACACAGGTTATCACAGCCCCTGTTACAGTCACACACGTCCTGTGTGGCGCCAGGTGAGTGTCAGGAGAGGGCCCAGCCAGGGGAGCTGCCACAGCCACTTGGAGATGACAGAAATAAATCCAGAGCCCCCTCCCAGCCCCGCTGGCTCCCCCTCTGCAGTTAACTGGGTCACTCTGCCTCCCATGGAAATCAGCTCATCCTCAAAGCATCCCCTCCTTATCTCTTAATGCAAGGGAAGTGCAGAGCATTGTCAGAGCAAAGGGTGATTTCAGAGCAGTTGGATTTATTTCTGTGCCAGGTATAAATATGGAAGTGTGTGTGTGGCTGTCAGGAACACCAAGCTGAGGCACAGAAAGGGACAGCTGGAAGGTTTCTGCCCTCCAGGTACTTCTGAGTGTGGCCCACAGCCACGAGCCCACGTCCCTGACAGGCAACACAATGCAAATGGAATACAAAGTCTCTCTGTGACCTAGCAAGGGGGAAAAAAATAAAAAAAATCCCTTGAATTAGACTGAAACAGCTCAAGGGACTCACATGAGAGAAGCCCAGCTTCCATCAATTTCAGCCTGAAAATCAGGCCCTGCCTTTTTATCAACCTACACAGAGCATTGCAATTCCTACCAGCAATTAATAAAGCTCAGGAGCAAAGCCTGATCCCAACCCTGCTGGAACTTGCAAAGAGCAGAGCTTGCACCTGCAGTGATGCAACCAGAGCTCCTTCCTCAGAAAAATGTACAGGGTCCTAAACCCTACCAGTGATTTCACCAGTCCTGGAATGGTTTGGGTTGGGAGGGACCTTAAATATCATCCATTCCACCCCTGCCACGGCAGGGACACCTTCCCCTGTCCCAGGAGCTCCAAACCCCATCCAGCCTGGCCTTGGGCACTGCCAGGGATCCAGGGACAGCCCCAGCTGCTCTGGGAATTCCATCCCAGCCCCTGCCCACCCTGCCAGGGAACAATTCCTGCCCAAAATCCCATCCAGCCCTGCCCTCTGGCACTGGGAGCCATTCCCTGGCTCCTGTCCCTCCATCCCTTGTCCCCAGTCCCTCTCCAGCTCTCCTGGAGCCCCTTCAGGCTCTGCAAGGGGCTCTGAGGTGTCCCTGGAGCTTCTCTCCCCCATCTCTGCCAGCCTGGCTCCACAGGACAGGCAGTGCTGAAGGAATAAGGACATTCCCGAGCTGTGTCCGTGTTCCTGCTGCTCTCAGTTCCAGCCCTGCTCACTGGGCAGGTGACAAGGGACACCTGGGGAGCCGAGCTGGGCACCCCAGGCTGCCCCTGCCCAGCTGCCCTGGGGAAGCTCTGGAGTGTGCAGAGTGCAGGGAATGCAACCAAAGGCAGCAAAAGCAATCCTGGTGCTCACAGGAGACAAACACTGGAAAAGTTTTATGTAGAAACACCTAAAAAACGAGTCAAAGAAAATGAACCACAAAAATTTCATTATCTCTTGAATGCCCCTATCAGCAATTTTGTTTTAAAAAATAAACTAAAAATCAGCATTTTAAAAGTCAAGTGAAAAGGAAGTTCCTTAGACAGGAAAAGCTTTTGCCTCATGCACCTCTGAAGATAATCGCCTGCACAAGCTCCTGACACAGCACATGAGCAAACTCCTCCTGACTCCCAGTTGTGCAGCTTCAGCCTGTTCTTTTGCTCCACTGATCAGGCAGAAGACTCCTGGATCAGCTTTTTCCCCCTCCCCAACTTCTGGAGTTTCAGCTCTTAAAGAAACTTCAGCTCCAAGGCTCAGCATGGAGGAGTGAGAGATGCCAAGGAAGGGGCAGGCAAGAAAGGGAAAATCTCTCTTCCTGCTTTAATATTTCTGGAATAGGGAAGGGGGGCTGCAGGTCAGGTTCTGCCTCTGAGAGCAGCAGCATTTTGCCCTCTAGACCGCAGAGAGGGAGCCTGGAGCTAAAAGCAGAAGGAAATGAGCTGGGTTTGAGGTACCCACAGCAGGATCACAGCCAGCAGCAGGTCCTGCAGCACATCCCAGCCCTGGCACCACTGCCCCTCCTGCCAAGTCACCCCAATTTCCTCACAGCACATCAAGTGGACAGAGTGTAGTCCAGGTTTTCACTCACATCCAAGCTTCCTTAAGAGCCCAAGGTTTTAGTTCAAGACCTGAGTCCACCCAGCCCCAAAGCTCTGCCCTGGGCCAGGATCATAAGCCCTGACACTGCCTGGGCACACCTGCCAAAAACTAAATTAAAAAAGCACCCCATGATTGCAATAGGCCTGGAGGCTTCTGAATTTGGAAAGAGCATGATTGATATTAATATGCATGATTTCATAGTAGGCAGAAGTACAGAAAACAGCACTGTGCCTAAAGCCCCAGAATCCACTGGGATTTTGGCAGCACATGCTGGAGGAGACAGTGGCAGCTGTCAAGTCACAGCTGGAGTTGCCTCTGGTGAAGGTGATGGAGAAATGGGATTAAGGAAAAAAAACACCACAAAATAAAAGGTAAAATAGGAGGCAAAGGGGCCAGACAGCTGAGCTAACAGGTTTGCCTTGCTTGCAAAGCATCCCAAGAGTTCTGAGTTGTTCATTTCATTTTTCCTTCAAGTCCAGCCCCAGCCTAACTCCCACTTCACCAGTGGGGTGTTTTTAGCCCTTGTCTGGCATTCCCAGCTTCTGCAGGGAAGTCACTCACACAGTGAGGCTGTGATGGGCTCACCCTGGCTGGGTTTTCCAGCAGCTCCTCACCCCTGTGACCCCCCTGGTACCCAAACCTTGCCCTGAAACCCCACACAAAGCTCAGTGTCCTCACAACATCTGCAGGGCCCTACAGGAGCTCACCTGTCCCATCCCACCATCCCTTGGAGCAGCAAAATGGGCCATGAACCAACAAACCACGCTGATCTTTCCATCCCCACAGCCTCCTTGGGGAGCTGCTGCTGCTGCCCAGGCTGTGACCCCTCAAACAGACACATTTCCCCCATCATAAAACTGCCAGGAATCCCCGAGGGTTTAAAAAACAAACAAACAGAGCAGTACATTCCAAATCACACAGCAGCCACCCCTGGGCACACCCTCGCTGACTCACAGGACTTTACACCACAAAACAAAGCTCACAGGAGGGTTCTGTGCTCCCCAGCACTGCTTCTCCTCCTCATCCATTTCTGCTCCTTCTCCTCATCCATTTCTGCTCCTACTCCTCATCCATTTCTGCTCCTACTCCTCATCCATTTCTGCTCCTACTCCTCATCCACTTCTGCTCCTACTCCTCATCCATTTCTGCTCCCACTGACACAGAAAAGATAATCTGAGGTGAGCTCTCCAAAAGTCACCAGTAATATCCAATACTTCATTAAAAAACAAAGCCACCAGCAGTTAGACTGAAACTAAAACAGCTGCAGCATTTAAAACATCTCTTGCAAGTGCAAGCTACTTTGGAACATCATAATTAGTAAATGGCAAATATTAGGAGTTATGGGAGAAGGGATCATTAAAGCAGACTTTAAGAGCCCAGCATCTCCTCCATGCCACGTGAAAAGCCAGTCAGCACACACTGGCAGCATTAAACCCACATTAAGAAACAAACTGCTTCATTTCTGGAGTTGTAAAAACAAAGGTTAAATATCTGCTTCAGCACAAACCCTGTAATTTTTCCGCAGCAACTGTATTGTTTTGCTTTGCACAGCTAATAATACCTGCCCTGCTCTGCTCCCACTCATCTCCTGAGAGAGGCTCACACTGGAATCACCAAACCACAACAAACTTCCCAGGACTACATTTGCCATTAAGGCTTCTGCAAGTACCTCTCCTTTTAGTTATGCTTCATTTATACAACGCAGTGAGTTGAAAAGACACTTTATTTCTTTTCCAGAGAGCCCTTTTCCCACTCCTTGTAACAAAATAAGCAGCTGCACAAGGTTCAGATATTGCTGAAGCAAAGCAGAGGTGCCCCCAGGACTGCTGCTCCTTGCCTGGACACCCTGTCCCATCTTTCCCAGAAAATATGGAGCAGTTTGATGGTGTTAAACATGATCTTGACAACATCTGACCATCTCAGTCCAACTGGGAAAATGATAAACAAAGTAAAGCAGTTTCTCCTGCTGGAAAAGCCTGGGCAGCCTCAGAATAAAACGATAGCAGAGAAGTCTCCACCCAGCTCTGTAGCTGTGGAGTGAATTTGGATATCCAAATCCAACTTCTTTGGGATTTCTGCAACTGGATCTGGGTGTTTCTGGATATGCAGAGCTGGACATTCAAGGGAATTCCAGGAGTTTCCAAACAGCTGCACAAAGAGCAGAAACGATGCTGAAGGCCCCCAGTGGGAATGTGATGTCCAAGTTTTATTCCTCCCTGTTCTCTGCAAGGTCTGGGGCAGCAGTAGGAAGGGAAATTCATGGAAGGAACACAGCACTAATTAGTACTTGGAAGTTGAGTAATTTACAAGGAAAAGCCTGGTAAAAGTGTAAAATCCCATTTTACTGCCCATCCCCTCTCATTTCTGTCAGAGCAGAGATGGAGAAGCCAGTGCAGGTTCAGGTCAGAGTGAGCTGAGCCCACAGCCCCCCGTGTCAGACCCTGCAAAAGGCAGGAGCCACCTCCAGCCCCTCACTCCTGGCAGGGAGGGGACACCAGGGACCCTCTGTGTCCCTTCCAGCCCAAACCACTCTCTGGGATTCCCTGAGGAGGAGGAAGCACACCCAGCACCTCTCCTGTGCCTCCAAATATCTTCAAACAACCAAAACTTGTCTGCAAGGTTATCTTTGTTCTCTTATCATTCCCCACATTAAAAGCTCGTCTCTTCCTGTCCTTGAGACATCCCTTCAGTGCCACATCAGGAAACATAAATCCCTAAATTACCCATTTCTTCTGATATTATTCTGTGACTGCTGGAGCATCACACAAAGCATCAGAGGCAGAAGTGAGCCCCAAGCCTGGATGCTGCTGCCCTCGGTGGTGACACCAGATCCTCCTGATGACAGCTTCCAGCAGCCTGAAATCCCACATTAGTGTTGGGATACACCTGGCAAAGGGCAGCCAGGGTAATTGTTATTACTGTTATTGTCCTGTCAGAGCAGAGGAAACACTGAAATCCAACCCAGCAGAGCAGGGGGTTTATGTTCCCAGCTATTTAAAGCACTCAGTGTTCCAGCCCACCTCTCTGAAGGCAGCAAATCCTAAAAACACACAAAGGTCAACAAAAATTTAAAATCCAATCGTGAAATATAAGCGTGCTTTAAAATGCATTAAATGGCTTTTCACTTTTTTATTCTCCTCCTCTGCTTTGTGTTTGTAAAGTGTGATCAAGCAACTGCTTTGGAAGAATTAGCAGTAATTTGGTGCAAACGTGAGTGCCCTCCTGATTTAATTTGAAGTGTAACATAGGCAAAGACACAGAAAGAGATTCTAATTGTTATTTTAAAATTAACCTTCTCACTTTACCTTTATGCTCTGGGAACAAGCACAACCACAGCAGGCCATTACCCTGCCCAAAACACTGCACGAGCTAATGAAGATTAAAACTGAGGTTAAATAAATTCTGACATCAGGTAGGAAACCTTGCCTGGCTCTCTGAGGCTCTGCAGCTCCAGGAAACACCCAGAATAACTCGGCTGGGGTGCTGATGGTGTGTGGTAATCCACTGCTGATCGCTCTAGCCACGACTTTCTGCATCAGCACTTGGGCACCAAGGAGCAGCAATCTGGATTTCCAGGATTTCTGGATTTCCAGGATTTCTGGATTTCCAGGATTTCTGGATTTCTGGATTTCCAGGATTTCTGGATTTCCAGGATTTCTGGATTTCCAGGATTTCCAGGATTTCTGGATTTCTGGATTTCTGGATTTCCAGGATTTCCAGGATTTCTGGATTTCTGGATTTCTGGATTTCCAGGATTTCTGGATTTCCAGGATTTCTGGATTTCTGGATTTCCAGGATTTCAGGATTTCTGGATTTCCAGGATTTCCAGGATTTCTGGATTTCCAGGATTTCAGGATTTCTGGATTTCCAGGATTTCTGGATTTCCAGGGCCCAGCAGCACTGTTGCACTGTTCCCTGCTGTTCCACAGAGGAATTGGGAGCAGAGGAAGTCCTGTATCCCTCCTGGCTGCTGGGGAATGCAGCTCAGGGATGCTCAGCTCATGGCAGAGCTCAGCTCCTCCCAGCCTGAGCCAGGGAGTGCTGGGGACACTCAAACCACAGCCAGGGACACAAGACCAAAGGGCTTTAAACTGACAAAGGGCAGAGTTATGTGGGATATTGGGAAGGAATTCTTCACTCTCACCCTGGCACAGAATTCCCAGAGCAGCTGGGGCTGTCCCTGGATCCCTGGCAGTGCCCAAGGCCAGGCTGGACAGGGTTTGGAGCTCCTGGGACAGTGGGAGGTGTCCCTGCCATGGCAGGGGTGGCACTGGATGGGCTTTGAGGTCCTTTCAACCCAACCCAGTCTGTGATTCTAAGTCATTTCCACTTGCACATAACAAGAGCACTAAAGGGCAGAGGGACCAAGGATTCCTCTCCCCTCCCTCCTTCCTCAGCATCCCATGCTGCCACCTCACAGCGGTGTTTCACTGCTCTGGAATGAGATCCCCATGTGAGGGAAGATGTGCTGACGTGTGTGACACTGCCCCAGAGCTCCAGAGAGCTCTCATTTTCCCTGCCAGCAGGAAGAACGGTGCTCCTGCACAGCAGCCTGGCCTCAGAGCCCAGGGAGGTCCCGATTTTTAACAAACCCATTAAAGCAGAGCTCGGATTACTGCGAGAGACGCGGCGACGCTGTCGGAGTTTCCTGTTCCAAGGCAGAACAAGTGCTGGGACACAGCACACAGCCCTTGGCATCGCTCCCTGGGGTGTCAGGGATCCCAGCAATCCCAGGGAGGAATCCCAGGCTGGCAGGAGCTGGGATTCATCACACAGCCAGCGCCCTGCAAGCCCCACGCAGCAGATTTCATAAAGGAAAACGCAAACTGTGATTTTTATCCAACTCACCAGGAATTCTCTTCCTTTTTTCAAGCAACTTTGCATCTCCCCAAGGAGCCGAGCAGCAGAGCCCTGAGCTGCAGCTGGAGCAGGCTGTGATGGCTCAGCACAGCCCTCTCCTCGCAGTTTTACGTCTCGTTGCATCATTCCTGCGTTATTTTTAGATAACAGTCGGGGGATGTCAGAATGTGGGTCGATAGCTATTGGATTTATAGGCAGAAATAGCAAGGCTTGTAGCTGTAAGGTGTAAAGCATTCAACAATTTCTAGAACAAATCTGACCATGGGGATTGGGGGCTGGAAAATGCAGTGGTTGTACTCCCAGAACTGTTTAGGAAGAAGAATCTCTGTGCTGCTGGATACATTTCTGGGGTTGAATCACTGCTGTTGACTCACAGGAGGGTCAATACTCCAAGCATTCAGTTCCAGCAGCCCTTTGCAGACTTTGATAAGGACATCTTACCAAAAATAAGCCTCCCTTTTAAATGTAATCTATCGGCACGCAGAATGCCCTGAGCTCCAGCCCGTGGCTCAGGCGTGTCTGAGGAGCTGGAGACTGGCAGCCTGCCAGCAACATCTGGAGCAGATGTTTCATTTTAGGCAGAGATTAGCGGTGTGAATCACAACATCAGTGAAACCTCCTTGGTTACCTGAGCAGGCTCATTTCCCTTTGCTGTTAACAGGGGGGTTTCTCACAGCATTTTCTGATCAGCAGCACTGCTGCTCTCTGCCAGGGGAGGATGAGGAGGGAGGATGGTCTGGAAGGGAGCAGCAGATCCCCAAAATGCAGGGACATGGCCAGCACATGGCTAAAGCCAGCCTCATCCATCAGTCCTGCCTGCTCGAGAGGGGAGAGCTCCGAGACAGCGAGCACAGGGCTGCTCCTCAGCAATTCCTGCTGCCACCCCAAAGGCTTGGGGTACCCTGGGGTGTCCAGGGGTGTCCAGGGGGATCCAGGGGGATCCAGGGGTGTCCAGGGGTACCCAGGGGTACCCAGGGGTGTCCAGGGGTGTCCAGGGATACCCAGGGGTACCCAGGGGTGTCCAGGGGTGTCCAGGGGTGTCCAGGGGTGTCCAGGGGTACCCAGGGGTGTCCAGGGCTATCCAGGGGTACCCAGGGGTGTCCAGGGGGATCCAGGGGTGTCCAGGGGTATCCAGGGGTGTCCAGGTGTGTCCAGGGTTGTCCAGGGGTACCCAGGGGTGTCCAGGGGTGTCCAGGGGGATCCAGGGGTACCCAAGAGTGTCCAGGGGTACCCAGGGGTGTCCAGGGGTATCCAGGGGTACCCAGGGGTGTCCAGGGGTATCCAGGGGTGTCCAGGGGGATCCAGGGGTGTCCAGGGGGATCCAGGGGTACCCAGGGGTGTCCAGGGGTACCCAGGGGTATCCAGGGGTGTCCAGGGGGATCCAGGGGTATCCAGGGGTGTCCAGGGGGATCCAGGGTTATCCAGGGGGATCCAGGGGTACCCAGGGGTGTCCAGGGGTATCCAGGGGTACCCAGGGGTACCCAGGGGTACCCAGGGGTGTCCAGGATGCTGTGGGAGCCCAGCAGGGCAGAGCACCATGGGCAGTGTTGCCCTCTGGAGTGGCAGCTGGAAAACCCCAGGCACTGAAACATCTCTAGATGCCCGTGCCCCCCAAATAAATCCAAATCCAAGTGTCTCTCCCTGGAGACACCACAGGACCCTCCTGACCCACACTGAGGCTCACAAGCAGGACTCTCATAATTACAGCACCTTTCTGGGTGTTTGTACCCCTGGGCAGATATTGCTCATAGCTGCACACCTAAATGGGTAGTGGAAATCTAATGTACAGTGAAGGGCCAGGGGAGCTTCTGCTCCTCCATTCAGGGAGGCCTGAATTAATCTGCAAAACTAAAAGCCCAGTGTTGCCACTGTCCTGTGGTCAGTGCTGGTGCATGCCATGCATCCTGAGCTGTCTCTGCACACCAAATGTGTTACTGGCTTATTACTCATTCACTGTCAATGCCAGGCAATGTTTGGATCATGATGCCAAACAACCATCACACCCCAAAATTATCTTTCAGTTCCTTGTCAGATGGGTTGCAAACTAAATGTCACATTGATGTTCCAGATGCTTCTAAATGTCTGTCTTAAGCTTCACCTTTTAACTCTATTATTTCTCTGAGAAGTATTTCCTTTATTCATTCCTCCATCAGTATCAAACCCAATTCCCAGGAACCTGCTAAGAATAATTTACAGGCAGCAACTCTCAGGTGCCTTGAGCCTGTGCAGACCTCTCTCCTGCTGTGAGGAAGTTTAGGCTCAGAACTGCTAAAAGCAGGTCCTGAATGCATAATTCTCATTATTCCTAATAAAGAATACAGCAACAAGATCTGTTTGGTGTATCCTGAATGCTGAACTGTCAATTTTCATCAGGTTGCTATATAATATATAAAGGCCATCCTACATGATCCAGTTATTTTCTACTTCAGGAACATCCTGGCAGTGGGAAGGGAGGGAAGGAGAATCCCAGCTGCTGGCACCAGTTAAACCAGCAGCCACATCCCCATCGTGTATTCACATCTCCACATCAGCATTTCTTCTACCAAAGCATTTCACCCACCGAGGCTCTGCTCGGATAAAGAATAATTTTAGCTCAATAACATCATTAAAGTTTGGGCCCTTCTGCCTACAAACAGCTTTTCCTTCCTCTCAGTTATTTACACTTAGCTATTTATCTTAATCAGGGAATTTCTTAGCATTTAAGTTAATATATTACCTACCAGTTAAAACCTTAATATTACCAGTCTGTGGGTGTAGTGCTATTACATTCTCCTAAATGCTGATAAAACCACTTTTAATCTGCCTTATTTACATATATAATTTCTATACTCAGTGGTTAGCTAAGTTTGTAATGTGTTTGGAGGATGATAAGTGCTGGAGAAGATAAGAATTATCTTATCCTTATGGGAAGCAAATCCACGTATCTCCAAAGTGCTTTAGGTTAATTAAGTGCCACTTTACAAGGATAGCAACACCGTGCTGAGGGCTGTGGCTCAGTGTCAGCCTCCGTGTCCATATGCAGCCCTCCCAAAGTTAATTTCCTAATTGGATAAGCAGATGAGAGCACAGCCAGAGCACAGGAGGCTGCTGGCACGCACTCGGCCGTACCTCAGCATGTTCACATTATTCCATGTGCTAAAGCACAGATGCAGGCTGCCTCAAAAAATGAGCACGGGCTTATTTCACCCCCAAGGAATGTAAAGTTCCTTCTCAACATTAACAACTGGTAAAAGCAGCAGTTTAATCTGTGCATTTCTTTAGCACAGGGGAAGAAGCTCTCTCTGTTCACCCCTTTTCTGGCCAGCTTCACTTCAGCACTCTTTCATCACTGCTCTCTCTTCTACAGCAATTTGAAAATAGCTTTAATTCTCCCTGATTTATACATCAGGCTGGATGGGGCTTGGAGCACCCTGGGACAGAGGAAGGTCCCTGCCCAGGGCAGAGGGCTGGAACTGGGTGGGCTTTAGGGTCCCTCCCAACCCAAACCATCCTGTGACTCCATGACCTGTTGAGAGACCACAAAACAGAATTCAACAGAAGAGCTCTGGATGAGCCAGCAATGCCCTTCTCTGTCTTACAGGTATTTAGTTTGCAGTTCAGACTTTTTATACTGTTTTGGATGTGGCTCAGGTAGTGCCACATCGCTCCTGGGACTTTGGCTTGCAGGCAGGTGAGCACTTACTGGAATTGGCTGCTGTGGATCCAACAGTGCCCAGAGCAGCAGAGAGAGACTTTCCTGCCTGCACAGAGCTTTGAGGCTTTGGTCCAGGAGCCAGAGCTGTGCTGGACACACAGAGCCTGCCTGGGAGGCTCCTCAGCTCCCCAGTGAGCAGCACAGCTCATCTGCTCACATCTTTTCCAGCCATGGCAGGCACAGGGGATGGCTCCCCACAGCCAACCCCGGGCTTTACTGAGAGTTCTCTCCCTCCTGCAATGTTTATTTTCCAAAGGCAGCACCATTTAGTGCCCCACCCCAGTGGGAGAGTGTCACAGCACCTCTGGGCCCTGGACACAAACAGCAGCTCTCCTCCAGCCACTGCCTGTTCAAAGCTTGGCCCATCTTTGCTGTCTCTGCTCCTGTGAATTCCCAGTCTCTCAAATTCCTCGTGGCCATCAGTGGGTTCCTGCATTAGCCCCAGAGGAATGGGATGAGCTGATGGGAAGACTTTGCCCAGTTTTCCCCAGGATGCAGAACACAGCTCCTGAAAATGCTGAGTGCTCCCTTCTGCTCCTCACCTGGTCACACAGCACAGAAACCCCCTCTTTGTAAACACAAACTGAGAAGTTCATCTGTGCAAATCCCCAAGAAGTTGGAAATAATCTGGATCACAATTTGTACTTATGTAAATGTCAGCACACAGAAACCAGACTTGGATCAAGAATAGAACTCGTAGTTAACACCCAGAGTAAAATACACTTTCCTTTCTGGCCTTCATTACCTTTCTCTGGACATCTGCTGGACAAGAGAACTCCATCCATAAAAGAGACTGCAGAAATTAAAACCCCTCTGAACTCCCAGATCAGTCCTGCACACACAAAGCCCTCCCTTCCAAAGGGCCCCCTCAGACCTCTGTGTGTGATGAGAGCCATTCTTTAATTCATTGATTAATTAATTCATTAATTCATTAATTAGAGACCAGCAAACCCCACACAACCTGGGCAGCGAGTTAAAGAGCAGTAATCAACCTCTAGAAAGACCAAAGCAAATGTACAGATTGGGCCACCTCTGGGACAGCTCTCCTTGCCCAGAGAGGAGCAAGAAGGAGCCTGGTGTTATTTCCAGAATGCCATGGCAGTGAAACACCGTTCACACAGAGGGATTGTGTCAAATCCCTCCTTTCCCAGAGCCAAAGCAGTGGTGTTTAGCTTGTTTTGATGGCCAGCCTTTACAGAGATAAATAAATACACACATATAAAACATGAGGGCTGCTGCACCACCGAGAGCTGTTATTTCCAATATGCTTTACACTCCATGACTCACAAACCAAACCCACTGCAATGGTATGAGCAGACTGCTCATTTCATCTGCACAGAATGGAGCTTTTGAGGACATTCAGGTTTTTAAAGATGGCTTCAACACCCACTGAAATCCAGCCAAGTCCTATCATGCAGGAGAAATCCATAGCTGGCTGCACTCAGACCGGGCTGGAGCTTCTCTCTTTGGCCAAACATTCCCAGTGCTCTGTCAGGTGCCAGCGCTCCCCTTGCCACCCTATGGATACTTTATTCCATGGCTTTGTAGCTGCTAAACCAGATTTCAGATTTCAAATGCAACGTGACCTTGTAGAGCCAGAAGGGAAATCTCTTCTCTGGGTGGGTGCTTGTGCAGGGAGCTCAGCCCAGAGCTGACGTGGGGACACAAAACCACCTGCACCAAAATCCAAGGGAAGTGGTGAGCTCCAGTTTGCACACTCCCAGCAGGGAGGAGATTTTAGTGCTCCTCAAGTGCCCAGGATAAAAGCTGATCCAGGCACAGAAAATCCCTGGCAGGAAAGGCAATCCAGCTGCTCCTCATCCTCAGTCCCAGGGGCTGCCCCTGACTGTTTCAGTGCTGGTGGGTGGGGATGGGGCTCACCTGGCCCCCCACATCTTGCTGTAACCCCAGCCCTGTCCCAGCACAGCCCACAGCCTCAGATCACGGAGCTTCTCCCAAAACCACACGCACCAAACACACACTAAACCCAAAGTTACATAAGCGCCGTGCCAGAGCTGTTTTTCAGCCAGACTGATCAGTGCTGCCATAAATCACCCCAGGACGCAGAGGCCAGACAAGATGTCACATTTATGTGCTCAGCTTTCTGCCTGCCCTGAGAAAGCGTTTGTGATATGCCAAGATATCCATTCCCTCTCTGCCCCCGTGGTGTGTGGGTGCATGAGAGCTGCTCAGCACTGAGCAGGCTCCAGCCCACAGCAGCCTGGGGACAGCGCTGGCCCTGGGCTCCTCTCAGCAGCCCCAGCCAGCACCAGGAGCAGCCCCCGGGGCAGGGCAGAGTGCAGAGCCCCACATTTACCCCCAGAGAAGGGCAGGAAGGGATAAGCCCAGCCCAGGCTGTGTCTGCAGGGATGGCACGCTGCTGCATGATCACTTGTCCTGTCCCAGCCCACTGCTGGAACACAGGCTCTTATCTCGAGCTGCAGCTATTGCCCAAATATCTGCTACATCCTGCTGGAAACTCCTGCCCCAGCAGCATCCAGGAGCAGGCAGTCTGACTGCAAATAACATTCAACTTTCTACCTTATTCCTCATTATTCTTACATTTCTCCTCTGTTCATTGCTCAGCAGTGCTGCTTCAGCATCTCGTGGTGCCAGGCACAGGCAGGACAGGTTTACACAGCAAGGGGACAGAGCAGGGATATCAGCCACACTTTATCCCTCAGCTGAGTGCTCCAGTGCTGTCCCCAAAGCCACTGCCCGAGCCAAGTGCTCCAGGAAAGGCACAGAGCATCCCTGGACCTGCCTCTGCTCCTGGGTGACAGCAGCTACAGCTGGGGCTCAGCACAGACACAGCAGCTCTGGGTTCAGCACACAGCATTTCTGGGTTCAGCACACAGCATTTCTGGGTTCAGCACACACACAGCAGCTCTGGGTTCAGCACACAGCATTTCTGGGTTCAGCACACACACAGCAGCTCTGGGTTCAGCACAGGACGGGGCACGAGCTCCATATTCCAAACTCGGAGAGGGAATCCCACTGCCAGAAACACCAACTCTGCTCACTGCGACGCACAGAAACTTGCAGGGATTAAAGCTACAGGGATTGGAAGCAATAAGCCAGACCCTTGATTGGAATTACACCCCCAGTTGTGAATCTGTGGGGAACAACTTAAAAAAAGTCAGCTTCCACTGTGAGTGTTTTAATTAGATACCTCACCTAGATTTCTTACATCTTTACAATGGGTTTCTCTATCCTGCACAGCATCTTTAAAACTCCCTTTCTACGTCTCTGAACTACTGAACCTGGTGAGATTTTAATAGAAATCCCTTTTCTGTGCTATAAAGAGAAGCATTACTTGAGATTTTAATTAGCAGTTGTCAGTGCTGAGCCATAGGAGACACTGAATAGTTTGCTTAACTTCTCAGAGAAAGTGTCTCCTGCTTTCTGACCTTCTGCACTCCAATGATGCAACACACTTGAGCCATTTGAGAACTCCCTTCCAAACGCAGCTCTGTGGGAGTGAAAGCCATTCCCTCGATCAGAGCACCCTGTACTGCTCCAAGCTCATCATCATCGTTTGATGCAGAAATCCTGTCAAATTCTGACACTTACAAATCTGAAAGGCAGCGTTCTGTTATCGCCCTTCCCTCCCACCCTGTGCAAGGCACCCGAGCTTTGGACACACACGGAGCTCGGAACCCAGATGTTAAATGGGTTCATTCCATTGAGGCTCTGCTGGCACAGCAGAGGGGAGAGCAGGGTCCGGCACGGAAACTTCAGGCGAGGCGAGCACCCTCTCCGAGCCTGGATTCACCAGCAGGGACCCTGCCGCAGGCACCGGAGAGCAGGAGAAGCGCTCTTACCGTTCAGCTGCCTGTAGACGATGTCCTCCAGCAGCGAGAGCCTCTTCAGCACCGCATCCTGGATGGAGCCGATGCCGTGCGCGGTCAAGTTGGCCACCTCTGCCCTGGGATGGATGTCATGGAAGGAGTCGCCGCTCTTGGTCGTGATGGGTCTGCACTTGGCCAGGAAGAGGACGAAGCCGGCCACGGCGATCAGGTTTAACACCAGCAGGACTTTGACTCTCCTCAAAGAAGCCATCAAAGTTCCCGAGGGGCCCCGCCAGGCGCCGCGCTGCGGGCAGGGCTATGGGAGCGGCAGCTGAGCGCACATGGCGGGGACAGCCCGGCCCGGCCCGGCCAGCGGAGCGGGAGGGCTGGCGAGCAGCGGCACCGCTCGCCCAGGCGAGCCGAGCCCGGCCTATGGCCCCGCAGAGGAGGAGCGGCCGGGGCCGCCCGCCCCGCTCCGCCCGCCGCGCCGCCAGCGCCGCAGCTCCATCCCGGCCCGGGCTGCGGGAGAACCGGGGAGCCCTGCCGGATAACCGGGGAGCCCTGCGGGAGAACCGGGGAGCCCGGCCACACCGCCGGGGAGCCCTGCCACACCGCCGGTACGGCCCGGCCCCCGCCCCCGGGGCAGCGGGAGGAGCGGGGACAGCGGGGCCGCCCCTCCCGGCCCCGGGGAGGGGGAAACGGGGCGGCCTCGGCGGAGCCCCCGCCCCGCGCAGCGCCTGCGGCACGGCCCCCGCGGCTGAGGAGGGACACTCGGGCCCGCATGGAGCCCCCGCGGCTGAGGGGAGACACCCGGGCCGCATGGAGCCCCCGGGACTGCCCAGAGACACCCGGGCCCGCATGGAGCCCCCGCGGCTGAGGAGAGACACCCGGGCCCGCATGGAGCCCCCGCGGCTGAGGAGAGACACCCGGCCCGCATGGAGCCCCCGGGGCTGAGGAGGGACACCCGGGCCGCATGGAGCCCCCGGGGCTGAGGAGGGACACCCGGGCCGCATGGAGCCCCCGCGGCTGCCCAGAGACACCCGGGCCCGCATGGAGCCCCCGCGGCTGAGGAGGGACACCCGGGCCCGCATGGAGCCCCCGCGCCTGAGGAGGGACACCCGGGCCGCATGGAGCCCCCGGGACTGAGGAGAGACACCCGGGCCCGCATGGAGCCCCCGGGGCTGAGGAGGGACACCCGGGCCGCATGGAGCCCCCGAGGCTGAGGAGGGACACCCGGGCCGCATGGAGCCCCCGGGGCTGAGGAGAGACACCCGGGCCCGCATGGAGCCCCCGCGGCTGAGGAGGGACACCCGGGCCCGCATGGAGCCCCCGCGGCTGAGGAGGGACACCCGGGCCGCATGGAGCCCCCGGGGCTGAGGAGAGACACCCGAGCCTCATGGAGCCCCCGGGGCTGCCGAGGGGCCGAGCGGGGATGGGCAGCGCCGGGAGGAGCGCCGGGGCCCTGCGGAGAGCCGGGGAAGCCGCGCCGAGAGCGGGTACCGGGGTACGGGCTGCCAGGGTAGCGGGGATGGAGAGCGCTGGGTACCGGGGATGGAGAGCGCTGGGTACCGGGGATGGAGAGCGCTGGGTACCGGGGATGGGGAGCGCTGGGTACTGGGGATGGAGGGCCCGGGGTACCGGGGATGCAGAGCGCTGGGTACCGGGGATGGAGAGCGCTGGGTACCGGGGATGGGGAGCGCTGGGTACCGGGGATGGGGAGCGCTGGGTACCGGGGATGGGGAGCGCTGGGTACTGGGGATGGAGGGCCCGGGGTACCGGGGATGGAGGGCCCGGGGTACCGGGGATGGGGAGCTCGGGGGTACCGGGGATGGGGAGCCCGGGGTACCGGGGATGGAGAGCGCTGGGTACCGGGGATGGGGAGCGCTGGGTACTGGGGATGGAGGGCCCGGGGTACCGGGGATGGGGAGCCCGGGGTTCCGGGGATGGGGAGCCCGGAGTACCGGGGATGCAGAGCGCTGGGTACCGGATGTGGGGAGCGCTGGGTACCGGGGATGGAGAGCTCTGGGTACCGGGTGTGGGGAGCGCTGGGTACCGGGGATGGAGAGCGCTGGGTACCGGGGATGGGGAGCGCTGGATACCGGCGATGGGGAGCCCGGGGTACCGGGGATGGAGAGCGCTGGGTACCGGGGATGAGGAGCGCTGGGTACCGGGGATGGGGAGCGCTGGATACCGGGCATGGAGGGCCCGGGGTACCGGGGATGGGGAGCCCGGGGTTCCGGGGATGGGGAGAGCTGGGTACCGGGGATGGGGAGTGCTGGGTACCGGGGATGGGGAGTGCTGGGTACCGGGGATGGAGAGTGCTGGGTACCGGGGATGGGGAGCGCTGGGTACCGGGGATGGGGAGCGCTGGGTACCGGGGATGGGGAGCGCTGGGTACCGGGGATGGGGAGCCCGGGGTACCGGGGATGGGGAGCCCGGGGTACCGGGGATGGGGAGCGCTGGGTACCGGGGATGGGGAGCGCTGGGTACCGGGGATGGGGAGCCCGGGAAGCCGGGGATTTGGAGCCCGGGGTACCGGGGATGGGGAGCCCGGGAAGCCGGGGATACTGGGGATGGGGAGCCCGGGGCTGTAGCGGGTGCAGGTGGGGACAGTCGCGGTAACACGCTCGGGCTGCTCGGTGTCACGGAAAGTTTGAGCCCCCAGGGCAGAGCGTTGCCCTCTCCTGGACTCTGCTCCCCGCTTTCCCCGATGATGGAAGCTTTGTCCTCTCCCTGCAAAGCCTGGCTTTCCCTGGCACAGACAGTGAAGCATCCTGCTCCCCCAGGATCCCCACAGCCCCAGAGCCAGAGCGAGGGAGTGACTTCAACAGCAAGGATCAAACCCTGGTTGGGAGGTAAAGTGATAAACATCATAAACTACAATTCACATCCAGCGTTTTTAACCCTCTCACGAGGGCACAGCCTCTCCTGAACAGCCCTGGGATCCCGGTTTTCCGAGCTCGATGCATGTGCCACACGGGTAACCCTGGTTTCAGAAAGATGGCACCAACAGGCAATAGAAATTCAAACAACCTTGAGCCATTGTGTCCTACAAGGCAACTTTTCAAAAGGTAAGAATAACCCCTCTCACCTTCAAGCCATAATTAAAAATGAAGGAGGAAAAAAAGAAAGAAAGAAAAAAAAAAAGGAAAAAAAGCAATGTCATGGAAACAAAGCTAAACCTAAAATTGCCGTGGAGGATTTGGAGTTTTAATTCAATCCTAGCTGCACATGAAGTCTTTTATGGCTTACAAACCTGGAGTCAGGCACATAACTCACAGTCAGAGCCTAAAATACTGTGGTCAGTCCATCATCCACACTCAGGTTCATTGTAAGAGGGTGAAAATGTGAATGATTTACGTGACACAGAGCTGGAAATACCTCCCAAACTGCTGCAAACCAGCTGCTGGCAGGGGCTGAGGGGAAGCTGCTTTGGGGGTTCTGCAGGGGTGTTTTGGCACACCATAAACAGAAGGTTTGTTTCCAAAGCTGACAGCTGAGATTTTTCTCCTCTATAAATAGAAACACTTTTTATTAAACAAATAAACAAACACCACCCAGCCTGGCAGAGAAATTTACCAAAAAGGGAAACCACATGGCCTGAACTGTCAGGAGCAGAAATATTTGTGCAAACAGAAATATACCTGCTGCTTATTCTGAAGCAGTTTGGGATAAAGACCATTCCTGTTGTCCTTCATTCCCACTGCTCCCACTGAAGTCAGGCTGCTGCATTACACAGGAGCAGCAAGATCTATTTTAATTATAAACCAGCTTGGAAAAAGCTGCATTTAAAGGCTTTTGGCACGTGGCTGGTACAGATGATCCCAATGGAAAAAAAAAATAATAAATCTTAAGATCTTAAAAAAAGAGAATGCAAGAATTTGAAGCAGCTCCTTGCTGAAGGACAAGGCGAGCATTTTTGCCACCACTTCCCCCAAGAAAGGAGCAGAATTAAGTCCCTCAAGAACAGGAGGGAGGGAGAAAGCCACAAGTCCCCTGAGGGTGGCAGGTGGCTACAGGGCACCTGTGAGTGTGTGGTCCTGGGGAGGACAGCACAGCAGGAGAAAATAAAGATGACCAAAAAAAAATGCAAGGGAAAAAAAAAATCTCTGAGTGGAAAATAACAGGAGAGCTAAAAAAGTCAGAGTACACATGTGCCAAGAGCTCCTCTGCCTTGTCTGGGAGGATTAACTTCTAAAAGCTCCCCAAGTTTCTGTTGCCTGCTCCCCCTGTTTCATTCAGGGGATGAAGGAGCCGGCTGTGGAGCTGAGCTGGCAGCGATGCCATGGCCTGGGGCTGTCCCCAGCCTGCAGGACAGCTGGGCACTGCCTCCCTGGGCAGAATGGCCATGGGAACCAGGCTGGGGGAAAACTGACCCTTCCTGCACTGCTCTGCAGCATTCTGTGCTCCACAGACCCCTCTGCCCTGCTGCTCTCAGCACCAGCAGTGCCTTTCCCTTCTTTCACCTGGGAGAATTATCTCAGCTCTGTTCAGGTGTGCTGCAGTCACTCCTGGCCTGAGCAGACCAAGCAAACCCCAGAATATTCACACCAAGCCTCCCATTCCCTTCAGTGTGTGCAGGGAACCACCCCCAGCACGTCCTGAGTGAGGCTCAGCTCTCTGGGGCTGCCAGGGATCCAAATGTCCCCTGTGTCACCAGAGCTCAGAGTCACCCCAGACACATCCCCCTGTGCCCTGCAACAGGGAGCAAAATGCTTCAGATGGCAACAAAACCAACATCAAAGAGTCCAGTGAGCCACAGAGGGAGGGAGAGTCAATCCAGCCCAAACATCAGCCCAGCCCCGGTGCCCTGTCCAGCACTGACCCCATCCCTGGTGTCCTGTCCAGCACTGACCCCATCCCAGGAGCCTCAACCCATCCCCGGTGCCCTGTCCAGCACTGACCCCATCCCCGGAGCCTCAGCCCATCCCCGGTGCCCTGTCCAGCACTGACCCCATCCCCAGTGTCCTGTCCAGCACTGACCCATCCCCGGTGTCCTGTCCAGCACTGACCCCATCCCCAGTGTCCTGTCCAGCACTGACCCATCCCCGGTGTCCTGTCCAGCACTGACCCCATCCCCAGTGCCCTGTCCAGCACTGACCCCATCCCCAGTGCCCTGTCCAGAACTGACCCCATCCCTGGTGCCCTGTCCAGAACTGACCCCATCCCTGGTGCCCTGTCCAGCACTGACCCCATCCCTGGTGCCCTGTCCAGCACTGACCCCATCCCTGGTGCCCTGTCCAGCACTGACCCCATCCCAGGAGCCTCAGCCCCGATTTTGGGCACATCCAGGGGAGGTGACTCCACCCTGGGCCAGGCTCTGGCCGCTGTCTCCGTGGTGGAATTTTCCTACAACCTGATTTAACTTCCCCTGGCACGGCTGGGGCTGTTTCCTGTCACCCTGCCCTGAGGATGGACACCCCCAGGACATATCTGCAGGACACCAGGAGAAATTGTGCTTTGTGCCACTTCCCCACCTCTATTTCCTTTGAGCTTTGCACCCCCAGAACACTGAACTGAATTTCAACAGCAAATACAAAATGGGTGCTTGAAAATCTCAGTCAAGACTCCACTCTCTACAGCAGGGTTCAACCAAGGCGTAGCTCAGCCTCCACTGGAGACTTTGGAGGTTTTTTCTTTTTATCTTCTTTTTTTCCCCATTTTCATTACATCCCACAAAGAAAAAATAGCTTGAAAGATTTTTACTAAATAGAGAAGAAGAGCTAAAGGATATGTGTCAGTATTGGGCAGAGCAGATCAGTTTGCATGTCTAATAGAAAAATTCTATTTTTGCCCATTCTGATGGAGTTCTGTGAACAGCACACACACACTTTTCAAGTGCTAGCCAAAATAATTACTTCTCTCCTTCTGTGGGGGGAAAAAAAATCCAGTAAATCATGAATATTCAGTGGACTGGTTAATGACACAGTAATGCTTTAGCTGAAATCTTTGCTCCTTAAAATACAGCCAACATGAGCTGCCAGTTAGAAGAACAATTAAAAATACAAAAATAACTTGATTTGCAGGAGCTATCACCCCCTGATCGCTTCAGGAGTGTGTGATGGTAGCATGATACCATGACAGATCTGGGGCAGACTGTCTTCACGATCTGGGAGATGTAAAACAGGCAGGGAAAAAATAATTTCTGTTATTCACTGGAGCTTCTGCCAGTGCTGGGGGCTCTCCAGGGTAAAGGAGCCTCCCCTCAGCAGCAGCTCAGTCCTCACCCCGATGATCCCAGGGTGCACCCAGTTACATTTCCAGCCTTGCAGCACCAGCTCAGAGGAAAAAAAACCCAAATAAATACATAAAAATTGTGGCTTTTAGCTAAATCTCTTTGAATTGCATGGATGAGCCTTTCCATAACCAAATCCCTGTACGAAAACAGCGATCTGCAAAAGGCAAAAAACAAACAGCCAAACAAAAACCTGCAGGAAAGGCTCAGTTTGAAGGCAGTTTTGTTTCCTCAAAGCCTGAGAGTTCTGGCTGGAGTTGGGTTATTCCTCTGCTTTCAGGTGGTGCTCAGGAGTTGCACCTTCCCTTTTTTCTCTCAGGAATCCCTGATTATCCAGCCTCAGTTTTGTTGCTTTGCCACCAAAGGCAGCTCTGGGGCAGCGCCGTGTTCATCATGAATTGATGATGATGATGATGATGGATTCATTGAAGGCTCCACGTTGTCTGTGAACTCTTGGTTTCTCCCACTGGAGTTTTCCCCATGTGGAATTTGCCCCCTGCAGGAGTCACCAGCACCACTGTGAGGCCTGGGCTGTGGAAGGAGTAAAACTTGTCTAGAAAGACGTTTATTCCTTTCAGATATTGCAATATTCCCAAGCTGATGGCTCACTCTGCTCTCCTGAGTCATTTCTGACATACTTCAGGCACATGTTTGACATCAAGGACTGAACCCTTTATCTCCAGCCTTAACATTTTCCTCCACTATGGGAACAGCCAATGCACAAAAGTAACTTTCCTCAGTGTTATCTTCAAAGTTGGGAACACATTTGGTTGCACATTACAATAACTCCATTCATATTTCATGGATTTTTAAATTCAGCCTGTAAGCGTGGACAGCTCATCACTGATACATCAGGGAAGTGCTGTGAAAAAACAAACAACTTATTGTGCTTTTAGCATAGGAGATTGCTGCATGGTTCCCTCGAGGATATTAAAAAATCTGTGCCATGGTTATCAATAAGAATCTTTCAGGGTCAGCATTTATAAAGCTTCTAGAATGGCTTCAGCTCTTGACTGACTTCAGAAATTAAGGAACTTACTCACAAAAAGCAAAATCATGGCTTAAAGTCAACTACTCCTCAGCTTTGCTGCTTTTCAATATTCATCTTGATGACCAGAATCTAATTCTGAAATAATTTTATTACTGGAGCTGGTTTGAAAAGCTTCAGCTTATTTCTTGAAAAACAGGGGGAAGGGAGAAGAGCAAGAGCAGCAAATTCATTGAAATTTTGATAAATCATCAAAAAAAAAGCAGAAAATCCATTTTAAATATTGATTCCTTGTGTGACTAGAAAATAAATTCTCGCTTATTTTGTTTTTTTACTACAGAAAATATTTACATGGCCTAAGTTATTTCAGCACCTAATCATCACCTGGTAGTCCTCGAGCCAGGGAATAAATAGCATTGTTTCTTTATGTTATAGCAGCAAACAGAAAGATTCCTTTGATAAAACTCACAGAGCCCCAGGGTGGGTTGGAAGGAGCTCAGAGCTCATCCAGTGCCAGTTCTGCCATGGGAACACCTCCAATGTCCAGCCTGGCCTTGGGCACTGCCAGGGATCCAGGGACAGCCCCAGCTGCTCTGGGAATTCCATCCCAGCCCCTGCCCACCCTGCCAGGGAACAATTCCTGCCCAAAATCCCATCCAGCCCTGCCCTCTGCCACTGGGAGCCATTCCCTGTGTCCTGTCCCTCCATCCCTTGTCCCCAGTCCCTCTCCAGCTCTTCTGGAGCCCCTTCAGGTCCTGGAAGGTCACCCTGAGCTGACCCCAAAGCTTCTCCTCCCCAGGTGAGCACTGCCAGCTCTCCCAGCAGAGCTGCTCCATCCCTCTGATCCCCCTGTGACTCCTCTGGGCTCCTCCAGCAGCTCCAGGTGCTGGCCCAGGGCTGGGGCAGCTCTGCAGGTGGGGTCTCACCTGAGCACAGGGGCACAGGGACAGATCCCCCTCCTCAATCTGCCCAGGCTGCTTTTGGTCTCCTCACGTGAGGAGCAGCAGGACTGACGGACAGCGATGGATGTCACTCAGGGCTGCCAGGGCTCCCCCAGCCCGGCTGTTCATTGAGACAAACACTAACGCCAGAGCACCTCTGCAGCACTTCACAACTGCCCAACTGGCTCCTCAGGCTGGCTGGGCAGAGTGACTCCTCCTGCAGCCATTCCTGCAGCCAATCATTCCTGCAGCCAGCCATTCCTGCAGCCAATCCTGCAGCAAATCATTCCTGCAGCCATTCCTGCAGCCATTCCTTCCTGCAGCAAATCATTCCTGCAGCCATCCATTCCTGCAGCCATTCCTGCAGCCATTCCTGCAGCCAATCATTCCTGCAGCCAATCATTCCTGCAGCCATTCCTGCAGCAAATCATTCCTGCAGCCAATCATTCCTGCAGCCATTCCTGCAGCCAATCCTGCAGCAAATCATTCCTGCAGCCATTCCTGCAGCCAATCATTCCTGCAGCCATTCCTGCAGCCATTCCTGCAGCCATTCCTGCAGCCATTCCTGCAGCCATTCCCCCTCTCTCCCCAGCCCTCCAAAGGCCAATGGATCATCAGAGGGACGCACTGCAGAGCTTTGTTTTCCTCTCTCCTTAACTGCTTTTTTAGCATTTTAAAACACAATGCGCTCATGGGAGGCTGTAAAATTCCTCATAAAGTTGACTGTGCCACAGGATTATAGAATACCTCTTGGAACAATGGATAAACAGCTAATCTTGGATCTGTCACCAGAAAACATTCATATATTTCAAAAAGCTATTAGCCCTTAAACCAAAAGTAACACAGAATTTGATTTTGGGCAACAGGCTATAAACCACTGAAATTGTCTGGCAGCTCTGCATTGAAAGCAGGTGGAAAAAGCTGTAAGAGCCCTGGCATTTATTTTATTCAGCTATTTAAGGCATATTTTAAATAGATTCCAAAACATGGGCATGAAAACTAACACTAAGTAAGGATAATTCCAGACACAGTGCATCAGTTGATTTACCACACGTTTTCAGGACAACATTTGCTGTTATGCAAGAAGGAGGTGAGAGGCAGTAAATATTACAGATAAAAAATGATAAAACCATCAATAGCCCTTCCCATCTTTACAGCATCATATCTTTAAGGAGCTTTAGAGCTTTGCTAACCTTCAGATGAGCAACATCCATTTTGTGGATGGAAACATTAAAGATCAGCCATTAATCCTAAATGTCCCCATCAGTTCTGAAGGGTTTTGGGCCAGGGATGGCCAGGGATGGTGGGACAGGGAGGAAATGTTTGGGGAATGCAGTGGGGAAACAGAGTTTGAGATTGCCACGTGTGAATCAAACCTTGTTTCTTCCCCTGGTCATGAAAAGATCAGGGAGATAGAAAAATGCTTCAGATGAAGAGTGCAGGAGTTGCCTTCTCACAGAGCAGAGACCCTTCTGTCAAGTACTTTGAGAGAGGTGATCTTTGAGCTCTTCAAAGCCTCAAAGAAAGGGAAAACACGAGCAGGACTGAGGTGAGGAGTTTCAGGTTTGTGGCCGAGTGCTGGGGCTGGAAATGGTTGAAGAATCCCAGCAGCACAGGCAGAGTCTGCAGCACCATTCCAGCCTGGGTTTACCTGGGGCCTGGACTGTGGATTTGCATTTTATACAGAGAAATCCCTGCAGAAAGACTGATTCTCAGCAGAAAGGTATTGTTGGTATTTCTCTGGGAAATAACCTACTGGATGCCAGAGTTAATTCTTTTCCCTGGACAGACACACTCATCTCAGAGCCTCCTAAGGAAGGAAGGAATCAGAATATTTAACCAGAGTGTTCCTGGGCTCTGCCTCTGGGCTGGGGCAGTCACAGCTTGGACTCAGTCCTGGAGTTTTTTTTCTCCATCCTTAATGATTCTGCAATTCTGATTCACACAAGGCTTTGGTGTTTTCTTTCTAACAATTAGACACACATATCTGTGAGAAAGCACTGAATTCTACAATTCTGTCAAACCCAGGCTTCAGTAATAAGGAAATTATTGTCATCAACAAATACAAGGTCTCAACATTAATTTGGACTCCATGTCTACCAGGGAACAAAATAAATTTTGAGAGATACATGCAGTGACCCAACAGGGGTTAATTTTAATTATGTTAATGTTTAATAAATGGTTATTCAAATCCTACAATAATAACTTGATAGTCCTCCTTAGAAAAATGACAGTTTTCTACCTCATAATAACTAATTATGTTTAAGCTATTAATGGTCATAATTTATCAATTATCCAGCTACTAGATTTCACAGTAAAACATACTCCTAAGGCAGAGCAGCTTTCTGGAAAAACCCTGAGTGAGCAATCAAATGTCCACTCATGGGCAGCACAGTCTGTACACAGAACAGGGGTCCCAGGGGCAAAAAAAGGGTAAAATATCTGGATTCTGCTGCTGCCTGAATCTCTCCTTTTTGAGGCAGGGATGCTGGGAAGGATCTGTTTCTCTGCTCTGCCTTGGCTGGGATAATGAAGGGTCTTTCAGCAGCGTTAGCAGGAGAAAGGTTTAATGGCAGAGCTTCCAGCTTTCCTTGGAGGTGCAGCTTTAATCACTGGGGACTGTGCTGTTGGTGTGGTGTTTCTGAAGAAAAAGAGCTTTTGCTGCTCCTTTAAAGAGCTGCCAGTGCTTGCAAGATGATTAGATTATATATATATATATATATTTATGTGTGTGTATGTAAGTATTCTGCTTAGAAAGAACATCTAGGCCATGTTTTCCATGCTGATCTATCCTCGATCTGCATCATCAAGGGCACTTCCAGAGGAGCAAGAGCCTCCCAAGGGCTGTGTGCTGCTGTTCCCCAGGCTGGGTGTGAGCCTCAGCTGGGTTTGGGTTCCCTGGGGAGGAGGGGGCTGCAGGGTGGGCTCTGGCAGAGGCTGATGGAGACAATTCCAGCTGGTCCCAGGACACAGCTGAGCCCAGCAGGGACTGTGGGAGCAGCTCTGGGGTGCCTGAGGTCACAATGGGGAACAAAACCCCAGAACTGCCCCACTGGGGGCAGCTGGAGAAGGGAAGAGCTCCTTTCCAGTTCAGACACCTTTCCCAGTTCCCTAATCCCAGTCATGGGGACAGGGATTCCAACCCTGACATCCTCAGAATAACCTCTCTGATTAACCACAGCAGGCAAGCTGTGACCCCAGAAAATCACAGAGATGTTTTACCATAAAAAATAAGAAAGGCAGATCTCTTACACCACGTTTGTCAATTCCCTCATTTATCCCACAACTGTTAAATATTAGCTGTTCTTTCAACTCAGTCTGTGTTTTTATCCTCCATCTTCTCCCAGGTTCCCTTTGTACTCTGCATTTCTGTGCCACATCATTACACACAGTCACCGCTCGCTGTTAAACAGATGCTGCAACAGAGCTGACCTCTACATGTGGCTGTGCTTTGTTTTTAAAGCATTTCTTTCTCCTGAATGAAAACCACCAAATTAAAGCAAGGTATTTCTTTGCCTCTTTTCAGAGTGTAACAGAATGCAAAAAACATAAATCAAAGTATGTTTAAACACCTTTTCCAAATCACATGGAAACCCATCTATCTCGCTAGCAACCGAGAGCTCTTCCTACACACCCGACACAGCAGATGTTAAAAAGCTATTTAATCTTCTTTAGAGCACTTTAGGTAAAAAGCTGTGGCTTTCAAATATGTACAAAGAAGGTCAGAAAAGTAAAATGCCTTGAAATGGTTTTGCTCAGGGGCCAGGGGATCTGAAGTGACCTCTGTGATTCCTTGAGTTCCCAAACTTCCAAACTTATTATCAAGGCCTCGTTCCCTTTTGATGTTCTCACTGTGCTGAAGGTGGGTGGTGCTGGGTGGGGGTTGTGGCTGAACCTTTTATGCATTTTTGATTTATTCTCCTTGCAAGGTTGGTGTACCTGAGGCTGAGGTTAATGGCTGGAGAGCCACTGAAGTGTAAATTTACCATAATCACTTTCTCATCCCCCTCACAAGGATGGTTTTATGGGTGTTTAAATAAAGAAATAAAGCTGCAGCCCCTCAACATCTCAAACCACACAACAATTCCATAAAGTTACTGCTGTTGGAAAGGCTCCTCTGGCTTTACAATGTCCCTTTCTGCAGGTTTTCATCTCTCCTGGTGGGATGTGTGGATTTCAGTGGTTATTACTCTCATCCTCATTAGCACAGACCATTTTCCATAAGCACACACACACCTGGTACTTCCAAGCTGGAGCAGTCCTTGATGGAATTTAGTACATCTCTGCCACCCCAAAAACAAAAATAAATTAAAAATAAATCAATGATTCATCCAATTTCAGTTCAGTCTTTGACCCAAAGAAATGCTAACTTGCTGTGTTTATTCCTGCACTTACAGTTAAAACCACCAAGACTTTTTTTTGAAAGGGAAGGTTTCCCCCTGTTCAATTCTCTCTGATGTTGTATTCCAGCTTCACTTGAAAGAAATAGATCAGAAAAATGTTCTGCATAAGAGGTGAAGCAAAGTGTGGAATAAAACACCACAAACAGCTGGAAAATGGGACAAAGCCAGAACAAAAGGAGTGCTCTGCACACCTGCACTGCACAGACAGAGCCACGGGGCACTGAGGGTGCAAGAAATGTGCATTTCTCACAGAGCCACGGGGCACTGAGGGTGCAAGAAATGTGCATTTCTCACAGAGCCACGGGGCACTGAGGCACAAGAAATGTGCATTTCTCACAGAGCCACGGGGCACTGAGGCACAAGAAATGTGCATTTCTCACAGAGCCACGGGGCACTGAGGGTACAAGAAATGTGCATTTCTCACAGAGCCAGTCCTGGAGGGGGCTGTGACTGCTCCCAGTGGTGTCTGCAGCACTGCAGCTCCCTGGGCTCCGTCTGTCTGTCTGTCTGTCTGTCCTTCCTCTGCACTGATCCCTCCCTTGCTCCCCTGGCCTCCACAGCAGCTCGGCCATGGAGCCTGTCCTGAACCCCAGCTCGGGGGTTCAGCTCCCCTGCAGGACAGGCTGTCTGTCTGTCTGTCCCTGTGTCAGGAGCAGTGGCCTGTGGGACCAGTGGCTGCTCCAGATGTGCTCAGCACAGAGCTCCTGGCAGCTGGAGGAGCTGTCTGTGGCAGCTGGATTTGCTGTCCTGGGCAGCTGGAGGAGCTCCTGGCAGCTGGATTTGCCATCTGTGGCAGCTGGAGCTGTCCAGGAGAGGCAGGGCTGGTGGCAGGGATGATGGTGGCAGGGATGGTGGTGGTGGCAGGGATGGTGGTGGCAGGGCTGTGGTGGCAGGGCTGATGGTGGCAGGGATGATGGTGGCAGGGATGATGGTGGCAGGGATGGTGGTGGCAGGGATGGTGGTGGTGGCAGGGATGGTGGAGGTGGCAGGGATGGTGGAGGTGGCAGGGATGAGGTGGCAGGGCTGAGGTGGCAGGGATGATGATGGCAGGGATGATGATGGCAGGGATGGTGGTGACAGGGCTGAGGTGGCAGGGCTGAGGTGGCAGGGATGATGATGGCAGGGATGATGGTGTCAGGGATGATGGTGGCAGGGCTGTGGTGGCAGGGATGATGGTGGCAGGGATGGTGGTGGCAGGGATGATGGTGGCAGGGATGGTGATGGTGGCAGGGATGATGGTGACAGGGCTGAGGTGGCAGGGCTGAGGTGGCAGGGATGATGATGGCAGGGATGATGGTGTCAGGGATGATGATGGCAGGGATGGTGATGATGGCAGGGATGATGATGGCAGGGATGGTGGTGGCAGGGCTGGTGGTGGCAGGGCTGAGGTGGCAGGGATGATGATGGTGGCAGGGCTGAGGTGGCAGGGATGATGATGGCAGGGATGATGGTGGTGGCAGGGATGGTGGTGGTGGCAGGGATGATGATTGCAGGGATGATGATGGCAGGGATGGTGGTGGCAGGGATGATGATGGTGGCAGGGATGAGGTGGCAGAGATGATGGTGGTGGCAGGGATGACGGTGGCAGGGATGAGGTGGCAGGGATGATGATAGTGGCACACAGTGCCCAGGGCACACCTGGCACCCCACAGCTGCAGCCTTTGGCAGCTCCCAGCTCTCCCAACAAAGCAGCAGTGCCAGGCTCCACAAAAGTTACAATTCATTATTCCTAGCACTGAAAGAATCGTGTGAACACTGGCAGACTGCTCATTTACGTCAATTGAAATAATTTATTAGAACCAGGCCCAAAAGCTAATTTTTCTTTTAAAAAAATGTATTTGTTTCCCTCCATCTGCTCAATAAAGCAATAACAGGGGCATTGTTGTTGCTGGCAGCTCCTCGAAGGAATAATTAAAGAAACATGGAAGAAGCTGCCTTTCAAGACATCTTCTCCTCACCTGTAATCTGTCAGCACCCAGCTGAAATTAATACTAAAGGAGTACACAGATTTATTGCACTAATTGCCAATTAAACAAGGGCATGAGGGCGAGTGTGGCAGACTCTGACACCCAGAGCCACTCCAGAGCAGAGGCAGCTTCACAAAGCCTCTTATTCTCAACCCTTCTTAATGCTCTCCAGTTTGCAACTTCAACAAGAGGAACATTTCCTCCCCTCATCATTGCAAAGGAAGAAATAATCGAGTCCACCTTTGATCCCAGCACTTGCCCCGGGTTCCCAAAGCCACTGAGCAGCTGTGGGTCAGCAGGTGTGTGCTCACTGACTGGTGTCATGCACCCAAAATCCCTCACCTGCATTAGGGGAGCTCTTTGGGCTGCAAAGGGCAGCCCCAGCTCCGGAGCTGTGCAGGTTCTCCAGTGAAAACATGACAAATTGTACTTTTATTTACATTAAAGGCTACCCAGTGGTGCTCAGGTGATGACTTTGTTGGCACTGCTGGAGCTTTTTGAGCAGCACAGCCCTCTCCAAGCCTGAGGAGGTAAAGAGGTTATTCCTGCACCATCTGCTTTGATGTGGGTTTGTAATGGTACTGAGAGCAGATTGAAAAGTGTTGGAGATTTCATAAATGTCAGGAATGATGGGCTTTAGTGTCCTGGAGCTGGAGTATCCATGACAACTCTGCTGTGCCAGGGGACTTCCAGTCAGAAATGGAGAAAGTCACTTAAATCTTGGTTTTGTAAGATGCACAAAGGGCCTGCTGGATTTTTCTCTTAACCCCTAAAGACTTCCCTGGCCCCAGCTGTAATGGGAGACCACATCCCACTGAAGGGCTCCTCACCTCCAGCTGGCCCCAAGAGTAGGCACAGCTCAAGGAAGATCCACCCAGAACACTGTTCCCAGAAGGAATCCCCAGTAATCCACTTCATTTCAAAACCAAAAATACAAAAAAAACCCAAACCACGCACAAAACCCCCCACTTAAATCTGTTACCAGCGCTGTATCTGAAGAGTTCTCCCAGAACAAAGCCTCAGGGGACCAAAAATCTGATTATCCCAGGCATGGCACATCCCATCTGAGCCCACCAACATCCCCCAGGGATTATTAGAAACCTTTCTTTTTCTGGCCCAGTGTTGAGCTGAGGGCTGGGGCAGAGCTGCTGTTTGCTCTTCTGTCCCTAAGGAATTTCTCTTCTGTCTCATTAGCTGACGAGCATTTAGAGGCACATTTGAAAGCATTTCCCTTCCCAATGCTCGGGGACACGAGCACAGGTCAGATGACAGCTTCACCACTTTGATCCATCACCAATTCTGTTTTCCAGAGTGATCTCAGAGAAGGAGCCTCTGCCCCAGCCAGCTCCAGCTGCTGCCTCTGGTTCCTCCCAAAGGATGAGCAGGAGTGGCCTCTTCCCCTCCTGTTTCCCCAAGTGAACATTAAAGGGTAGCACACAGCCCATTCCCCTTCTGTCATTAATTGGTGTGACCACATTCATTATTTGTTTTTCATGGTAAAACTCAGCCCTTCTGTGGTGTAGGATTGTCCTGGAGGTTCAGTGCTGGGCTCTTCAGGATTCCCAGCTCCCAAGCCCCTAAATTCATCACTGAAGTATTTGATAAATCCAACACTCCCTGTGGAGCCAAGTGTTCACACCCTAAATTCAGACATTGCCCAGATCCTGTGAGATGCAGGCAGAGCATCCCATGCATCAGAAATCCACATTTTCCAGGGTTTTACTGAAAGGCTCCTGCCAGCTCCAATCCCACTGGCCTGACTGACAGCACTGAATAAACTGTATCCCTAACAAATCTAATTTGATTAGCATTTATATAGAGAGCTCTCGGTATTCTGGACAAAATACTCCAAAAAATAAGTTGATAGACTTTTCCCTTGCTAAAAAACCATGGACTTGGGCATGTTTAGAAAGTTCTCTCTACTGAGAAAGAGGCTTTCCATACTTCTTCAGTTATAAATTAATGAAAAAAACTAAAGAAAACTTTATAAAAGCAAATGCAAAAATGTTTTTATAAAATTTAAACCCTTCTGTGAAGTTGAAGATTACCTGGAACATAGTTTTTAACTAATAAGCTCTTAGAGCCCAAATGATATTTTTAAATAAACCTTCTAATTTCAAATTGTTATGGCTTCAGAGAATTTTCTAACTGGGATCCAGGTAGTTTCAAATGGAAGTAAAGAGGCAAGAAAAATGATAACAGAAAATTAATTAAGGGAATTAAATAGAGTCAATTGATTCCTTTCATGTTCAAAGGAATGCAAGGTCTATATTCAACAAATGGGAAGGTAAATCAGAAAATTTCCTTTATGCCCACTCCTTAAATCTGTACCTAATTGATTTCATGCACTTTATGTCTTTATGAGCTTACAGTTAACAACATGTTAACATAAATAAAAGACACGACTCCAGTAATGGCTTCACTAAAACTAAAACACAATGGGAGAGCTGCAAGTGATCCCTCTTGCTGGCAATATTGGATTTCCAGTAAATCCAGAAGACAGCTCTATAGATCTGCTGGGACGTGCTCCTGCAGAGGACAAGTGAGAATTGGGATGATATAGAGACCTGGCACAGGGACCTGAGCTCCTCCAGCCCAGTGCAGGTGGGCTGAGCGGGTGGGATGGAGGGGAAGGGGTTATTGAGGAGGGAAGGGCAGAGCTGTGGCTCTGCAGGGCAGCAGGAGCCTTCATCCCCCAGCCAGGAGCCCTCCTTGCCCATCCAGGAGCCTTCATCCCCCAGCCAGGAGCCCTCACTGCCCAGCCAGGAGCCTTCATCCCCCAGCCAGGAGCCCTCCTTGCCCAGCCAGGAGCCCTCCTTGCCCAGCCAGGAGCCCAGAAGCCTGGAGAGCAGTGACACAGGGCCAGCTGACTCTGTTTCAGTCCCTGGCAATGCTGCTGCTCTGCTGAAGTTAAAAAGATGATTTTTGCAGGGTGTGCTGACAGACACAACTGCTGTTGTCCTGCTGCAGAGCAGGGAACCAAGTTCACCGAGTTTCCCTCCTGACCCAGACCCTGGAGCTGTTTCAGTGTCCAGTTCTCATGAGCTGAAATTCCACATTCTTGTTCATGTACTTTCTTTTGGCTCTTTACAAAAACAACAAACCCCACACATCACATCTCAGCAGATGCTCTCCCTTTCACATTCCTATCCCACCACCTCTGGAATGCAGCTGTCCCCAGAACAGTCAGGGACAGCTCCCAGATTTATTCACCATAGGAATTCTCTCCAAATGTCCTTGCTAAGCGATTAAGGAAACAGTTTGACACGTGGAGAGTAAAGGTAAGTGTGAGATGGTGGCAAAGAGCTGCGGTGTGAAAATATCACCGCTCCCAACAATGTTCAGCAGCGTCCTGAGGGGCTTTGGGAAGCAAAGTTGGCAACAAGAGCAACATGAAAGGACTATCACTCAATAGCTGACTGAAATAAATGTTGGTTTTTGCTGCTCTGAGGCAGCTGGGTTTATCCCTGTCAGGAATATCACACATGGCTGGCTCACACTCTATTACAGAGGGGCAATGATTCAAACCAGGGCTCTCAGGGGCCAGCCTGTGCCATCTGTAACACCAAGTGCCACATACAGGAGCTGCTCTGCAGATGTATAATTAACATGAAAAATTTGTTTTCAAGCAAAATACCACTGTTAAAACAGCTCAGCTCCTTTTCCTTATGTAAATATGGAGTTCTGCTTCAGAACTCCACGCTGGGAGCAGCCCCAGTGTCCCCCCAACCTCCCCAGGCTCCTGCCTTGGCCATCAGCTCCAGTTTGACCTTCCAGAAAAGCACCCAGAGCAGATGCCTGGCCAGCCCCATCTCAGGATATCACCATGGAGACAGAGCAGTGAGGCTGAAACTCTGCTCAGGCCAGCAACCAACATCTCCCCACTGCAATTCCCATTTCCCAGCCCTGCCAAAGCTCCCTGCTCGCTCACAGGGCTGCAGAGTCACAGCTGCTTGACACCTGTTTGAGGACTGGACTCACCTACAAGTCACATTTACCCGAAACAGCACAAAGAGGATAAATTCCAGGAGCAGAAATGATGTTTTCCCTGCCTTGTACCACCCAGCAACCTGCAAACCTGCAGCTCCTGCACTAAATGTAGAAGGCAAATTTCAATGCAACATTTTAATTTACAATATTTTCATCTCAAAAGTATTGAAGTATTGTGATCTCAAGTGTTATTTCTGATGAAAAAATATTATCACCATTATTGTCATTATGCAATATTTTCATTGTGGAAAAATGGTTTCTCTCCCAATCTCTGTTTAAAGCATTTAAGTGCCACTTTTCTGTTTACTGCATGAATATTCTTTGCGTGTTTTTTTTAAGAGTGGAAGAAGCAAAAGCGAGCTAGCAGTAACCAAGGCACTTCTAAAATAAACACAGACCTTCCCAAAGTGCCCTGCAGTCACAGACAGGATGTTTGCAATGTTATTTCCACCTCCACGCCACCTCCCAGACTTCAGTTATTATTGTACCTCCTGGAAGAACAGAGTTTATACACAGTTACACACCCAAGGAGAGAAACAGAGCTCAGACAAACAGAAATAGGCAAAAAATAAAGAAAAAACACAGAGAGAAGGATGGCCAGGAGAAATCAGATCAGCAGCTCTGGGTATTAAAAGGGCAGGAAATATAAAAGCAGGGAAAACACTGATGCTGCTGACACTCTTTCCCAGATTAAGCATATCTGACTCTTGCTGTCAGCTGGAGTAAGAAGATATAAAAGGAAAGCAGATATGACACACATTTGTGCTGCTGCACGAACTGAGGGAAGGTTTTATCTCCTGCTTGGGTGAGGACAGAGCAGCTCCTTCCTCCTGATCCCTGTGAGGACTCCACGCTGCCCAAATCCTCTGATAACGTCACAGCCTGCCTGGGGGGGCTCAGAAATCTTTTATTTGCAGGTAAATAATTTGATTATTGATTAGCTGCCAGCTGATCAGCCTGGACTCACTGGAACATTGGCTCCTGTACTGAAATCACTTGTTTTGAGCTGGATTCTGTCATTTCCCATTGCTTCAAAAACCACCAGCCTACACCTCACAGGAGTAGCTGCAAGGGTTCCCTCACAGACTTCTTGAATACATTTAGGACCTCTGACAGGAATTTATCTCATAACAATGGATTCAGGAGCCTAAAAATAATAACAATAACAATAATAATACACCCCCAAAGCCTGATTTTTCCACTCAATACCATTAGAGGACAATAACAGTGTGCAGACAATCACCTTGCTTTCCCAAGGTAGAAAACCTGCCTTCCTCACTCTTTTGCCCAGGCCAAAAGCAATAAACAAACTGGCTGAAGAGCCCCAGAGCTGCAGTTTGCTGGTGTTCCCTGGCAGGGTGGTGAAGCAGGAGCCCAGTAAACACCAGTTTGGAACAGGCTGAGGTGGCAGGGACAGGCAGAGGTGACAGCCCTGGCAGTCAGAGCCTGGCACAGGATGAAACCAGCCCCATTCCTGCTTCAGCTATTGGGTGAGGACAGCCTAATGGGGAAAATTTATCCCAATTCCTGTCTAAGTGCTTCCAGATCCACTGGGAGATAACAGCTAAGAAATTATCAGCACTAGAAGAGATGGATGATCTTTGAATTGTGCTTTTTGCCTCAGTCTGTGTCCTTATAAAACTTCCCATATGTTAAAGGAAAGTCTTGGCACTCCTGGGAGCTCCCACTGATCAGTTTGCCTGCTCAGATTCCTGTGTCTTACCCTCCTCTTTATTTCTCCTTCCAAACTCATCATTAAAATAACTCCAGCATTATCTCAGCAAATTTACTTAAGCAATTCTGTCCTACATATTAAATTTCTAGCAAATTTCTATTTCCCCTGTATCAAACAGAACCCATAAAGATGCCAGGCAGGCTTTGATAGCCCCTGTTGCTTCAGAAAAGGAACCAAACTCGTGGCTCTTCCCTGCAGTCACCTTTGAGGAAGGGACTGAAAGTTAAACAGGTCATGCTGAGCAAGAGCAGAATGGAAATTAAATGTTCTCATCCTCAGGTCTTGTGAGCTTCTCTCCTCCTCAGCAGAACACCCCTCCTTACTTGTGTCCCACCCAAAACACCCAGCAAACAGGAGTGTGTGCCCTTCTCTGGGAGACTGCCTTGGAAATGGGAAAGGAAAGGAAATCAGGGAGCTCCTGATGCCCACCCAGGGCAGGGACAGGGAGGGACACGGGAGCAGGAGCCAGGTTTGGGCAGGGAGCAGCAGCAGCACCTTCTGCAGCAGCTCTGGGGATGTCTGGAGCCAGTGAGGCTCAGCTGCCATCTCCATCACACTCCCACTGAGATCCAGCAGTCAGGAATTCTGAGCTTTGATCAGGAATCCAGAGCTGAATACAAAATGTGCTCTGCAGGGCTTCACCCCCAGCCTCAGCTGGGCAGGTCCCTCTCCTTGAGGACGTTTGATTTTGTGTCTGAAGCTGCTCTGAACACACACACCTGGAACAGGAGCAAGGTTCAGGTGCAGTGACTCAGAAATGGTTTGGGCACAGATGTTGTCCCAGGAGCTGGGCAGCCTCTGGTTCCTCTGGAAGGGATGGTCCCATCATCCCACCCCAGCATGGCAGGGACACCTTCCCCTGTCCCAGGAGCTCCAAACCTCACCCAGCCTGGCCTTGGGCACTGCCAGGGATCCAGGGACAGCCCCAGCTGCTCTGGGCACCTGTGCCAGGGAACAATTCCTGCCCAAAATCCCACCCAGCCCTGCTCTCCTTCACTCTCCTTGCCCTTTGCCTCTCTCCAGCTCTGTCGGAGCCTCCTCAGCACTGAGCTGTCCCCAGAGCCTTCTCCTCTCTCCAGGATCCTTTTTCCCCCAGTGTGACCCCACAGCAGAGGGGCTCCAGCCCTCTGATCCCCTCCTCTGGACTGGCTGGAACTGTGCACACTCCTGATTTAAACTGAACCACTTCCTTCCCAGTTCACACGTGCTGGCTAAAAGCAGATTTATCTTTTACATTTTGATACCAGCGTGCCTTGCAACCCTGGACATTTGAAGTAGCAAATCTGAATTCTGGGGAGCAGGCTTGTGTCATAAAACTTCATGAGCTACTGTAAGTTGGAGCTGAGTTTTGAAATGATTTTCAAACGGTGCAGCTGAGAGCAAAACACATTCATCCTCACCCTGCCAGCTTGGGGCTGTCAAACAGAGCACAATGGACACACTTCTCCTCCATGCACGAGGACTTGGCTCACAATTAGAATTAATTTCCCAGTAAAATACATAAAAGCAAAGCTCCTTCAATAAAATACTTTCAGATCTCTGAAAGGTTGGAAGGCAGTTTAAATTCTCATGATGCAAGTGCACTTGCACTCAGTCCTTTCCACTCGACTCTGATCTATTTGCTTTTTTGCATTTCCCACAGGACTTAGCACTCCAATTTTCCCTTGATGTCTGCCATTCCTGAAAGCCCAGAGGAAATTATAAGAATAGGCTAATACAGATGAAAAATGAAGCAATCAATAGGCACTAAAATGGAAAATTGCATACATGTATATTATATTAACAACACAGAAATACATCTTCCAGGAGACTGTACAGTAATTGTTGCAAAAATAAATCACACCCAAAAAAGGGTTTATTAATGTTATAGGAAATAATGTTGCTTTTAATGTAATTTTTACTGATGGTTTGCTAATTTACTTTTTAGTAGGTTGTAATTAGTAGCCTTTGCAGCAATTTAGGTTAAAAAAAGAAAAATCAGAGGCTATGTAGGTTAACACCGACATTGTTTATGATTTTAAAATGGAAAACAAATCCTGAGGGATTCCAAAGGCTGCTTTCCCAACCACTGTGGATTCCCAGCTATGCAAACCCTTAATTATGAGGGGAAGACAGAACTGGAGATGCTAATTATTATTTCAGTTCAGTATTGGGAAAGAGGGCAGAGCACCCAAGGCAGCCTCAGCATTTACCAAACACATCTTGAGCAATTCACCCCCAGAATGAGAAACAAAGGGCACAGGACAGAGCCTGGAGCGTGTCCAGGGCAGGAACAGAGCTGGGAAGGGGCTGGAGAATCCCTGAGGGAGCTGGGAAGGGGCTGGAGAATTCCTGAGGGAGCTGGGAAGGGGCTGGAGAATCCCTGAGGGAGCTGGGAAGGGGCTGGAGAATTCCTGAGGGAGCTGGGAAGGGGCTGGAGAATTCCTGAGGGAGCTGGGAAGGGGCTCAGCCTGGAGCAAAGGAGGCTCAGGGGGAATTTCTGGCTCTGCACAAGTCCCTGGCAGGAGGGGACAGTGGCACTTGGGGACAAGGGGCAGTGGTGGCCTTGGCAGAGTTAAGGGAATGGTTGGACCTCATGTTCTTTGTTAAAGATCCCTTCCCCTGGAAAGGAGAAAATTAAACAGTTGACACATCTGTCACGAGGCGAAAGCATTCCAAAAAATTGTGGAAAGCATTGAATTAGGATGATGTTGGGTTAATTTGAACATGATAATAAACCAAGAGATTTGCTTCAAGCACAGCTGGTAAAAGCAAAGCCCTCCCAGCAGGTGCCAGGGGCACTCCAGGATTCCTGGAGAAGGCCTGAGAAACATGGGAGCCTTTAAATCCTCTTTGTCACACTGCACCCTTCATGCTCTGCCCCTCAGGGAACAGCGAGAAGCGTTTCTCCAGTGATTTATTCAATAGGGATCACTACATTCATCAGATAAATCATTCAAGATATTATTTGTCAACTTTTGCTTCTAGAATTGCGAGGAAAACACTGAGCTCCTGAGGATGTTACAGACAAAAAAGGTTGTGCCTACAAAAAAAGCTTTGCCAAATCTTTAGCAGATTATTATTCACCAACCCCCGTGCCCAAAGAGCTCCTCCTGCCCAGAGAAAGGCCAGCACAGAGACAAAATAGAGGTTTGCTTTCCAGCATCAAAATGGGGAGAAAATACATATATTTATCTTAAAGGTCGGTTCAGTCATTGGGGTTGCCTGGCAACACTTCCTAGCAACACCACTGCGGGAAAAGCAGCGAGAGCACGCTCCTACAAGTCAATTAGAAATGGTAATTGGGATGGGAAGATCCCACAGCCCGTTCCAGCTACAAACAACAATGATTTCCTCACCGCTGTCTTTTCAATCAGCAGCTTTGTAAATTCATCCCTCCCCCTGCTTTTCTTCACTTCTCCATCCCAGGTACCAAAACTTTACAGCAGTGACATCAGCAGCATTGGGAGCAACACCTAAAAGGGTAAAACAACTCATTCATCTCCAGATCAAGCACAGGCTTCTTGTCTTTGCAAAATCAGCTCAAGAGACACAGCTGGATTTTCAGCCCCACAGCTGGAACTGGGCCTCCCAAAGCTCCTCATCCTCCCCATCCTGCAGCTCACAACACTCAGGGATGTGGCCCTGCATCAGCAAATCACTTCTCTGGGCTGCAGCAGATAAGAATGGCTTGGGCTTTTTGTTGTTTTTTTTTTTTTTAAAGAAAAAAAAGTAATTAAAGTGCTCGGTAATTTCATGTAATTTAATGCAATGTGTTCTGAAATGAGATTTGGAAAGTAAAAAGCCAGGCAAAAGCCTTGAGATGAGAATGATCACCTATTTAAAGCCTTTCATACTTGGATCTTTCAATCTCAGCAATGAAATTAAATGAAAAGAAAGAGGAAAGAAGAAAGTGATCCTGTGAGGGTTGGTGGCTGATTGGGGTTTAAACAGTCTCATTCACTGATGCCTCCAATATACAGTAATGACAAAAAATACATTTCCTGCTGTCAAATGACCATAATTTTCTACTTGTTTACTCTTTCCAGAGCCAAAAAGCTGTCTCCTACTTAATTCCTTGCAAAAACTATTCTGTGCTTCCATCAGGGTTTTTCCTACACGCCCCTCCTTGACAGAACTTTCCACTAATTTGAGGGAGGGAGAGCACAGAGTCACTTCAAGGCCTCATTAACTTGGCCATTAACTGAAAAGCTTTGCCATATTTTAAGCCCTTTGACGTTGCTCAAAACTCTCTTAAAAAACCCAAACTCTAATTCTCTCTGGAGATTTTGTGTGGCACACAGGACACCCGCCAGGACAGGTTCCTTTCCCAGAGGAATTCCTGCTGTTCCCAGTTCCCAAGCCCTGATGGAGCTGGGAGCTGTCTGTTCCCCTTGGGCCACAGGGTGTTTTCTGTGTTTTGTGTCCAGGGCTGTTTTCTGCTCGTCCTCCTTGGCAGGACACCCTCAGCTCCCACAGGAGCAGCTGCTGGGCTGGGAAACACATCTGGAGGTGTCTGGCTTGGAGCTGAGGGGTGACACTGCACCTCCAGCTCCAGCTTTATGACACCATTAGGAGAAAGCTCATTATCCTGTGAAGGCCTGGTGGTGAATCTGCAGCCCCCTGGCTGACTGCAGCTCCCTACTCATTTCATAAAGCCCACAGCAAAATTCTCCAGCAGGAGCAGAAGGGGGGATAACCACAACTGTGTGGTTTAATGTGCAGCTTGTCAGAGTTGTTTGAACGTTCTGTGCAGCCTTGGGCAAGGAGAAGGCTCCCCACGCTTGCCCAAGGGCGATGGATTTGGGAAGAAGGTGGGGAATAAAAAAGCAGCCCTGCCTGCACAGCAAAGACATTTTGATAGTGGGATTTTTGTGACAGATCCTGCGTCAGTGAGAGCTGGGAGATGGAGCTGCCTACACCTTCCCTTCCCAGTGAGCACAGCAAAAGCACCAGGAGCTCGCTGCACCTCCAGAGCTGGCTCGGGGGAAAACAAACTGAGGCAGATTAAATTCAGCAACAGCAGAACCATCAGTGCTGCAGGTGCCAGATCCACAGCAAAGGGGCTGAGAAGTGCTGCCATTCCCAGCTGAACGTGCAGGGATAATCCTCATCCCTCTTCATCCCCTCTCAGCCTCTCCAGGGATGCTGCCCTGCTCCTCCTGGCTCCCAGCCCAGGGCACGGATCATTCCAGGGATGAGCACACACACACACAGGGGAACCTGTGCCCAAACACAGCTCCCAGGAACAGAACAAACCTCAAACAGAACAAACCACATCCCCCAGCCTGAGCCACCCTCACCCCCCGGACACAGAGCAGCTCCACAGCTCTGTGTGCTTAAATCAGAAGTTACCTGCAATGCCATGGTCTGGAATTATGTAAATTCTGTGTCAAGAGGGCAGGGAGCAATTTCTGGCCTTTTACCACTGCTGGAAATGTGTTTGCTCATCCCTCAAAAGGCCAGAAAAGATTTTCACAAAACAAATGCAAAGGTAAGGTTTGAAAGGTAATTTTAGAATTTAAATGAGAAAGCAGTGATTATGCCTTCAGCCCTCCAGGACAGAGAGAAAAGCTTTGGTATAAAGTTAGGTTGGAACCAACTCAAATCAACTATCAGAAAAAATAGAAAGGAAAGGGGGAAAACCCAAAGCCCTTTTCTGCATAAAAATGATGGGATAAAACAGCAGTTCAAAGCCTGCCTTCAGTACAAAGGGAGAGAAGGCGTGGGAGGAATATTGGGGGGTAACTCCATAGCAAACCCAGGTCAGTGGCAAAATCTGAGCCCCTGGGCAAAGCCTCGAGCTCTCCTGGAGACATCCACCCCCAGCCTCATGTTCATTCTGGTTTCCTCTTGTTTCAAGCTCCCAGCACCAGGGACCTGTGCTCCAGCAGGGATCCTGCAGCACCAGCTCCCCTTCCCCAGGGGGAATTTAGGAACTGATTTTGCTGAGAATGTTTCCCTACCCCATCCCAAAGCACCCCACAGGACCCAGACACTGCCTGCAGCACTTTCCTGCTAAAGGCAGTGGAACTGCTCAGCCACAGGCTCAGCAGGAGTGTAGGTGGTTATGGAGAGGGATTTTGCCAGCAGTTATGCAAAATCTCTGCAGGCACCCAAATATTTGTCTAAAAGGCAGGGGGGGAAAAAAACCTGACAGAAAAACCCCAGGTTGGACTGTGCTGCCCTGGGAAATGGCTTCACCTGTAACACACATCACAGGTGAGTGCACGGCTCTCCTCCAGAGGAATGCTCCTCACACAGAGCCATTTGCACCTGCCCTGCTTTGGATGTGCTGAATGCCCACAGCCCCTGGGGCTCACTGGACTCGTGTGCCCCAGCCCTGGGACATCAGAGCCTCCACTCACAGCCACAGGACACCCAATCCTGCTGTGCTGCAATGGCTGAGCTGTCCACACGCAGAAAGAAGGGAGATAGTGACTGCAGTGAACATATTTCCTCCCTAAAGAATCTCCCTGGAGCGCCTCAAGAGGGGTTCAAAGCACAGGTCAAGAAGTCCAAGTGGTTTTTACGTGGAAGGGACGAGCCCTGAAAGGCTGCAGGGATGAGAAATGAGATTATTGTGGTTACCACAGCTGATCTCAAACCAGATACTGTGACAGGGAGAAAAGGATGGGCACGGTGTTCAAAGGCCAGGCGCTTTTCAGTGTCCATCAGCAGGAGATCCCTTGCAGCCAGCCACATTTCAGGGCCATCAGGAGAATCCAGATGTGGATCCCTGAGTGCCTGCAGCCCCCTGGGTTTCCTCTGTCCTGTTCCAAAGCACATCAGCTGGGCTGTGTTTTACTGCAGGGTGTGACACCCCAGGGCATCCTCCTCCTGTCCAGGGGTTTTACTGCACTGTGTGACATCTCCAGGGCATCCATCCCCTGTCCAGGGTTTTACTGCACTGTGTGACACCCCCAGAGCATCCTCCTCCTCTCCAGGGTTCTACTGCACTGTGTGACATCCCCAGGGCATCCTCCCATTGTCCAGGGTTTCACTGCACTGTGTGACATCCCCAGGGCATCCTCCTCCTGTCCAGGGTTTTACTGCACTGTGTGACATCCCCAGGGCATCCATCCCCTGTCCAGGGTTTTACTGCACTGTGTGACATCTCCAGGGCATCCTCCTCCTGTCCAGGGTTTTACTGAATGGTGTGACATCTCCAGGGCTTCCTCCTCCTGTCCAGGGTTTTACTGCAGGGTGTGACATCCCCAGGGCATCCATCCCCTGTCCAGGATTTTACTGCACTGTGTGACATCTCCAGGGCTTCCTCCTCCTGTCCAGGGTTTTACTGCACTGTGTGACATCCCCAGGGCATCCTCCCACTGTCCAGGGTTTTACTGCACTGTGTGACATCCCCAGGGCATCCATCCCCTGTCCAGGATTTTACTGCACTGTGTGACATCTCCAGGGCATCCATCTTCTGTCCAGGACTCCTCTCTTCAGGGACAGACACCATGGTTCCTGCAGATGGGAACCAGGACTCCAGGAATGACTCAAGCCAGCCTGTGGCTCTGTTTATCCAAGTAAAATAATATTCTCTACCTGTCCTCTGGGGATTTCAGAGCAAAGCTTCCAGCCCTTCAATCACAGACCACACTCCCATTCCCTGCCTTCACACTATTAACTCAGGATATACACAAATTTCTGCTACAAGGAACAGGCTCCAAGATTCTCAGAGCTGAATATTCTATTAATTTGAATTGGGACTAGTTGTGGTAAATTGATTTTTTTAATGTGTTTATCCTCTAAAGGTTGTTTTTTTTTTTAATTTATTTTTTTCTTTCTTAAATGCTGATTTGCTGAAACTGTGCCTATCCAATAGTCATTACTGAAATGCAGGGAAAGCTGCCAAAAGAAGCAATGCCTTCTGGACTAAACAAGGGATTTATTACTGAGCAACCACAGCACTGGGAAAAATCCATCACAAACTTATTGATTTAAACTGATTGTAAGTAATCACACACAATTTATATTAAGTGAAACATACTGCCATCTAATTTAGACTAAGTGAACGGAATGCTCCTACTCTGAATTCTGTTTAAATGCAAACTCTAATTGATACCCAAATATAAATAATTGAGACTTTCAGAAAACATGAATAAAATATTTTGTTATCTCTGTTTATTATGTATCAATAGATCATTTTTACCTATTTAAGACATGGTTAGACAGCAATTATTACATTTCAGCCTCAGGGCAAGTTCAGTGGAATGGGACAGGAGCAGTGTGGAGAGAAGCACTCGATGTGTGGGATGCAGTTTAAGTAACTTCAACTTGATTCTAATAAATAAACCTCAAACTTTGCCTGCCTTCCACCCCAAATGTGATTAAATCAAGTTGTGCATTTACTCAAACATGGATCTCTCAACTCCAGGGGAAGCATCTTGGGGTGAAAAGGCACAAGTTATCTCTGCAGCCCCACAGATTCCCTGCAAGATCCCATTCAGGGAATTGTGCTTTTCCCTCTGGAATGTCACATAATTGGAACCCAGACCTCAGCAGTGTCAGTCAGTCCCATAGTTAATTTTATTTCTAAAGAAAAGTTTGAAGGTATTTGCTGTCCTTTTCAACTGTGTGCAAACACTGTCAGGAATTAAAAAAAAAATTAAATCTTGATCAGAATTCTCTCTCAGCTGGCTGTTAATATTTAAGGATGCAAGAACATGTTACTTTTTATTAAAAAACCAGCTGTTTACAGCAGGAACACACCAGTGTGCCATACATTCAACACTACACTGCCTCCATGGCCATTAAAGACCAGAAGCCCCCTCAAACCTTTTCCTATGGCAGTTCCCTCTCAGGTAATTTTTAATTACAGACTGAAACCTCATTTCTCAACAGCATCACTTTGTGCCAGGTCACAACATGAACAACCTGGAATATTCATCCCAAACACTGCTGGTGCAGGTTGGGTTCAGCCAGCTCCTCTCAGCTGCCCCTTTGCAGGGAGGTGCATTTCAATGTGAATTAAAGCAGGAATAAAGTGCTCTGATGCTTCTGATGCCACCCAAAGACAAACAAAGACAGGTTTGGAGAAAGTCTCAGCTCATTTGAGAATCCACTGACCAGAGCACAGTTCCAGGCTTTTAGGGAACGCAGCCTACATGGCAAACATGCTTTTTCAGAGTCCAAATCAAGATGCACATGAAGCTTCAAACCCTGCAGAATCCATAAATGCCTGAACTCCCTCCTCACCTGACTGTCACACAGCAAAGCCCCTTCTTTACACCCAGATTCTGTCTTGCCACAACTCCTGGCGAGCTGCTGCTGAGTTCAGTGATTCCAACTTTGCCCCACCATAATCATTTTGTGACTTTATGAAAGCTGAAGATTTATATGCTCTAGACACCTGGGGATTTTCACAGGTCACCACAGAACCTGGATGCTGAGCTCTTGCCAGAAGTTTCAGCGTTTGGGGAGTGAGCAGAGGCGAGTGAATATTTGAGGTGTTTAGCCCCAAAGGCCAGGAGTGACCGGGCACCTGCAGAAACACGAGGTTTTGGGAGGGCAGCTTTTAAAAGGTGTGAAAACATCACCCAACTCCTTTATCTCAGCCCTCGGTGCTTCTGAAGGCAGCAGGGCACAGAGCCTGATGAGCCTCAGGGCTTTTAATCACTGCTGTGATTTTATACCAAGTCCAGGTGCAAAGGTGGGGCAGGAGGGGCATTCAGAGGGGCTGCTTTGAGACCAGAAAAAATATGAGATTACACTGAGATGGAAGATTGGTATTATCAAATCAAAACTGTGCAATAAATACAGCAAGTGGGTTAATCCAATTAGCTGAGTGGAGCAGGATCAATGTGCTGGTGGAACAGAAAGATTGTGAGAGGCTGAAATTAAATGTACCCAAAAGAGAGGAGCAAAGAAAACAACCCTCTAAAACAATGGCTTTGGTGACTGTGTGAGTTTGAAAGCTGAACCTGAGCACAGATGTCATCCTGGGACTTTTTGGAGAGTTTATCCCAGAGAATGAACAGGAACAAGTTTCTCCACAAGTGAAAACACGACAATGTTGTTAAACTGTTTGCTAAATACCTTTGCATTGTAATACACTGCCAAGGAATAAAACCAGCCCTGGAACACTGCAGCTACCTGCACAAGTTATTGAACTCCCAGTGAATATTCCAGCAGTGGGACCGAGCAGGGAGCTGAGGAGGAACAGGAGTTCCAGGCAGCTCTCAACACTGAAATATTCCACAAAACACATCCCAGCAGCTCATGGCCGTGTTTGCACAGCTCCACACTGCACAAGGAGCAGCCTGGAAAGGAAAACCCACCCTGAATGGTTAAGGGGAAGCTCATGAAAACTGATTTATGCTTGCACATGTTCAAATTCTTGCCACACTGAGCGTTTCAGCTGTTAAGTTTCACGTGCAGCTTGAAAGCAAGGCAAAGCCAAAATGTTGGGAAGAACAGCATCTCTTCAGAGGATTAGGAATTAAGTTAACTGCACATTAGAGATAAAATAGTGGAGCGCTTGTCTTTATTCCTAATAATAAACATAAGGCATTAAGCTACACAGCATGATTAACTCCTTTCAACTCCTCACTGCTACTGCTGAGACAGCAGTGTGGTGCTTGCACAGAAACACGCCAGAAACACAGAGAGATTAGGTTAAAATTAAGTGAATTTAGGGCAGGCAAAAATGCTCCAGTGCAGCCCAGAAGGGATGAGCCTCTGTTCCTGTAAAGAGCAGGTTTCTGTGATTGGGTTCCCCTTTTACACAAAAACCCTAAACAAAGCAAACAACCAGAGAATACTTTAGTCTGTGAGATACAGAGATGCTAAAAATACAAACTACTCCAAGCATTAAACAGCTCCACACACAGAAGGAATCAGCAAAGCCCATGACTTACCCTGGGGGCCACAAACACTCCACAAGATGGACAAAGCTCTGTCCTCAGTGTGAGCCAGCAAGGCTCCAACCACTCCCTGGAATCAGTGAAATACTGAATTCATCAGCTGCAGCCTGGCCTGGTTTGGGACAGCTGGAGGAGGAGAAGGAGCAGAACAAACCTTCCAGCTCCTCTCCCCCCAAGTCAGGTTTGGAGTTCAGCACCCTAAGAACAAACTCCTGCTCGTTTCCTCCCCTGCCATCCACTTCTACCTGCAGGAGAATCTCACCTGAAAGTTTTTATCCATCAGATGCCAGCCTGAAGAGCTTTTGTTTACTGCCTGAGAAACTGCAACCCTTAAAGCACTGAAACAACCCTGGCCCCAAAATCCATCTGTTACAGCCCAGCTGTGCCCTGTCCTTGCACAGCCCTGGCTGTTCCACACCTGGGGAAGGTTCCACACCTTTCCCTGTGTTCCAGAGCCAAATGTGATCAATCCAGAGCCAAATGTGAATAATCCAGAGCCAAATCTGATCAATCCAGAACCAAATGTGATCAATCCAGAGCCAAATGTGACCAATCCAGAGCCAAATGTGATCAATCCAGAGCCAAATGTGAATAATCTAGAGCCAAATGTGAATAATCCAGAGCCAAATGTGATCAATCCAGAGCCAAATGTGATCAATCCAGAGCCAAATGTGATCAATCCAGAACCAAATGTGAATAATCCAGAGCCAAATGTGACCAATCCAGCAGCTCCCCAGGGCCAGCTGAGCTCCCCCTGGCACAGGACACCTCTGTGCTGTGCCCAGGGCAGGGCTCAGTGCCACGCTCACCTTCCCTGTGCCAGGCTGAGCCCTCAGGCTCACCACCAAAACACTCAGAATTAGAGCTGATGAAAATTTTCCAGGAAAACATTGGAAAAAGGCAATGAATCCAAAGGAAAAGGCTCCCTGGAATATCCTCTCCCAATAACAGGGGCCAGTTCCCGTAGGCTCTGTGGCTGCAGGGATTTCACAGCATCACAGGCAGAGCACACACATCAATCACCTGCAAGGTTTTTGCTTTAACTCTTTTTGCTTTAACTCTTTTTGCTTTAACTCTTTTTGCTTTAACTCTGCAGCACCAGCCTCAGCAAAGCTGTGTCTACTCAAGCTGGCAGAACTTTCAGATCCAAGCTCTGTGCTCCCTTCAGGGAAAATATGAGAAGGGAGCCTTTGGTCAGAATTCAAAGGAAAATACTCTCAGTGGAATCTCAGGACTGACACTTGTCAGCATTTTGGGAACTTGGTTACTGCAAAGAAAGGGATGGAGTTTAGAATTAGCAGTGATACAGAGCTCCTGCATTCATTACAGGATAATTCTGAAAATCCGATGCCCACTTTGATTGTAATCCCTCCAAAGTCAAGATTAAAACAAAATAATCTCCAGAATAGATTTACTGCATTGCTAATGGGAATTAGAAATTGTAACTGGGGAAAAAAAAGAAACAACCAAAAAGGCTGTGATGAAACCTCTCATATAGAATTCCTAATAATAAATGGAAAAGTTCTTTACAAGGGGCAAAGGGGATCAGAGTCACTCCATGCCCAGCATCGTCCAGAGGTGCCAGGATGGCGCTCAGGGAAAAAGGAAATCAAACTTTTGAGGATTTTTAGGGGGATTCCTTCCCAAAGGGGGAGTGGAAAACAAAAAACCAAGTTGTTTTTTTTTCTTTAGCCGAGGCTAAAGGGGCAGAGGATCCACCCGAGCCTTGAAGCAGCTCAAATACCCCAAAAAAGTCGATTTTCCAGCCCTTTATCTCCCTCTAGTGCCGCTGCTCCGCCTTGGGCAGGGATTTCCCTCTCCCACACTGCCCTCTGCAGCTCCAGCCCGGCAGCCCAGGAGGAAAAAACAAAATAACTTTTATTATTTTATTTTACTCTGATGCAAAGAGTCCTTATATTAGCAGGGGATCCTTCCCGTCAGGACTGTTATAGATACATATTCTATTATTGCTTTAATATTAATATTTAATATAGTTAATATATAAAATACTATATATTATATAATATACAATAATAATATATTATAATAAATAATACTTTTTATTTTAAAATAATATTTAATATTGATTTTCGCAAATATGAAAATGAATGTTATATGTATAACGTTGGGAAAATTTGCTGTATTAATATATTTATATATATATTTAATATATATAATAAATATATAAATAAATATAAATATAAATATAAATATAAAAGAAATATATTTAATACATTTATATATATATATAATGTATTAATATAGTTTCTTTTACTTCTGTTATTGGAAAAAACTTAGAAATAGTGGTGTAATGAATATATATATATATATATATTCATATATAAATATAAAATATATGCAATATATTAAAATATATAAAATATATATATATATTTTAGGCTGCAGCATGGTATTAAAGTAAAGACTGCTTTAGTTCATATAATATGCCCTTAGAAAACCTGGAAATAATTTCTTTCCCTATCTCTGAATGAAACAATTCTCTTGCTTAGCCCTTGGATACTTTGAAAAGCCAGGTAATGAGATGTGCTGAAACTTTGAGGAGGTCACAGAACAGAACCATAAAACCTCCAGAGCTGGAAGGGACCCACAAGGATCATCGATCAGGTCCTTGAGCTGACACACACAAACTCATTCTCTCCCTACTGTTTGTATAGAGCAGCTTCTTTTATTCCCTCAGCACGAGCAATGTGCTTTGCTCTGTTTAATTTAAACTCTCCAAAAGGCTGAATGCTCTGGGTGCAGACCCCTCCCTGCAATGAAATATCAGAGCAAGGTCACTCCCAGCAAGCCCCTGCTGGGATTTGTGTCTCACACCACAGCAGAGCTCCTCATGGAGCAGACTCATAAAAATCATTTACAGCCACATTCACCTTGCCCAGCACAGCAGAGCCCTCCCATCCTTCAGCCTCTCTTTAACCACCCTCTTGTGGTGCTGCTGCAGAACAACATCTTTCTCTAACTAAAAGAATATTCTGGCTGAAATAAATCCAGCTCTGCTTCACTGTTCCACGATTAATGGAGACAAAACTTTTCTTTTGCTTGGCAATAAGAGGACATTGTTTGATACCCTCCCCCTTTTTTTTTTTAAATCAAATTAACTCCAAACACGTAATTGTAACCCCAAATACACTGAGGCCCCAAAACAAGGATTACTGAAAATCCTTAGTAGTTCATACTTGCATTTTGAGTTGTCTGTAAAAGAAAAAAAAGGTAATGGAATTTTTGCTGCATAAAACAAACCCCCACAACAAAACTGATTCAATGGAAACTATTAAAGGGCTTTGAAGAGGCAAAGCAAAAAATACATTTAATAAACATATTGTGTATGTGACACCTTTATGCAATGAGCTGATTCAATTCTTACTTAATTATCTTGTCTTGAAACAAAGATGATTGGACTGGGGGTGGATGGCTCAGGTCCTAGGGCTAAATTCAAAATTTTCAGTAGAGAAACATATAAATTCAACCAAGAAAAATGCTGCTTTCAGAGTGAATTTCAGTGCTGAGCAATATAATGACCAAACAAGCCACATTAAGTGGTAAAATACAGCAAATCTGCCTTTTAACCAGAATGACCACAGCCCTTAGCAGCCTGGGTCAATAACTGAGCTACTTATCAATAAATAAGCAATCCCCATTTCTTCACAGGTAAGTCCAGAAGCCTGAGATGACACTAACTGTTGATATTGAGGGTTAAAAGCACTTCCTAAAGCAGAAAGATCAACCCAGAAGTTCCTCATCCCCTGCCCCCCCTGGCTCTGCCTCCTGCCAGGTTCAGATTTTGTTCTGTTCTCCCAACTCTGGCAGAGACCAAATGGCCCTGGGTCACTCCTGGTGTCACCCAGGCAGTTTTTGCCTGGCTTTATCCTGCTGATTCCATCTTTGGGGCTCCCAGCAGCATTTTCCTGTTCATAAAACGGGGATGATGCTGAAGGCTGTGCTCCCAGACGGGCAGAGGAAACATCAGATGGAAGCAGAATGGATGTGTGAGCTTGGAGGGAGGCAGCAGGGTTTTATACTCTGCTCCTTCCCTGGCACTGCCCTGCCAGCACACGAGAATTTGGATATTTGTCAGCACCTGCTCTGAACCCAGCCCCACCGAGGGCAGATCAGGAGGGGGATGTGTTTTATGATCAGGAAATATCTTTGTGCTAGCATGAGCTCAGCCACAAGGTACCAGTGGAAAAAGGAAGGGTTGTGAGCCCAAGAGATGGAACTTCCACCCTGCCCACGATCAGTCCAAGCCCTGGCAGCTGCACACAGGGCACAGGAAGAACAGTCAGTCCTCACCAGCAGCTCTGCCTCTCCTCAGATAGCAGAAATGTGGAGTTTTTACACAGGTTTCCACGGCTAATTCACCAAAACCTTCAGTTTTAGTATGACTGAAAGAATTATTGAAAAGCAGAAAACCAGGCTGGAGCTTAGTGAAGAAAACCAAAGATCAAAACATGGGAAGCTAAAAAAGAAGGGACCAAGCATGGCAGAAAATGAAGAAGGTATTGGGAAACAAATGTTAGGGCTGCTCTCCAAGATCCCTTTCCTACACTCTGTATTTGGCACCTGATTGGAAGCTGCTAAGTGGAAAATTAGTTGGAATTTGGGAAGGTGGGACTTGAAAACCTAAAGCAAAGTCCTGGCTGCTGTAAGCACACTGAGGGTGTTCTATGATCAGAATTTCACCCAACCTACACAATGAATACCCTCACGACTCATTTCATTCCCACAGATGGTACCTGGCGTGGTTTTAAAACAACATTCATTTCTTAAACACAAGGGAACTCAGAAATAGAAGATTTAAGACAAATGTCCTGAAAGTAAAACCCTTCAAGAAACTCCCAACTGTCTATACCTGCAAGCTAATATCCCTGTATCAAACTTGTGAAAAGCACTGAATGCACCTGAAGAAGTTTAAAAGCATTAAAAATCTTGTTTCATCTCTTCCTAAACCTTTCAGGCATATTCCTCTGAGCATCACCAGCACAAGAAGACTTGACACGTGGATCTTCGAAGGTGAGGAGAATTTAAACTGAACTCAAAGGGACTGAACTGCCTCCATGCTCTCTGGGGCTCTGGGAGCGAGGGTTCATTGGCTTAATTGGGAATTAAGGACCATCAAGAAGAGTTTGCTCAGCACCTGGGAGGACAAGGATCATAGTCTGGACAATCAAGACCACGTTTGGTCCCCCTGAAGATGCTGCCAGAGCTGTCAGGCTCCTCTAACCAGGATCAGATGAGCTGGAAGATGATGCTCTCAATCAGCCTCTGTCTCACATCCTTCTGTGGCCATCCAGACCTGCCTTCCTCCACTGACTCAGCTTTTTAATGATGTGCATCCAGCAGACCAAGATTAAATTAAAATCCAATCCAAGCAGGGTGTTACTATAATTTAAAGAATGTGGACAAGCCAAGGATCTGCTCTCCTTTCCATTTCTTTTTTTCCCTGATTGCTCTAAGGATTTTTCAGGAAGCTGGCTTATTAAATATTGCCATTTCCTTCACGTTTTTAACAGTTTTAACAGCTCCTCCTTCTGAACAAAACCCCACTGGTGGGAAAAAGGACTTGCTCCCCACAGCAACGATGGGGCACTGCACACAAAGAAGCACCTAGCAGTTTAGTTCACATTTTTTAATAACATGGCACAATTTACATTACACAAGTCTTCGCTGAGGAGGAAACATGCTGAAGATTGAGAGCCGCTTCACTTTTCTGTTCACATAGGATCTAGAAAGGACTTTATTACATACAGGATAAACAGCAAAAAGGTTTGTATATAACAATCTCTTTACAATACTGAAAGCTACCACTACGGTTCCAGTGTACATATTCCTCAGGGTTGGGACTTTTTTGTATTTTTTTCCTTTTGTTTGTTTAAAAAAAAAAAAGAAAAAAAAAAAAAAAAGAAAAAAAAAAGGAAGAAAAAAAAAGAAAAAGAAAAAAAAAAAGAAACACCGCACAACATCTGGAGTTCACAAAAATCTGAAGCTCACAACTAAACCTTCAGTTGACTACTAAAATAGATCTCTGATTATTAGAAACAACTGTTTGTAGTTAACTTTTTTCTTTTTTTTTCTTTTTTTTTTGCCAAAACAGGGTAACAACTTCAGATATCACTTTAATACACTAGAAGACCAATGGAACTAATTTTATTTCATACATATATTTTACAGTCCAGTAGACAAGATATTGAATTCTCTCTGATAAAGTCATATTCTCTCCAAATATTTAGACAAGAAACGTAATGCATTATAAAAAAGTGTGTTATGAAAAGACAGATTTCAGAAGATTGATGCATATTTTTAAAAAGGACCATGTTCTTCAGGTTATTTCATGTCTTCTATGATTAGGGAACAACAAGGCTGACCTGTTAACTATTCACAGACTTTATTACCAACTGAAATACAATAAATTCCATTATGAAATCTGCAGCGGAGTTCATTAATTAAACTACTGATCCACAGTGAAAACATATCCATCATTTAGAAAAGTATTCTCTCGCTTGTAAGGATTTGTTTCAATGTAGCTAAAAACCACTTAACACAAAAAAATGTGTCTACAGGTAAAAAGGACACACTGGCAGTAAAACCAGACATGAATGGCTATAAGCAGGTATTCTTCCCAAAAAGAAATTTGACATGTCAAGTGACAAAAGTTCTGGAAAATCTCCAGCATTGGATTATTAGCGTTTAACCCAGATTAATATGTCTGAAACCCAATCTGCCACGACTCAGTGATCACAGAGCACCAACCCTGACACCATCCAAGGGACACACACGAGCTGCCTGATGCAAGAAAACTCCACCTCTGAAGGGGCTGTTTCTTCACCGAAACAAGAGAAATAGGCTTCTGCTAGAAAGGAGTTTGTTCAGGGAAAATATGACTTTAATTATGTTGTGTGTTGAAAAGGCTCCTTTGAGTTATAAAGGCTTTTGTGAAAAGCCTTAAAATTCATTGCATAGTTGAAGGGGTTTAGCTGTCTATAACAATATAAGTAACACAGCGTAAGCAGACTGTGTTCATCAATATTAAGTTTGCAAATAGCACAGTTTAAGAAGTATTAATGTATTATGTTACTTAATTTTATCTATTTACATTTGTACAAAGTAAAGCTTTCATCTTACCCTTTTTGCATATATGAACCATTAATCCATGAAGCAATCTTTTTACATAAATATCTACAATTGACTTCACTTCTGGTTTGACAGAGCTTTGTAGGGTTGACATTGGTGGTGTTTTTAGTCAAATCGCTCAGACTGATGTCTTGTTCTTCAGTTCGAATTTCGAAAAGTTTTAAACTAGAAATAAAATAGAGCAGGAGGACACGAGGAACATATGGACTCGGCTAAAAGATCTGGAAAATTTCAACATATAATATACAAAAAAAATCATTTCAAAATCTTTGCACTCGGGTCTATACATATGGTACAGCGGGTCACATCCCCAGTCTGTATCAAGGACTAGAGTAAGGTCTTTATATTATGTTCATTTACAAGATTTCTGTCCCTCTTTGCTGCTCACTGAGTCCGGCTCTGCTCACCGAGCCTCGATGTCCTTGAGGGTGTGGGAGGGAGGCCTCTCCCTCATCTCTGCCGACAGAGGAGTAGTCCTTCGTGGGGAGCCGGGCCGCGGCCCCAGCGTGGAGATGAGGGGAGGGGGCGCGCTGAGAGCGGCCGTGGGGGGAGTTTTGTTGAGGAGGCCGTTCTGGTGGGCGCCGGGAGGGCTGACACGGGGGTAGTGCATGCTGGGCAGCCCCGGCGCCAGCAGCCCGGGGTGCGGCAGGTGGGCGTCCAGCGCGCCGGGGTGCACCGGGTGCAGGCGCGCGTGCTCGTAGTCCTCGCGCAGCAGCTGCAGCCGCTCCCGCTCGTCCAGGTGCGCGCCCCGCTCGTGCTCCCGCCGCGGCTCCACCGACAGCGGGTGGTGGTGGTGGTGGTGGTGGTTGTAGTCGTGGGGCTCGCGGTCCCTGAACGACCTGTCCGCCTCGTACAGCCGTGGCGTGGACAGGCGGTGGAGGGGGTCGTTCCTCAGCAAAAAGTCTCTGCCCAGGGGGTCCCGCCGGTGGATGTCCAGCTCTCTGTAGGGATCTCTCAGGGGATCTCTCATGGGATCCCAGTGGAAGGAAGGATAGGGGAAACGTTCTCCGCCGGGGATCGGGCTGATTCCCATGAAAGGGGTCATCATGCGAGTCCTGTCCAGGCCACTGATGCTGTTCATGTGATGAATACCCGTCACACCGACAGTCATGGGCATGGACGCCAAAGGGCTGGGATGGACGCTGGATGTGGATATCGGCGGTGGCTGATCAGACGACCTGTGAGTCTGAGGTCCCTCAGGTTGAACATCGTGCTCTTCCTTTCGCTCTTCCTTCACCTTGACTTCGTTGCTTTTCTTGGGGTTGTCGTAGGCCGGCTCGTTCTTCCTGTCGGCCTCGCGGTTGGAAGTGCTGCTGGGCCTGCTGCTCTCCACAACGGGGGGCCTGGCATAGGGGGAAGGAACCCTGGGCATCTGCTTAGACTCTTCCACCACTCGGCTTTCATGGCTCAGCCCTTCTTTCTCCGAAACGTAGTTGTCCTTCACCTTGTGCTCTTCAACGTTAATTTCCTTCCGAGATTCGGAGTGATCCCTCTCTCGCTCTTTGGGTTTCTCTTTCTCTCGAACCTCGGGGTTCAGATGGCTCCTGATCTGCTCGCTCGAGCTGCGGTTATGGCCGAGGGAGTTTACTGGATGGATAGGTGCTGGCGAAGGATGGCTGGAGTGTCTTTTCTCAATGCTCTCCCTACGAGAAAGAGAAGCGTGAAACGAAGGCATGAGAAGCTCTGCAAAGAAAACAAAGCATCACAGGCCTGGCTTTCCACCCGTGGCTTTGCAGAGAGCTGCTGACCTGCACCAGGGAATGCACCGTGCCTCTGGCACACCCAAAACTCCAGAAGAACATCCCATCTCTAAAGCTGGCCTGTTCTGTTATCCCACTGCAGCAGATCTCCAAAGCTGCTCTGTGAACCATCTGAGATCTCAAACACTCAAGTCCAGAGAAGGCTCCTATGGGACTCTAGCTCTAGGACATGTATTTCAAAGACAGCAGCCTTAAATGTTTGCAAAGAACGTAAGAAAGCAAAGTAAAAACATACTCATTTCATCCAAAAAGTGAGGCAATTAAATCCAAATTACACAGTTAATAGTATTTTACCTACTTCTTCTATTAAGAATACATTTGGGAAAATAGATTACTATTCTTTCAAATGACTTTTAAAAACATTTCCAGACCTATGTACACTACTAATTTCTCCTATAGTCTCTTCAAATGTCTAGCTTTTTAATTTACTTCTCACAATTCAATTTACTTCAAACTGAGACAAAATGCTTTTCACATTTGCTGTTTTTACTGATTTTTTTTTTTTCCTAATGTTGGGCTGGAATAAAAGAGTCTTTAAGAAACCCCTCCAGAAATGCAGTCAATCCCAGAATCCCCGAATCCCCTGAGTGGAAGGGATGTGAATGTTCCAGGAGCAATCGTGGCTCTGCAGTGTCACTCCCAGCCAGGAAAGGGTGGCTGCTCTGGGCTCTCGGGGGGACTCAGCTGTCTCAGTGTGACTGGTGTGGAGCACAGACCACGCCACTGACCCCACAGGAGCCACCAGGGATCTCCAGCCAAGCCACAGCGACCTCAGGGTGAGCACCAAGCTCACAGGGACCTCCCCACTGCAGGCAGGAGCTGAGGGCAATGCTTCTGTCTACCTGGGCCATTTCTGGGTGGGTAAGGTTAGAGCCTTGATGAGCAGATGATTCTGAGATGAAATCAAAGCCCTGGGTGTGATTCCCAGCTCTTCCTGCTTGAGCAAACGTATTTCAAATGGAGAGCAAAGCTTGGGGCCTCAGCTAGAACGCTCTGTGCTCGCCCCACTGGCTGCCACTGAAGGTTAGGGGAGGCCAGGAGAGGCTCTCAGCTCCTCAGACGTTCTCTGCACAGGGACACAGCTCTGGGAAGGGATTCTCAGCCTCTCCTCAATCAGGGTGAACACTCTGCCCCAGTGCACAGAGCCAGGCACATGGCAGCGCTGCAGGGCTGCAGCAGGCGCTCGCTGCAAGCTGCAATTGTGCATGGATGATGCTGAACTCCCAAATTACCGAGAACAAACGTTCTCAGCTATGATACGGAGTTCAGGCAATGCCAAAGCACCTTGCAAGGAGTGTTTTCAGCAGGGGGTTTTCTTCAGCAGAACACTTCATGAGAAAACAACGAAACAGCAACCAGAATAAATAATCACATCATTCCACAGACTACCCAGATCACAGTAACTAAAATGCTTTGCCATTCGAGCCAGTAAAGTTACTCACATGCTTAAGCCTTTTGCAAGACAAAAAACCCAATTTGTAACAGCAATTCCTTTTGAAGCATTAACAGCAGACATGAAAATAATGAAGCTATGCTACCAAACAGAAAATATTCCAAATGGAAAATGTAGGTGGAAAGATCTGTAGTTCGCCTTTCTTTTAGAACAACGTAGAAAAGCTCTTCCATGTAGTTTTAGAATATCTAATGTGTTAGCATAACTTCTTTTAGAAAAGGCTACTATTATCTTTGGGTTAGTGACAGAGAAGTCAGAAAGCACATCTAAATATTCTTTTAGGTTAAAATATTAGAAACAAATAGCCATTATGTAGCAATGTGCAAACTTAACAGGAAAGCCATCAAGCCACAACTGAAAAAGCTGAAATCAGCCTCTCTACATTTTTCAAGGAAGGCATGACACTTGCTGAATGGCAAATTCTTATAAATTTGGTACCTCAGTGTTAAGAGGCATTGTTACTGCGTTAACTGAATAATGGGAACAGTCCTGACAAAAAAGTAAATATGACCAGGTTTTACTTTCCATTAACCCTTCCCAGCCTGGACATGTGAGCATGCAAGTCCATGTAAAACACTGAGCAGAAGCTGTGTTGGAAGGTGTGCTAACAGCAGTGCAGGTGTAGGGGCTTCTCTGAGGGGGAAGAAGGTGCTTTTCATGAACTGCATGCTCTGAAGTTTGCTATGGTTTTGGCACATGACATTCCTGCTGCATTTTAGGGTTCTCATCTCACACCTTCAGCGTGGGACCCTCTGGTCAGGCCGTTTTTCAAGGAGGGAGGAAGTGTTACTTGTTTTGCAGACAAGGTCTGATTTACTAAGTTATTTAAGCATTTGAACGTGCAGATAAGCATCTGATGGACTTCAGAATCCTCTTTTCCATCCTGTCAGGCACTATCTCTACATTAACCCTTCAAGAGACCTCGGACAACGTGACCCACGAGGTAACAGTGGGTGGGTCTGATTCTATTCCCACTTGACACGGCCTGAACTGTGCTCCAGCAGAAAGCTCCTTCAGGTGAAGGGTGCAGTGCAAGTGGGAAGAGAAACCCTGCAGAGGGCAAACAGCTGAGCTGGAAACCTGCCTGGTGCGTGGTGCCACCCTGGGGACGGCTCCGGGCGCGCCGGAGCTCTGGGTTCACCACGGGCCAGGCTGGGGAGGGTTAAAAGCGGAACGGAGCCCCAAGCTTCGAACTAGACAATTCTTGGAAGTGTTCTTTCGTACCTTTCTTTGTCATCTTTACTAACAGATGAGTCTCGTTTATCTACATCTCTATCTCTGTCATGAGCTGCAGCAGATGAACTGCGCTCCAGCTCTCCTGGCTTCAGCCAGGGCGGAGGGGTCGGGAACGAAGGAGGAGTTCGGTGCAGTCGGTTCCAGGGCTCGTGAGGGTTGCTAAAGCTCTGCATACTGGGGCCATCCTTGTGGCCGAACATTGAGTTGGGTGCTGAAATGGTGAAGTGGAAAACAAAAAGGTTTAAGAAAAAGGTATGCTCTAGTGAAGGTACTTACCAAAACAACTTTTACAGCACTCAGAGTTAAAATGAATACATATTATTGGGAGCTGGAAAAGGAAAGGAAATTAACAGAGATTCATTAGAGGGTCTCATTCCTAAAAATGGGCAGGCATCTGACAGCTCTTTTAATTGGAAAGGGAAATGCTGTGGATAAAATTGACAAGGGATGAAGGAGGAAGGTAAAAGTGACAATGATCCTTATTCCAAATGTTTTGGAGACATTGGGAAATGACCGTTACAGGGACTATAAATAATGGAACTTGTTGCATTTGGTCCTGAACCAAAATAAAATAATATGTGACCAAAATCATGCCAGATTTGAAGTATGAAGAAAGAGAGTGACTTTTAAAAGGATGATTTTCTGCAACTGGCTAAATTTAGAGCAATGCTGATGACCCTGGACTACTAAATGCACATTAGTGATCTTTTCCAGGCACATGGCCTGGATTACTGGTGAGAAAGGGAAAAAAAAAAAATAGTCTCCATCCACAGCTCCCTGGCTGCACACATTATTTACTTCTGAACATGCAACAAAACCAAGGGAAACTTCACAAACACTCCAAGGCTCTATTTTATTTTATTTTTTTTTTTTAAATGAATAATGTAATGGCAACATTTAGCACTAGGTTAAACCCGAACTATTAAGTAATTAACAGAGAACGAGATTAAAATGAACAGATTTACTGCCAGCTGGAAAAGGCTGCTTTCCAATGCCCATCCCTTAGCGGCAGGTGATGTGGGGCAGCAGAGAGAGGGAGCTGAGAGAGGCCCTGCAGAGCTGCAGGGCAGGGGGGGCACGGCTGGGTACTCACTGACACTGGGGTTCCCGAGCCCCCCGAAGGCGTTGCTGCCCACGGCGGTGAGGCCGCTGAACGACGCCGGCCGGTTGAAGGGCTCTGCAAACCAACACAAAGAGCTGAAAGCCCTGAGGCTCCCAGCTCCCAGCCAGCAGCGCTGGGGCATCTCCTGCACACCCAAGCAGTGCTGGGACAGCGTCCCCACACACTCTGCAGGGCACAGAGCGCTGCCCTGGCTCCTGGCCGTACCCCTGCCATCATCCACTAAAAAACTCCCTCCTAAAGAAAATAAAGATCTTCAAATGGACACGATACTTCCTTTGGAACCTGCAAACATCTCCAGTTTTGCTTTGTTTTCTTCCTCAGGGAATGTCCCTTGCTAGTTGGACTATCATTAACTCTGGCAGCTGCTCTCCAAACACCTTCAGGCCATGTCTGCTAAACTAGAGCCAGGGTATAAATAAAATGTCCTGTTCCACTGCTATGTCCTGCTGGCCTGAGCATTCTGTGATTCCCTTGGTATTTATTGCTAATATTATAAAAAAAAATAGCATGGACTGGAAAATGCTGGGACAATTATTTTAGTTAATGCACACAGGCAACAGGAAAATCATATTAAGCAAATTCTCACTTTATTTTGGAGCAGTCTAACAACTCTGATGAAGTCACTTCTGATAAATACCAGCACAGAGAAGCCCAAAGCCAGCATTTTCCATAGGTACAGAATGATAAACCTGCATTGTCTGTTTGCTGTACCAGTTTGGTGACCCTCCCAAACCCTTCCCTAAGCAAAATAAAATGCCAATTTAAACTCTTGGTCTTGGATGCTCCCATAAGGAGCAGATTACCTTATTACAAAGGCAGTAAGTTAGAAAGGAAATAACAACATCTGGGAACTTGGGCAGTTCTGTTTTAATGTGTACTCACTAATTTTCACCAACTGACACATGAAGCCAGATCACATTTTAAAGCTATGTTTCCTATCCACTTTAATGGAAAATCAGATATCCAAGCAGGAGTTAGGAAAAGAAACATCTCTGTGATCTGAAGCCTTGCCCTTAAAGTGTTTTTTTGACTGTTTTTAAGCATAACTCCAATGAAACCCAGCCAGCCCTGCCACTCTGCTCCTCTGATGCCCAGAAGTATTTCAAAACAGCCACTGACACTTTTCTGCATATTTAGAACTTCTACCTGGGTAAAGACTAAAATGAAACAGCTAGAATGTGCCACTTGTAAAGGTTAATAAGCAGAAGAGTCTGCACACAGGAAGCCTGTGATTTCTCAGTGCCCAAAGCCTGCATTCTCCAAGTCAAACACGTACCTAAGTGAGCAGCTGGGTTGAGGAAGTTGCTGTGATGGGGTGGTGGCCCAAAGGGGGTCCCGGCTGGGTGCCCCCCACCTGCCAAAACAAAGCAAAAGGGGTCAGTTCCCAGCAGAGGCTCCCACAGGGACTGTGCTCTGAGCTGCCCCTCCTTGAACAGCTCCCCAGAGCTGTGCCCTGCGTGGGGCTCGCAGGACCCTGTGCAAAGAGCAGCTGCTCCTCCAAACAGGAACACCCAGAGGACAAGGGATGATGGGGAGTGAATGTTTCAGGTCAGAAATAAAAAGGAAATGCAGCTTATTTGCAACCTCTCCACCATGCATCAAACATCACGCTGTGAGGAAATGTTCCTTCATTTACTACCTGTGTGGTGTTTCAGCAGCTTGGGCTTTTTATAAAAGCATACAGAATCATTTTTAATTATTTATCAAATAGACTAATAGCCCCTGGCATGTCTTGCAGAGAGTTCATAAGCCAAAGCATGAGGGAAATTCATGGCAAGGATTAGCATTTTAATGAGCAGGGAGCAAGAAGGGCATTTCATTTTCAGTACTCACTGGCTGTGGAGAAGAGAGTCGAGGGCCGAGCCAGGTCATGGGGATGGTGGATGGCTCCGAAAAGGCTGGGGCCTGGTGGTCTGCTCAGAAATTCTGGTTTCAGGCCAAAGTCCAGCTTGTGTGGATCAGACTGCATCTGTTTCTGAAATGGAAAACAGGACTTGGAAGAGACTGTCTGGAAAAGTAACAGCAAAAGGCACTTCCAGAAGGATGTGGGCAGAGCAGCTCATTCATGCTGATGTTTTAACAGGAATATTGGTTTTTGGGACCCCGAGCACAGGTGCACAGCTGTTTTCCTGGAAGGGAGATCTAAGGCAAAGAGGGAAAAGCTCAGGCTCCTGCATATTTCCTGCTAATTTCACCAGTGTTTTCACATCCACCCCTCCAGGGTGTTCAGCACAGAGCAAACACAAAACCCTCAGAAGAGGCCTCAGACAGCGGCTGAGCTGCAAGGACAGGCTGTCCCACAATAATAAACGGGAATTTCAGCCTGGCCCTGCTCCCAGGAGCGTTGGAAGAGCAGACACAGAGAGCAGAGCCGCTCATTCCCAAGGGAAAGCTGCCACCAAGGAGTGCTGGGTGCAGAACAGGAGGGGCTGAATCCCTCTCTGACAGCTCCCACTCCACACTCAGTGTGCTGCATGTTTTCATTCGTGTTGGATTCAGCAGGATCCCATTTGTCAGGGCAGTTTGCTGAGGCAGCTGTGGTGTGAGTGAGAAGTGGATGAAGGATGGGCTCTTCCTTGTGCCACATCCTCGTTTCAGTGGTGCCCACTTCAGTAGTTTTACAGCATGAAGGGAGAAAACCAAATTCCCAATTACCTGTGCTGCCAGAACTCCCTAAATGCAGATTGCTGATTAATTGTGCAGGGCAGCTGAAAGGATTTATAAATGGGTAACATGGAGCCAGGAGATCTTAACAGAAATTCTGGAGCAGGCCACGCTTTATAAATCAGTATTTAATACTGTGCCAGCCCCAAGTACAGACTATTACAATGATATAAATATGCATATTAAAAAGTTATGATCAAATTAATGTGCATGCCTCGTAGCTGTTTTTCAAGTGCTAGAAACATGTCTGGGTAGTCATGAGAACAAAGAAAAAGAAATAAAGAAGGAAAACAAGAAATAAAGAAGGGAAACAAAGGCGTTATCCATGTCTGGAGATAATGGCCTGCAAGAATAGTGAAATGGCAAAGGTGGCCAAGTCAAGGTCACATCTTTTAAGGAAGTAACACTGAAGTGCTGTAATAGTTAAAAGGATGTCAGAAAATACAAATGCCCTGGTTGAAGCCTGTGTGCCAGATTTTTATGCTGTGAACTCTTTTTATTCTTTTTTAACAACTGAGTTATAAACCCTTGACAGGCATTACTCAGAAAAGCAAAAGCTGGCTGAAGCTTTAATTGCAGCCATATGAATGGTGCTGCTCTAAATAATGAACAAATCCCCTGTCTGAAGAGGAACAGGAATACCATGGATCTGTTAAAAGATTTCTGAATGTGCTGGTTTACCTTAAAATAGTACCAGGGAATGGTCAGATTTCTTTCCTCCCCAGCTGCTGTTCAGGAGAGCAGCCCCTGGATGCCAATCCTGCCTGATGTATTTCCAGAAAATGTCTAACACCTGAGCGTGGTGCCCACAAAAATCAATGTAAATCTCTGCAGTGCTCTTAGATCAGGCTGTAAGGCCTTTCCTAAAGGAGAGAGGCCCAATTATGGAGCATAAATCCTCTCCTGAGCAGTGGGCAGTGTAAGGAGCAGTGTAAATGTGCTCTGTGCCCTGAGCTGCTGCGCACTCCCCGGGGTGTGCAGAGGTCACCCAGGTCTTGCTGCAGAGGCTCAGGCAGCCAAGCAGCATCCACAGCTGCATGCAATTTTTCCTGAGGTCAGGAAGGTTGAGTTTTAAAGTTTCCCATCGTGCCTGCTCCTTCAGTGCCTGCTGCTGCCCTCTGCAAGCAATTACCAGGCCAGATCGTTAGTGGCAGCATCCTGGGGCAGCAGAAGGAAACTGGAAATCAACACATTTGATTCCCTGCTCTGTGGTCAGGCAGCACCTGCAGCTGGAGCAGAAGAAAAGGCACCTTGAGAAGCACAGGAGTGAGTGTGAGGAGGAGGAGGGATTGTCCTGTGTGAGACACAGATTCACCTTTTGTGGTCACACGAGGAGGGGGGACCCCAGCTCTCCTTACTGACACACTTCTCAATCATTCCTGCAAATATCATCATGCACAGCCTCAAAAACTCGAGCAGCACCCTTTCATGTGCTTCTGGGCTTTATTCTTGCTCTTTTTTTAATGGGCAAGGTAGAATATATGAGGTAAGAGAAATGGCTGCATGAAAATGGCATTTACAGTGAGTTATAAATATACTGGTTTGACCTCTGTCTGAATATCAAATCAAGAAAGATTCAAAGGACATAGATAGCATGGGAATAATAATTTCATTTCAAGAAAATACCTTTTCAATAAAATAAAAAAAGGACATATAACTCTCTAGGTCTATAATCTTGTCTTTTTTGATAATGGGAAGATGAATGAAGATCACTAGCAGGGGAAACATAAGGAAGCAGAGAAGAGAGATATGTCTACTGCAGCAAATTAACCTGTCAACCTTGTTTAAAAGGGTTATTTTTAAACTCTATTAGCTGCAGGTTTTCATAGCTGTTCAACATCTTCATATTCTTATAGCACTACCCTACACAATTCAAGTGCACACACAGACTGCCAAGTGCTAAGGATTCCCTGGTAATTTTAGTTTCTAACACAAGTTATTGATTCCTGAAGTATGAGCAGTGAAGACCAGCAGCCATTCCTGACTTACTGAAAAACTTCAGGGGCAACACGAGATTTTTAAGTGATGAGTCCATTGGAAATACCATAAAGGGAAAGAAACTTCCCCAGAGTCCACGTGCAATGGAAATTCAGTTACAGTAAGAACGGAAAACTGCCCATGGCCTTCACCCTTGGTGTCTCAGAGCTTGTAAAATAATTAAGACAGGACTTCCATTCCCTAAGCTTCCCCCCAGTGAGGCAGTGTCTGCTAACACAACATCCCTGAGAGGCTGTGCCTGCCTGGGCAGCCCAGGCACATCCAGGTGCCACATTCCAGCCAAGAGGGGCTGTGAAGGAAGGCTGAGGGTGTCTGTGCAGCCACACTGGGTAAAGCATCCCAGGGACAGGAGGAACCTTTCTGCACCCTCTCATGCCCCTGAAGCAGATACACATACCTAGTGTCTCCAGAAAAACATCCCACTTACATTTGTGTCCTGAACCATAAACAAACTTCATTTATTCTCCCCTCCATTTCACCCCTCCAAGCTGCAAAGCTGCAGCTGCTGTCCCAGATCTGCTGTCCTGCCTCCAGCACATCCCAGACACTCTGCTGGGACTCTCTGCCTTCACCCTTCCACCAACCCTCACAAATGAGGCTTCTCCTCAGTGCTGTGAGTGTTACTTCAGCAAGGCCATGGCACACAAGTGCCCAGGTGAGAGCCAGCCCTTCCTCTCTGAGCTCTGCTCTGTGCCCTCTGCCCCCAGCCCAGGCACTGACCTTGACTTTCTGTTGGTGGTGGTAGATCTGCCAGGCGATGTGAACGTGCATAGCACACCACTTGCCAGGTTTCTGCAAAAACAAGACATCAATCAGTAACTTCCGAAAACCTGTGATGCTTTATTCTGTTTCTAGAAGCAAACAGACCCTGAGCCCTGTCTGGTTTGGACTGGGGGATCCCCACCCCAAGACAACTGAAAGCAAAGGCTTCCCTCTCCATCCTCCTGGAAATCCAGAAGTGGAAAGGCTTGTCCCTTGCTAGGGAATTTATCTGGCTATCCATGGATGCTCCTGCCATGCTCTGATGCCCCTGGCTGGGAGTGCAGCTTGCTCTGAAAGCTGTGTCCCAGCCAGCAGCTGCCCTGCACAGCTGGACTGTTCACAGCTGGACTGTTCACAGCTGCCCTGCACAGCTGGACTGTTCACAGCTGGACTGCTCACAGCTGGACTGTTCACAGCTGGACTGTTCACAGCTGCCCTGCACAGCTGGACTGCTCACAGCTGCACGCTCAGGTCATTCCCACAAACGCTAGGATTGACATTTCCACCCAGAGATGAAAATGGAAGTGGTTTAAAAGGTCACTCTGGCTCTCAGCATTCATCTGGCTCCCTCGTGTCTGTCCCTGTGAGACCTCAGCTCATAAATGTACTGGAAACACGGGAGGTCACTCGATTCATTCTGTTTTGGGGGTCTGTGCTTCCTCCCTGTCCCCCCAAGTCACAGGGAGCAAGACCCAGAGTGTTTCTTCGGCCTCCTGTTGAGTTTGAGCTGTCTGAAAAAGGCTCATTTGAGAGAGACTTTCTCCAATTTTGTTACTCAGGGGTCTGCAGTTACCTACACAAGTAACAACTCCTGCAGATTTAAAAATTATCACAGGAATTCAAGTGTCTCCTTAAGCTACTTGTGAATTAAATGTTTCACCAATGATGGCACATGGTCTGCCTTCTATCTCTAGCTGTTTATCAACCAACAATTAAATTATAAAAAAATAAACTCTGTCTCACAGACACACTACCCTAAACTCAACCTTTTTGCTAATTTGCAAAAACTGGCTGTGCTAGTGATTTACTAAGTTTACTAAATCAAAATTAAGACCTTTTTCTTGAATATGCTGGAAAATTAACAAAAGCTCCTTTTGGATGAGTGATGGACTGGATCTTTAGATCCTTATTTCTAAAGTATTTTGTATTTTGAATATTAAAGTATTTTGTGTTTGAAGTGGATTGTCTGTCTATAGTGGACAGTGAGATACCTGGGTGGGAAGTCCCACCCTGAATAACACTGAAAACATGCAGTAAAATAATAAAGCAAGCTCCTTCAGAGTGCAGTGAAATACCAGGGAATCACTGCCAGGATCTCTGGGATTTGCCTCAGGAAACCATGATGGAAGGATCATCAATATTTAACCTCGAATATTCACACGAGGGGTTGCATGAGAAGAGCAAAACTTCCAACTGTGAAACTCTGCCTTGTCCTTGGGCGATCAGGAGCTGCAGGAGTGCTCTCCCCAAAGCAGGGCACAACTGCCCAGGTGACACCTGGCAGCTCTCATTTGGAATTTTTCTCTGCTGCAACCTGGTGGGACTGAGCTGAGCTTGACAAACGGGAGCACAGGAAGATTTCTTACCCTCAACATGGGCCTGAACGGATCTGTCAACTGTGAAGAAGAAATGACAGCTTGGTTACACGCCTGTCACTCAAACAATTGCTCTAATTAACAAATCTGTACTGCTTCATTAAGAGACGGAATTAAAATGTTAGAATTTTACTTTCAAATGAAGCCCTTTTGGATAATAATTAGTCCTGAGCCTCCATCTCGGTGCTGTCCCCTCCCCCTGGCACCTGAGTGGTGACAGCAGCTCCAGCAGAGCTCTGGCCCCTGGCAGCAGCAGCAATTTGTTGATTTAATGCTGCAGGAATGGCAGCTTAACTGCACTGATGGAGGCACAGCCCTGTCCTTTGGGCAAACTCCTGCTCTCACCTTCCAGAGCTCCTCAGCTCGTGGCAAGGCTGGAGAATGGACAGGGCTCCATCCCAGGGAAGGGCTGGGATGGCTGGAATGGGATGCCAGCAGTGTGCCCACCCACCAGCCAAGGTCAAACGGGCTTTCCTTTAATTATTTTCACACTGAAACAGATGTCGGTAAACAAGGCCCATATAAAAACCCAATTTTCTCATTTTTATTTTTGATGTGGCCTGTTGTTTTTTCTTTTTTTTTGGAGTAGATGATTTTCTCATTCCCCTTTTTTTGCTCATATTTCATCAATAAATGCTGGGAAATAATTCAATTTATTGGGTACTGCTCATTTGTTTTGGATTTTCTGTTTTGAAATGCAATACTAAAGGAGATTTATAGGTGCAGAAGGTACTTAGCAGACGCAGTGATGGCACAATGCATCATCTTGAAATAATCGAAACTCACTCCCAGTTGAATGGGAACATAAAGCTAAATGACTTCCTGATGGGAGCTCTGGTTATCTGCACTTAGATAAACAAACAGGAATGTGGTTCCTTTTGGGGTAAAGCACTGGAACTTGGCCCAAGGCAAAGACAACAGCTCTGGAAGTCCAGCCATGCCACAGCTCTGAATTTCAGGAGAGCTCCTCAGTGCTTTTGTCTGAGAGTTCTGCTGAAAATATTTAAGTGTGAAGCTCCTCATGGCAATAATGGCCATGAATTGAGACACACCAACAACCCCTGGGCAGAGAGGAAAAGTGCTGAGGCAATAAATGCTGTTCACATCCGCTGGAACTCAGAAATCCAGAGGCACCGAGTGATCGATAAAGAGCATCCGTATTTCACTGGGGCAATCAATGCTACAGTAACCCAGGGAATAGCTGTCATTACCCACATTAAAAACAATTATAGACTACAAACACAAATCCTGGGGAGGCTTGTACCTTTCCTGTGTTGAATTGGACTTTTATGCTTTCACCCCTGGGCCTGGGGGGAGAGAGAGCTGCCAGCAAGGACAGAGCTGTGCCATTGCACAGGGGCTGTTTGAAATGCTGCCACAGAACTTCTGCAGGAAACAGCTCAGACAGCTTTGCTTTCAGGCTGTTAATCTGGACATACTGAAAATGACAGCTCTAGCATTCAAGGTTTCAGGAGGAACAGATTTACTTTAGAACAAGGAAACAATTTTTACAGACCCGTGGATCCTTCTGCAGAAGGGTGTGTGGGACCGTTCCAGGTCTGGCCGCAACATCAATGGGATTGGAAGTCTGGAAATTCCACAAGGAGAGACAACATTAATGAGCTGCACAACAGTAACAATGCCTACAGGCAACAGAATGTGCAAAATAATAGTTCTTTATCATTGCATTGTCTAAGAAATGGAGAAACACTTCTTATAAAGGAAAGGAGAACCAGTAATGTGAGTATTATCATCTCCATATCCACACTTTGACTGTCCAACTTCCCATGAGTTGAATCAAAACCACTGAGGGAACAGTGACTGTTTAAACTGGAAAATCATCTAATGTGAAAAACCTGATTAGGAACACATTTATGACACAGCATCAAAAGGACCTCAACTCCTTCCACAGGCACTGCCACAATATGGATAGCAGGAAAACATCCAGTTGGAAAAAAATGAAAGCCCTTCCCATTATTTGAATGTAAAATCACAGTTAATAAAACTTTGCAGTTTTGTGGAACCCACCCCCAACAATAACAAAACAAAAAAAAATGAAGAAAAAACCCCAACAAACAAAAAACAACCAAAACCCCACAAACCCCTACATTTAGATAAAGCTTGTTCCTATGTCAAAATGAAGAAAATAGAAATCAGCTCCAGCATAACTAACAATTAAATAAGGGAGTTGTTAACAACCTGATTACCATACAGACTAAGAATCCCACTAATGAACTGATTTACATATTCAGTCATTAGAGTGGATGGGCCAATTTAAGGAAGAAGGTGTCTCCTCTGCAGAAATTCCACTCCTGATTTCAGTCTTTAGCTGCAAAGACTGACTTCCTCCCACTGACAAATAAATGAAAACGAAAGAGAAAAGCCCTGAAGTTGCCACATTTCTGTCCCCCAGCTATCACCCATGAGCAGAGCCAAATCAGTGCTCTGCACCGTGCTGGAGGTAATTATGGAAATAAGTAAACAATAATGAGCACCATTTCTTAAAATCCTGATTATTACGTGACCTTTCATTCATGCACACTATCTCAGAACTAACTGCTTCTAAAGTTAACTGTGCCTTTATATAAATGATTTAAAAAAAACCCTGTTTGTAGATGTATCTGAACCTAATGAGAAATAACTCCTCTTTGTGGTGAATTTGGAAAAAGGCAGTTGTCCCCTGTGGGATGAAGGCCTAAGAACATTCTGACATGCCAGGGTGAGCAGTTGCAGGGAATTCTGTCTTACCTTGGGCTGGAAAGCTCCTTGCAGCGAGCCAAAGGGGCCGGTGGGAGGGATCATGGGAGGAATCCCTGATACAGCTGGGGGATAGGAGTGAAACAGCTGCAAGAGAAAAGAGAAAAAAAACATCAGCACTGGGTCAGCACCAGCACAGTGAGGAGAACACAGAGCATTCCTGCAGAACAGTAGGAAAATGTTACATGGAGAAAACTGAGAGGCATTGAAGTGATCTCATTGCAGCGATGTTAGTTAAAGCAGTCGATGGGATGTTCACAGATGTCGTGAGGTTTAGAGCTTAAAAGCAGTTCCAAAATCAGACAGCCAGCAACCTGTACCTGCCTCGGGCCACCAGAGCCTAAGGGAGACGCCTGCTCCTCAATTATTAATTTTTAAATTGGAGAGAGGGTTTAAATGGTTTCAGTCTGTGGTGCATTTCAAGAGAAAAGGCAGAATCCTGAGCTGAATGAGACTGAGAAATCTCCTGTTTAAGTGGAAAAAAAAACCCTTATGAGTTCTAGGATATTGTATCATTAAAACTCCATTAGTAGGTTGGAATTTTAATGGTATCTGTAGGAAATGAGGAAAATATGCACAATTCTTACTTCATTAGCCTGTCTGACAGGATATCCTGCCACATTTAATATTAGCAGACAGACAATCTGATTTTTTAAAGATTAGAATTTACACAAAAAGTTAAGGCAGAACCTCCCAGAAATGTATGGGAGTTTTTTTTTTATGAAGAAGAAACAGCTCAGCACAAAAATGTGCCCATCTCCACTGGCCTGACTGACCCCAGCGCTCTGTCCTAAGGAATTTGGGAAAAAATGAGAGGCTGCTCTGTGCTAACACAGAGCAAACACAGGTAAACAAGCAGGGAAATGAAACAAATAAATTGTTTCCTGTGAGGGTGGGCAGCCCCTGGCACAGGTGCCCAGAGAGGCTGTGGCTGATCCCTGGATCCCTGGAAGTGTCCAAGGGCAGGTTGGACGGGGCTTGGAGCAGCCTGGGATAGAGGAAGGTGTCCCTGCCATGGCAGGGGTGGAGGAGATGATTTTTAACATCCTTTCCACAACCCACCCTGTGATTCTGTGATAAACCATCACACACCAACGTGCCCTCCTCTCTGTGCTCTGCCAGAGAACCTCTGGCTCTTGCTGTGACAGAAAAGTCTCCCCATTCAGGGAAAATGCTGCTATCACACACCAAACTGCTTCCTGGCAGCAGCCAGGGATTCAAAGCATCACACTCCAAAGGCATTCCCAGCAGGAAACCTCTGGAGCTCCGAGGGGATGGAAACAGGAGGGGCTGGGTCTAAGAGAGGATGGATCCAGGAGGGTTTGGGTCTAAGAGAGGATGGATCCAGGAGGGTTTGGGTCTAAGAGAGGATGGATCCAGGAGGGTTTGGGTCTAAGAGAGGATGGATCCAGGAGGGCTTGGGTCTAAGAGAGGATGGCTGCCAGCTCCACTGGAATTGCCACCCAAAAAACCTAACAGGGTTCTCTGGCTGACACCAATTCCCCTCTAAACACGGCTGAGCAAAGTCAAACCACTGTGTGCTACTTTTAAGATCAAAATAAATGAGTTAATGGCTAATTGAGCAGAAGCAGGACTGGGCAAAGTCAAAGACTACACATGAGGGGTGGGAAAACACTGAGCAAATCCCATCCCAGGGTAAATCAGTGCCACAAAGTTGTGATGGATTTGGACATGCCAGGCATACACGTGTGCTTTTCTTCATCTTTTTCCCTTCTAGCTTATCTTGCAAGGTCATTTATCCATACTGTATTTACTGAAAGCTGAGAAAACATTTCAGAGGTATCAGAAGATTTTCTCAGTTTAAAAGCCTGGTATTGGTTCATGTTGCTGCTGTTGTTTTTAATTCTATTTAATTTGGACCTGCTCCATCCAGTGGCACAGAAAACATTTTGAGATTAGTTGATACTGAACTGTAGGCATTTGAGAAACCATTAAGAGACATTTGTCCTCAATTACAATAATTTTTAATGAGTAAAATGTGCTTTAAATTCTCCAGTGTCTTCTGTCTTTAATTCTCTGTGTAATGGACTAATTCTAACTGATGGGAAAAGATGTAGCACTTCGTATTCTATTGACTATGACTAATAATAAGGAATTCTTTCTTCAGTTTTACAACAACTGGCAAGTTAATCAAATGTGACCTTTCCTCAAGGTCAGAAATGTTATTAAAAAATAAATAGTTTATCTCCATGATTAATTTGTATCAGTTAAATTCCTCCAGCTTTCAGAATCCACCTTTCATAGTCAAGTGCTTCCTTTTTCCAAAGTATTCCCTCTCTTTTGAGCAGCAGCTTTCCCTTCCAGCTTTCCCTGGGGAAACATGCAGTGACCACAGCTTCCCTTGGCCAGGTGTGTGTGGTGCTCACCTGGCAGCAGCTGCAGGTGAAAGCAAAGCCTCACTGTGCCACAAGAGAAGAAATAATGATGGAAAACTCAGCAATAGCTTCTGTGTGAGCTGCACTCCCTGTTCCAAACTAGATGGATTTTAGGTCTCACACAGACTCTGCTCTCCTCCAAAGTTCACCCACACTCAGTGCCAGCTTTAAGGAATCTGAGTTCCAGGTGTGCTCCTACAGTGGAAGCTGCTGTCCCTGGGAGCTGCTCTGTGCAAGTGCCATGTTCTGACAGGATTTGTGTTTCTCCTGCCCTGGGATGTGCCCCCAGCCCAGCTCCCATCCCCTGTGCCCTGAGCAGTCCCAGGGTGGCACCAGGGGACACTGGGCTGGCCTGGCTGGGGTCACTCTATCCCTGAACCCATGTGAAGCTCAGCAAACCGAGTCCAATTTCACCCTGCTCAGGTGACAGCAGTGCCCTGTGGAGTGGCAATGTGTGCCCAGTGCTCCTGGAGCTCTGAGCCTGCACACACCGAGCCCTGGCTGCTCCAGTGAGCTGCCAGACACGGACAGCATGGGCTGTGAGCAGGGCTTCTATTTAATTCTATTTAATGCAGACACCAGTGTCTTAAACAGGTTTTTTTTTTTTGCCCAGTTCCACTTCTAAGCAAAACCAACACATAAAGCCAAATGCTCTGCAGATTTCTGAGTGCTGATGCAGTACTCCTTCTCTCATCAAAATATTGCTCTTGAATTAAGAAACTCTTGCCAGACACCTGCCTCTGCCAATAGGATGAGGAAAATACAACCCAGAGTTCAGCAGCAAATCAATCAGTGGATTCAAACCCTTAGGGGCAGAAGCTTTATATTTAACTGGAATTTTAAAAATCAGTTCATCTCAATAAGTAACATTTTTGGTAGCTTAGATAAACACATCTAGTGCATAGCTGGATTCATGTTGCTGTCATCAAACAGAGCTTTCAAAACACAGCAAGCCCAGTGGATCAGATGAGCTTTTGAAATCTGAATAATAAGACAGGTTTTCAGATTTTATCAAACAAAATATGATAGATTGGGAAAACTATTAGATTATCTATCCCTGAAGGATTTGTATGATAGTTTGTCAGTTCGTTTCAAGTTCCTGAGCAAAAATATCAGCCCAAGGGTTTGTGGCACAACTGAAACACCGTGATGGGATCACTGCTCTCTCCTGCTTCACAAAACAGTCAGCTCTTCTGCCTCATCTTTTCACATCAAACCTGGCTCCAAATGGTGTGTGAGCAAGAGATCTTTTGACTGGAAAAGCTGATACTGCATCTTTATCAGAAACCACGAATGCAAGCCTTCAAAAGCCAAAGCAACCAAGGACGATAATGGTAAATCCTGGAGTGATGATTAGGGAGAGATTTGACACTGTGCCATTGATTGAGTGGTGATCCCAACCCACCACAGAAAAGCAGTGGAAACAGAGCAATAAAACTCACACTGTGACGGTAGAAGGGGTCAACTTTTGTAGGATATTTGTCAAACTGCAAAGGGATCAAAGCACAAACTAGTTACTTTCTATTTCCTTGCTTTACTTCTGTTGGCAAAATAGAAGACAACTTCTCTATTATTTGGCAACCAACAGAGAGGAAGAAATACGCAGAAAATTTGTTTCCAATGAAACTGTTTGGGGTTTTTTCTTTCTTCACAGTAAATGAAGATCTTTTGGGGACAGGACGAAGGAGGAGGGCCCAGAGTGAACACTCCAAGCAGGACTGGCCAGAGCCTCGCCCCTCAGTCCTGTGCTGCCCCCTGAACCTCACACTGTGACAGAGGGACAGCCCTGCCTCTCCTGCCCAGACACCCCTGGGCAGCACAGGAGCCCTTCCCCACGAGCTGGCAAATTCTCCACAATACTTTTGTAATAAAGAATAGAGTTGTGCTCTACTTATCCTCACATTTCTGCCTGGGGTACGCACCATGGGCGGTGCTGGCGTCGGCATGATGGCAGTGGGAGGGATGGCGTGGGGAAAGGGCGTGAAGGTGTGCTGGTGGGTGTGTTGGTGTGTGTGCTGGTGCTGGTGCTGGTGCTGGTGGAACTCTGTCCTCAGGTAGGGCGGTGGGCCCAGCGAGGCCCCGCGGTCGGCGCTCTGCGAGGCCAGGAACCGCGTGTTCAGCTCCTGCCGCAGGAGGTCTTGCTCTGAAACACAGAACCACACAGGAGCAGCGTTAACGGCCTTGGGAAAGACCTTGGAGATCATCCAGCCCAACCTATGACCCAGCACCACCAGAACATGGCACTCAGTGCCACATCCAATCTTTTCCTCAACACCTCCAGGGACAGTGACTCCACCACCTCCCCATTCCACTGCCCAACCGCTCTTCCTGTGAACTTTCTTTTTTTCTAATGTGCAGCCTAAACTTCCCCTGGAGCAGGGGAGAAAGGCTGTGTCCTCTCATCCTGTGGTGTTCCCTGGGAGCAGAGCCTGACCCCACCTGGCTGTCCCCTCCTGTCAGGGAGTGATGGGGTCTCCACCTGGCTGTCCCCTCCTGTCAGGGAGTGATGGGGTCTCCACCTGGCTGTCCCCTCTCAGGGAGTGATGGGGTCTCCCCTGAGCCTCCTCCTCTCCAGGATGAACACCCCCAGCTCCCTCAGCTGCTCCTCACAGGACTCAGATCCCTCTCCAGCCCTGCTCCAGCTTATCCCAGTGTCCATCCTAAACTGGGGGGCCCAGAACTGGGCAAAGCACTCACGGTGAGTGCCAAGTACAGGGAAAACAAACAATAAAACAACTCCCCCCAAGCTCTGGGGCTTTTCCAGGCCTTGTGCCACTTCCTTTGCTGTCTGTGGCAGCAACGCTTCACTGAAAATGTCCTGGTGACAAATCATGACACAGTACAGGGTAAGAGAATTCCCTCAGGTCTTCCCTCAGATTTCACAGGCCTGAGACATTACAAAGTCTGCATCTCCCCTCTCACCAAGCCTGTTTTCACATTCCTCTGAGCATCTATGGACATGGGCAGAGTCCTAAATAGGTGAGGATGGACAAGCAAGCTGGAGTGAGCAAACAAGTGGCTGCTGCTCACATGAGTGTGCTGGACACAAACTGATGTTACACAAATGCTCCATTTTCCTCCCCTCAGTGACCTGGTGAGGCCCTGGCACAGGCTGCCCCTGGATCCCTGGCAGTGCCCAAGGCCAGGCTGGGCTTTGGGGCTGGGAGCAGCCTGGGACAGTGGAAGGGGTGGCAGGGATGGCACAGGAGGGGCTGTGAGGTCCCTCCAACCCAAACCTTGTGAACACACCCGAGCTCAGCAGCGCTGTGAGCTCAGCCAGCACAGACCCTCCCTGCAGCCAGGGAAGCTCTGCTGGGCACACACCACAGCTGCATGAACACCTTTGCTGTGGGGGTCACGGATTCTGTGTGGGCACCTCCTGAACTCTGCTGTGCTCCTGCTGTGGGTTGAACTGAACAAACCTGGGAAAAGCATCAGCTTCCAAAAGCAGCCACTCCCAGGACAGAGCCAAAGCCCCTGGCTGTGTCCAGGTGTTTGTTTGGCTTTGCTGTCCCTTTGGCCAGCAGTGAGCACAGCCTCTCCCCACCCAGAGCCCTCCCCAAAGGCCCACAGCGCAGTTATTCAGTGTCCCATCACCAAAGCAGGCTCTTACCTGAGTAAGTGCTCCCAGCCGGGTGTCCTGGAACCTGCAGCGTCCCTGATGTCAGCGGGGGTGGCGGGGGCAGAGCGGCGGGAGGGGCAAACATATTGGGGTGGTGAGGGTGAGCGGGGGGCTGCAGGGAGGGAGGGAAGCTGTGCAGGGGGCTGTGGCTGGCCAGGGACAGCGGGAACGGCGACGCCGACGGGTGGTGCGAGATGTGCGGGGGAGGCGCCTGGCTCTTGGCGGGGGTGCTGCTCCTGCTGCTGCTGTGAACGACACCAGAGGAGGCACTCAGGGCTCGTGGGGACGGAGAAAAGCCCCAGCACACCCAGCAGCACCACCCCAGCAGCCCCCCAGGTCTCACACTGCACGGGTGTGACCGGTGTTACAAATCCCAGCTGCCATTCCCAGCCCTGTCTCCAACACCTGCTGCACCTGCTCTGCTTCCTCTGCCTCCCGCACACCTGAGCCGCGCTCTCCCTCCCTGCAAGAGGTTGCTATTGTTCCACAACAGCACAGGGGTGACACACAAAGGAGTAATCAGCCCTCTGCATTCATTACTTAATTATCAGCTCTTTCTACATGACTGCTCCTGGTTCATGTTTTCAGGCAAATGAAACTCAAAATCACTGCATTAATAATTTTTTTTTTTTTTTTGCTATGAATTACTAAGATGAAAGACTGCAGAAAATGTGAAATGAAGTTGAAAAGGGAACAACAGATTTGTGCTTATTGTACAGGTAATGCCCCTCTCTACCCCACAATAAAATGAAATAAGACGAGTCAACAAAAGAAGTATTTGTGATTACACCGGCTGCAATTTTTCAGGTTTCATCTCCTACTAATAAGTATTTAAAATACATTCATGGAAGGGTTAATTCTCCTTGCCTTTATTTCAAGTAACAACATGCTTCTATTGCAGTGACTTTTAAAGGCAAGCAATACCAGCTTGGTTAAAAATAAATCCAGGTCTTAAACACCTCCCAGTCTTTAGTCAAACCATGAGGTAAGCACAGTGCTGCTTCCCCAGGTCCTGGAGGTCACACCTGCCTGCTGGGAGCTCACACCTGGAGAATGACAACCCAGCTTACAGCAGGGGAAACCTGAGGTCCCTGACTCAGAGGCACATCACAGATTCCTGTGCACGTGGTGTTTAATCTCACTGCTCAGCTTTGTTACCCACAGATAAAAGGTGAGGCTGATCTCACCGTGGCCAGGTGAGAGGAACACACTGGAGCCTGCAAGGTGTTGGCAGTGCAGGAGAACACGGAGCTGTGAAGTGCCTGGTGTGTGACTGCCAGTGCTGGGCTGTCACCAGCTGGACCTCGGGCCAGGAGCTCCTGGGCTCCTTGCCCTGGGGCATGGCAGCGCTTGGAGAAATCAGATATTTACAGGGATGGGAGGGCAAAGCTGGCAGCCTTCAGCGAGCTGCCCAGCCTGCAGGAACTGGGCTTTTCCTCCCCTCATTTATACTCTGTGAAATTCCCTACAAAAACCCAGGTACGGCAGGAAAAAAAAATCCAAAGTAAATGAACTGAAAAGACCCAGAGTTTATGGGATCACTGGGTCACAGAAAGTGATCCTGGCTCATCTCAGGGGAGGAATCGAGGTTAAATGCACCAAGTGACTTTTATTTCCCAAGGACGGGATGGGCTGTGCTGTCACTTCTTTACCCAGTTCCCCTCCGGGCTCAGTCCAGCATCCCAGACCCCTCTCCAAGCACCTACCTTAAGCTGTTGAGGCTCAAGCTGCTGCTGTTGTAGGCAGAGAGCGGCTGGGAGAGGCTCTGGGGATGGGGCTGCACCGCGGGCAGGGCCGGGTGTGCCGGGGGCAGCGGCGACTGCGGCCGCGGCGGGTGCTGGCCGGCCGGGGGCTGGCTGCAGGGCTGGCTGCAGGGCTGGCTGCAGGGCTGGCTGCAGGGCTGACCGCAGGGCTGGCTGGCAGGAGGACGGCCGGGCTCCTCGGGGGCTGTGGGCACTGGCACGGCCGGGGCGGGCGGCGGGGCTGGAGCCTCCGGGCGCGGGGCGAGCGCGGGGCTGGGACACAGGCCCTGGGACGGCGGCTCCAGCGGCGGCGGTGTCACCTGAGGACGGGGGTCTTTAGGCACCACAGGCTCAAGTATTGGGTCTTTGCTGCTGTCCTGGCTCTTCTCTTGGCTCCTTTCTAGTCCTGATATTTTGGGGACAGCTGGGCCCCTAGCACCAGGGTCGGCATTGTCAGCAAGCGCGCCAACTCCCACCTCCTTATCTGCAACAGCAACAAGACAGAGAGAAAATGGTTAAACGTGAGACAGACCAGCCCAAAGGCACTGCTGGGTCACTCACACTCCGGGCACTTCCATCTTGCTGCCATCAAGAACCATCCAGGCGAATGTGAAACTGAATCAAATCCATCTGCCCCAGTAACTCCTCAAAACGAAACACGTGGCAGAGAAGACAGACCCTGCTCAGCGCTCCTGTTCTCCATCCTTGTTACTCATCATCACTCCCTCCCTGAGAGAGCAAACTGAGGGAACTGACCCGCTGAGGGAGCCAACACCACGGCAGCCCTGTGCTTCTCACAGAATGTTGAAGTTTGGAGGAGATCTTTTGCCATGTTCACCACTAAATCATGTTCAATCCACGTGACCCTGCAGTGACTGTCACTGCCTTGGCTCCATCACACCAGGGAGCAGCCAAGGCTGCTCTGGGGACACCTGTAGGTGACCCAGGTGATTCAGGTGACCTGGAGAGACTCTGTAGCTGGGAGAACCAGCAAACACTTCCCTCTGGAGAGATGGATTTGTGTAGTAAATACAGGCAATATGCAGCTTTCCAGCACTGTTTCTCTTCTTATCGTGCAAACCACTAAAATTTGACCTGAACTCTGCATTCTGGCTCCTTTGTCCCATCTGGGTGTTCCTAAACAGTTAAAGTTGGCCAGAGGTGGCCAGTTGGGAACATCAGAGCCACAGGAACAGCCCAGCTGTTCTCTACTGACAAAAAGGCCCTGTTGGAATTTGCCAGATGTGACAAATCCTGGAGACTGATCAATGCAGAACCCTCTCACTGTGCCACGTTTGCAGATGGGTTCAGCATGTCTGGGAGCAGCAAAGAGCACAGGAGGTGCCAAGAGCCAGCACAGGCTGTGCCATGGCCACCCCCAGCCTGCCAGTCCTGGGCATCCCTGACCCTGGGGATTGAAATCCATGCAGGACCATGACAAACTTACAGGGTAAAACCTTTCTTCTAAACATGAAATCATCCAACCTTTCCATGTCCAGGTGTGAGACAGCTGGGTTTGGAGTGTCACCCAGAAATGAGGCTGTACCACATCCTCTCACTCCTCCTGCCTGCATTCGGGTTCAGCTTCTCCATGCCTGGCCTCAGGCAACTTCAGGGATCAACTCAGAGCCAGCACTAAATATTCCACTTTCCTGAAAGTTTAGGATTGAGTTCAAAGCTCCTACTTCACAAGCAGGAAAATTACAGTTTTCAGTGTTCTGCAGCATTGTCTTTGGGACTGAGCATTCAGTCTACCAAAGAAATATTTTTATCATTTAATTTAAGCATAATTTTATTTAAAAATAGTATTAATTTTCTTTCACTGCTTTGGTAAGTTGAACTCTTGGTAACACCATACCTGCCTAACTCAAATTTTCTCCAAACTTCTTAATGCAAGATAAAAACCCCAGACCTTTCAAACCTATTTTCTCCAGCTTTATCATGGGTAAGTGGGGAGCTGGTACAAAGTGTCACAAGCAATACAAACCCCCAGGATATCTCTGCAGTCATGGAATGCAGGACAGATCCAACCCACAGACCACCAGCTCTTTCCAAGCGCTTTCCCAGGCTTGAAGTAATGAGTGAGACTGCAGCCCTGATTGTCCATTTCATATTGATGAGACGTTGTTCAGAGCGATGGGAGGATGGGGAGAGGCAGGTGCCAGGAGCTGTTACCAGCAGCAGGGAGGAGGCTGTGGGTGCAGCAGCCAGAACACATCAAACAGGCCCCAGAGCAGCTCAGCTGTTCTACTGGATACACAGAATTTGCTAAAAACAATTTCTCATTTTTAGCACACAGTCATCTTTCATCCTAATTTCCAAGGACACTAACAAAGCATTTGATTATGCAAATGAAGAACATGCCTTCGAAAGCACAGCTCCTTGCAGCTCTGTCATCTGCTGATAGCAATTACTCCACAGTGAGCAGGTATTTAGCACAAGTGAACAGCAAGGCTGGTGACACACTTTGTACTTAATTATAAAACAGAGAAGAAAATCATTCAGGACAAAAGATTTTGCTACCTCCTGTTAAAAATGTTTATCCTCTGCACTGAAAAGGATTTAATTGTCAACAATGAAGTTGTAGATCAATGAAAAGAAGCACTTAGTGGGACTGCACAAGATGTTGACAATTCTTCAGTCACTGAGCTGCTTCTGGCCTTGATTTGAGAGTGCAGAGTCCTCCAATACTGCACATGAAACCATTTACCCCATCCAGCTGTTAAACAGAACACAGTCCATCAATGTAACCCCTAGAGCTGAACACTGGGAGCATCTGAGAGCACTTGTTTATTTTTAAAAAGCAGCTCTTGATTTAGTACAAAGGAATGGGGTAAAGCTTTCTAGAGGGAAGTGAAGAAGGGAATATCCAAACACCCCTGTCTGTCAGGAACCCTGGCATTTTGTAAGTAGAAAGGAGCTGCAGACAGGTGCAAGAACTCAATCCTGCTTTAACACACACAGCCAAAGGTTTATTTCCAATAAAATCTCTTGACTTCCTAAGCCATCCAGCTGGGAATCAATAAATGACATCATTTAGTACACAGCCCTGAAGTGTTCCACAGCCAGGTCCTGGGGGGTGACTGAAGGGGCTCCAAATGGGCTGGAAAACTTCCCAGGTGGGAAGTGATGCTGCCAAGGTCACTGGGGAATATTCTTTAGTAGGAATGGGTTTGTGATCAAAGAGTTTCACCTTCCTGTTTCAATTCTGCATTTTAATCAAAGACATCTAGGTCTTGACAATCCTTCTGAAACACACCCAGATGAGGCACAGAAAACCCCTGTGAGGCCAGGCTGTGCTTCCCACCCCTCTGGCACCAGCACAAGGCTCTTCCCAAACTGCTGCACAAACCTTGGAGCCAGGGTGCAAATCCCACCTGCCCAACCATGAGCTCTGCTCCTGATCTCTGCTCAAAGACTGCCTTAGACACAAACACCTGAGAGTTTCTGCATTCTCACAGGATTCTCACAGGATTCTCTGGAGTTGTGGCAAAAACCAGGGGCTTCTTAAGCACCTAAATCTCAAGAGTTATAGAATCCCAGAATGGGTTGGCTTGGAAGGGACATTAAAGCCCATCCAGTGCCACCCCTGCCATGGCAGGGACACCTTCCCCTGTCCCAGGAGCTCCAAACCCCATCCAGCCTGGCCTTGGGCACTGCCAGGGATCCAGGGACAGCCCCAGCTGCTCTGGGAATTTCATCCCAGCCCCTCATCACCCTCCCAGGGAACAATTCCTGCCCAAAATCCCATCCAGCCCTGCCCTCTGGCACTGGGAGCCATTCCCTGTGTCCTGTCCCTCCATCCCTTGTCCCCAGTCCCTCTCTCTCCTCCCCTCTGCTCTTCTGGCTGTTTCAGGAACACTCTGTGACCCCTCAGTGGGCAGAGCAGAAGGGTGGGAGAGCATTTCAAACCTGCCCAGAGTAAATGAGGTGACAGTACAAGACAATAATCAATCAAAGCCAGAAAACACAGCTAGGCTGGATATTTTTCACGAATTATTAACAGGAACATCACCTCAACACAGGGTTAACTCCATCAGAGGACAAGGAGAGGAAAATATCTTGAGTTTATCCATCGCCCCCCCTTCCTTACTATTGATTTGCCTTGGCTACAGATCCACAATATTCCCCCAAATGCCCATGACATCTGCTCATCCCACTTGTGTGTGACAGGATTACTTGAATGAGCTTGAACAAAACCAGCTTTCAAAAGCAGCTTGAAAGGTATAACCCTATGAACACTGATCAAATGTAACCTGACAGTTTAGTTTAATACACTGAGGACCACAGAGATGTGTGTGATATGTTTATACAGCAAAATAACACCTCCATTCCCCCTGAGATGTGTCACACCCCCAGCCACACAGCCCTGGCTCCTTTGTGATTTGTTCTTTACAGACAAAGATATTCTGATTTTAAAGGCATGATGCCAGTAAAAGCAGAGAGCTTAAGAACACTTGCTAACACTAAGATGGAGCTCGGCATGACCATGAGAATTCCCATTTTTAATTACAACTATTTCAGCTGACTGGTGTCTACAAGGAAACTTTGCTGAGGTTCCACATCCCAGCTCCCCCATCAGGGTCACTTTACACTGTTCTCATGCTCAGCACTGTTTTCATTGTGTTCCTAATGCTGCAGAGAAAAAGATGGGAATTAGAGAATTACAGAGCCAGTAGGGCTGGAAAAGCTCCCTGAGATCACTGAGTCCAACACTGCCGAGGTCACCACTGACCCACATCCTCAAAAGCCAGATCTGCACATCTTTTAACTCCCTCCAGGGGTGGTGACTCCATCCCTGTCCTGGGCAGCTGTGCCAGGGCTTATCCAACTGCCCAGGAAGGATTCTTCTTCTTCTGGTCTGAATTGTACCAGTGCAGAAATCAGACTTCATTGTTTGTGGTCAATGAAGCGTCACATTAAATGTGTTAATTATAAATGTCCAGTAAAACCCAGCTCTTTGCAAACTGTCAGAATTTCTTGGCACCTGAAAGGAAAATTCAAGCAAAGAAAGTCAGCAGGACAGCCCTTGTGAGCCACTTGTTAGTCCTGAGGCAGATGTTGTCTCGAGGGAAGCTCCAGGTGAGGAGTTTCTCTGCGGAGTTGGGGTGAAACCTGTGCCCTGCACACACAGAGAAGTGAGATCACCCTGTGGAATTGCTTTGGCACATTGTGCTCACCCTCAGGACACAGCAGCTGACCTGTCCACAGGGAGAGCAGCAGCCCAGGGGGATCTGGGCACGGAGGAGAAGCTGAGCACATCCCAAACACAGCAGCAGGAACCAGCACTGGGCTCCCAGTGACACAGCTCAGCTCAGCCCAGGGCCTCACTCGTGATCTGAATAGCCACAAGAAATGGCAAGCAGTGAAGATTAAAGTCAGAAGTGCCCCACACTGTTCCTGGGATGTGGTTAATGAGCTGGCAGGACACAGGACTGGCACAGCAGTGTCCCACACGCAGAGAGGACACCAACGCTGGGGCACGATGGCTGAGGCTGAGGATGACCCCAAACACGGGGATTTTCTGTCCAAACTGCAATCATTAGCCTGAGTATGATTCATAACAGCATTTGAAAAATGTCCTGTGCTCCTCACTTTAATTTTGATTCATGTTGTGCCTTGCTGCTGAGGCTAATTATTATCCAGCAATGGTGCATTCAAAGCCTCCAGCCTCACGCACAGGACTGTGTGGTGTTGCCTCCGTGTGACAGGGAACTGTAATTCTAAAAGGATTAAAAGTTTAGCAGCACAGCCATGTAAAGCAGAAAATGAATTGTTCACTCTTCTCATCTCTGTTTGGAAATTAGATTACCGGCTCCAAGTGAGCTGAAATACAGAATGAGGCAAATCTTTGTGATTAGCTCACAGGTGGCCAGTGAGCCTTTCTGTGCCTCAAAGCCTGGCAGATTCCCATTAGCTGCAATAATAAAAGAATGTGTACTCATCCCTGAGCCCAAACCCTGCCCTGTGCCAGCACAGCTACCTGCTGTGCTAATCCTCAGAGCCAACATCATCACCCTGAGCTGGGAGCTCCCAGGTTTGCTCAGCTGTTGGTTGGGATATTTGGGGTGTGGGGCTCATCCCTGGCCAGCCCCAAGGAATTGGGGTGCTGGCAGCAGCTGCTCCCAGCACTGAGGGCAAAGGCTCTTCATATAAAAACAATTTGTATCATTCACCACCAGCGCTTCACACTCTGCAGAAGGCACCTGTGTGTCACCACAGCAAAACCCACCACATTTTAGCAGAAATTGGTGCAGAACACCAGTGGTCCATTCCATCTGGGATGTGGTGCTCACTCACACCAGCTGCAGATGCAGAGGATGCAGGAGCCTCTCACCCAGCCACAACCCACACACAGGGAAACCTCTCCAGGCCCTCCCAGCATGGGGCTGCTTCAGAAAAGGAACCTTGAGGGCTTCTTCCTCTGCCAAACTGATATCCCACCTGGCAGAACTGTGATAACTTCTTTATTATTTCTGTAAACATCTAATAATCCTCTGAACCCTCCTAAGCTCTTTACCTTAACATTACCTTCCACCAGGGAGCTCTACAACTCAACTTACAATTTTCTTTTCTTCCTTTTGTAGAATTACTGAACCATTAAAGTTGGAAAAGGCCTCTGGAGATCATCACATCCAACCTTTGACTGCCATGCACACTAAACCACACCACAAAGTGCTGGATCCTCTTGGCTTTCTGAACCCTTCCAGGCATGGGGACTCCACCACTCCCCTGGGCAGCCTGTGTTAAACCACTCTTTCAGTGAAGAAATTTTTCCTAATATCCAACCTGAACCTTCCCTGGAATGTGTGAGGCAGGGACATGAGAATCCATCCCCTTATTCCCATGCTACAAATTTGCCAGAATATTTCAAGTTAACTTCATAAAATTTCTTTTACATCAAAAAGTCCATTTGCATAACTGTTTTCATTTCTAAGAAGCAGGAGGAGACAGATCTAATCCAATCATCCTAAAATCCATGGGGCTGCAGGTGGCAGTGTCCAACAGAAAGTTCAATTCCTTATAAATTACGAATAGCCCCCACCTGTGGCATGAAATATCCATCTTGGAGTGAGGGGAACCTTGACAAATCACATTTATTTAAGTTTAAGAAAAATACTTTAAAATTGAGAAAAAAAAACTTCAGACACTTTCAGTTTTATAGTATTTTCAATTGTTTTCACAAAGGGAGGTAAAACTAAGCCCAAGCATTTACTGGGTGCTTGAAGACCAAATCAAGCACATACAATGTTTCAACAGCAGCCCAGTGAAATAATCAATAACCTCCAATTCCAGTTATTGACTTTTGCACACCCTTGCAGGCATGAGACTGCAGATGAAGGCACTAGAATCACCAGATTGTTCAATTTGCTCCTGCTCGGATATTTCACACTGACATTTTTATGATGGTGTGTGGAAGCTTCTTTGAGAGAAGCTCTCTTGAAAGTCAGAGCGGAGTTTAGCTCCCCAAATTCCCTCTTTTGCTTCATTTTGGGATCCAGGGCTGCTTTATGAATAATGGAAATATGAAATATTTCCCTCTCTCTGTTTTGTCCTCCCTTACAGCTTGAAAGAACTTCAGGAAGGAAAACACCTGTTTAATCATAGCAGAATTACAGGAGATTACACATCTATAAACTGCATTACCATGGAAAAACAGTGCCTTTGTGTGCCCCACAGACCTCCCTGCAGTGTGGGATTGGCTTTCCTGACATCCCATCTTGTCTTTTTATGAGACTGTTCTGATAATAAAATTCTGCACTCTCTAACAGCCACAATAACAACTTGTTTGGACCACTGTGAAGCAGCAAGAGCTCATTAAGTCTCAGAGAATGTTTGCAGCTGTTTTGGCACGGGTGTGATTTGTTATGACATGGGAAAGCTCCATTATTTCACCAGGTTTAATAGGTAATAGATATGCCCAAGCACATCCTTCTTGCAAGGCTACAAGGAGCTTTTAGCAATAACCCTTGAGGATGTATTGGGCAAACTCATCTTGCAACATCTTCAGATATACAGAAAAAAATGATGTGAACTATGGAAAATCACCGTGATTCAGGGACAGTGCACTAGACTAGAAGATTAAAGTTCTGCTCCAGCTCCCTCAAGATGCAGTCAGGTCAGTGCTTGGCCCTGTTTCCCTTTCCAGGATTTAGATGATGAGCTTTCCAGGGCAGGGGCTCATGTAAAACAAGAATCAGCTCTTGCTTAAGGCCTCTCTGTATTCGTTTCATGAGAATAATAATAAGGACTTAAAAAAAGGTCAAATTCAAGCTTGGCAGAATGCCAGAACTCCTCACTGTGGTTCAAAAAAGCATTTGAGTAAGTCAATGTAAGATATAATAATTTATTTCCTTGCACTGCTCCCTTTTGTGTCTGAGATGTTTGAGAAGTACCTCACTGGGTTTTTTCCCTTTCCTGTGAAGCTGACAGCCATGAGCATTCAATAATCATGTCCTGAGCTCATGTACCTGGTTTTCCATGGGACCCTGACAACCACTGATACATAAAATCATATATAATCCTTACATAACATGCAGAAGGCTGAAACTGTACTGATCTCCAGTGCAACAAAGCAAACACAGGAAAAATCAATATAAATACACAGAAAATCAATATAAATACACAGAAAATCAATATAAATACACCGAAAATCAATATAAATACACAGAAAATACACAGAAAATCACGTGGGACCATTAACACTTAGAAAGAAACTATTGTGAGCTCCACTCAACAGATCAACCCAGTGTGAGACACATTTATCCCACACATGTGGCACATACTTGCACACCTGTGCACAGGTACACACACACACAGCTCTGGCCACTGGCCCTGTGGGGAGGAATTTTTTAAATTATCATCAAGGCAAGGCTGTCAAATTGATTGTGGGGGAAGGAGGGAGGGCAGCACAAGGAAATGTTTCTGGCTGCAGGTCAGGACCCACACTTGCTCCTCACCCTCCACGTCTGCAGGGATCCAACCCCTCCTGCTCCCGGGAGATGCCAAGCCTGACATTTGTGTTGGAAGTTCTCCAGCACTCACTTCAAGCTTCCTAAAGTTTGTTTCTGACTGGAAGGGGAAAAAAAGTCCTGTTTAACATTTACCAGCTACCAGCAGTTTTACTGGAAACTGTTGAAAATGTTTAACAGCTCATCCTGGGGAGGGCTGAGGTGGTGCCACGATGAATACATGAAGTGTTTTCTCTAAGTTCCTCTTCCTCAAGCAAGGCTGAAAAATGAACTCTAGGTACAAAGTGAGCTCAGAGATAAACACAAGGGTTTGGGAGACACAAAACTGTGGCCCAGGAAATAAGAAAAGGAGGAGATGACAGAATCCCAGGGTTGGGAGGGACATTAAAACTCATCCTGTTCCACCCCTGCCATGGTCAGGGACATCTCCCCCTGTTCCAGGCTGCTCCAAACCTCATCCAGCCTGGCTTTGGGCACTGCCAGGGATCCAGCAGGATGGAGCTGCTTCTCCACAGAGTTTCCTCCTTGGTGCCACCATGGCACAAACCTGCCTGGCAGGAGAATTCACTGCCCTAATCCTCCCTCCTTCACAAAAACCAGATTAGCTCCAAGTTAAACACTCTTGTTCCCTAAATTTCCTCCTTGTCACGATGCCATGGGAAGCTCTTAATCTTACAAAAGAGCCTGAGGACATCGTGATGCCTCCCCGTGAAGGCAGAAAGCAGCCCACAGTGCCAAGATAAAGCCGAGGTATTAAACTAATCCCGGAGCTGCGGATGTGCCTGCAGCAGGGCCTGTGGCTGCAGCTCAATTTGGTGAGCTTCATCCCCGTTCCAGGACTCGTGACACACTTGTGCAAGCTATCAGCAGCAAAGGAACCAGCTCAGCTCGTGATTTATCCCGGGGAGCCTGAGGTCATGAATCCAGCAGGCCGTGCTGGGGCCCTTGGGGACGGGCCCTGGACACACAGGGGAGGCTGCAGGACAGAGAGGAACGTCCCAAACCCAAAGCATGAGCTCTCCCACGGCTGAGGAGGCAGCCAGAGGTGCAGGTGGTCCCCAGAGAGCTCCTGGAGGTGATGGTTCCCCCTGGGATGTGGCCGTGGCCTGGCAGAGCCTGAGGAACACCGGGGGCCGCCTGCAGCACAGCTCCTGCCAGGAATAAAGCTGCTCTCAGCCAACAGAAAGTGAAAATCCCCCTCAGCTTGAATAAAACAGCAAAGCCCTTGCTCCCAGCCCAAGAGCAGAGCACGTTTGTGAAGCAAGAGATCTTCATTTCACCCACAAGCCTGGAGAGAGAGCACGGGCACTTTGCTGGAGGCTGCTGAAAGCCAGGGCAGCACAGCCAGCTTGGTTCACCCCAACTCTGCTCCACACAGCCAAAAACACCGCCAGGAACTGCATCCTGCCCTGATCCCCACGGCAGCACAGCCCTGCAGAGCCAGGGATCCCAGGGATCTGCTGCAGGAGGGCAGGACACGGCACTCCCTGCACACAAACCCTCTGTGCCACTAAAGACACCTCACAGCAACGCCTGCAAAACCAGCTCAAACATCAGGGAGCCACATCAAACACTGCCCTCTCTAATTTTGTATTTTTAAGATCAGATAAAAAAGGAAAGGAAGATTTTCCCCTGAATGTCTCTTTAAAGAATTTCGAACCGCTTACACACAAAGCATTTAGACACTTTAATTTCCACTCCGATATGAATACTCTAACCCCAAATGAAACTTATTAAAAATTAAATTCTTATATTAAGTTTAAGATGCGTCTCTTTTCTCCCCAGGTCCCATTAAACACTCTCCCTACGCACAGTTTAGAAGACAGAAGAGATCCTAGAGAATATTTACAAAGAGAACAAAACCCCCTGAGGGTTTTTATGTTACTACAACATTAATCTATTTTAATCACACAACAGATTAAAAACAAACAACATTAAATGGTTCTGCAAAGTACAGACCAAAAGCCTATCTTTGTTGCACAAAAAAAAAAAACCAAAAAACCCTCAGGAAAAAAATAAAGTGCTTGGAAATAGGGTTATTACAGTGCTCCACAGAGACAGAGCACAGCAAAATCAAGACTGGGCCACAGAGCTGGGTGGGGAGAAGATCACAGAATCCCAGGATGGGTTGGGTTGGAAGGGACATTAAAGCCCATCCAGTGCCACCCCAGCCATGGAAGGGACACCTTCCCCTGTCCCAGGTGCTCCCAATGTCCAGCCTGGCCTTGGGCACTGCCAGGGATCCAGCTGCTCTGGGTACCACCATCCTCACAGGGAAGAATTTGTCCCTGTGTCGAACCTAAACCCATCCTCTGTCCATTTGAAGCCATTTCCCTTTCTCCTGTCACTCCAGGCCCTTGTAAATAAACTCCCTCCATCTTTTTTGTAGGCTCCCTTCAGGCACAGAAGGTCACAATCAGGAGAGCCCTCACTGCTCTTAGAGCTTGACAAAACTCGGTGGTGTTTTCAGTCTCAAGTATAAAACCCACCCCAAGTCAGTGCCCCCTCTTAGGAACCTGCTTTAAAAACCAGAGGATGTATACTCAGGGCTTGCTTTATTTGCATTGCAGTTTTCAGCTGCATGAAAGGAATGCTTTTCCCATAATGGTATTACCTCAGCATCTAAGATAACAACAAAAGAGATGATGAGACTTCTGATAAAATCATGAAAGGCAGTAATGCCGTATCTTATTACCACTCCACGGTAATTCAGCTTCTCTTAGTAGTGGTAAGGGCCTCTCTAACAGCAGACAAGAGCTGTTGTTGAGTTCTGCTAATGATGTAGGAGATGGAACCCAAGCAGCAGCTCCTTCCAGGGCCACACACTTGGCAAGGTAACATTATCTCTGCATTTTACAGGTTTGCACAGTAAAAAAAATCACTCTTCAAAACCATATGCAATAATATTGTGAACGAACTTTAAGCTGCTTAAGCAACCAGCAGCTCAAGAAAGGAAGAAATGAAGTAGCTGTGCCATGGTGAATAATAGATGGTGTAAATGTGTGTCAGTGCCACCATCAGTGGCTGAATCCCTGCAGGGTTTTTCCAAGCACCTGTTGGAAACTGCAGAGGCACCATACCCACACCTGCATTTGAACCAGCTGCTACAGCTAGGAGACATCAGCTTTAAAAAATACCTGTAAATACTTAAGGATAATAAATACTCAGCTCCATGTTAATCCAAGCTCCTGGCACGCCACCTTTGAGCCACAGAATCATGGAATAACTCAGGTTGGACTCTAAGATCATTGAGTTCAACCATCAAAAACTGAAAAATGACTTTAAAAACATCCCCTCTCACACCACAGTGTGAGGACAGGCTCCACTTCCCATCCTGATGTTTTATTATTCCAAATGTACAATTATCCATGCAATGTACAGCTCCAAAGGATCCCCAACACCACGTGTGAGTGAGTGTGCATTAAATAGTGACTTGGAAGGAAAAGCACCACTGTCTGCAGCAGCAACACAAGGGTGAGATCCCAGCACTGGCACAGCCAAAGGGCTTGGGGGAAAGTGTGAACAAAGTTCTTTATCTTCCTATTCCCAAAATAGTCCTGGGTATCCATTCCACAACTCAAATTTTGGATATCAGGATTAACAACAGAGGAGTTCACTGAAGTAAAAATTATTCAGGGAGGAGAATTTCACCCAAATCAGTGCAATGATTATTGGTTGCAGTATCTGATACACAAGAAACACAGCAAAGAAAAACAGAGTAAGAGAAATACACTTTTCCACTTGTGATATTTTCTTGAAATTTAATTTTCAAGGGATTCTTGATGCCAGCCTTTTCCCACAGCAGTCTGGATCAGGCATCCTTAAGTCTGGGAGCTGGGGCTGGGCTACCATGTACAGCCTCCTCTTTGCTACTGAAAAAATAGAATTACTCCTACTAAATGGATTTCACTTTCTTTAAAAACAGAAGAACACGTTGTCTTCTAGACTTTAAATTCCAATACAGCCAACTAAATTAAAACAAAGTACACACTGCCAAATGTTCTCGTTAATAAATACTAAAATCACTCTACAAACTGAACACCAGTTAATCTTCCAGCTAAGAATATCACGTAGAGAAGATGAGAGGATCTTGCCAGTAATCTGAAAATGAAGACTGATAAAGCAAGAAATAACTCCCAGCAGCTTGTGCTGTGTTAATGCTCTCGTTGGTGGTGAATACACCCAGTGTCAAGGGGGGCTCACTGATCCAGGGCCATGGCTTTTCCAAAACCATCCCCGGGAAGAGACAGTCCAGAAGGGTTATATTTAACACAGGATCACTTGCAGGCTGAAAAAGTGCTTTCAGCTACTAAATCCCTTTGTGAAAGAGGTGGCCTTGTGTTTGGGCATCAGCCCCTGCTTGTGCTGTGTTGTTGCCACAACAGAGGAGCGGAGCTCTGAGCGCTGTCCTGTCTCCTCTGGCCCCAGGCTCTCACTGCTGCCCTGGCATCAGGCTGGCTCTGTACCCATTCCATCCCCACCTCCAATCCCATCCCCATCCCATCCTCACCTCCAATCCCATCCCAATCCCATCCCCACCTCCAATCCCATCCCCATCCCATCCCCACCTCCAATCCCATCCCATCCCCACTGCAGGGAGGGAACCAGGGGCTCCCAGGGCTCCCAGGCACTGCAGAGCCATCAGAAAGCTGTGCTTGGGGAAGGGGCTGGAGCAGGGAAAGGGCCATGGGCTGGTTTGGGATCCCCACTGCTGCTGCAGGCTCCAGGAGAATCCCTTCTCCAGCTCCTCAGCCCCAGAGTGATCGGGCAGAGGACACACCACCACTGCAGCAGCAGAAGGAAATGAGAAAGATCAGGAAGGTGGACCTGTCCTGAGCCTCTGCAATATTTCCTGGAGGAGGATTTAGCTCCTCTGGGCAGCCCCAGGGATGAATCCCAGCCAGGACAAAACCACAGCAACACCTGGCTCACCAGGACACTTCCAGAGTGGGCCTCCTACCCCAGAGCAGCTACTGATCACTAAAGCTCATTAAAAACATCTTGACAAACCTTACCAATGTGGCCAGACCTGAAATGAGTTCTCTTCTCTTAGGAGGGGAGTTGCAATCAAGCCCAAGCCTGAAGAGGACTTTAACAAGAGCTAAGAAGCAGAGGAATTCCGACCCTGCCTCTCCTATGCTTCTTGGAAATCCATTTCATAGATAACTAAAAGGCAGATAAATAATAGAAAAGGATCTGCACTAAGTAGATCATTTGTTTTCAGGGATGTAACGGCAAATGCTGAATTTCTTTTTCATCTTGCCTTGAGTTGCAGCAAACTGTCACTCTTACATGGGCAGCAAGGGAAAAACATACTTATTATTAGAAAACAATCACTGTCAGATCTGATAACAATCTGACATTAACAACTGTGGGGATTCTGCTGCCAAGGATGTGTTGTGTTATTTAGAAAACAAAAAAGAAAAAAAATCCTGAGGGGGGAAAGCACACAAACAAATAATTGTTTTACATCCTATTAATAAACCTCTATAGCTCATGACTCCCTCAGAAAATGCTTATGCTTTTCCTATCACCTTCCAGAGCAGGTTAAAAAATGACATTTAACGTTCCTGAGGTTAAAAAAACCCCAATCACAACTGTCCTAGAACCTGCCACAAGCACAGGGGTGTTGTTTTTATCCAGCCATTCCACAGTGGGACATGACCTCCTTTTTGTAGTGGCTCCTGCTCCCCACAGCCAAGGCTGGGAGGATTTACTCCCTCCTTTATTTTCCCAGTCTTAATCCCTGTTTGCAGCAGGAGCTCCAACTGCAGCACCACTCACACAGCCAGCCACATTACAGAGGTCAAAATCAGCTTTTAGGAGACTCCAGTTGGGTACAAAACTCCCCACTTGGCTTCTGACTCCCAGCTTCAACCAGTGGGGGATCTGACAAGCCACTGACCCCATCCAAACCCAGCTAAAGCCTTGGGACAGCAAATATTTGGGCTGTACATTCTGAGGGTGCACCTAAATGGACCCCAGTGTGCACAGGCAGGAACAGCATTAAGTGAGTGGTAAAATGCCAGAGGGTTTTTGAGTTCCACCAAAGGCTGTGTGATTGTTTGACTTCTCCACAACAGCTTAGGAAGTCACTAAAAATAAAATCAGACCTAATGACAGCACTGAAAGGGCCAGAAAATCATGTGCATATCCAGATGCATCTCAATGGGTGAAGTAACAATCTAGATGGTTGAAATAAAGGAAGAATATATTTCATTTTAGTTTTTACATGTATCTTGAAGGACTCAACCACGGCAGGCTCTGCAGCTGCTGAAGTTCCTGTATTCACTGAAGTTCCTGTGTCCACTGCTCACGTTGAATTCACAGCAGAATCCTTCTCAGTTGTTTGGGGTTTTTTACACAGTTGATACTACAGTGTGTACTGTAGTTTCTTACAGAGTTTGTATCTGTTCTTAGATTTTAGAGCAAAAGGCTTTTTTAGCCAACTTCAGGTTCTGTGTGTGCAGACAAAGTGGGGATTTGAGTGGGGTGTGTGGAAAGATTTTTCACAAAACACTCTCCCATCTGAAAATAAAGTTTTGTTTCTCCACTGATATTTTCTGGAGTTCAAAATAAACCTTTGCATCCTGCACCATTCTGCATTACTGTCCTCACCCCTCTGTAATGACCTCCTGCAAGTTAAACCCCAGACTCACAGAAGTCACTCCCAACACTGAAAATGGGATAAAAGCTGCAGCCAGGTCTTAAGCACATCACAGAAATCTCTCTTTTACAGGCACAAGAACCCTCTGCATTGTCATGGCCATTCCCAAACCCAGGAATGCCCAGTACCTGTTGACAGACACAAGGCATGTCCTGGGTTGCTCCATATTTACACAGAGTGTAAACTGAATTTAAACCAAGACACTGCCCAGGACTGGCTGCAAAGGCAGCTCTGCACCCACAAAGAACCACGAGGAGCCCTCAGCTGAACCCAAGGGGCACAGAACCATGGAATCATGGAAACCTAGAATGGTTTGGGCTGGAGATCATCTCATTCCACCCCTCTGCCACATAGTGAACTTCATCTGGCTCCAACCCCTCCAGCAAATACCAAACTTCTCCAGGACAGATCTCGCTGATGGTCCCTGTCCCCTCCATCACTTGTAAAAGACAAATCCCACCAAGAGGAGACTCCCTGGCTGGACTTTCCTCCTCCCCCGTGCTCTTCACTGTCCTTGTTTTCTCCTGCTCGCTCAGTCTGGCTTTTCCCTGCAGTGGTGGAGCACAGAGCTGGTGGAGTGCATAACCCTGCCAGCCCTGGAGCTGCTGCTGCTGCCCCAGCCCAGCCCTGGTTCTCCAGTTAATGCCAGCCCAGCCCTGGTGTGCTCACACTCCCCAGTTAATGCCAGCCCAGTTAATGCCAGCCCAGTTAATGCCAGCCCAGCCCTGGTGTGCTCACACTCCCCAGTTAATGCCAGCCCAGTTAATGCCAGCCTAGCCCTCCTGTGCTCACACTCCCCAGTTAATGCCAGCCCTGGTGTGCTCACACTCCCCAGTTAATGCCAGCCCTGGTGTGCTCACACTCTGCACTTAATGCCAGCCCAGTTAATGCCAGCCCAGCCCTGGTGTGCTCACACTCCCCAGTTAATGCCAGCCCAGTTAATGCCAGCCCAGTTAATGCCAGCCCAGCCCTGGTGTGCTCACACTCCCCAGTTAATTCCAGCCCAGCCCTGGTGTGCTCACACTCCCCAGTTAATGCCAGCCCAGCCCTGGTGTGCTCACACTCCCCAGTTAATGCCCCTGCAGGGTGTCCTGGGCTCCCACTCCCACTGATGCCACTGCAAATCATTGCCAAGTTTAGATCCATTTGGACTCTGCCTACCAGGAAGGGTCACTCAGAGACACCATCAGCTCCTTCCTTGTCTCAGAAGATTATAATTTGTCCATTGCAATTCACATCAGGATGCAACTTGGCAGGTGAGTTAGAAGTCTGGAGGCAATTATTTTTTCTTTCTTTGGAGAAATGGGTTATATTCATTCAGTTATTTCTCAGTTATTTATTTTAGATGGAGCACAAGGGGGGGAAAAAGGGAAAGGAAAACAAGATGGGTTTAGATTTTATGATAGGATTGACACTTGATGTTTTTACATCTTAGCAGGGTTGATTATACTGATATATGCAATCCATGCATCTAATTCTACCCGAGAGAAAAGGGCTGTAACAGGAGTGTCTCAGCTCTTGCAGCCAGGTATCCACGTGCCAATGAAAACAACCATTATGGCAAATCCTTAGGACTCACCCCCATAGAACAGTCACAGTTATTATTAGCCAGTGTAAATCACCTCATTTGTAACAGATGAAATTTCTGCCTTTGAATCTGGTGAGTGATGTGCTGCTCTTGGCTTACCAGGAAACACCTTTCTCATAGCAGTGATTTTCCTCAGAAACACAGCCAAAACCTACATTTAAATTATACTCAGGTTTTGACAGCAGCACAAATGACAGGGACCTTCCTGCCCATGAGCTGACCCTGCTCTGACCTCTCTTGCCAAACACACCTCTGATGTTCACACCACCATCCAGCCCTGCCCGTGTGTTCTCTGGACACAAATTAAAGGGTGAACATCCAGATCTTAAGGAATAACCTGGACAAAACAGAAAGCATTAAATATGGATGAGTGGCTTTTCCCCACCACAGCCTCCTTGTGCAGCTTTGGTGGACTCTGGTGGAGGTCAAGACAGTTTTCCAGCTGAATTTTTCCAGACCCTGCTATATTACTTCTATTTTTACTGTTATCTCTCTACCCTGTAAAATATGGTTTTTACATGGCTCAAAGAATAACCACCAGAAGCCTTCCCTTTTCTCATTTGTACTCACCAGATGGATTTGGAAAAGAGTTTCAGTGAGAGCCCAGATCTGTCAGCAGCTCCCAGGGTGGACTCAGCCCTGTGTCACCCTTTCACAGCATCCCTGAATGGTTTGGGTTGGAAGGGACATTAAATATCATCGATTCCCATCCCCTGCCATGGCAGGGACACCTTCCCCTGTCCCAGGAGCTCCAAACCCCATCCAGCCTGGCCTTGGGCACTGCCAGGGATCCAGGGGCAGCCCCAGCTGCTCTGGGCACCATCCCAGGGAACAATTCCTGCCCAATTTTCAGTCTCACTCTACTCTCAGTCACCTTCCTATCAATCACTAAACCCACCCCCAAGCTAATTTCCATTTTAAAAAGGAAATTATTAGAAAAGAGTGGTTCCAGAACTCCCATTTACTGGAGCAAGTGATTACTTATTTCAGCAGTTGAAGAAAAAGATGCAGTAAGTTTTATTTTAGCCAATTAATGAAGTTCCACGTGAGTTTCCCGTCAGGACCAACCAATTCCATGTGAACACAGCAATGTGCAAAGCTGCCACTGAAACTGTTCAATGAGCCTTAGCCTAGAATAAATTTGCCAGATCAGGTCTTCACTTGAAAACTGAATTTTAGGAAACTGCAGCTTTTCTTGCAAATCTTTTCAGGCACCGTGCCCTGTAAAACAGCCAGTGAGATTTCTCTGACATTCCAGTGGAAGCCCAAGTTTTACCAGAGACTGCAAAGATTTAAAGTCACAGCATAATCTCACCTCCAGGTCCTGGGGCCCACTTCCCTTATCAATTAACCTGTCAGCCAACAGTCGACTCTAATTAATTAAATCCTTTTTTAATGAAAAATTTGCCTTGAGCAGAGTCTGTCAGCTCCAGAACCACTCTCCAATTGGGACACGTCGCAGCAAACCCCATTAAATACCTGCAGGGAACCCAAAGCCAGCAGCAGCCTCACACTTGGCTTTTGCAGACACGTGTTGTGTTGTGTTTCCATGTCCCTGCTGCCACAAGAGGCTCTTTCCTACAAAAACCTGCCCTTGCTTTTGTTCCAGCTGCCTGCAGAAGTTTGATTTGTGAATCCATCATCCCAGGGCAGAGAGGCTCCCAGACAAACCCTAACCCCAGAGACCTTTGGGAGGAATATTCAGTGTTTGGCATGGAGCTTTCTCAAAATGCACACAAAGAGTCATCCAGAACCCTGGCTCCAGGAATAAGACTTCAGACTATTTCTTTTACAAGTTTCTTTTTACACAGTGACAGAATTTATGGATTCCATGGACAATGAGGCTTCACAGACACACCACACTCCCAATGCTCTGCAAGAGCCAGAGTTTGGAAAGAATTCCCAACACACCATCCCTGCCATGTGCATTCCCCAGGTGGGAGGAGATGGGCACAGAGAGCTTTTCTCTGGGTGTATTGCCTTAGAAAAACAGGGATAATCCCTATGCTAATGATCCCCCTGCTCCCCTTGACTTCAAAGGGCCTGGGATCACAGCTGTAATCTTCTGCAAGTGTTAGCAAACAAAATTACAAGTTTTAACTCTACAGGTTCCAACAAATTCCCCTTGCCCTCAGTGCGGCAACAGACTTAAAAATAGATGTAATGAGCAGCTTTGGATCTGCATAAATCCCCTCTGGAGTTCATTAATGATTTCAGTTCTGGCAAGACACCATGTCAAACGAGGGAGCATTATTAAAAACATACATAGATATATGTACCTGAAAGTGCATTCCTGCAGATGCTCAGGGAGAAAAGAGGCTGTGTAATTTTGGTTTACCTTTTAAAGAACATGATTGTAACGGTGTGTAACTCTAAAGCCTTTTGTTCTCAGAACTAATTGCAGCTCTCCAAGGGACGCCTGAATCTGCAATTATTTTTATATTTGAGAAAGTGGGGTTTGAAGGTTTACCATGGAATCATGGAGTGGTTGGGGTTGGAAGGGACCTCAGAGCCCCTCCAGTGCCACCCCAGCCATGGCAGGGACACCTTCCCCTGTCCCAGGAGCTCCAAACCCCGTCCAGCCTGGCCTTGGGCACTGCCAGGGATCCAGGGACAGCCCCAGCTGCTCTGGGAATTCCATCCCAGCCCCTGCCCACCCTGCCAGGGAACAATTCCTGCCCAAAATCCCATCCAGCCCTGCCCTCTGGCACTGGGAGCCATTCCCTGTGTCCTGTCCCTCCATCCCCTGTCCCCAGTCCCTCTCCAGCTGCCCCAGAGCCCCCTCAGCCATGGGAAGGCTGCAATGAGCTCATTCCAGAGCCTCCTCATCACCAACAACCCCAACTCTCAGCCTTTCCTCCCAGCACAGCAGCTCCAGCCCCTGGGGCATCTTCAAGGCCTCCTCTGGACTCATCCCAGCCTTTCAAGTCCTGCACTCAAACACAAGCAGCTCCCATCCTGCTGCAGTCTGCTCCTAATCTGCACAATAAACATGAATTATTGCTCTGTGCAGCTCCCATTTCACACCAGGGCTGCTGGTGTGTGAAATCCCAGGAATGTGCCTGTTGACAAGGCAAGGTTCAGCACGTCCATCAGCAAACCACCCTCAGGAAATTCGCTCCTGGCTGATGTGTTGTTGTTGCAAGAAGAGAAATCTCAAACACACCGTGTCAGAAAGTATGTGTTGCCTCCACCTCCCGTTTACTCCTCAGGGGAAAAGGTAAATAGAGTATAAGCAATTTCTTTCTTTTTTTAAAAGGAAAAAAAGTCTAAGCTGCCTGAGACACAGGGAAATTATTTCCCTTCTGCCTGTCAGAGCAAGCTCTCTGCATGCTTTTTCCATATTAAAACCACAGCCCAACAGGATGGATTCACTCCATCTACACAGGGCAAAATTGGAGCTGCAGAGAGAAAATGAAAGCCCAGTGACAAACTCCAGGTTTTAAGCAGTGCTTAAGTTCCATGGTTAGCCAAAGGAAAGCAAATAAAACCTAAACATTCAAATGGAGACTTCTAAAGTCTGTTTATCATTTCCTGAAGAATCAGCTCAAAGACAGAATCCTATTTGCTGCCTCCTGTTTGCATTTGGAAATTACTTTATCCATAATATGTTTACTAAAACAAGCAACATGAACACATAAATTCTGAAAGCAGGCTTTTACCCACAAACTGACCCTTCAAACCTGAGCTTTGAAGTTTCCATAGCTGCCCTGTTTTTTTTGGCCACTCCTGGTTCTGCCTGCTAGCAGCGGAAGAATCATAAAACACTGCAGAAAAATGCCACAGATTCCTTGCCAAAACAAGTAAAGTCCCCCTGTAGTATCTTTCTGAATCACTTCCAGTAACATCACAGTGCTGCTTCTCCCTCTTCCCCCAGCTCTGCCTGCCTGAGCAAACAACCACTGGAGCTGGAACATCCTCACTGCCCTGCTCGGCTGCTGGTACCACACTGGGACTGCCCTGCCTGAAAATCCCAACTTTCTACTCGCTCACAGGCACAAGAAAGGAGTTAAAATATGCTAAAAAAGGAGCAATTCCAGGAAATGTCAGATTACAGTGTCTCACACACTTGGGAATGCACCCATTTTGTTTTATCCACTGAAACAGCAACATCAGCTACTCAGAGAGCCCAAAAAGGTTTGGGTTGGAAGGAACCTTGAAGCTCATCCAGTGCCACCCTACCATGGCAGGGACACTTTCCCCTGTCCCAGGTGCCCAGCTGGCCCAAGGGGCTGCAGGACAGTGACTGCTCCAAAGGGAATGTCCTGCTGGGCACCCCTCACTTTTGGGGACCCTGGCACTCTCTGCCTGCTCAGGACACCTTAACACGCTCCAAAGACAAGAGCTTTCATTGCTTTTGTGTAAAGTGCCAGAGCAATCAAAACCATCATTAGAGAAAAGTTACCAGCTAATCTCATTTTTAAGCATGCACAGCAATGAACTTTAAATTAATTCATTATAATATCAGACTAAAAGGCGAAGATGGATCACTTCTTGTCACACCCAGAGATCCCCTAAGATGACAACATGCGAGTGCCACTGCTCTGTAATTCTTATTTCTTCAAAAGCCTTCATTAAGCCTTTGCTCTGAGTTGCCAGCCCTTTACCTGCAGGAGGATGGCAATGGCTGGCCCTGTGCTGATGAGGAGATGCCACCCAGAGCTGTCCCCTGTGTCCCAGCACTCTCTGAAGCGTGCTGCTGCTGTCACCAGGGGCTGTGCACACGGCAGCTCACTGTGCTTAGGGCTTGCTTCACCCAATTATTTGTTTGTCTCTGGGAGACCTGTGTATGGAGCAGGTATTGTCAAGTTATTTTTGGCCCCGATACAGTGGCAAAACATAATGAGGCCTTGAGGTGAACAAGCACCTTGGCAACAAAGCACTGAGCTGATGTGCTGTTGAAAGGCTGGAGAGCAATTAGGTTATTTGAGTAAGAGGAGATGCTGGACAGGGCATGTGAAGACAGAGAAAACAAGCTGAAGTATTAAAACACCAACCCCCTCCTTCAAGTTGTCAGCTATTTAAGCAAGGTGTTAATTTACTGCAGGCTGGATTGTCGACAAACTCAATTTTTTTATTAATTCCAAAGATGCACAGACTTGTCCCACACGCACATTTTGCCCAGCCCTTTCCAGACAAGTGCAGCAGCTTGCCAGGTGATTGTTATCACCATTTAATTGTATTACAGTGATTCCCACAAGCCCTGGCCGTGTGCAGAGTGAGGGGCTGTGCAAACAGGGCCAGAGCTGGTCTGTGCAGTGAGAACTTCAGCTGCTCAAGGATCAACTGGGTTAGAATGAGCTGTTTGCTCAAGAACCACATCTTCAAAATGACTCTGCCTGAAATGTGGCTGATGCAGCCATGGGATTTCTCTTGGCGTGGGGAAAGAGGCTGAATGATCCTGGTGCTCCAGGATGGCTCCTGAGCACGTTCTCATCCCTGAATGTGTTCACAGGACCTGGCACAACCCTTCCACACTGCTCCTTCCAAAACCCTGACTGCTTTCCTCGTTTCCACCCACATGGTAAACCTTTCCCAGGTCCCAAAGGCTCTGGAGGTTGTCTATTCCTACAGCAACAATCCTCACCTTCAAATCAACACCCGCTTGACTGGGAGTTAGAAACACAAGGCTGAACTCCTGGCAATGAATGAAGAGCAGAATGAAGTCCAAGATCATTCCTCTGCCTCTCCTGATGAAGAGGTGAGCCCAGGAGTTCACCCCATTTCTTCCACATGAAAACTATGTAAGACCTGCTTAGACCTCAGGAAGATCATCAGGAGAACCTGAAGAAGCTCTCCTAGATGCAATCAGATGGAAGAGGAAAGATTCCAGCTGTTCTCTCCCAGAGAGTGTCAGAAACTCAGCATCACTTTCCATCCATCACAGCCTGAAGTGTCTCCCTGCCTCCCTAACCAAAATACCTGAGGATTAACTGCCTTGGGAGAGCAATTCCCTTCATGACAACAATCCCTGTGCTACCCCAGGCTGTCAGGAGAGCTGGTATTTGTAGTCCCAAAGCTGGCCCACCCCTGAGGTTGAGCTCCTGGCACAGCTCCCCACCCCTCCCCAGGGGCAGCAGGTCCTGCCTGGCACTGAAAAACTGCCAAAGTCAGACTTTAATAATCATTTATCTCAGCAACACAGGCAAGCAGAGAAGAAAAAAACCCAACATTTATTATCACAGGACAGAACAAACTGGCACTGAGGTCCCCAGGCTGCTCCCACACCTGCTGAAAGCTGCACGGGCCCCAGGCACACAACCCCAGCAACAAACCCAGCCAGCAGCAGCAAAACAAGGCCTTGCTCATCTGCTTTTGATTTTTAAATGCTGCTTCTCTTAACAAATGAAGTTTCAGTGCTTATGGGACCAACAACCTAGTAAATGAACTAAGTATTTATTTGTGGCTTTATTATTGGCAGAGCCATTTCCATGGAGTCGTTTTTCCTCAGGACTTGCCCTGCAGCAGCTGGTTTCTATTAGCAGCCACTCAAATTCCTTTGCCTCTAATTCCCAGAAGTGCCCACTAACCTGGAGGATTTGGGAGCTACAGCAGCACCTTCATCTCTTCCCAGGTTCTTCCCCACCTCCCTCCAAGGCCTGGGCTGGCCCAGGTGGTCCCAGCCCCCCTCATTCACCAACATCCCCCAGGGATGAGAAAAAAAAGGAAATCTCAGTGATGCTGGGAGGCTGAGAGTCCCCAGGATGTGCCAGGATTTGTTCCTGTGGCTCTCATCCAGAGGAGCACCCAGGGAAATCCTGGGTGTTACCAAGTGTTTGGAGGCAGTGGAGCAAGGCAGCACAACACTGAGCTGAAGCCTAAACAAGGACAAATCAGGATCTGTTTGCTCTCCCCCTGAGCCCACAAATGCTCTCTCACAACCCCCTCCTTCTCTCCATAAACAGGCCCTGCCTTTTCCTTTGGATAATCTGTGCTGAGCCCTGAGAAAGCTAAAAATTCACCAGATTAAAATTTCATCCTTCACAAAGTCTTCTTTGCCACCAGAAGGAACGTGGCAGCTCTCACTGGGAAGCTTGATTTCAGCTTTTCTGCCTACTCAGACAAATATTATTGCACTCAGGTCATACACTGAAGAGTTTCTTCACGTGTTCAGACTCTGTTTTTCTAGGAAATAAAAAAAAAAAGCTGAGATTTTGGAAAGCAACAGTGAGATCTGCCTGTGGTTCTCAGCTCCTATTCCCACACTTCAGAAAACAACGACTAATTCATAGAACTTCATGGGCTTTTGTGGGCAGTCTGCATGATAAAATAACATCTGACTTTGTGGGACTGTTTTGTGTAGAGAAACATTTAAAAAATGCCAGGGTGGTGATTAATCATGGAATGGTTTGGGTTGGAAGGGACCTTAAAGCTCATCTCATTCCAGCCCTTGCTGTAGACAGACACTTCCACCAGACCTGGCTGTTCCAAACCCTGTCCAACCTTTCTGAAAGCAAAAGGTGTCCTTGTTTGGGCTCCAGTTGAGAACTGGAAGGAAAAAAAAGCCTTTTTGCTTTGGTTTTAAGCACCTTTTAAGACTTTATAAAAAAAAACAACAAACAAAAAGAAAAAAATCCCCACAATTCCTGTAGGCTTCCCTGAAAAACTCCTACTGACATCCAGAGTGTCAAAACTGTGGGGTGGGGGAGATTTTGAGGTGCTTTTTCTTTTCCAAATCACAGTAGGTGTCTGACAGCCCTTGCTGAGGCTGTGCCATTGTGCCCAGTGTGAGGAGACATTAGATCCCAGGGAGGTGAGGGATGCTGGCAGAGCTGGGTGTTTGGGAAGCCTGGGACATTTGTGGACCTCAGAAACACACCCTGAGCACCTTCTGCACAGCTCTCCTGACTTCAAACCACCTGAGCAGAGAGGCTGGTGCTGCAGCTTGGATGGTGGCTGGGAATCAACCATTTCTCCCTAGGTAAAGTTAACTTATGGTCCATCCCTTCTCTTTTTTTATTTTATTTCTGAGCCACACAGGGCACAGGGGCCCCCACAACATTCCCTGGTGCCATGGAGAGAGCTCTCTCCCAGCAGGAGAGAGCCTTGTGCTCCCCTGGCAGCCCAAGAGAGGAGCTGTGGAACCAGAGCCCATCCTGAACCAACCCAAAATGACAAATCCAGGAGGGAGCTCCCACTGTCCTGAGCTACCTGCAAGCACAGATCCTCTGTGTGCTGTCCTTGGCCTAAGCCCTGAGTTAAACCTGGGTTAAACCTGGGTTAAACCTGGGTTAAACCTGGGTTAAAGCACTGCCAGGCTGAGCCTGGAGCGGCTCTGCTCAGGTGACACCTGATGGGAACACGGCCCCTCCGCTGTGACATTGCTGTGCTCTCCCACTGGAAATGAAACGAGTTTGATAAGATAACAACGCCTGCCAAAGCACACTGAAGCTATGCAAGGGAGAGAACAGGAGGGGGGAAAAAAAAATCTTGTATAAGCAGCAAAACAATACAGCTTTATCTAATCTCAGCAACTTACTGCTGCTTGTCTGCCTGTGTGTGTTTTACTGACAAAATAAAATAAATTGAATCAGCTCACACACGATAACATGCTCTTTCCTACCTCATACTAATTGCTTGGCTAATTGATGTTTGTTGAACTTTCTCCATTTCATTGAGTGATTAGGTACAAAGCTAACAGTTGACATCTGTAGGCGCTTAACTGGCGTCTGTAATTACTGTTAATGTTAAATAATTGTTAGTTAATTGGAGTGGTAACTGACTGAATGGAATCCAGATTGTGAAGCAAAAAGAGACCTAGTTAAATAAACATACATTTTCAGAGAAAGTAACATTTTATTACAAGGGAGAGACTAACAGCAGGCCAGCCAGGGGAGGTCTGCAGGATGCTCTGCTCACCAAATCTCACAGCAGCCCCCAGCCACAGGCAAGGCAGCATCTCTGTCACCAGAACACTCCTACCCCAAGAATATTTCCACCTTCTTTTGAAACAATTAGCACAGTTTTACAGCCCAACACTGATGTCTTTTCTGAGAAAATCAAATATAGGCTAATCTACAAAACAAATATTCCCTCCATATGAGATACAATTGTGCTGGCAAATATTGTCATTTCGCTCCCTAGCCCGGAATAGCTTGACTTTGCAAAAATCCACAGCCTGAAATGAACTCTTGGGGGCACATGATCACCAACTGACCACAAAAGGTACTTGGTACCAGCCCAAAGGGGCAGGGATGCCCAGAACAACACCTCCAACTTCTCCTGCTGCTGCTTTGGTCAGGAAAAGCCAATGCCTTCAGGTGCTTGGACCATGCTGGCCACTTTCTGCTTTTGTTTTCAATTACTAACTTGAAAGTTACCTGTGATGCTTTGCCAGGCTCCTGTTTTCTAAGTTTAACAACTCAAGAATCTGAAATTTTTGGAAGAAGCTACCTCAGACTCTGGGTACATCCCTCTGGGCACATCCCATTATCCACTGACCTTTTCCTGAAGCTACAGAACAGCCCTGGCAGTGCCCTGGCAGTGCCCTGGCAGTGCCCTGGCAGTGTCCTGGCAGTGCCCTGGCAGTGCCCTGGCAGTGTCCTGGCACTCTGAGCATGTCACCACTGCTCCCTGCAGTGCTGCATGCGCTCCCATGCAGCTCCAGCTGCCGTGGGGAGCTCACTCCAGAGCATCTCTCCACAGCCAAGGATCTCCTGTGAAGGGATCAGCAGGGAAGGAATTGCCAGCTTTAACTCACTGCCTGTTTACAGAAACAGATGTTGTAGAGGATCCTCAAGAAATGCTTCACCTCTGAAGCCAAGGGGAGGAACAACAACATGCCTGTTTTCTCTAGGGCAGGATATTGCTGTAGAACCACCTAAAAAGCCAGGGCTTGATCTGACTGGTATTTCAGTAACCCACATGCCTTGATCTACCTCCAGCTGAGAGTGTAAATATTTCCCTGACAGCTGGTGGTGCCACGCAGCAGAAGGATTCATAAAGTTTACATGAACATCCTGTAAACAATTTGAACATAAAAAGCTCTAACAGCCCAATTGTGCTTCTGATCAAAGGCAAACTTCAATATACAGCACAAATGAAAACTTCACCACTTTGGGACTCGTTTCTCCCTTCAGGAAAAGCTGTTTTCCAGGGGTATGTAGGAGGGAGTTAACATAAATGAACCACACAGCCGTAGTAGGAGCTGCCTGCTCTGCAGCTTCAGATGTGTGCATTTAAATTATTGAGAGATAATGGAATTTAATTATGGTGAGAAGTCACGTTACAAAAATTCGTGCAGAAACCCTGTACTTTGGCTGGGATGAATGGTGCTGAGGTGAAACTCTCAGAGGATGTGGGGCAGCTCTTCCAGAGAGGGTTGGGAGGGATCTCACTTGGCTCTGGATTTTTTAAATTCTTAGTGTTTCTGGGGAAGGGACTGCTCCACATTGCACATCCACACTAATCCATCACTCCTTGAGCCTGAGCACATCTTAAGCCTTGAAGTCCACAAGGAAATGACAGAAAGGGGACAAAAATGTATATATGAGATGTAAAACGCTTCAGGATTTGTACCTGCTCCAGAAATACACTACTTCTGTATTTTCTGCTACTTCAGTTATGAATAATACTAAAAAAGAATTAAAAAAGGCCTAAAGAAGCCAAGCAGTGTGTGAGACACGGGTGGCTGTGGGACACCCAAGAGCACTCAGAGGGCTGGGCACTGTCAGCCTGCCCAGCCTGGCAGCTTGGAAGGTTCCATCATGATTTACCCAATGCAAATCTGACCTTTCTTACGAGTGACTTTTATTGCTTTTGGCAAAAGCAGCCGTGGACAACGCAGTGGGGAAGAGCTGGCTTGGAAGCCAACAGCCTGAGCTGCGGAGAGGGAACTTGAACTGGGAATTTATCAAACTGACAGCCCCCAGGCACTTGGAGCTCCCCAGGGCCGGCACTCAGAGCAAGAACAGCCCCCCCAGCCCCGGCAGAGAGCCCAGCACCTGCCTGCCAGCAATTACTGACATTATCTCCAAACAGGGGAGCTTTTCTGAGCTTCTTTTCCTGATATTTTGTACTCTGAATGCTAATCCCTTTGACAAAACTGTCCCCAGTGCTTTTTCCGTTCTCTTTCCCCTTAATCTCTTTCTCCCAGTGGAAAAAAAAATAAAAAAAGAGGGTAAGGATAAAAAAAAAAAAGAAAATACCAGCCAGCCTAGTTTGGCCGCACCTGGATTTGCATTGATTCCTCCCTTGTCATTCATGTTACCAACAGGAATTAGCATATGGCTTTAAGGGGAAACTCAGGAGGAGAAAAGAAAGATGCCATTTTGATGGAAATAAGGGGCAAAGGAATAATCTACCATCAACTAAAAAGCTTATTTGTGTACGGTTTCCCAAGCAAAGCTCCGAAAAGCCCATGTTGATTTTAGGCTACACAAAGAAACCCTAATCCTTTCAAGGGAACTAAATCACCAAAGAAAAGTACCTTGGAAGAAAAGGCTCCCTGTCAAGCATGGGTATTCACATCCAAAGGGATGCCACGAATCAAGCCCCGTAAGTAAACAGCAATAAGAATGTGGGAAATGTGTTTGAGTCAAAAAAGAAAAGCAAAGAAGAGGAAGAGGGGCCTACTCTTCATCAGTCACCTCACCCTGGTTACAGGCCTGCACCAGGAATGTGGGGCTGCTCGAATGCCAAAGCCTTTTACAGCAAATTAGCAAAATAAAGATGCAGTCACATGTAGTTTGGGGGCCTGGGGTCACTCCAGACACGAAGCTCTTCCCTTCTAATGGCTGTGCCACCTACTCTCAGTCTCCAGAAGGGCCTGGGGAACCTGTAAATGCCATTAATCACAAAGGATAAATCAGCTTGCCAAGTGAGATAACCTGGTTAGGCCACAGAAATAATCCAGACTGTACTTCCAGAGGATGCTAATACATGAAAAACAGGACTATGGATCCGTAATGCAATTAAATGCAGGTATAATTCAATATGCAGCAGAAGCCTTCAGAAGCAGCAGTGGGTCAGCATGGGAATTCCAGAGGTAACGGGGTCATGCTCTGTCCCCAGTTAAACCACCACAGCTCGGTGGAATTGAACAGCACAGGAGTAAGGAACACTGGAGTGAGGAACCAAACCCAGGGAGAAGCACACAGGGCAAATACTGAGAGAATCCACACCTGGCAAACAAAACACAGCCCAATTTCAAACCAGCCCAGTCTGCCTCTTCTAACTCAGACTGACTCGAGTGCTCCAAACCCCGTGGGACAAAACCCTGGCTCTGCAGGCAGGAGCTCACCCCTTCCCAGACACTTCCCAGGCACAGGACACTGGGGTAAAAACCAAAAAAAAAATAAATTCAAGGCTTTGAATTACACTTGCTTGTGAAACCCATGCCTGGGGCTGCTCCCTACACCCTCCCTGCAAAAACAGCAAGCAGATGAAAAAGGAGGATTCCAGCCAAAGGATTCCCCAAAGCCTTTCAGGGCTCTGCAGGCCCAGCACGGCAGCTCACGGGCGCTGGGCGAGCCCTTCCCTTCATGTACTGTTATATCATTAGCCACTCTGTCTTTGGATTGCTGTTTGGGAGAAATTAATGGGATACTGAATATTTAAATGTGGCCCTCTCTATCATTTATTAACTCTACAGAAAGCACACAGCACAGTAAGCCATGGTTTATGACTATTATCCTGTGAATACTAAACGTTGGCTGGTTATTACTGTCAGCAGTGCAAATTGGCTATTCATAATTCCACGTCTATCACGGAGCTGATGAGTAACAATCAAGTTAAAACATTTTGAAAACTCTTACAGTTATTTAAATGAGCTTAAATTAAAGCCATTTGTAAAATAAACTATTCCTTAATATTGTTATTTAAATTAATTCTGACCTGGCAGGCAATGCATTATTTAAAGCCTATATTTTATATTAAGCAAAGCAATTACCAAGCATACAGAACACGTCTGAAACCCAGAGAAACATAAAAAGCACTAACAAGCTGATTGCGACATTTCTGCAAGACAAGTCACATTTCATCTCCCATTGAAATTGGCATGAAAAGAAACGTGTGGGGGGAAAAAAAGGAAAATAAATCTGTTTGGGATGTGAATTGCAGCCTTACCTTTATTTGTGACAGCGTTGAACAGTTTCTCAGAGCTGGCATCAGATGCCTGAAAGACCAATAAAAAAAAAAAATAAAAAAAAGAAAGAAAAAGAAAAAAAAAAAAGCAGTTACATTTTGTAGCAGTGATAGATTTCCGAAGGCACGGCGCTGTATTTATGCACAGGCAGAGGTGTGTGTGTGTGTGTGTGAATTTCAGGGAAACAAACCAGGAGACAAACCCAGGAATTGCAGAGCCCGTGTCCATCGGGTGGTGCTGTTCGGCTGTGCTTTGCCGCCCTGCAGTGCAGATATTTCTCTGGAAAAGCTCTATTTCATAAAGAAATGGGCTTTTTCTCCAACATCAGCCGCACAGACACTGTATCTTTGTACTGCCATTATCCAATACATTGATTTTGCAATGGAGAAGAGTCGTGATTTCCAACCACACAGCCCAGTCTCGGGAATTTCCAGAACTGCAGATTTCTTAATTAATTTTTAAAGTGTTTTTGGGATCCCTGCTGTGCGAACATTCGATTTTCACCACCTTCAAAGCAGCGTTGATAACTTAGGTTAGTAATTTTCTAAATTGCTGTTGCAAGCTCTTTGAAAGATAAAGAGCGTGGCAGCATTTAGGATCAGCGCGTATTTCCACGTCAGCTTCCTCACCATCACTGATTTCTGACACCTCGCTGTGTAAACTAATAAACCTTTTCTTTTTCATCAAGCCACCTCTACCCACGGAGGTTTTTCCCCTCAATATTGTCTTAGTGGCTTGCCTATTCCTGCTGTTTCTACGCCAGGGTGCCAGCTCAGCTCTCCACCCATATAAAAAGCTTTATTTCAGTTTATTTCAGTTTCCCACAAAATCATTGATCTGCCCCCTTTAAGAAATCCCAACCAGGCAGGGGAGGAACACTGAAAATGTTCATTTTTCAAAGAGCCCGAGCCCAAAAGCACCGAGTTTCTGGCAGCTGTGTTTGGGCACACACACAAAACACACACGGGCAGCTCCGCTCAAACTTCTCCCACCTCTGCACCCACAAAAAGCTGCTCAATTCCAAACTGGAGCCCAGAGCTGCTGGGAAACAGCACAAACAGCTTGGAAAACGCAGGGAAAACGTGCTCAGGACCAGAACACTGCAAACGGGGTTAAAACGCAACACTTGAGAAAGATTTTCATTTTTCCCTAGAAACTGTTTTCTTGCTGCCTTCAGGAACAGTAATTGAAAACACTGTTTGGAAAGCGGGCTGTGGGTTTGTTTATTTTTTTAAAAGGAAGGATTTTCTCAATTCAAAATCAGATAAAAATCACCAGACAATCAACATATACGTTCACTACCTCGACTGCACTGAAAACTTGGATGTGAAACTCCCGATAAATGAGTAGACACGGCTCAGACTGTGCATCACAGCACAGGAATACGCTGCAAAAAACTGTTTGCCCTCAAGTTAGTGACAGACAAGATTTCTACGATTAATTATTAAAAATAACATTATTTTTCAGACTTTTAGACAAATTTTACTAGATTACTGCTGGCTTATTTGAAAGCCGAGCATGGTGCATTTCGTCTCAATTAAATACCTTGTAAACACTGGATTTATTACCCAATGATGGATTTATTATTCAGTGACGACTTTCTCTAAATTAATGAAAATATGTGAATAACGCAGAAATTGAAGAGATGAAGAAAGCCATGTGCTTTAAAGGGCAGCCCAGTATTAGTCCAACAAGAGGCTCAATGCTTTCCTACCCTCGCCAATCAGCCTGCTTAAAAATAATCTTTCCCGGTGAATTTCAGCTGTTGTTGTCTTCTCTAATGCAGCTTTTCTCTGAAGTCAGAACTCTCTGAACCAGCCCTTCTTTTTAGAAAGAAAATCCAGTATTAAAAACCAAACAAACTTCTTCCAGTTTCAGCTATTACTTTATTTTACTGTTTCAAAACAAAACAGCACAGCTCGGTGTTTCCTGTTCGCTCGATTTTTCCAAGCACTACGAAGAGGAAAACATCTTTTTACCAAGTTTGCCCTAACGCCAAGCCTGAACCAAGAGGTTGTTTTTTTAAGCCAGGTTTTTTCAGGTGCAATCCTTTCCTGTGGCACCGCACACCCCGGTCACAAGCGGGGCTGTGACACCTGGAAGTGGCACACCTCGAACAGATTCCTCCGGAGCAGCCTGGCAGCTGATTAACCATGAAACACCCGTCTAAAAAAGGAATTATTTCACGAAGACAAAGCTCCAAGAGCGAAGCTCGTTCTGCATTACTGACCACACACAGCCGAATGGAAGAGCAACTTGAAATAACCACACTGCCTGCGTTACCGTGAAAATAACCCAAACTGGCTGGAACGGGGAGATGAACTTGGCCTGCCCGATTCCTTACTTAAAAATTGGGTTTTAAATACAAAATAGCAGTTAGGGTGATGTAGCAGCGATACAGAGGCGAGCACAATCTCACAGTGTGCCAATTTCCATGCAAATAATATTATTTTCCCACAGCTAGGCAGTCACATCACGAACAACACCGAAGGAACAAAAAAACCCAGCTGATTCAAAAACCCGCAACAACTCGCTACTAGCCCAGAAGGATGAAATTCATTCCCAAAGCCTGCTCGGTGCTGACAGGAATGGGCGCAGACAACAAAGTGCCTTTATGCGCGATGTGGCCGATGCTGGATGTTCGGCGCTCCCTTCCCCGGCACCGGCCAAGCGCAACTCCCTCTTCTCTGCCTTTATCCCGACCCTGCCGGGTGTCTCTGGAGCACTCCCAGCTCGGGTTATCCGGGGTATCGCTCACGGGGTTATCCGGGGTGCTCTGCCCGAGGAGCATCCCCGCTGTCTCGGCACGGAGCCGGAGCTGGTGGCACACAGCTCCCTTCCTCGCACTTGGGCCGTTTTCCCTTGCAAATCCCCTCCTTACCAAGCGCAGCTTAATCCTTTCCACCGCGAAATGAAACAAGTCAGCAATCCCTGAGCTTAAAGAAAAAAAAACAACAAAAAAACCCAACAAAAACCCCAACAAACCGCACAGAAAAAAATGACTCGAAGAGTATTTTTCCCTCTCCGAGGAATGCGCTGCCGTTCGAGGGGATGGATGACTAAAATATTTCCTGTCCAGACAGCGCAGCCTGACTCACTGCTGGCACGGCAGCGGCCCCGCACCTGCCCGCGGCCCCGCCGCTGCTCCCGGTCCGGCCCGACCCGCTCCGGTCCCTCCAGCCGCTGCTCCCCGCCCGGCCCGGTTCCTCCCGCAGCCGGAGCCCCCGGCCCGGTTCCTCCCGCAGCCGGAGCCCCCGGCCCGGTTCTTACCTGCGCTCCGGGGGCTCCGCGGGGCCGGCCCGCGGCTCATGGCGGTGCGGGAGGGACGGGCGTGAGCGGCAACTCCGATCCAGCGCTGCTCTCAGCGTCCCGCGGCCAAACCCCAACTAATCCTGGGCGGGGAGCCGGCTCCGCGGGCCGGGAGCGCGGGCCGCCGGGCGGGCATCCTTCAGCGGGCGGCCGAGCTCCTTCCCCGCTCCCGCAAGATGGTTCCCGGCAGGAGCGAGGCGTGCGGGGAGCGCGGAGCTGGCGCTAGGCGAGCGGCAGCAGGACAAAGGAAACCATGTGCGGCGGCGGCCGGGGGCAGCGGCGGCACCTCCGGCTGCGGGGCGGTGCGGGGCGGTGCGGCCGCGGCGCCTCCTCCCTCCCTCCGCGGCTCCAGCGCCGGCGGCTGCGCGTCCCTTCCTTCGGGCGGCTTTTTGGGTTCCCTTCCGCCGTTTGCCGGGGCGTTTGGGGGGGGTCGATTGTTTTTGTTTTGCTTAAAAAGTCATGCCCGTCCTCTCCCGAGCCAAAGCGGGCTCCCGCCGGGCGCCGTCCCTCCCGTCGCGGCCGCGCTCAGGTGAATTCCATGGGGGAGAGGCGGCGGCCCGGCCCCGGCCCCTCCGAAACAGCCTCGCAAAGCCTGTAATCCCCGCGGGGCGGCCGCTCCGCTCCGCCCGGCCCGGCTGCAGCGCCGGCCGGACCCCTCTCGCCGCCCGGCTCCGCTCCGCACTGCGCGGCGCTCCCGAAGCCGCCGCCGCCGCCAGCGGCTCCGCCCTCCCCCGGCCCCGCCCCGCTCCGAGCGGCTCCCGCGGCGGGGCCGGCCCGAACGGGGGGAGAGGCTCCGCTCCTGATCCTGATCCTGCTCTGTTCCGAGCGGCTCCCCGCGGCGGGGCCGGCCCGAGCGGGGGGAGAGGCTCCGCTCCTGATCCTGATCCTGATCCTGCTCCTGATCCTGATCCTGATCCTGATCCTGATCCTGATCCTGCTCCGCTCCCCGCGGCGGGGCCGGCCCGAACGGGGGGAGAGGCTCCGCTCCTGCCCCACTCCTGCCCCGCTCCTGCTCCTGCTCCGCTCCCCGCGGCAGGGCCGGCCCGAACGGGGGAAGAGGCTCCGCTCCTGCTCCTGCTCCTGACCCGCTCCTGCTCCGCTCCCCGCGGCGGGGCCGGCCCGAATGGGGGGAGAGGCTCCGCTCCTGCCCCGCTCCTTCTCCTGCCCCGCTCCTGCTCCGCTCCGAGCGGCTCCCCACGGCGGGGCCGGCCCGAACGGGGGAAGAGGCTCCGCTCCTGCTCCTGCTCCTGCCCCGCTCCTGCCCCGCTCCTGCTCCGCTCCCCGCGGCGGGGCCGGCCCGAACCGAGGGAGAGGCTCCGCTCCTGCCCCGCTCCTGCCCCGCTCCTGCTCCTGCTCCGCTCCCCGCTGCAGGGCCGGCCCGAACGGGTGGCAGAGGCTCCGCGGGAGCCGGTGCGGAGCCCCCGGCAGCGGCTGCGAGGGACCCGCCGAGCCGGCCAGACCCCCCTGCCCCGGGATGGCGCCGAGCATCACTCACTGGAGCGAAAGCTCCACCAACATCACTCTCTAGAGCTCCGCGGGACGAAAGCACGGTGGAAAACATCGCCTTGCGCTTAGCAATTTTTTTTTGGTGTTAACGGGTTTTCTTTTTTAAGTGTTTAAAGCCGATGTCCCCAGCTGCAGGCAGGGTGGCCTGGCGGGGACCCCGGCTGCTCGCTGAGCTGTGGGTTCTCTCTGAGCCCCCCGTGCAGAGAGCCGCCGGACTGCTTCCAGCGCTGATTGTCCACGGACACTGCATTTCCCACTCGCTGGAGCTTTTCCTTAAGTGCAGCGCACCATTAGTAATGGCCACCGTGGAAAATAAACGCACAGATACGTGATGATATAAATGATAATTCACTGAAGCGCAGCACTCGGAGCCAAATGATGTTTCCTGGGAAGATGAGAGGCAGTTATGCACATTGGCACAGTAGCTCCATACGGTGAGATGTTTCCTGGGAAAGGGATAGGTGCTAAGAGGGGATTTACAGGCTTGCAAGACCGTGCCCAGGGAGTGTTTTCAAGATTTCAAACGTGGAAATGGGTTTCAAACCCATACTGGGCTAGGAGTGCTAATGGAATTAAACTCCCTTGGGTTCCACTTGAGTTTGAGCTAAATCCTCAGAAACGGGGTTGACAAGTCCCGCTCACCCCAACTCCTGTGGTAGAACTCAGCCTGGAGGAGATGGTTCTCCTAAGGAAAAGACAGGAACTACCTATACCAGCCAGAAAAGAAGTGCAGAGCAAGAGCTGTGTGTGCCTGCTCGGCCTCACCCGACGATGCTGAGGGATTACAGTCATGTGCCCAAAATCCAGGGGCAGCTTGGAAAGATGCACTGTGTCCTGGCCCAGCTCTGAGCTCCCCCGGGACAGGGGATGATGAGGGAGTGAGAGCCCTTCTCCTGAAGCCAGGACACCGAGCTGGCTCTGAGCTCTCCCCCAGCAGTGATGGGGTGCAGGGAACCATGGTCTGACTGTCCACACAAGCACAAGTGCTGTAATTAAGAAAGAGCACCTACCCATTACCCACGTAGAACTACACGGTTTTATGCAAATATTTCCCCTTAGTTCCTCATTCCATCACCATATGATACATTTAAGAATCCATTTCAGTTTTCCCCTTCAGTGGCTTCTCCAAGATTCTTATCTGGGGTGCAGTCCCACTGAGTGTGCTGGTTTCTGCTGGGACAGGGAAGATGTACAATAAAGGGAACGATAATGCTCCCCAGGAGATGAACACACCCAGCAGAGCTCCTGAGTCACACCGTGGCTGCAGACACCACAGCGCCTTCGTGCCGTGGCTGACCCAGGGTGGAACCCTTTGCTGAAACTGGGACAAGTGGTCTCCACTGGAAAATCAAAAGAACTGTGGCCAACCTCAGACCCTGGTATGGCAATGAGTTCTCCAGGACTGTCCAGCTGAGTGGCTTATCCCCACATTTCCACACCATAACTGAGCATGGACTTTGGCTGTTAAACTTTCACATGCTTTTACATCTAATATATATTTGCATCTAATAAATATATACTGCAATGATAATCCTGTGCCATCAGAGAGGTAGTTTCCATCTCCTCTTACAAACCCAACAGAACTGGCTTTGGCTCTGGTCTCTGGAATCAGAAGTGGGCAGTGGCCAGGAGCCATTGCAGCCCTTTGGCCACGGATGTTGCTTGAGTGCAGATTCCAGTTGCCACCAAAAAGAAATTGATAAAGGCATTAAGCTGGCAGAGTGTTCTCTGTACAACCACAGCTCCTGGGGGCTCCATGGACCGATGGGGAGGCTGTACCTGGACAGGAATTAAATGCACAGTACCAAGGTGTGGCAGCTCATGCAGTCTATGAGCACCTTGGTCGAGACTTTCCACATCCTGACATGGTAAGAATGGGTCTAATTAAAGCCTAGGTGCCTCACAAGACTTTAATTTATTAAACAACAGGCTTGTCTGTACTGGATTTTTCCAGTGTTAACCACATGCCACACCTGAAATCTCAGCACACACAGAATCAGAAATGCATTTACCTGCTCATCTCCCTGGGGCTGTGAGGATTTATTGGCAGGGCTCTGGGCCTCATTATGTTCATTATTTGTGCCTTAGAGATAAATTGAGGACCTCTGTTTTCCTGCTACAAAATTACACACGGACAAAATGCGTTGCACAATTCTGAATGAGAAATTTGGAGTTCAGAAATTCACTCAAAGCCAAATTAAATCAAAGGACCCCTCCTCCCCGCAGTGATTTGAATGCCTTTGGATCAAGCTTCCCCCTCTCCTGACAGCAATACTTTCCTGTGCTTTAGGTTATGCCTGGATAGGTTTTTGAAACCTTCTGTCTCTTATCTATGTGGGACCTTGCCAGAATTTTTTTCATCTGTCTGTGGTCTCTGTCAGTGTCGACATTTGTTTCTGCCACAACAGCAGCCAAATGAAGTGCATTGAACTTGGATCAAAAGTAATTTCAAGATCTTTCACTCTCTGGAAGAGGTTTTCAGATCCAAGTATTTTATAAAAATGACCTAAAGCTGCCCAGACAGCAGGCAGGGAAGCAGACATTCGCTTCCAAGTCACAGAGTAATTCCAAAGAAGAATTATCCATCTCTGGCACAAGAAGCAAACGAATATTGAAATTACAGCAGATTATATTGGATTAAATTATTTATGGCGAACTTCACCTCACCTGGAAGGTTCTACAGCTTTTTTCCTGGCAACATAAAAAGTGGATATTCCAATTCTCTGGTACTCTGTCAAAGCCTGGAAACATTTATGTTTCCATTGAGTTGCTAACCTTCCCAAAAGACACCGTGGTATCTGACTTTGGAGCACGATTACAGTGCCTTAGAAAGCCTTCCATAATGCTTTGAAAACATACAAGATTTCACCTATTACTGGATAAGAGATGCAGGATCCTTTCCCCAAGAAAAGAATTTATGGAGCTATCAGTGGAATTTGATGGCTGTGAACAGCAAGCCACGGCATAATGTCCCAAGCAGAAGGTATTTAAACCCCAGCGGTTTGAGAGGTGCAAGAAAAGGAGCTGTTCCCCAGAGTGACCTCTGGAGAGCAAAACCACGGCTGGTGTGGCTGTAAAAAGGTGCTGAGAGATGCCAGGGGAAGGAGCTGGTGGTGAGGGTGGGCTCTGCTGGACTGGGGGGATGTCTGGAGCAGCCGGGGGCTCCTGGCAGTGATGCTCCCTCAGTGTCCCCTCCAGCAGGGACAGGGGGACACAACCAGCAAATGGCCCTGTCCGAGGGGAACAGAGCTCTGCGTGTTGAACATCCCCGGGTAAATCTCCGCTTTTCATTTGACAAAGCAGAAAACTTCTGCGGGAACATATTAATGACAGTGCAACTTTTTTATTATTTTTATTTTTCTGCAGCATTTGCAAAACTAAACCCCTTTGTAATCCCTTCTTTTATGCAGAACAGATTGCAGTTTTAAGCAGAGGCCCATAAACTGCAGGTTCAAAGAAACCTGAAACTGAATTAGCATAAAAGCTGGAATTCTCATTTAGAGGAACAGCAAGGCAACCGCTCTGCAGGCAGTTTTATGATTAGGGTTTCAAATGGAAACAAAGATAAAAACTGGGGCTCAGGGAACAATAGGGCTGCTCTCTCTTCCCCATCCTTACAGCTTGGCCCTAATAAAATACTATGTGGTCTCCACTGCTTCAAGGACAGAATTTAGCCCAGATTTGCACACCTGGATAATTTTCTGATTTTTTCTGAACCCAGTCACTGCACCAAAGACAAATCCTACCTGTCCTACGTGTGTGAAGCCATTCCTCTCCCAGGCTTCTCCAAACAATGTGAAATCCTTCAGGTGAACACCACAGCCATCTTCCCTTCAGCTACCACGAAGAGTGAGAATCCTGGCTGTAACTTTTCCATCAGAAAATGCCTGCATTTTATCTCTACCTCTAAAACCCTTGCTGGGGTTTGAATTCTGAGTTCCTAAAGACACCATGGATTGGCTGGGTGTAGCTCCTGGAGACCTCGCTGGCTCTGAGCTGCTATCCACCCTGCAATCCAACCAGGAACATCAGATCCTATCACTGAGTGAGAGGATAAAATATAAATTCTTCCCCATCCACCAGCACTTCTGTTGTGCAGTTCATAAATGCACCACTTTCAGGCTGTGGCCATTATCCTCCCCTAATTTCTGCCTGCTAGCACATTCTGCAACTGAAGAAGTATTTCAAATTAATTTGTCTGTCAATATCTGGGTACTGAATCACCTAATAAGAGAAATATTTTTCATTCTCTTCTTCTCAGTCAGAAGAAAAGACTTTCTTATCACCAAATAAAGCATCCATTATTTCGTGCTGTAATCCCATTCTGGCGTCCAGGTCATTTTTAGTCCAGAAAATGCTGAATCAGCACCATAAACCAATCAAGTAATTTCTTTCATTTTCTAACATTCAAGCAAAATAATGAAAATCACATCTCATTTGATGAGAAGAATATACGACAGAAATCTCCTCTTCCAAGGATAATTTTCAAAGAGGTATGCCAAGGCAAGAAATACTGTTGCAAAAACACAGCTAATGCAGGGGCTCTTCTGCTGAGCAGATAAATTCCATTTTTGACTGTCAGCTCATATTTAGAAAGTAGATTATGAACAATAAATCTGTACCTTTAGCCAGCTTCTAAACCATGCAAAGACATTAACTTGGCAAAAGAATGACCATTACTTTGATGAATGAAGCATTCACCTAAAATATTCATGTACAAGACGATAATATCCAATTGATAACCAAAAATCACCCACCCCACTGCAGATTTAAATAACTGAGATGCATATGAGAGAAACCAAATCACATCCATAAGAGGAGTTATTATGGCACTGTTAGGAGAACCAACAAATGAAAAAAAAGAAAAAAAGGCTTGATAAATATTTTCCATAACAAAACACAATTGGTTTCAGTGGGATACAGCTCTGTTTCTCATTAGTTATCCTTCACTTGTCAGACAAGTTCCATATTTCACCGAAACCCGCTGAGTATTCTTTCTAGTTTGCTGGGGAAAGTGGCTATACATTTAGCACGTTCCCTTTATGCTGTGTGTTTTCACAGGTCTTTCTTTAAAACACACTGTACATGCTTTTGCTTCTTTCCCCCAGGATAGTGGGTTTCCACATCCAAGAGGAGTTTAAAAGCAGGTAACAAGTCATCACTTTTGAAGCTGCAGAGCAGCTGAAGAGGTGCAATAGCCCCAGCAGCCATTATCAGTGCCTGCCAGGGTGCCACGCTATCAACTTATATGATAAAGCACTCAGCTGACACCAGAAAAATAATCATTCTCTCTCTCCTGCACCACCCCCTTTTTCACAAGGAGGCTTTTTACACTCATTAAATGCAACCTTATCTCTGAAAGACTGCAATCCTCAGCAAATGACAAGTGTGCCTAATCTCATTTTCTGACAAGCGATTCTGACAGCACCTTCCTTTTGATTTCTAAGACACGTAGCTAGACATATATTAATCTGTCAGTCATCGCCCCTAGGAAGGATGGAAAAAAGGAGAGATAGAGATGAACATTTGTGAATGTGAAGGGAACAAGGCAAGAAAGGACTAAGGGTCCTTTTCTGGCTATTTTAAGCAACTCAGCTGTGTTTCTGCACTCCTCCCACCCCAACACGGGACCCGAGTCACTCCTGGGCAGCAAAGCCCTCAACCTACCTGTCTGCAGAGGCTGCTAATGTGAATTTTATTTCAGGTGTGAGCGTGGCCCAGCAGCTGTGGGTGTATTTTCAGGTTTTCCCTGGTGATGAAGGCAGTTGGGCTCTCATTTCATTTCTCTGCGCCTCAACTTTCAGCATTGCATAAAACCCAAGTGTTATTGTCGCCATGGCACACATTTTAGTCACAGACATGGGACTTCCCAGGGCTGGTACTATAAAATGTTAAGCCTTAATTCCAAATTTACAGTTTATGAAGTGTTCTGCAATAACAATTTCTCCTTTGCAGCAAGAAATGCTTTGTCATTGCAGGCAGTGAAGCCCCGCTTGGCTTTGGTCACTGTTGGAAGGCACAGGCAAAGACAGGTGGGGTAAAAACATCAAGACTGGAAGCACCAAACTGGTGTCAGATCTTAATGACTTTGTATGAACGCTCAAAGTGCTGTAAAATGAAATCATTTAGCACAACCTCACAGCCTGGCAAGGTGCAAACTGGAGAGGCTGAGCAACACCAGCTCCAGGTGCATGTGGAGGCCAGGAAAAGGCAGGATTTCCAAGAACTCCTGGACAGAACATGAGAAGGTGCATCTAAAACATGAGGGCAATTATGGGCCCTGACAGTGTGTGTGAATTGGGGCAGATTCACGTGGATTTGCCATTCAGCAAGTGTGCAAAATACAGAGCCTTGTGCAGGATGTAGGATGTGCCAAGGGGGATGGCTTTACTGGAGGAGGGGAGATTCAGACAGGAAATTAGGAAGAAATCCTTCCCTGTGAGGGTGATGAGGGGCTGGATGGATGGCCCAGAGCAGCTGGGGCTGTCCCTGGATCCCTGGCAGTGCCCAAGGCCAGGCTGGATGGGGTTGGGAGCAGCTGGGACAGTGGGAGCTGTCCCTGCCATGGCTGGGGTGGCACTGGATGAGCTCTGAGGTCCCTCCCAACCCAAACAGTTCTGGGATTCTTTGATAAACATTGGTGAGCACAGGGCTGTGAGGTGGGATGAGGCAGAACCACAGGTAGGTATAAAAGTGCAGGTAAGTGAGGTTCTACAAATGGGACCCAAAGGAAGAAAGTGATTAAGTGAGGTGGGAGGCAGTGTTCTTTATCTCACACAGACCTATTAGTTCTGCTCCTCATAAACATGCCTTCTCCCTCTTAGCATGTGAGTCATATTCATATTTCTACCCACCAAATGCTAAATTAGAGTAAATTATACAGATTTACCATCTAACATTTGCTCCCTGACCTGCCTGAACTTGCAGAGAGCCTCCCCATCTGGCAGCACATCCTCCTGCCTGGGGACATCCCACTGCCACAGCTCCAGCCTGGCCCAGATGGGATCCCTCAGCTGAGAGCTCCTCTCTGGCTCCCTTCCCTTCCTCTGTGTTATACTAACAGGAGAAACTTTATTGTTCATAATGGGATAAAAAAAAATAAAAAAAATGAAATTAAAGCAAAGTACAAAGGGGCTCCAATGCAATGCTTTAAAGCAATGCCATTTTCATAGTAATATAGTCATTAAGTACTTGTTTGATGGTGCAAAAAAGTAGGCCAAGATCTTTGCTAATACATTTAATTAATCAATACCTGCACTAGAAGATGGGAACAATTAAAGTTTTCCTCCTCACTCAGACAAAGCAGCAGAAAGCTTGTGATCTACTTAAGGAGCTCGTCACTCAATGGGAAGATGAAAAGACTTCGTTAGTTTTACTTAAGAGCTGAAATCATGTTAATACTGGAGTGTTTAGGATCTGGCTCTCAGAAAGGCAGTAAATGAGCAGTGGCAGGAAAGCTGCCTGCTGTCACCAAGTCCCCAGCCTTGTGTTTCCACCCTGATGTCATCATAACACAGGGGAAATGTAAACCTGACCCTGCACAGTTCAGATTTCTGCTGGGTTTTTATTAAGAAAGGATTTTCTGGTTGCATCTCAGCTTCGGGATGTAGAAAAGAAGGCACAGGAAGAAAAAGTCACTTCCTCTGGGGAAAAGTGATGGGAGGAACCTGGGCAGCTCCCTGTGCAAACCTTTGGCTCAGGGAAGGAGAGACTTCTCATTCCACAGCAAGGGCTGCTGATACAGGCATCAAAAAAGAGAAAATTGCCTAAAATCAGCCCAAAATGCAGCTGTCCTGGGGACCCCCAGCTCTGTCCCTGCAGCCCAATAGTCAGGACAGCCAACAGCACACAGAGGGTATGGCAGCTTCCCACTCCCCAGAGGAGAAACACCAGTCAAGACCAGTGCAGGCAGTGCCAAAAACCGAAGGCTGCCCAGTTTCCTGCAGTGTTTGGTGAGAGCAGAAGCACATCCAGCAGCTCACAGCTGTGGAACCAAGGGGTCCATCACACACAGGTGCTGACCTCACCGTGCCAGGTGAAGCACAGGCGCAGTCTTGTGTTGAAAACAAATTATTTCTTCATATAATCATGAGCAGGAATATAAATGCAAATGACCTTATAATTTGTATCGTGAGAACTATCAAGCTAATGCTGCAGGTGAAGGAGCAAATTCCTCCCTGCTCATCAGTGGAGATGACTCAGGCCATAGAGCTGATCTCCTGGGAACTGGCTGCCTAGTTGTGCTCAGGATTAAACCCAACACTTTTCTTTTTTGCTGTTTCTAACCCCCTTGTAAGAATGATGCAAGAGCCTCACTAACACTTCCACCGAGGCTCCCAATTCTTCTGTGCATCCTCACCTGGGACTGCAGGGGTCTGCACTCAAAGCTTTGTGCAAGGCCACCACATTCACAACTAAAAAGGCAACAACAAAATAAGAGATCGATTCTGCCCTAGTCCAACCTCCACAAATCCAAATCTCTCCACAAGTCCTGGTCAAAAGTCCTTGGAAAATAAAATCCTTCTGACACAATTTTCAGTAAGAAACAATTTTGCCAAACGCTATTCTTCTTTCATTTAAGATTCTAACAAAACCTAACTTCTTTGTCTCTCAAGCTTCCTTGATCTCCTTCACTTTCAGCTGTCACATAAAGTCAATTGGCTGCACCTCTCTGCTTGATAAAGACAAGCCAACTGGTCTGATGTATCTTTAATGAGGAGGTAGGTAAGACACAGTCCAACAAGGTGCTGAACACTTTGACCCTAAGCTAGCAAAGCACTTAAATATCTGCTTAACTTTTAACAAAAAGAAGTCCTTTTGAAGCTAATGGGGCTGCTCTGGCATTCAGGCTTCAGCACCATTGTATAAATTTGGCTGGATTAGGGACAGAGCCTTTGCAAGGCTCAGTTCCTGAGAGAGCCAAACCAGCTAGAAACACACAGGTAAATTGGGGAGTCTCTCTATCAGTAATTAATGTGTCAGCCGTGTAATTACAGTTCCATGGGATGGAACACCTGAATGATCTGCAGGGATGAAGGCTTGGCCTTTGCTTCAAAATCAGTGTTCAACCCCACAAGAAGGAAGGGACAAATACAAAATAAACAAATCCAAATGAATGATGGGGAGATCATGAAGAGGAAGCTGAAAGAGTAAAAATGATACCAAAGCTGAGCTATTGTTGCTGAGGTTCAGTTAATCAACTAATCTATATCTAGCCTGGATTATTCCAGGCATTACTGGAGGAGGTGTCCTTTGATAATTAATAAAATACACGAGAACTGTGATAAAACTTTAACCTGCTTTGATAATACAGTGCTGTTCTACTCTGCACACACCTGTAAGAAAGGCTACCAGATCTCATTACCATTAGTTACCTATTTGTTCCTATAAAATTTTGTCATCTCCCCCTCTTTTTTCAGGAGTTTACTTTTTCTAAAGTGGAAGTGATTTAAGGTTGGAAAAAAGCTGCAGCGTATCAAAAAGTGAATGGGAAAATGGTTAAGGAGATAATGTTTAACTGGAAAGGAAGAGTTATTTTAGGAATATTTTATATCATTTAAAAAGCACTGAGTACTATTTTATGCCTCTTCCTGAGGAATAAAAGTCATAGTTATGAGTCCAGGTGTACATATTTCAATAGAAAAGTGAGACTGCAACAGATACATAAAAATCTCTTTAAAAAGTAGCTTAAATAGATTCTTCATGAGTAAAACACTGGCAACATGAATTTTAGTATCATTCTCAGCATTTCAGTGGCGCATTTTGCTCCTCTGTAAAGTGCTGCAGAAAACAGAGCACAGATCATTCCTGCTCAGCCCTGTGTCATCTCAGCTCCATCCCTGGGACGTGGGGCTGGCCAGCTGTGTCAGATTTCAGATTGCCTCCTGCTTGGGCTGCTGGCCATTCCTTTGGGGACTTTTAGCTGATCCCTAACTCGCTGCTGTGCAAACAACAAAAAAACAAGAGCTTCACCATTCCGGGTTCTGTCCACACGGCATTACATAACACGAGAATTAAGTGGTTTTGCTTAGCAGCATGTTGCAATATTCCGGTGTGAGGCTCTTTGTATCAGCCAGGACACAGACAGAGGAGAAGGTTATAAAAAGCTGCCTGAGCTGGTTTTATTTTAAGAGGCCTTCAGACCAAAGGCCTCGTCTCCGCCTTGGGCCTGGCAGGGAGGCTCCGAGAAGTCACCGGGGCTCCCTATTAAAATACTGTTAGCACAGACGAGAGTTTTGGGCTTCTTTTTAGTTCAAACGTCGTCTGGGAGAGACAAAGAAACAAAGTGCTTGGGTCAGTGGAAATTTCTGACAAAGACTTTTCTTCCTGGCACACACAGGGACAACCCCACCAACTGTGTGGGGTTTGTCCCCCCCGAATGACGAGGCAAAGGTCCTGATTAAAGGCCCTCGGAGCGGGGACACAAAAGATGGCCCAGGACTTCAAAGCCAGCACACTGCTGGCCAGCGGGGAGGTCCCTTTCTTCCCCTCTCTCTCCTTTTAACTTCAGCTCCTGCTGGCTGTGGAGGGCCTTCTAATTGCATTTCACAGGGGCTGAACAAAACGTGGTCTTGTCTTGCACACAGCAGCGGGCCTGGAGGACGTGGAGATGATGTGAGGCCTCAGAGCAGGAACAAAAAGGGATTCATCGTGTCAGCAAGGCGTGCAGAGGCAATGTGAGGCTTCTGCAGCATCATTTGCATGTGGCCACGTTTCCAGAGGTGAAGGGGCAGCGGTGGCTGCTCACAGAGCTGTTGTGGCCCCCTCCTCACGGCCTTGGATCTGCAAACCCACCAGGTTTGGGCCAGGGTCTGAGCTGATGTGCAGTGGAAAGCCAGACTCAGCTGAAGGTGGCTGCTGTGAGCAGCAGAGCAGAGATCTCCTCTGTGCTGGAGAGGAAGAAGCTCTGCCCACTGAGCCAGCTCTGCAGGTGGAGATTTCCTCTGGCAATCCGGGATCTCCATCAAATGGGACCCAGGCTGATGTAAGCAGCCTAATTAAAATTCTTCCAGTCAGTCTAGAGCTGTGGATGAGGTTTGGCTGAAGCCAGATAGATTTGTTGGAAGTACAGGAAAGTGGTTTCAGGGGATGTGGGATGAGAAGAAAGCCTCAGGGCAGGTGCTCCACAGGCAATGTCAGGCCAGCCAGAGACAGGACATGATTTAAATCACTCACAGGAGTGAACTGGAACCCAGCACTCGGCCACCTCACCTTCCAAAAAACCCAAAACACCAAAGCAGGTCTGGACTAGTGTGGATGAACAAAACACCATCTCATCCCAAAATAACACAAGTCACCAAAGTGCTATCCCTTTAATGTCTGCTAGTCCCTCTTTTCCGCTTCCCTAACGAGATTGGCTTCCTCATTCTTTTCCTTTTGCATTCCAATTTCAATCCACAGCGAATTTTCCACATTACAGGATGAACCATATATCTATTTTCCCACATTGCACAGCACTAGACCCAACACAATGCATCCAAATCCCAAGAAGCAGAGTTTATCCCGTGTTCCCTGTGCTGATGCCAGTGGAAGCTGCCGAGCCCAGGCTTTCTCCACGGATGCTCAGGAAGAGAATTAGAGCTGGAATGAGGTTAGTTAGTCACTGCTGATTCATCACGCGTTTGAGATTTGGATTAACAAACCATTCATCCCACAGGCCTCGTGTGCAGGACCCTGTTTCCAACAGGAGTAGGGGATTTTTATTTATTTACTGACTGACAATAGTGGAAAGCCTCATATTCACATCCGAATTATAATAAATGCATTATAAATGAGTAAGTAGGAAACAGTAAGGAAATGATGTTTTACTTTTAAATGCTAATTATGGAGCCCTGGTGCAGTTAATGTGTAGGGTGTTCTGTCAATTTTTAATGTTTATGCCAAGTGTAGTCTTCAATTTAACATGAGCTTTTAATCCTTTGAGTACTAAATTGCCTTTTAATGCTTGCAGCACAACATTGTGTTTGCACAAAGTCAGGACTGAAAAATGAATTTACTACAAGATGTGTGCATGTATGAAGGGGGGAGGAAGTACAAAGGACAAGATTTTTTTTTAATGATGTTGTTGGAACTGTACAAGAGGAAGGAACTGCTTTCAGGATGTACCTGGAAATCCTTTGCACTGGCAAGAGGCTGCTGCTGATTTAATATCTCTGTTGAAGCATCTTCAGAGAGCTCTTTCAGGCTCCAACGATTTATCCAACAACACCACCAAAAATCTGTGGTTTGTACAGATTGGAGGAAAACAGGATGGAAGGAATTACCACAGAGAGGAACCTGCACAGTCAGTAGGACAAAAGTACCCACAAAGAGATGGAGTTTTTCAGGCGACAGAATTGCAAAGAGTAAGGTTATTCTGGAAAAGAGAAATGATACAGCAGTTTTCTGCGTTGGCTGGTTTGGTTTTGCCTTCTGTGTGCAGTGACAGCCCCAGGGAGCTCCCAGGGTGCTCCAGTCAGCAGCAAGGCTGTGGCACAATGCCCTGGGCTGGGGCTGCTCATCCCTCACAGCTCCTTCCCTCTCTGCTCCCAGGAAACTCAGCACAGCCAGCCTCAGGGAAACGGCTCGGGAGCCAGGCTGGGGATGGGACATCTTCCTGGCCAACAGGAGCCAGCCCAGCCCCAGCTGTCCCCAGCCCCCACTCACCTGTCCCCAGCCCCAACTCACCTGTCCCCAGCCTCACCTGTCCCCAGCCCCAGCCTCACCTGTCCCCAACTCACCTGTCCCCAGCCCCACCTGTCCCCAACTCACCTGTCCCCAGCCCCACCTGTCCCAAACTCACCTGTCCCCAACCTCACCTTCCCCCAGCCTCACCTGTCCCCAGCCTCACCTGTCCCCAGCCCCAGCCTCACCTGTCCCCAACTCACCTGTCCCCAACTCACCTGTCCCCAGCCTCCCCTGTCCCCAGCCTCACCTGTCCCCAACTCACCTGTCCCCAGCCTCACCTGTCCCCAGCCTCCCCTGCCCCCAGCCCCACTCTGCTGCCCCTCCCTGCGTGCAGGGGAGTCAGAGCAGCTTGTGAGGCTAATCCCTGTTTATCTCCTTGGTGAACAGACTTTTTAAAATGACACTGTTCGCATGCTTAAAGCTCCAAATTTGACTTTCCTTGACAGCAGCCATCTCAGGAATCCCAATGAGGTTTATTTTTGGCAGTGGAGCCTTCAAGAGTAGGCTTTGCTGTGTGTGCAGCTCCCAGGCGGCTCTGCAGAGGAGGAGAGCTGGGGACCTGAGGATTTGGTACATCCCAGTGATGCACCCTCAGCTTTGCTACCAGCTCAGACCCACAGGGCTAAAGCTAATTAATTAAAAACTCCCTTTGCTTTTTCTCTTCCCCTGCATTTCCACCATCCCTAAGATTGTGGAAAGGTTGGAAGGACCTTAAAGCCCATCCTGTTGCCATGGCAGGGACACCTTCCCCTGTCCCAGGAGCTCCAAACCTCATCCAGCCTGGCCTTGGGCACTGCCAGGGATCCAGAGAAAGCCACAGCTTCTCTGGACACCCTCTGCCAGGGCCTGCCCACCCCCACATGGAACAATTCCTTCCCAATATCCGATTCAAACCTCTCCTTCTTCACTTTAAAGCCATCACACTTTGTCCTAGCTCTGCAAAAAGTCTCTCTCCAGCTTTCCCGTAGGCTGCAGGTATTTGAAAATATTTTTCCTTCTCCCTCATCCTAGCTTCCCACGTGTGCTAACACACAGTTTATGCTGCCCACTCCAATAATTTGGTGTTCTGGGAAGAAGAAGCTCTTTGCTTAGCCCATCAGAGGGAACAGCAGTCAGGAAGAACCAGAAATACAGAGAGGGTCAATTGTTTTTTGATGAAATAATACAACTTTAAAACATGACTGAAAAGGGAAACTTAGCCAATGAAAGGTAGAGTTTGAGCTAATGAATTACCACAGGTAGACAGGTAATGTTTAAGCATTACTTTGGAAAAAACTTGGGGTAATCACACCCATCTGCAGAAGCAGAGGCTGGAAAAGACACAATTGGGAATTCTGCATCTGTGTGTCCCTGTCCCCACCATCAGCACCGGGCTCCAGAGTGCCCTGCCCACCAGCCAAACCTTTTTAAAACAAGACAGGAACAAAGTCTTTTGTATTTGTATTTGTATGAGGTGTCAGACCTCAGCCCTGGCACACAGTTCTGAGGAGTCTGAAGGCAGGAACCCCACTGCCACAAACCACCTGCCAATTGTTATATCTTTTTAAAATAAGACAGGAACAAAATCTTTTGTATTTGAATCATATTTTGCTTTGCCTTACATTTCCAAGCCTCTTCCTTATACTATTTTTTCTCCCCTTACCCAGGATTTTTAATCCTCCCATTCAGAGCTGAGTTCTTCTCTTTTCCTTTCCATGCCATCGAGGTGAACAGTGTCTATTTCAGATCTTGTTCATTAATGTATCGAGGCATCTTACTTTGTATTACTTCCATATCTTGATGTTATCTAAAGCTTTTTATATAGTCTGAGAGAAATTACAAGGTTTATAATTTCTCTCATACATGTAACAAAAATGATAAAGCATGAAATTGCAGAGCTGTGACTGATTTTCTATAAAAGTTGAACAATTTCCAGCAGGCTACAGCCGAGATGGGATTGGATTTGCTCTGTGCCTTTAGGTCTTGTTGATATTCATCTGTGTGTGTATGTGCATGTCATTATAAACTTGTACATGTGTCAAATAGGTGTCAGAGAAAGCCATGGAGATGCTCTGAGGGCTGGAGCTCCTCTGCCCTGGAGCCAGGCTGGCAGAGCTGGGGGGATTCACCTGGACAGGAGAAACTCCAGGAGAGCTCAGAGACCCTTCCAGAGCCTAAAGGGGCTCCAGGAGAGCTCAGAGCTCCTGTCAGAGCCTAAAAGGGCTCCAGGAGAGCTCAGAGCCCCTTCCAGAGCCTAAAGGGGCTCCAGGAGAGCTCAGAGCCCCTTCCAGAGCCTAAAGGGGCTCCAGGAGTGCTCAGAGACCCTTCCAGAGCCTAAAGGGGCTCCAGGAGAGCTCAGAGCCCCTTCCAGAGCCTAAAGGGGCTCCAGGAGAGCTCAGAGCCCCTTCCAGAGCCTAAAGGGGCTCCAGGAGAGCTCAGAAACCCTTCCAGAGCCTAAAGGGGCTCCAGGAGAGCTCAGAGACCTTTCCAGAGCCTAAAGGGGCTCCAGGAGAGCTCAGAGACCTTTCCAGAGCCTAAAGGGGCTCCAGGAGAGCTCAGAGCCCCTTCCAGAGCCTAAAGGGGCTCCAGGAGAGCTCAGAGCTCTTGTCAGAGCCTAAAGGGGCTCCAGGAGAGCTCAGAAACCCTTCCAGAGCCTAAAGGGGCTCCAGGAGAGCTCAGAAAACCTTCCAGAGCCTAAAGGGGCTCCAGGAGAGCTCAGAGACCTTTCCAGAGCCTAAAGGGGCTCCAGGAGAGCTCAGAGCTCTTGTCAGAGCCTAAAGGGGCTCCAGGAGAGCTCAGAGCCCCTTCCAGAGCCTAAAGGGGCTCCAGGAGAGCTCAGAGCCCCTTCCAGAGCCTAAAGGGGCTCCAGGAGAGCTCAGAGCTCTTGTCAGAGCCTAAAGGGGCTCCAGGAGAGCTCAGAGCCCCTTCCAGAGCCTAAAGGGGCTCCAGGAGAGCTCAGAGCTCTTGTCAGAGCCTAAAGGGGCTCCAGGAGAGCTCAGAGCCCCTTCCAGAGCCTAAAGGGGCTCCAGGAGAGCTCAGAGCTCTTGTCAGAGCCTAAAGGGGCTCCAGGAGAGCTCAGAGCCCCTTCCAGAGCCTAAAGGGGCTCCAGGAGAGCTCAGAGCCCCTTCCAGAGCCTAAAGGGGCTCCAGGAGAGCTGGAGAGGGCCTGGGGATGGAGGGACAGGAGCCAGGGAATGGCTCCCAGTGCCAGAGGGATGATGTGGGGCCTGCTGGCAGTGCTGGAGACTTGTCATCTATCAGCTCATCTTAGTGACTAACAGGGGAACTCAAACCATGTAATGACAGGTTTTGATTTCCTTAATTTTAGAGGAAATGTGGAAATCAGGTGAGCTCAGGAAAGCTACGTGGCATACGAGCTTGGAAAGGAGGTGGAAACCCAAACTCCCCTCATGCCAGTCTGGCATATAAAATGGAAATCTCTAAGTTTCCTTTAAAAATGTGTAATTGAGAAATTCCAGTGTTGCTTTTTTATATTATTGCATTGCCTAAGAGCCTTTGCTATGAACTTGGATCCTGGGTGTCTAAAACACACATCTCTGTCTCAGAGCTGTACATTACACACACTGAGACATTCATTGCCCAGCTGAATCCAGGCTAATGCACTGCATTTATTTCCTGAAAGTATTGAGAGGAGAAATGAAAGGGCAAACAAAATAAACCCCAATGTCACTCAGGAATTAAAGATATACGGTCTTTACTACTTGGTATTTTCCTTCTTTGCAATTCACAATAGGCCAGCCAGGGAGCCAAAAGTTTCCTGAGTCCTAATTCTGAGTGAAGGCTGGATCCCTGCCTCGGTGATCCTGCAGAATCTGCTCCTGTCTCTGGTACCTGGGAGCAGCCAGCACCTCTGCCTGCCCAGCTGGCACTGCTCTTGTTCAGCTCTCTGCTGTGATAATCTCTCCCTGCCCAGCTCCAGATAACACAGTGCACTCCCTCTTCTCCTTCCTGAGCTTATTTGCAGACGTAGCCATCCATAAGAAGCTTTAAATGTGTATTACACTCCAGGAGAAACCCCTGTGGCCCACCAAGTAGTGGGCTGGAAAACCAGTTTAGATTCGCAGAGAAGCTGGTATTAAAATCCTTGAGGACTTAGAATTCCCCTGTCATGCCTTTAAAGCCCTGTGAATAATAAAGGAGCCCTGGTAATTTTTTGCTAAAATATGAAATTCCATCATTTCTGCAGAATAAACAAAAACAAACCAATGCATTAGCTATGCAATACTTCTCAGCACCACAGTTTGAATGCATCATTAAAGACAGATTTTACCCATGAAAAGTGTTTTAAAAAAAGTAATAAATACACAAAACTTTACATATACTTTTCATTTCATTCCTACATCCTCTCTGTGGGAGGTGGACTCAGATTAAGCTGGTATAGCCAATTCCTCCAGCTGCAGGAGGCTGGAGCCCTATTTCTTCCAGCTCACATATTGTACACTGTGCTCTAAACTAGATCCTACCTGCAACCGTGAAATCTGGGAGTTTAAATCTATGATATCCACTGGTATCAGAAATGAAAGTCAGTAAAGAGCAGCTAGAATGCAATCTCACTGTCATCACCATCGAGTTCATGTTCCCCTTTCCAGGCCCTAAGTACTCAGCAAGGACAATTCTCTAATTTTGCTCTCCTGAAAGAGCTGATTTACCACAGGATTCAGCTGGAATCCTCTTTGCTCAAGTCTAAGATGGCTTTATTAGTGACATGAGGAGCTGTTTTTGAAGAAGGAGAGCACCACTACAAAAGTGAATGTGCAAATTACTGTGGAGAGCATCTTTGCTGGCCCAGTTTTGACAAAGCAGTGTTGCCTTGTCCCTCTTCCAGCTGAAGAACTATCAGCACACGTTTGAGGAAGGACCAAACTGCAGCTTGGTGTCCCAGCTGTGGTGTGGGGATGCTCTAAGGAAGGCAAAACAGCCCTCACACCCAAATGCAACCTCAGGGAGGGGAGAAAGAAAGGCAGCTGTGAATACCAGAATCCTCACAGATACCAAACCAGGAAACAACAGAGACAGGAATCAAGATATGGCCAAGCCTCCTTCCAGCCTTCTCCAGTGACACAACCAGAGTTCCTTAGGCTGCTTAGCACTTTTGGTTCTGTCTCAAAAATCCTGTAAAATGAAGGGATAAAGTCTTCTCTCTGGCACAGAGCTTTAAACCATAAGGGATCCCCCCAAACGCTGGCATCGCTCTCGTGGAAATGAGAGGCACAACAGGCACAACGTTCCACTGGGCACTGCATCCAAAAAAATACTGCTCCAGGAATTCACAGGATACATGGCAGACATTGTCCAGGTCACTGCACCAGCGTCAGCTTTGAAAAGACACGGAGTGACAGAGGACAGATGGAAAATATCTGCCCACGTTGCACGGCCACCGAGTGCCCCGGCCAGGGCTCGGCCCCACGGGGGCTGTCAGCGACACCCCACAGTCAAATGCCCGAATTCTCAGAACACACAGCTCCAGCAAAGGATACTGCAAGGTTACCAAGAAAAGACAAGTCCTGGGGGTAAAATTCAGGAGCAGCTCCTCGGCTGGTGGCTGCCTCCCGCTGCGGAATGTCACTCACACGCAAAGTCACGATGCCTTGATAGGCTTCACAATCCCCATCAGTTCTTCAGCTGCTTGGCAAATCAGATATTATTACCTCCTTTGTGTTTTCTTTCCCAGCCCTCTCTCTCTCTCTCTCTCCTTCCCTGGCAAGGTTGCTGTAAAAGGACTCAGTAATGATTCCTATCTAAATATTTCACTTGCAATACAAAGGTCTGTATTTTGCGTACTGTGGAACTTCTGCTGCTTTGTCTTTTGACAAAAAATATCTCCCCGGGCTTCAGGGAATAAATACTGATAATTGTACCCAGCCTCAACAGAGCATATTGTACATTAAACCACACAACACTGGAATGAAAGGCAGTGATTGTTGAGGGTGGGAATTCAGCACCCCCAAATCCTGAAGGTTTGGGAACCTCCCTTTCAGGCTTGAGGCTCCTCCAGATCTTTCTGTGCCACACAGATCCCCTGGCAGGACACCTGGAACCAGAGCTCAGTGCTGTGACTCCCAGTCCTGCAGGGTCACCTCTTTATCTGGGATCACCCTCCACTGCACACCAAGGAACATTTCACTTTATTTTATAAATGTTTGGCATTCTATAGACATTATCTGGCACATTGCCATTAAATTTCTTGGGGAAAGACGCAGGTCTAGAGCTAAAAGCTGTAGAAAATCTCACCTTTTCATCTAACTCTTGTTTTTCTTGTGTGCAGAACACCAAGATTTCAACTTTGCCTAAACTAGAGGAGATTAAACTTCGGAATTCCAAAACTGGGAAAATTTTTATGGTTCATCTTTTCTCCCCATTCCCTAAAAAGACAGACCTGCCTTTAAAGTCTTCTGCAAGTCTTCTTCCCAGGGCTTTGACCCTCCTCTCCCAGATCCAAAGAGCACTTTCACCACCCAAAAGCCTTCCCTTGATGAGCAGACGTTCAGCTCTGCAGAACGGTTAAAAAAATCCCTGGAGCAGGGGCCTGACCAATTCCTGCAGCTCCCTGGGCTGTGTGTGGGGACACAGCCCATCACCCTGCTCCTTCCTTCCACACATCCCAGTTCCTTCCACCCATCCCAGGTCCTTCAACACATCCCTGATCTTTCAGCATCACCTGGCTCCTTCCACATCCCTATCCTTCCACATATCCCTGCCCTTACACACATCCCAATTCCTTCCACACATCCCAGTTCCTTCAACACATCCCAGGTCCTTCCACACAACCCTGTCCTTCCACATATCTCAATTCCTTCCACATATCCCAATTCCCTCCACACATCCCTGCTCCTTCAGCATCACCTGGCTCCTTCCACACATCCCTGTCCTTCCACATATCCCTGTCCTTCTACCCATCCCTGATCCTTCCACACATCCCAGTTCCTTCCACACATCCCTGATCCTTCCACACATCCCAGTTCCTTCCACACATCCCAGTTCCTTCCACACATCCCTGATCCTTCCACACATCCCAGGTCCTTCCACCCATCCCTGCCCTTCCACCCAGCCCTGCTCAGAGCTGCTGAGACCCGAACAAAGGCAGCATTTTCTCAGCAGGACGTGTGAGCTCGGGCGCTCTGCCACGGCTTCGCAGCTTCTGCAGGTAACTGGATGCAGTGTAGACAAGCCTAATGTGGTTTCATATGGAAATGAGTGGTAAATTATTAATATTAATAACATCTATAAACAACTAGTGACAACTTCAAGTGGCTTATTGTGTAGTACGTACACGGCATCTGCTCGTTATCGTTTACACTCCTGATACACACAACAATTTACCCGAGGATCGGGGCAGGTTCCACTCTGAATTTCCACCTCCAGCCCCAAGGTGCCCACAGCAGGCAGAGTGGAGCTGGGAATGCTCTGTGTCCGTGCTGGCCCCGAGGCAGGGATCCCTCAGCTCGCTCACCTTCACATCCCGCTGTTCTCTGAGGTCACTGCGTCACTGGGAATTCATCTCACTGCGACAGGACCTGATTCTCGCCGGGAGGCAGACGCCTGGAAGCTGTTACGTGGCTTTGTGATGGTTTGAGGCCCAAAGGAAACTTCCCCCAGCCCAGCCATGACCCATGGGAGAAGGCTGGGATGGGCTGGGAGCACAGCATTCTGCAAAGCACTGCCGTGAGTTTATCACGTCAAAGATAGAGAAAGCCGTGATGTTACAATTTTTCTGTCAAGGACAGTGATAAAAAACTCTCCTCACTCCAAGCTCTGGGATTTATGGCATAGGTTTGCAACCTCCAGAGGCTAATTATTTCCAGTCATCCTGCAGTGCACCCTGGGCAATGCTTTATGAAGTTAGCTTCATGTGGCTGAACACCCCTTACTTCACTGGCCTCTTGCTGTCACGATGCAAAGACGGACTAGTACTTCATGTAGCAATTTTTAAATAGAAGTGGATGATTTTTCAAGTAATTATTAGCAAAAATGTCAAACAGAAAGGCAGAGGCTGGCTATCCTACTGAGAGGAACCACTGAGGCAGAAAATATGTGCCAGAGCATGGAGTGGGAGCTGCACCAAGCTTGCTGTCAGACAATGCTCTTTATCAAAGCGGGAACACAACACCAGGCTGCTCATAATGCCTCCTTTAATGAGCCGCCATGCTCGGCTGTATTCAAATAAACACAGTAGCTTTTCAGCAACTGATTCTAATCTCATTTCCTGATCTGAGAAGGGCCCGAGAAACCCAACACTTTCAAAAAATTGTTTTTTAATTGTTGTTGGCGACTTCATCTACTACCTTCAAAGGACGAGTTAATGGTATCTAAACAGAGAACAGTGACACCGCAGTGAGCGGGAGAGCTGCTCCTCTCTCTCACAAAGATCAATTCTCAAATTACCAGATGTTTTCTTCATCTTTTGGGGAAAGAAAGGGAAAAAAAAGCAAAACTCGAGACCTTCCTCGAAGGCAGCTGGATGACAACACAGCCTGGAGCCCATTGCTGTGGCAGGAGCAGCCTGAAGGGGAGAGTTACAAAAGGCACCCAGAGCCCACGGCTGCTCTCCCCTCCTTTAGAGCAGGCACACACTGCACATCACTGAAGTGCACACAGCCAGCAATGATCTTCTGAGGCTGAATCACCAGCACACAGTGAGGGATTCTGGCTGGGGTTAAACCCACCCAACACACAACCCCACCGTGTGTAGATGGAGGAATCATCATCCTTCCCTTCCTCCTGCTGCCTCTTCTTCTCTGAAAAGTTGGAAAGTGTTTTTGGACACTGATCAATGCTTTTGGTGTGCTTAGCAATGATACCTGAAGGCTATCTGTACCTAAATGAGCAATAATGGCAGTGCAGTGCTCTTATCAATGACCACCAAACCTTGGGCACATCTCACCTTTCTGCAATTACCTTCTGTTTTGGGCTGTATATAAAACCTGAAATACAAACCTCTCTGCTCTTTGGGGACGTTAAAGCACAGAATCATAGAATAGCTTGGGTTGGAAGGGATCTTTAATCTCACAGGTCAAACCATGTGATTCATTCTTGGCTGGCAGGGTGGGCAGGCCCTGGCACAGGTGCCCAGAGCTGCCCCTGGATCCCTGGCAGTGCCCAAGGCCAGGCTGGACGGGGTTTGGAGTTCCTGGGACATGGAAGGTGTCCCTGCCATGGCAGGGGTAGAAATGGATGATCTTTACAGTCCCTTCCACCCAAACCATCCTACAATTCTAAAACCCAACCCAGGCAGATTCAGGAGTGAGGATACAATACTTGTTTTTTATAAAAGACTTCATTAAATAGGAGGAAAAAACCCAGCCCCACACCGAGTTGCAATAATGCTCATTGTGCACATCTCTGAAGGTACAACTGTAGCAATCCAGCTGTGCCACATCTGGGCTTTCAGAGCAAGCCTGCATTTCAGTCAGGTCACACTGGGTGTCCCAAATCCCTGTGTGTCTGCAGGAATATCTCAGCTACAAGGAACACACCATAAGCTGCTCAGCTCATTAACAGGCTCCTCTTTGAAGCACCATTCAGTTTCAGCAGCTGAGCTGCTGGAGGTGGCTCAGGCTGGCAAAAAGCAAGCCCAGCCAGCCTGGAGTGACTATCCTGCTCATGCCATGGCAAAAGGAATGGCTCACTGCAACTGAGGCTCATTTAGCAGGTGTGGCTGTGGGACATTACTGAATTTACTGTGTATTTCGCAGAGTCACAGAATATCCTGAGTGGGAAGAGACCCCAAGGATCACCCAGTCCAACCCCTGGCCCTGCACAGACACCCCAACATCTCCACAGGAGATGTTTTTGCTTTCTGAATGAGCTCCTGCCTGCAGCAGGTACCAGCCCTTGCTCTGCACACACTCCTTCCCACTGCATTTTGTTAAGACAATACAATCCCCAGAAAATCTTGCCATGAATCTCGTTCTGCTGTCACATATTTAACAGAAGAATATACCAAGGCAATGAGAATGGACGAGCTGCCTCGAGAAGCTGATGTCTCCCTTCCTTGGTACGGCCATTTGGCAAGTGGAGCTGGGGCTGCTGAGTGGTCAGCAGCTCCCCAAGGGCTCAGAAATGACCCCATGGACTTCCAGAGCTCCTGAGAGCTCGCAGGATGGCTCCTCTCCACCACACAACACCCACAGCTATTTATGTCCAGAACTGGCACTCCACAACAAGGTTTTCCTAAGCCCACCCAACACTGTGGAGCACTTGGACACTGCTGGAAGACTCCAAGCAAAGTGAAACCGACACAGAAACCCAGAGAAGGATGCCCTGGGCTTCAGCATGTACAGAATCATCAACCTCAGGATAAGAGAAAGGACTTTGTGTTCAGATGACATCAAACATCCTTGTCAGGATCATGACGTTCGTTCCCTTGCAGCTGACCTGGAAAGCGAAATATGCCCTTGACATACGACCCAGGCAAACGTGAAGGCAATTTTACTGACAGCATGAATAAAATAAACTCTCCCTGACAGGCCATGGAAAGGGGCAGGAGATGGAGTGGTTCATCCTCTCCTCTGTTAGTTAAAACCCTTTGGACTTTGCTTCCACCTCACTGCAGAAGGCTGCTGATGCAAAGGGTGATATTTGCCTGCAATCTTTCCCTGGGAAGTAATTAGTTTCCATTTAGAGGGATGACAAATTGATCAGGCAGGAATCTCACTGAGCTCTGAATTGAAGCTAAACTGCGATAGCTCCAGCTCTGGCAACTTGGGTTTGTCAGTCTGTCAATGCATTTTACAGTTTCAAAATTCAATCACCCAACAGCAGGAAAGACATTGGCTTTAAAAAAAAAAAAAAAAAAGGTAAAAAAATAAAAATAAGAAGCAGCAGCAGAAGTGGGGGGAGAAGCAGCAAAGCCTCCACTTCCTCCTGCAAGTTCATTATCGCCTCTCCAAAGCATGACGGTGGTGTGAAATGGGTTAGACGCATGGATGCCTCTGTTAACGGCCAAGGAAAAAAAAAAGTCGCACATCATTAGGAATGGAATAAACGATAGCGAGGCACAGAGCAGAAATGATTTGATTAGCAATTTCCAGTTTTGAAAAGACCTGGAAGAGAACCAAATGACTATACAGAAGGTGTGATGGAGTTCTTAATTGCTGTAACTGCACAGGGAGACTCGATGATTTGTGACATATAATACAGCACAGTACGCTAACGCTAATAACTGTTAATTAACTGCAGCAATGATATACTCTCAAAATGCACATACAAGTTACCATAATTTCTAGATTAAAAGCTGCAATGTTCGAAGCCAAAGGCAGAGGGGAGGCAGCACGGAGGGAGTGGAGGAAGAGAAGAAAGTGGAAAAGGAGATGGAGAATCTTTCCTTTTTTTAAACCTTCTTTTGAGCACTTCTGACACCTCAACCGGAGCAAAGCGGCCAGAAAGCACCAAAAAAACCCAAAAAAATCCTCCTGCCGAAATGCGAAACGGTTCCTGCGTGAAGCTGTCCCCCCAGAGCAGCAGTTATTAATTCTGAAAGGCTGTTGTTGCACCAGGCCATCTGGCTGTGCCGTAAAGAGTTCAGGAGCTGCTGCTGAGCTAAGATTCCTGTCGGATCCCATGGCCCCAGCGACATTATTCATTCCCAAATGTTATCGCACCATTTCTTCCCCATTGCCGCTGTCTGCGAGTCTCTTTATTTATCTGTGGCCGCTTTGTTGAGCTGCCCAGAGCAGAAGTGGCTCTGCCAGGAGACAACAGCCTCATCCAGCGGATCCTCCGGAGCTGCTCTGGCTCTGTGTGCGAGGCTGGAAGCTGGCACTCAGGAACAGCTTAGGGAAAGCTGCACTGACAGCCTGGGAGCCCAAAGGCTTCTGTTTGTCCCCCAGCAGAGCACAGCCACGCTCCCACACGCTGTCCTTCCCCAGCACACCGAGAGCGGAATCAGATGACGCCGATTAGCTGTCCAGAACTGCTACAACATTTTCTCTTTTGGATCAATAGCAATAAAGAGGAGGCTAAGGCAGGTATCAGGCTGCTCTGGGGCTGAGTCTGATCTTCCTGCAGAGCTGTGGCCCCAGCAGAAAAACCTCTTGGCATGTTTCCCCCCCGAGGTCCTTTCGGTGCGAGGGATCTGCAGACAGGCGATTTCCATGTTAGAGCCGGGCTAATCTCGTACCAGCCCTACCACATCACTTAGCCGAGCATGGAGAGCTACCAGGCTTTGTTCTTGCCTCCCTGACCCTCCCAACACGCTCCTCCTGGACGGCCTCCAAAGGGAAGCTCTGCAAAACGCCCGCGCTGCAGAAGGTCAAATCTAATCCCTGTGGCAAAGAGTGGGAAAGCAGGGAACAAACACACAAACCAACCTAAAGCCAAGAGATTCCACAATGATTCTGTGGTTCCACAGCCTGTTCACTGGTGCACACTGGGGCACAGGGGATGGAGAGGATGAGAATTCAAGCACAGAGCAGCGATGAAAAAAAGGCCTCACAGACTCGCTCAGCCTCTCTATCCCCCGCGTTCGCAGCAGCGCCGTGTGCTCAGAGCATGTGTGAAGTCTATCTATCATTTTAACATTGAAGTGCCTGCAAAAATATTAAGGGTAAACTTTGCTGTCATTCCAACATATGGCAAGGCACTGAAATACAGACATATCCTGAGGAAGCTAGAGAATTTGAATGAATACCTCTTTTACAGAAGAGCTTGTTGGTTCTGTATTTCCCAGTTTTTTGTCCACCTCCTCCTTCTACAATTTTTTATTTTTTTGTACTCCAGTTTCTTGCTGGCTAATGAACCAACTCTCCTTTGTAGAATCCCAGAATAGTTTGGGTTGGGAGGGACCTTAAAGCTCATCTCCCCCATGGGCAGGGACACCTTCCACTGTCCCAGGCTGCTCCAAGCCACATCCAACCTGGCCTTGGGCATTTCCAAGGATGGGGCAGCCACAGCTTCCCTGGGCACCCTGTGCCAGCACCACACCAAGCTCTGAGCAATGACTTTCTCCCTAACATCGAATCTAAATCTCTCCTCTTTTAGTTTAAAGCCATTCCTCCTTATCCCATCACTGTCAGCCCATCTGAAAGGTCACTCTCCCTCTTCAAGTACAGGGAGCCCCGTTCAGCACTCTCAGGAGCATGATAAGCATACACAGAGGAGAAAATAAAAAAAAAAATAAGGTTATATTTATGCTCCAATAAAAGAAATAGCTTCTTAGCTATCAAAAAACCAAGAGAATTTTCTGGTTTTATGCTGGGCATGAAAGACAGAGGTGAAAGACAGATGTGACTGTCCAGCCCCTTCCCCTGCTGTATGAACAGATCCACACCTCTCCAGCACGCTGCCCAAGTGGAAATGGGACACAGGATGGCATTTTTATCATTTTCCTCGCTAGCAGAATGACACTGCTGGGACAATCCTTTCCCTTTCCTCACCTCTGATTCTTTGAGGGCTCCTAGCTGTCACATCACTCCCAATTTTGCTCCCATGACCACAGCCTCTAAATAATATTGCATTTTCTTTACCACCGAACACAGAACTTTCAAACCGATTTAAATCTGAAATGAACGCTGCGAATACCAGTCCATACTCACGACAGACATTTAATAACCCCCCTGGGAAAGAAGAGCTTCTGAAACTGCTAAAATGCATCCTGTGGGGATGTCAGCCTGGAGTGAAAGATTCTTAAAGACTTTTTGTGTGACAGCATCACACCCTCTGAGAGTCCCAGGTGCCATTAGGGGGGAGGAGGGGACTACAGCACACTTGAAGAATTCAAGAATAATCAGCCTCAGGTATTAATGTTTTTCTTGAAGATGTAAAAGATAAGACACTGAAGCGGTGTGATTGCCAGAGAAGAGATGTTAATGAGACATAAAGCTGCCTGTTCAGTTCTGCTCCCTCCTTTTGCAAGGTGCCCATGCAATCCCCTGCCCACGATTAACAAGGGACCGGGGAAGGGAGCAGCCAAAAGGCTGGATCAGCTTCTTGGAGAAACTGGAAACAACTCCCTGGGTCATTTCCACCCCCCAGCCTTTCAGCAAGCCCTCTCCCAGCCCTGCCAGCTCGTTCCACACATATCTCTGGCCCAGACTGTGTGCAGCACCACTGCTTCTACTGCAGAAAGCATTTTCCGTATCTGGTAGGAAATTCGGGGTAAAAACGTGGGGAGGAGGTTGTCTCCTCTCAGAACTTTTCCATTCTAAATCCAGACTTGTCTCAGCACTACAAAAACAAAGCCTTTGTATAGGACAGCTTGGCACCCACCCACGTCCAAGGGGGGATTACGCTTTCCAACTTGCATTTCTTGCCCTTGGAATGTTTCCTTTATAATTGGAAGCAAATTTTTTTTTTTTTGTCACAAGATGAAATTCCTTTGTACAAAAAGCCAAAGCAAAGCCTATATATTACTTACTTCTCTCTTTAAAGCCTTTAGCTTTCCTGGAGATTAACTGCCTGATAAACCCTCCCCAGGCCAGGGTTAAGGGCAGGGCTGCCCTCTCAGCCCCAGCTGGGCTTTTCTCACAGCTGGATTGTCACAAACCCTTGGGACACCCAGCACTGGAAAACCCTTTCTGTGCTGGCTCCTGGAAAAGCACCTCCTGCCCACTGGACACCAGCAGAGACCCTTCAGGCCACATCCTTTTGCTAATAACCTCTCTTATTCTTTTTTCTTTTTTAATTTTTTTTTTGCCTACAAGAAACATTCTTCTAAACATCCCACACTTGATGTAAATTCCTACTCTACGTGCTTTTCCCCTTCACGTGGCTGGAGCTGAGGGTGATTTGGAGGTAGCTGGAGAAGAAGGAAGCATTTTGCTGGAGATGCCTGGCCAGTCTCCAGAAAAAGAGACTGCCACTGGCACCCCAGCCAGCCCCCACAGCCTCTGGGGTGTTTCAAGGATAATTTGTGCATCCACAGGAGCCACGGGGGCCAGTCTGACAGCTGGTACCTGGTACCAGGCAGAGGCACAGCTGTGGGGACAACACCTGCACCCCGAGTGCTGCCACGGAGCTTCTCCCAAGGGTGCCCCAGGAAATCCCACCAGCCCAGAAGAGCAGCTCCACAGGCACCTGGGTGTTCATTTATCCTTCATCCCTCACATCCCTGATCCTGCCTTCAGCCCTAGACCATCTCCTAGGATAAAGGGCTTGGCTCCCAAGCTCTGGGCCTGGGTTCTGTGCTTTGAGCCCAGCCTTTAACTCCTGCCAGCCCAGCATTTCTCTGGCTCCTCAGCATCCTTCTGGCCCTGTCTGCCCTCATCCTCCTCCCTGGGAGGGACCACCTTGCTCTGGGTCCACCACTGTGGCCAGGGAGTGATTCCATCCCTGACACACCAACACACCAACACTCCTGCCAAGCAAAAAACCCTCCTGGGAAGCAGAAGTACAGCCTGTCCTGGCTGCATGAAAAACAATTTCCTTCACTCCCTACAATCACAGAGGTTATTTGCTGCCCCAGATGGAAACAAATATTTTTTATGAAGATCTGTTTTAACCAAAAGCACATATAAAACAAAAGGGAAAGAAATATTTGAGGTTTGCGGTGGCTGGAATCTACACGCAGAAAATTAATGCTTTGACATGTATTTTGCGCTTAATCTTTTGTGGCAACTTTTTTACATTTGTAAGAGTTATGGATTTTAAAAGTCACAGCTAAGATTGCTTAATGAGCATTCACCACCCTGGAAGTGGAAGCAAGGCTGATGTGGTTTAGTCAGCTGTTAGCTTTATTGCCTCTCTTCTGTACTAAAAGTGACAAGTTGAACACATTATAGAGAGCTCAGATGTGTTATGTAGATGAAGCCTGCAGCAATATCTGCCTGCTCTCTATTATTTATGATGTCTATATAATACAATGGACTGAGATTTAAGCCATTGTGATGCAGTTTGTTTTCCAGGGTTCTAAAGTACAGCACATTTTACAGAGAATTGCATCTCTGTTACATATTAATCAAATCCATCTTACATGCAGCTCTTACACTGTAAACTAAAGGGAAAGAAAGATTAAAGCGCTTGGCTTTTCCTCAGCTGTCAAGGACTGGCAATAAAATAATAATAAGGGCTTCTAAATAATGTGTGTGTGACAGGCCTTTGCTCGGTTGTGCAGTCCTTTATGGAGGTTAACTACAAAATAAGTTCCAGTGAGTGATTGAGAACAGGCGAGTGTGTAATACCGTAATGCCAAGCCCTGCATAATTCTTTGCAAAGTTCATTTGCAGAAATTCTCCCAACCTGCCAAGCCAGAGTTGCTGCGGGTCCAGGCGCTGGGCAGGGGTGTGAAGTTAACTCCTGCTGCCCCCTCTCCAAACCCTCACCCTGTTCTCAACCATTCCAGCTGCAGCCCATTAAAACAGAAAGCTGCACTCCAGCAACACCACTCAGCCTTCCTGGTTCCTTAAAAATATTATTATGAGAGAAGTCATGAGAAAGTTATTTTATTATAAAATACATAAAACTCTGTAGAGGTCTGTGGTTTTGGATTTTTCTTTTCCATCATTAGCCAGAGTTTTGAAGATCAAGAGGTGGAATTTTTAACAAAAGCCTAAATCACGACAGGCTTTTAAGGCAGCGTGAACTGTGGAATTTATTGGAGGAGGGTTTTTGCCTTTCCTCCCTTGGCTTTTGCTCTCAGGGAGCCTTTCCAAAGGCTCCCAGAGATCACATCCTGACAAGGCTCAGGGTTAAGGATCCTGTGTTCAGTGTGGGCTCTCACTGACTGCCCACACAGCCATGGGTGTCACTGCTGTCCCCAAAGGCTGACAGTGATCACACTTAAAGAGCCCCACAACCCACGGATGAAACATCACCAGGTGGAAGCTGAGCTCTCAAGCTCTGCTTTGCTGTAGACAGCAGGGATAAAGCAGAGGAGGGGAGGAAGGACGTGTGCATGAGTGTCCTGCAGCACTCTGCACCACACACAGCCAAGCCAAGCACTCCTGCAAGTCCCAGTGATGCCTTCAACCACCCTCACCACACCCCCAGGGCAGGGAGGGTCCTCCAGCAGCAACTTCCTTCAGACATGGCCAGAAAATTCAGCCCTGCTCTCAGAGCCAAATCCTAACAACATCTAAAACAGGGAGCTCCAGCTGGAGCAAGCATAAAGATGGGGCTGCTGGAAAAAAAAACAAAAAACCAAAAAAAGGCAAATTCAGACCTGGATCTGTGTCCTGGAGAAAGCAGATGGGTGCCTGGGCGTGGGGCTTGGCTTACCTGTACAGCAGAACATCTGAGGAGTGGTAATTTCAGACTCACTAGCAAAGGTGATAGCAAAGGAGTTTAGGAAATCAAAGGAAGGTGTTCAGATTAAAACTCCAGTGAGGGTGAAAAAATGACCCTGCAGTTCTGGAAGGTTCCCTGTGCCTGCCAGGAGAGTTCCTGAGGCAAAGCTCAGTGCCAGAGACGCCATCCCAGACCCAGTGGGTAACTGGGGACCATTGCCATGGGAGCCATTTCCACCCCTGGGCAAGCAACACTTTGAAAGGATCAACAAGAGCTGGCCACACAGAGGAGCACACTGGTTTCTTTTGCTTTCCCTGCCATGGAAAGCGGCCTGCATGCCACCTGACACTCAGGGATCACTTCCCAGGCTATGGGAAATGAGCTGGGAAAACACAAGCACAAACCTCCTGTGGTTTATATGTCTGCCACAGGCGAGCCGTGCAGAATGCAAAGGCAAATCTTTCAATCCTCCCCTCTCCCCAGCCCTGAAAGGCCAGCACAGTGCTCCATTCACAGGGGGATTTACCGCAGGGTTTGGAAAGCACCGAGCGCTGGACAGGAATCTTGCCCTGACGGAACTTACTTATAAACCCTGCCATTAACAGCAGTGCTGTGGAGAGCTGGTGGCACAGAGCTGTAAGTCACAGCACAGGTTTGCTGAATGAGCTGGAGACCAGCTGCATCCCTTTACTCCCTCAATAACACCCATATGGACACGTTTATCTTCCCGTGGAAGCAGCTCACAGAATAAACGCGCTCCCCACCCAAGGGGAGATTACTGGGGAGCAGATGTGTGCTGCACTGCAAACAGTAAACTCATGGAGCCCTAATCCCATACAATGCAATTCAGTTTCATACAAATCCCCCAAAGAAAGCACCACAAACTGCTCTGCAGCAGCAGGGAGAGGAGCCCTGGAGCCCTGCGCTCCTCAGGGCTGCCCCCAGCCCCATCTCTCTGAGACATTTGCACAGCCCATGCTCAGCTCATCCAGCTGGAACCCACCAAGCTCCCCCCACGGGACAGCCCGAGCCTCCAGCCCTGCTGCTGAAGTGCCTGCAGCTCTCTGTGCAGCCATTAACAGCAGTGCCACATCTGCACACATCTGGGTCAGCAGCTCCCACACGGGCCAGGCCACGCAGGGAGCCAAAGGTGGCTCTGAAAAACCCTGAAACTCCACAGCAGTGAGGACCAAATTATTGCAGGCTCGTAATGACAAGGCAAAAATAGGAAATTGGAGGTAGCAGGGCAAGGTGGAATAATGCAGAGCTTAGCACCAGCAGCACAGAACAGCAAATCAGGATTTTTTAAGGGGAGACCTGAGGCAAGCAAGTGGCTCAGGGGAGAGGAGGGAGAGCTGTTCCAGTTAAATGGGCACAAGAGAAAGATCAATCCCCAACCACGGAAAGCTCCGAGGGGAGGGAGGGAGGGAGCTCCAAGAGGAGCAGGGAGGGGGAGATGTCACAGATGAGCACATTGGAGAGGTGGGATGAAGCAAATCCCTAAGGACATGGAAACCCAGGAAGACATTGTCTTCAATTGAACATGAACAGCAAGAAGCAAGCAAGTTTTATTGGAAATGTAAAGGCTTCCTGTTTTATATCCTTGGCTTTAAATCTTCATTGGGAATCAGCACATGGCACTGGAAACAAAACCCACCAAAGGCAGCTCGCTGCAATCTCTGTCTTGCTGGATCTTGCTTTAAATAGTCAATAGCCCAGTGCTATGTCTTGTGCTGATTATTCAAGAGCCATTATGATATCAGTGAATGTCTCTGATTGCATTTAATTCAAGTAGGCAATATATTTTGAATTCAACTTGCTCTAGCAGTCCTCCGCTCTCCCTCCCCCGAAGTGTAACAGATCATTTAAAAGTGAGCAGGTCATATTCTGAGCTGTAGGTACTAACCATGTCATTTCTTCCTCTCCTAAGGGCTTTAAATCCTGCAACTGCTGCCCTGCCAGCGGGAGAGGTGACCCCACATTTGTCCTGCTCATCGCTGGCTAATAACCATTAGGGACAATGGCGAGGCTCCCACCTGCTGCCCAGGAGGAGCGCAGATCGCTCCCAGCGGGACGCCAGCGCTCACAATCTCCTCTCCTTTTCATTACGGCCTTTTGTCACTCTCACACCCCCAGAAACTACTCAGGAGGGCTCTCGGGGAATTAAACTGCGGTGACAAAGTGCGTCCTAGCCCCTGGCAAGTCGGCAAACAGCGGCCGGGGCCGCGCCGACCCTCGCCCAGCACCCGGCACCGGCATCGCCCTCCCCGGGGACCGGGGGCCGCTGTCCCCGGGAGCAGCATCAACCACAGGACACCGATCTGAGCCTCTGGGCCCCGGGTTCTGCTGCAAACCCTCCCATCTGAGCCTCTGGGCCCCGGGTTCTGCTGCAAACCCTCCGTCCTTGGTCCCTGTGCGCAGCGCCTCCATCCAGAGCATCCCTGCGCCTCTCCAGCTCATCCCTGCCCTCTCCAGCGCATCTCTGCCCCTCTCCAACACATCTCTGCCCTCTCCAGAGCATCCCTGCCCCTCTCCAGAGCATCACTGCGCCTCTCCAGCTCATCCCTGCCCTCTCCAGAGTATCCCTGCGCCTCTCCAGCTCATCCCTGCCCGTGTCCAGCACATCCCTGCCCGTGTCCAGCACATCCCTGCCTGTCTCCAGCTCATCCCTGCCCTCTCCAGCTCATCCCTGCCCTCTCCAGCTCATCCCTGCCTTCTCCAGAGCATCCCTGCCCTCTCCAGAGCATCCCTGTCCTCTCCAGCGCATCCCTGCCCCTCTCCAGCGCATCCCTGCCCTTCTCAGCACATCCCTGCCCTCTCCAGTGCATCCCTGCCCTCTCCAGAGCATCCCTGCCCTTCTCCAGCGCATCCCTGCCCGTCTCCAGCGCATCCCTGCCCGTCTCCAGCGCATCCCTGCCCGTCTCCAGCGCATCCCTGCCCGTCTCCAGCGCCTCCACACTCGGCCAGCCCAGGGTAAGACATCGTGCAGCCCCGTTTGCGGTGCACTGTGGGCTGCTGCACATGAAATGGAGCGGCTGGGCTGGGCTGGGCTGGGCTGGCAGCCCCCGAGCCGGGATAAACGCGGGGCTGTGCCAGCGGGGCTGTGCCAGCGCGGCCGTGCGCTCACAGCAGCCCTTTGTACGGCGCTTCCCCGCAGCAGCCCAGCCTCGCACCGCAGTGAAGTATTAACTCATACCCAACACAGTTTGTCTCCGAGGACCCTCTTGGCCCCTTCGTCATCCTGTGCTGACATTTTAATCGCGCTTTTGTGGGAGCCGGCTGGCAGTTTGTCATCAGGAATGGCGCGGCGAGGGGCCAGAGCTGGCTGCTGGCTGCGGCTGCCGAGGGGAGCAGCCCATTCTGACAGACTGAGCAATAATCTGAACTTACTGCGCTGAGCCTGTGGGACACCAGCCGGGCCGCTTTATCTTCTTCATTAAAGTGCGCTCAAAAAAAAAATCCATTTTCCTTTAAAGTCTCAGGAACAGATGGAGTAAAATTAATTGCGCCATTAAGTCCCGATAGACAATACCAGAGTGGTTTTCTTTCAACAGTGCATGTGTGTTACAAAGTGCTCTTCGTAAAAGGCAATTACTGCAACATTTGCCATAAAATAAAGGTTGCTTTAATGGGCAATAAACACAGGCTTCAAATTTGGTATGAAATGGGTCTCCAAAGGGCGCTGTTATAGGCAGCTCAAAGGCACAACTGACTTTAGTATTTCTGCTCTGGCTCCAGCTCAGCTAGTTGGGAGAACAATGATTTCCACCCTCGGATATTTTCTGATGGAATTATGTATGCCATGGCAGCTCAGGGCCAGGCCCTGCAGCCTCCCTTGGCTGCCTGGCCGAGGGTGGCCGAGACAGGGCAGGGCCGAGGCCAGGGCTGCTGCTTCTGCCCAGCACAGGATAATAAAACCCCATTTCCTGACAGCAGAGCCTTGCCACTCACAATTACCACTGGCTCGGTTTGATCTAAAGCCTGACACAGTTATTTGTATTTCTTTTTAACATAAAACACCCCAGAAAATGGATACCACATCCTTGCAAACAGGAGGAGGAGACTATAAAAAATGCATGTGGGCAGTGCTCAGAAGACAAGAAACAATGGCATTTTCCATGTTTTTTGCTCTCTGGGCACTAAAACCCAAACCCAGTCCTTACCCCACAAGTCCCCATCGCACAGTTTATGACTGAACACAGCTTCTGAGCAGGCTTCTTTGAGGTCCTGACCAGAAACAACCCAGCAAATCTACATCATTTGCACCAAATGGTACCTTGGATTTGTCAACTTAACAGCCAGAGTCACCCTGGGAGTAAAACACTTCACGTGTAGGCAGCTTTCTGTCCTACACAACCACTGCTGACAGTACCAAGACAGATGCCTCGCACACCCCACATGCTCCTCCTGCAATAACCTGCCAAAAATCCCCATTTCTGCCTGGAGCCCGCATGGCTGCGCTGGCTGCAGCCACATGCCCACACTCCTGGGTAGGAAAACAGTTTCTATCTGATTCTTGCTCAGATTTATTTGAAGAGGAGGGGAAATCATTTCAATTCATTGTATTTTCACATTCCAGTAATTACAAAGCGAGCATGACATACAAATGATCCATTAATTGAAATATGGGCTCTATGAGCTCCAATATTTATAGTGTAAATCCATATTTAATTAAATAAAGCCAATAATGCTCATTTCAAAGGGAACATTGAAGCTTTTTATTTAACCATGTAGTTGATGCTGTATGTGCTCGTTTCCTCAGTAAATCACCGTGGCTGAGGGAGGTGGGGGATTGGGGGGTGTGGGATGGCTCACTCAAGATCCCCCAGGCCCCCAAGAAGCAAATCCCTGCTGCTGGAGGTTCTTTCCATCACTGTTACCATACACCAGTGCTGCTGCTTGGTAATAGCATCAGTCAGCACCTCTGACTGAGCAGCTTTAATCACCCACTTAATTGCCTTAATCGCCTTTTACATAACTAAGAAATCACAACACTGCAATTGTCTGACTCTGACACACAGTAACATCGGGGGTGTGACATTAATGACGTAATTATATTAATTGCCAGGAGCTAATGTTTCAGGATCTCCAAGTAGCAGACGCCAAGCCCCAAAGCCAGGGCTGCAGCTCACTGGGCGCAGTGCAAAAGCCACAGCAGTGCTGTGGGCAAGGGCAGCCCAGCAAAATGGGCTTCAGCACCTCTCTCATGGCATCTACACACACATTCCTATTGTCTGCTTTGATACCTGGTGCTGAAGTCACAGTTCTGAGCTTGCCATGACAATTACACAGTGCAGAACTGGGCAGTGCTGCTCCATGACAAGGTCTGAGTGCTGCTCCACAGAGGATGGAGCACTCCTCACCTCCTTGGAACAGTTCTGCATCATTTTCATCAGATTTTACCATGGTGACTGGGGATTCCAGTGCTGCTTTCCTTTACAGGAATGTTACCCTGCTTGTCCTTGCAACACCATCCCTGCTATGGTGTTTGTAAACCTCAAACAGCAATCTGTTCCTGTTAGCTGGCAACATTAACCACTTTTATTCCTTGTAAAACAAGGGACAGTGTGCTTAGGGTGGCCTCGCTCCAGTGTGAGCAGACACAAGGTGTTTGCATAGGTGCAAGAAAGCCACAGCTCTCTGCACTGGCAGGCACTACAATGGTGACTTGATTGCACAATAAACCAAATTTGAGGGAGGCAGTTGCCTGGGGAAAAGCCTTGCAGCCTTCAAACTGGAAGTGCTGGTTGTGTATCAACCCACAGTGCCAAAGCAAAGTTGAGTAGAAGTTGATAGGTGAGTTTGTCCCAGCAAACCTTTCCCTGGAGGAAGTCTCATCTGTCATCTCCCAGCTAATGTAACACCAGTAGAGAGAAGAAAAGCCAACATAAACTCCTGTCACATGTTTGGCTGAGCAGACAGAAATGTAACCACAGAGCTACACCTGCCTTGGATCAAATGAACATTGCTGGGATGTTCCAGGAATGCACCACCAGCACTGTGCATCCTGCAGCTACAGCCTTGCCACGCCTCTCTCCACCCCAACACCGAGCTGTGAAGGCAGAGAGTGTGTACACAACACAGAAAAAGTTATCTTTAGCCATCCACTGGATCCTCAGCCTCAAACAGGTGACCCCAGGTTGTACAGGATCCACGCTGGATTTAACCCTGTGCCTTGATGTAGCCCTGCAGTGCAGATATCTACCCTGGATCTGCAGAGCATGTGGTGCAAAGCTCACCCTGTCCTCTGGCACAGCTCCCTACCCTCAGTGAAACCCTGAGGAAGCCTCAAGTGATGATTCTACCTAAAGCTTCCCCTGAGGAGCCCTGTACAAACCCATCCCATGGTGTGCATCTCCACAGGGGGATATGGACACTGCCTCTCCCTGCCACAAACTCAAAGGTGTAAAGCAATGATGAGAAAAGCCCTGCAAGCTGAGCATGTGGTACCCGTGGTGGCACTGTCACTGTCCCCTCCAGCACAAAAATCCCCCTTCCCACGTCCTGAGGCCAACTGAAGCACAAATCCAAACCCCCTTCGTGTTTTGTTGGCAAAGCGACTTTTGATGATGAATAAATTCTCAGAGTGCAACAATACCTACAAGAAAACAACCCAGAAGGAGATGGAATTTCCTGGCCCAAGGACCCATGGGCAGCAATTGAACTGTACACAACAAGATGGAAGAGGAAGGCTGGTGGATGGGGCTCTCAGATCCTCATTACCTGTCCCTCATGAGACTCAGCCAAGGAGTGGAAATATTCTCCTCTGAGGTTTTGGCACAAGGTCTGATCATGCATTTCATGGAAGAAACCCCACTGCTTCTTCCAACCCCATCCTGGCCAACATCAGCACAGGAGCCAAGCAGCTGCCCCATGGCTCACAGCAGTGAAAGGAGGTTTTATTGCTCCTTATGTTCTATTTACAACTACTGCACCATCTCAAGAGCTAGAGAGGAGTCCTCAGTACGAGCTGCATGAAGTAAACAAGATGCTAAGAGGTTTCATGGCTTTTTAGTGCTAATGACAATTAATAATAAATGGATATTGCAATATTCTATCCAGTGAAAGGCTTCATGGGCATGCAACTTCCTGCACCCCACGCTTATGGACCCCTGACTGTGTGAAAATGAGGCAGGGGAGAAGTTAAGGGAGTTAAAGAACAATGACTGGGAGCAAAATAACAGGAGACCAAGGAGCCCTAGGATACCTGACACTTGGGCTGAGCTTTTCAGCAAAATCACAGAAACCCAGATTGGGCTGGAAGGGACCTTAAAGCCCATCCAGCCCCACCCCTGCCATGTGCAGGGACACCTTCCTCTATCCCCTATTCCTGCTGCTCCCAGCCCCATCCAGCCTGGCCTTGGACACCTCCAGGGATCCAGGGGCAGCCCCAGCTGCTCTGGGCAGCCTGAACAAGCCAACCTTGCACTGGTGCCTGTGGCAAGGCTGGCTTTTCTCTCTGCAGAGCAGCAGTTGTTGAAGCCCTGTCTCCAGAGCCTCACTCACCTCCTGAGGAGCACTCTGAGATGGTGAAGGAGGTACACAGGAGAAAGGGAAACCTTTCAGGACCTGCCAGAGCTTGTTAACAAAGTAAAAAAGGACAGGATCAAATGCCCACAAAAATAAACCCCAAATAAATCTGCAGAACTCCCCCATCTCCAGAAGGGTCTTCACCTTTGCAGTTCTGCATTGCTGAATTCATAAATGTCTAATTCTTTATCCCTAGGAAGCTAATTATTATGAAAGGTCAAAATAAATAGCCACACTTGTACATAAAGCTGTTGTTAATATAGAGAAGTAGACAGCTCCAATTTACAGGCTATTTTGCTGTTATAATTACAGAGCTCCCTTCTCCAGTGAGTTTGTAACCATTTGGTTTAATTATGAGCTGAGGGGAAGAGGAGAGGGAGGAAGGACAGCAGTGTCCCCCCCGGACAGCGTTTGCCCAGGGACCACGATGGAGAACAGGTGAAGTCACCCCCTGTGGGATTCCCTGAAGAGCAGGGGGCTGGAGCCAGGCAAGCAAAGGGTTAAGCTGCAGCCCATTAGAAATGTCCTTTAGTGCTGGCTCTGTTTTTCCTTACAGAACATTAGGCTCAGTGGGGCAGGCAGAAACCCCTGTGGTGCCCCCATTAAAGAAGATCAAGTCGCACATGTCGCTATCACAGCTCCAGCCACACTGCAATTTGTCTGACAGCAGCCCAGGGAGGACCAGGCTGCCTTTTAAAACAGAGACACCCAAATCCCCCTTTTTTTTAAAAAAAAAAAAAAAAATCATTTTGTGGCCAGACAAACTGCTTAACGACATAAAGATGCAATAAACGTTCCTGCCACTCCTCCCTTCCCACTGCAAGTGGGATAAAGCCCAGCAGAGTACAAAATAATCCCAGTAAAGGCACTAACAAAATGCTCTGGTGCAGCCAAAGCATCGTCCTCTTTTTTTTTTTCTTCCTCCCCTTTCTTTCTTTTTTTTTTTTTTTTCCCTTAATGCCAAAGGCATTAAAAGAGATGAAAACCACTCCATTGAGCTAGGTGAAACGTTAATCCATTGGCCTTACTTTGCTGGGAAACCAGGCTTTGAATGAGGCCCAAGGCATAAATGAAATGAGTTTAGTGATCTCAGTTTAATTCTTAATAGGCCACAACAGGCACTGCAGATACAGAAGATACAATATTAGGAAATCAAACCCTTTCAGAATTGTTTTTTCCTCTCGGCTAACGAGGGTCAGGAGAGAATTAATACAGAAACTTAAACCTTAAGCCAACCTAAATAGCTGTGTGTGCAGTCAGGGTGCAGGAGGAGCAGGAGATGCAAGGCCATGGCTCAGGAGCTGTTCTGCAGCACAGCAGATGCTGGAAAAGCTGATCTGCACAAAGCCAGGGCTCTGCCCAAAGCACGGGAAGGTTTCCAGTGACACCTCAGCAGGTTTTGAACTGAGCCTACAGAACTGCACGGTCTGAGCAGAGCCACCACAGCCCAGAGGGGTTGGTAGAGCCAGTCCTGGGGCTGGCAGCACCTCGAGAGCCACAGCTTCACCCCAGTGAGAGGAAACAGAGCCAAAATCCCATCCCTGTACCCAGGAGCATCCTCAGGATAAACACTGCCAGGAATGCTGGGTGAAGAGCTGCTGCAATCATCTTTACATGGGAATTTGGGTTCCTTGCAGAGTCTTCCCAGCACCAGCTGTTGTGGTGGATAGATTTAGTGGGGGTCTCAGGTGGAAAGTCAAACTTTGTAAATGAAGATATTTTGTCAGTACTGAGAAATATCAGTTTTGCTTTGCAGGAGGGTAAGGTGTCACTTTTTCATTCTCATAAAAAAAAAGAAATAATGCACCAAGGCTGGATAACTGAGCCTAGAAGAAAACCAGCAGCAAAGCAGTTTCTCAGAGATTTAGCAGAAGTAGAACATTTTAAAGTGCAATGATGAAGTCCAGCTTTGAGCTCATTGCAGATAGAACCCCGTGGAATGCCAGGGGCTTAACTCTGAGCCAGTATCTTCCTAAATCTTCCTGCTTTCCCTGGCTCTCTCCCTGCCCTTTGGCAAGGCTCTCCTTGCTGCTCATTCTGCCAGCCTGGCACGCCAGGAGCTGATGCTGTGAGTCTCAGCAGATTTCCACACCCAGGGCAGGGACTCTCCTCTCTCTCCCTGGCATCAAAGGATGCTGTGTCTGTCCCAGGAGAGCCCAGGCAGCTCCTCCTGCCTCACAAGGAGCTCGGGAAGATCCAAAACCACTCAGAGGCTGCTCTGTGCCAGCTCCCTCTGTCTGAGCTCAGCCCCAGGGGCCCCTCCCGAGGAGGGACAGGAGCTGGGGGTGTCCTGGAGCTGTCCCAGAGCACTGAGGAACGAGGAAGAGCAGGATGAAGGCAGGAGGGAGGGGGAATGGGCTGGCTGCTGTAGGACCAGTCACACAGCCCATGTCTGCACAGGCTCCCTCCTGTGCCCCCACACTCTCCTGTTGGCTCCTGAGCTCTGCAGGGTGATCCTTCCCCATCCCTGAGCCACACACCAGGATAAAACATCCCTGAGCCACACACCAGGATAAAACAGCCCCTTCCTCCCACCCCTGCCGGCCAGTCCATGCCAAAAATCAAGGATATTGGGTGCAACAGCCAGAAAACAACAAGGAAAGCCCCCTCCAGGCCTCAAACACCTCCAGCACAGTTCACTAAGGGAACAGAGAGCAAATTCACAGCCTACAGAGACACAGGGACATAAATCCTTCAGGATGCTGTCTAATCTCGCCACACAGAAATTTAATCACTCAAATCACTGCACATCAGGGTGGTGAAATACATCTTAGTCTTGGTGCCTTGCAGAAAACAAGTTCTTCTCTTAAAATGTGCTACAGCAGTGACACATTGTGTATATATTTGTACACACACATATCCATGCTGTGTATTTATACATATAAATACATGTGTCACTTGTAGAGAACTGTGGATAATGGTGTTTCCAACCTGGTGCCCACAGCTGGACACAAAAGCATTTCAGTTGCTGGTGGATGGCTCCATTACCATTCAATCCATGATTGCAGCAAGGGAATAAGAATCATTTAAAGGTTTGCCAAGCAAATTGAGGTGTTGGAAATGCATTCCTACAACAAAGTGCCCTGAGCTGGTATTCTTAAAGAAATCCTTTGAAATGAGCACGTGGCAGATGTGACTGCTGATGTTTTTGGTGGCTGAAGATACAGGAATTGCTCAGGCTGGATGATGAAAATCATCACCCTGAAGGTGAAAATGGTGGGAGAGATTTTGGCTTCAGCTCAGTCCCACTGCCACAGCCTCCCAAGGGGAACCTTGAGATGGAACCTCAGTCTGGGGGAGAGGGACAGACACAGCCCCAAGAGGAGACTGAAAATGCAAACACAGGACTTGGGGATGTGAGGAAAGGCTGAGGGACTCTCACTGTGGGCAGGCAAGGAGCTGAGGCACAGAAAACACAGTCCACAATAAAAGTAGGAACAGGTTTTGGGTGGTGCCTCTTTAGTCTTTTCCTTCCAATCCACAATTTTTTCTCTGCTCAGTGCTGTCCTGAGGGGTCAGGAGACACCAAATGTGTTTGACTAAAGAACCTCCGAGTTAACCAAGGTGCAGTCCTGACTGGGAATGGATTCCTGTGCAGAATGGAAGTGCTGTACTCACGTATGGGCTTGCTCAAAATTATTCATTACAGGAAGAGATCCCACGAAATATTGCTCCTTAATATACCTGAGAGCTCCCATAAACACACAGAATCTCACTCTGCCCTCTGAACAGGTACCAGGGCCTTGGCTGCAGCCATGTTACAGCAGCACTAAAGTGCTGCAAGGAAGGGGAAAATCAGGGATGTGTCAGGAGGAAGCCGGCTCCCTCCCAGGCTGGCAGCACGTGAACGTGCTGTCACATCACACCGGGTTGCCATGGAGATAATTGCAATGTCATAACTAAAGGCTAATGTCAGCACCAGGTTTTACAAGGAAATGATTGGATTGTATTTTTAATTTACCCCCAAATTATTGCAACTCTTCCACCGGGGAGAAAATGAGAATTGTGTATTTAATTTTTTGACAGCAACGGAGCGGAATGTTGTGGTTTAGGATCTAGAGGATTTTACATCACTGTGCTTTTCTGAAGGTGTCCTCAGGTGTTTCTACACACAACTGCATTGAGACAGCAAGACAGAACTCACAGGCTACACATGCAAAATAATAATAATAATAATAATAATAATAATAATAATAATAATAATAATAATAATAATAATAATAATAATAATAATAATAATAATAATAATAATAATAATAATAATATATATAATATATATAATATATATAATATATATAATATATATAATATAATAATAATAATAATAGTAATAATAATAAACCTATAGATGATGCTGCATGTGTACATCTATACACTGCTCTCCCAGCCTAAGCCTCATTTTGTAACTCTAACTGTTTTATTAACAATATTAATCAATACTTTCAAAATGCTCTCTTGACCTGAGAGTTGTTAAGCTGCTCTCTGGTAAAAACACATGAAACAAAATGAAATTTTAAATTATCGTCACACTTGCTCTAACATGCTCTTTGCCCTTTCTGCCTGAACTGGTGCCTGCCAAGCTCCTGAGCTAAATCCAGGCCAGCATGGGGCCAAACTGCTGTTTTCCTTGGGACTAACTTCAAAGTCAATGAGCTTTTGCACAGCTGCAGTCCCTGGGTGCTGGGATCCAGCTGTGGTGCTGGGATCCAGCTGTGGTGCTGGGATCCAGCTGTGGTGCTGGGCTGGTGGCAGCAGCACGAGACAGGGAGCTTGGCAAGGTGGAGACCAAGGGGTGGAAATGTCCCCTGCACACCTGGGATTGCTCACAAGATCATCAATAATCTTTGGTACAAAGGCAGCCTCACCAAAAGCTCTGCTGTGCAGCCCACTCTGAATGCAAGAGGCACAAATACCATGCACAAGTGAAGAGACTCAACCTCCAAAACAGGTGCAAGAGAGGAAAGTGTTCATCTTAGCCATCAACAGCACTTGTGTGTCACACTGAGGAATTATTACTGCAAAAATGACACAGAGTCAGCCCGTGGAGGTTTTACTGCTGGTGAAAGCCAGGTGTGTCACCTGTGTCACACAGGACAGGGCTGAGTGTGTCCCTCCTTCCTGCACTCCACATTTCCCATTCCTGGCGAGCATCAGGTGTCCCAAAATCCCACACCTGGGCTCCCTCCAGCAGGGCTGTGTCCCACCTCAGTGCTCACAGAATGTTTGGGCTTGGAATGGACCTTAAAGCCCCTCCAGTGCCACCTCCCACCATCCCTGCTCCAGGATCCACCCAACCTGGCCTTGGACACTCCCAGGGACGGGGCAGCCTCAGCTTCCTTCTCCAGGCAAGCCCCAAAGCAGAGCTGCAGCTGCACAGATGTGATCAGCAACAAGGGAGAATGAGGAAAGAGAGATGAATGCACAGAATCTCTGAGTTGGTTTAAAGGAAAACTGAAACAAAGGTGAAGGAAATTCTTTTGGAAATGCCGTTTCCTAATTTCAATTTGATGCATAAGGAGGAGAAAATGGTCTAAAATTACAGGAATCTTTAACTCTGTTAACACAATTGCCCTTCTCCTCCCTCATGTTAGATGTCTTTGCTGCCCAAAGTGAATTCCAGAAGATAAACAGCAGAGCATTTTCCAAAATCAAAATCCTTGTTCAGATCAATTACACCCAAAACCTGAATGACACGACACACAAAGCACTCAGTTTTTCTGACAGCTTAATGCCAAAGAATTTATTACCATTGTCAGTCCAGTATGGATTATTTGAGTATTAGGAGGATATACATTAAAATATAATGTATCTAATGTATAAAACGTAATGACTGCAGTGAGAGCAACATCACACTCGAGTAGAGAAGCAGAAGTAGGCTCTATTTGAAGCAACTTGGCCCAGTTTAGAAATACTAGCTGTTAAAAATCCCAGGCAAATCCCAAACTGGCTGTTCCCAGCTACCTTCAGTGAGCTCTGCTCCTTCCCTCTGCTGTCTGCTCTGGCCAAGCTGAGCCCACCAAGAGCCCCCTGCCCTTCCCTGAGCATCAACCCTTCCCTTCACCTGCCCCAGCTGGGAAATCTCTGAGCAGAAGGGTTCTCCTGAAGAATAAACTCAGCTTTCAGGATGCCAGCAGCACCCCTTGGAGTCCCAGCATTGTCTCTTGTGTTTCACACGGGATCGCTGGGAGAAAAACCAGCACGGTGGGAAAGGCACCAATTTAGCACTCAGCACATGACCAGGAAAGAAAGCACAGTGGTGTGAAAGCCAGTGATAAGTAAGCAGCACTTCCATAATTTCATAGGAAAATCCTTGGGGCACAGCCAGATTCTGAAAGAAGAAGGCTGTATTTATAGCAATCAGTGTGGTTTGACATATTTCCCCTAATATGCTAAATTACTCCTTCACTATCATCATAACTTCCCCTCAGTCACTCCTCAGCATCTCCCATTAGCCCGGCCTGAAAGCACCCAGGGAGCTTCTCTGGCTGTGACCTCTTTAAAATCACGTTAATTCCAACAGGAATTGCCCTGCCCGGGGCTGCTGGGCTCCAGCAGGGCTCTGCTGCTCCTCATCCGTGTCCTCCTGTCCCTGCCCAGCCCTCTGCCCACCCTGGATCATTAAATGCCAGGGGAAGGAGAGTTTCCCCCAGCCTGGGGCACAGGAATGGCCCTGGAGGAGCAGCAGCTCTCCCACTCTCCTTGGGGATGCTTGGCATGAAGCAAAGAGCCCCAGCACTCCTGGGAATCGCTGAATCCTCAGCTCCAGGATGTGCTGTGCGCAGTTTTATGGATCACTTGCAGGGTCTGTGGTTATAGGAAGCTCCCACCACGAGCCATTTATTGAAAAACTTGCCCCGATTTCCCACTCGTGCTCTGGTGATGCCCAAAAGTCCTGCTCGAGCTCCTGGCTCTGCTGGGTGACACTCTGTGCATCTGCAGTGAAAGAAAGTCCTTGCCCTGAAGAATGCAAACCCTGAAGAGGCAAATCTGTTATGATGAAGCGTGTCAAAGCTGATCACCATCCAGCATCCCTGCGTTTGCCTCTGCTCATCCTTCCCAGGCAGCCCCAAAAGAACAGTCATTACAGCCCTGCACAATTTCTGTGTGGCAATCTCTGGCTCGTGTGAATAATGATGTTTAGTATTTTATCAGGTTATTCCATAACAAATACACCCAGTGATACTTTTATAATGATCATCTCAACACTCTGCTGTGCTCTCCTCAAAATACTAAGTGACAATAACGTAGTTCTGATTTTATTTTTTAAACCACCTGCATTCTCACATCAAACACAGACTTTTCCTGTAGAGCCAGAACTGGAAAAAGGATAATGCCCTTTTTTTATAAGGAAGGGGTGTGGGGGGAAAGAAATAAAACCATGCTTCTTCAACCTTTTTTCCTCCCTCTACTCGGGTGCTTGTCTTTAATGAGCAGCTCCAAATGACAGCTTTAATCACTGCCTCTGGCCACTGAAAGAGGCCGCTAATGATAGGAAAGAACAGAGGACCATTTGCATCAATCAGCTCTAGTCTAAATCACTTTTTATGATAATGCATCCAAGCGAAGAAGAACGTCTCTGATGTCTCCTGCATGATGATGTACCACGGTGCTGTCTCCTCATCTCAGACCTGCACATAAATCTCTTAAAGATGCACACACACCCCACCCTGTGCTGGCCCTCGTTTTCTACACCATTAATGATCTACCACCAGGGCAGAGTCAGGAGAGGTTAAGCAATCAGTTCATTCAGTTTTCACTTTCTGCGGGGGATGCCCACTGAACACACAGACAATGCCTGGGCTGGCACACAAATACAAATTCAGGAGCCACAAAAATTCCTGGTTTGCCACTCGTTACCATCGGGGGCTGGCAGAGGAAAAAACAGCGGGCAGAGTCTGGAGGGTGCTGGAGCATCACAGCTCCTCCAGCCAGAGAACTGAGTGAGCACACTTTATTTACTCAGGAGAGCTTTCCAAGTGCCTAATCCCATAAACACAGATTATCCCCCCATCCATCCACGGGACGGATTACGGGATCAAGGATTCTGTAACACTAAAACAAAAGATCCTGCACACACAGTGCCCTCACCAGACACTGGCCTGAGCCACAAGATCTGGACCCAGTTCCTCACAGGCTGAGGTCCATGGCCAAACCTGCAAACAGAGCTACAGCAGCTCCTGATTTCCCCAGCAATTCCACACAGGCTGCAGCTCTGTGTGTGCAGAGTTCAGTGGCCCTGGCCAGGGGAACACATCCACACATCCATTTATTTATTTATTCTGAGCAGTCCATACAGCACAGCCTGACCTGCCTGAGCCCCCTGGCTGCTTCTGCCCCAAAGAACCAGAGCAAACACAGCTCCCACCAGCGAGACTGAGCTTTCCCCAGGCTCTGTGGGGAGACTGGGGGAATTCAGGCTGAACTGGTGCCCAGTTGCCTCTGGCTCCCTTGGAGATGGCCGTGCTGGCTGGCCCAGAGAGCTGGCTGCAGGCTGCTGGGGTGCTCTGGGGTGCCCTGGGGTGTTCTGGGGTGTTCTGGGATGCTCTAGGGGTGCTCTGGAGTGCTCTGGAGTGCTCTGGAGTGCTCTGGGGTGCTCTGGGGTGCTCTGCTGTGCTCTGGAGTGCTCTGGGGTGCTCTGGGGTGCTCTGGGATGCCCTGGGGTGCTCTGGGGTGCCCTGGGGTGCTCTGGGGTGCTCTGGGGTGTTCTGGGATGCTCTGGGATGCTCTAGGGGTGCTCTGGGATGCTCTGGGGTGCTCTGGGGTGCTCTGCTGTGCTCTGGGATGCTCTAGGGGTGCTCTGGAGTGCTCTGGGATGCTCTGGGATGCTCTGGGGTGCTCTGGAGTGCTCTGGGATGCTCTGGGGTGCTCTGGGGTGTTCTGGGATGCTCTGGGGTGCTCTGGGGTGTTCTGGGATGCTCTGGGGTGCTCTGGGATGCTCTGGGATGCTCTGGGGTGCTCTGGGGTGCTCTGGGGGTGCAGCAATCTGATATCAGGGTCCAGAACAGCTAATGGGAAGAACTCACAATGGCTTCAGTGGGCTCTGTACTGGGGCTTTAGTAAATGCAATTAAAAAAAAAAAAAGAAAAAAGAAAAAAAAAAGACCAGAGCAGTATACAACAGCTGTAGCCCTCCTAAGCCTTTCTTTTTTTGCAAATGCTTCCCTTGGTGGCTTTATTTCATTTTATTATAATAAACTTCAAAAGGTGTATTTGATCTGCCAGCATTTTTTTTCCCTGTCCACCAGGAGTTCATTTCAGCTGTGCAAGGCAGCAAATACTGTACATTAGGTTAATTTTCATTTCAGCTGTACAACATACATTATTGTTTCACTGCTTGGCTTAAGTGAACTCCTGGTGGATACAGTCAAAACCATACCAGCAGATCAAATGTACTCTTTGAAGTTCCCTATAATGAAACATCTTTAAAAAAAAAAAAAAAAGGAAAAAGCTTTTAGAAAGCTTTAAAATATCTTGAATTGTTTGGGGCATTTTAATGTTTTGGCTTGTCCCTTCTAAAACCAAGTAATGAGAAATTTCATGCTGTCCATCATCCTCTCCAGCTTTTACTCCCAGAAGAAGTTATATTATGGATGAAGTATAAATTAATCTCTTTGCTGAATGGTTCAACTTAAACAAGCTTGAGGTGATTACAAACCACATCAGCAGATGCTGTATATGGTGGCTTTAAAGCCAAAACCCCAAACCAGCTGACACCAGAGTGATCTGAAGGCATGACCCTCAAGTCTACAAACCATCCTCAACTCCAGACCAGGAAGATGCAAAATTTCATTATAAATCTCAGTGGGTGGAGCACAGCCTTTGAAAATGTCACTGTGAAATTCCCTCCTTGTCACAAGTCCCCCAAGGATCCTGCCCTCTTCCCTTCTGGACTTCCACTGGATAAACTGAATTATCCTTTTGTTTTCTTCACCCCCCAGCTAATCTTGACTCGTTTCACTGAGCCAGCACAGAGCACAGGCCATGAAAAGGCACCAAAGCACAGGTGGGAAAGGCTGGAAGCTCCTACACCAACTTCACCAGCAGCAGATGGTGACAGGAGCTGCATCCCAGTGAACACACTCCTCAGCACCCCGAGGAGACAACCTGGCCAAAGCAAACTCCTTTCTGGTTTGAGAACACCTGAAGCTTGTGATTAAATAGGATTAACCCAACAGGATCAGGACTCTAGAAGAGAGTGGTTTCACTACCAAGTTCTCACAGAAGAGCCCAAGGGCACTCAAAGGCTCATGGATTATCACCAACGACAAACCCAGAGATGCTCAGCCAGTGCCAAGCGAGCTGAGTGTCTCTGCTTTGGGGTGATTTCCTGCAGTGGTTTCAACATCCTGGAGGTACCCATGGCACCCCCAGGCCTCAGCCCAGCACCCCTGCCCTGGCCTGGGGGTGCTCCCAGAGCTCGTGGCCACCCCAGGGTGTTGAGGCAGGCAGGAGCTGTCACCAGGGTGCACAGACTGAGAATGGCACCACGCTCCTGCCAGGGATTCACAGAGCTTCGCTTCCCTCCCATCATCATCTCACTGCCAGCATCCCATTCTGGAGCCAGTAATGAGCATTTCAAACACCCCCCACAGAAAGGAGGGAAAACGAGACACTTTGTGTACACCATTAGTTTTATGCATCTTGCAAATGCAGTTCCCCAGCTTGAAAATCTCCCACAGCTTTTGCTTCGCTTTGAACAAAATCACGTTGGACTTCTGATGAATAGCTCAGCTCAAAATACACTTGGAGGCTTTTCCTTGAATTCTGACTTGGGAGTAAATAACCTGCAGTGAAGCTAATTGTATTGAAAATTCAGAATATTGAGGAAATGTTACATGTGATAAATATTTACCCTAAAGGAATTCAAAGGGAGTCTGTAACAATTTATTTCTAACCAATACCAAGTAATATTAAATTGCAGGGAAAATGCAGCCCCAAACCCTATATTTTTCCAACTTGTACTAATGATTGTTCTCTGTGAAAAATGCCAGACAACAATATCCTTTAACCATACACAGCCATGTGGGTACACACTCTGCCTTCGCATTTTTCATCCCAACGTCCTCTGCAGAACAAGGGATTGATGCTGCTTTCACTTAAATTGGTGTAACTAATTAGACCCAACTAGAATTACTCCTGATCCTATTCATGTAAACAGTCTTGATGACTTCAGTGGTGCTATTAGTGAAAATAAGGACTCACACAGAGCGAGGATTTATGGGCTCAAATCCTCTCTATTTGAAGCCTCAGTAAAATGCAGCCAATTCCAACGCAGAAGGAGAAAGCTGAGCTGTGCACAGCTGAGGAGTGGAAGAGTGAAAAAAGGGGAACATTTCTGGCCAAATAAATTGGGAGAGAAATCCCTCTGTGAAAGAACTGTCAAATAAAAGACCTGGTACAGAGATTTTCAAAAGGGGCACCTGGAGAGAGGCAGGGAAATTCAGAGGGCACTGGAGACTGTGAGTGCTCAGCACCCCATGGCTTCCACCGGGGCTCTCGCTTGAGAAAGGTATTTGAGAATGTTGATCCACACAGGACTTCTCCTTTAAGCCAAAAACCAGGGAGGACACGCATGGAAATGTAAATGGTTTCATTCTGAGCTCGAAAATTCAGATCAGCTTCGTGTTTCAAATGAAGCAGTTCATCACCACAGTGCCTGAATTCAGTCCCTCAAGCTAATGCTAAAGCAGATGATTACAAAATAAAAGGTTCCCCTAAAAAAAAAAAAAAAAAAGGAAGAGGGGAGAAACTGTATTAATGACTACCAGAAAACATCTGTTTTTAAATGAGGTGTTTTTGATCTACACTGTTTGTGATGCAAGAGGAAGGCTTTGCCATCCATATGACAACCAGATCTTCATTTTGTTGGGATTAGGGGTCAGCACAGGGGACTGGGGGAGGGAAGAACAGGAAGGGAGAAGGAGAAAGATTCCTGTAATAAATGCCAGCACGCTTACTCTATAAACACAACCCACAGACCACGACCCACGAGTCCACTCTCAATGTTTCTGCCTGATTTATATGAGGACAGATCAATTAAAAGTTGCAGGTTTTATCTCATTTGCAGGTATATGACAGGCTTCTCTTCAAACACCTTAATTACACACCAGTGGCAGGTTGGAAATGAAGATGCTGCAAACACAGACACTCAGGAATAGTCATTTCACACACAGAGAAGTTCTGCTTCTGTTTATCATTTCTGAAGCTGTTTCAGGAAGGACAACATCCTCAGGGTCTTTGCTCCATGGCACTGGGAGGGAGGGAGCAGAGACCTGACTGCCACCAGCAGACCAAGAACAGAACTGACAAGCTCCCAAGTCTTGTTCCCAGGCTTCTAAAATAAAGTTAAATGGTCTGAAGAGAAGAAAAGACAGGAAATGGATAGTGTTTTACCCAAGAATCGAGCCTGAGCTCATCCTGCAGCAAGTGAAGGACATCTTGATGTGGAGAGAGCACTACAGTGCTGAGACAAGCTGCACCAGCTCCTTGTTCCATCTTTATCCAGCCATGGGGTGGCATTTCAGCTGCCACTCCTGCCCAAAATGACTGGAATTGGCTTTCTGATCTGACAGAGTAAAGGGGCTCAAAAATGCTTGAAGATGTTGAGGTAAAGGTTTAGAGTAGCTCAGATTATATTCCTGCAAGGATACTTGCTAACTTGGCAGTCATGTCTGTTTCCCTGCTGTGCCAGAAAAAATATCTGGTTTATTCACACATATGTACTAGTTCCTCCCAGCTCTGGATCCCATGGAAAGCAAGAACCTCAACACACATTTCCTTGGGGGATTTTGTCTGACCCACTTGTCTTGTCACCACCTCTCCTGAAATATTCTCTCTCCTCAACACAGCTGAAAAATATTGCCTTAGAAATATCTTCATATCATTTCATTTTTCTGCATCTCCTCACTGCTCACAAGAAATTCAGGAATCACATCAAACACATGAAAGGGAAGTTTCAGATTCCAGGAAACATGAGGAACACAATTCAAGCATTTCCTCCCGCATCATGAAAAAAAAATACAAGGACGGAATTTTATTTTTCACCGAGAGTGACACAAGCATCTGACAAGCTGCATTATAATGAACATAATTATTTTAATGTTGTGTTTAACACTGCTCCTTATCTTTCCCAGTACACACAGCAGTGGATGGAAGGGTGAGCAGGGTAAGTGAATACATCACTCCTTCCCTCCTTCTACTCCCGTTGCGCTTTAACCGTACACGAGAGCGCGCGATTAAAACGCCTTAATTAATCCTCAGGCTTTAAAGGATGGCAGCAGCAATGTCCAACTCGTGTACAAATGCATGCAGCCACTTCCAAAGGAGATACTGAGGATCTCCTGAAGGAGGAAACTCCACTGTTATCTTTGTACCCCCACTCAAGATCAGTCCCTGTGAGTTCTCTGCAGAGGAGTTAAACGTGTGCTGGGATCATTCTTGCAGGTGGGTGCTGCAGCCCTGTGGGGTCAGAGGATTTCAGCCCCAAGGCACAAGGCAGCAGCAGCAGCCCCTGGTGCCCAGGCACAGCTCCCCTGGCACCCCATGCCCGGCTCTGCCCCGTGCTGGCTCAGCAGCCGGGTGTTTTTGGGAGCTGGAAGCACTGGGGAGATGGGAGGGACACTGGGAAGCTCGTGATGGGCAGTGAATCCTCTGGCTTAGTCAGTCTGCTGAGAATGACTTTCAAATAACCCAAGAACACATCAGGGCTCTGAAATGGAGCCCTATTTGTGTTTATCAGGTGGAGAACAAGGCGACTTCTTCAATCAGTGAAATTCTCCCTGTGAAATGGAGGTTTATTCACCCTTTTATATTGTCATTTAATAACCTCCTAAGTGAAGGATTGTGAAACCGAGGTAATGTTGAACTGATTTTCATATTTCCAGTCATGCAGTTTTTCTGCTTTGCTAACTTTTAGACACTCAGCTCATATTCTACCCACATCTTTAAAGGTCATTGCTCCCATTGGACTTTTGAGGGGGTGGTTGGTAGATAGAGATGCAACTGCAAAAAGGCTCGTGGCTGCTTAAGTTCCTTCCTTCATCAGTGTTTCCTCTCTTTAAAAAGTGAGAAAGCTGCTGTGTCTCTGTAGGAAAGGTTCTGAAAGGATTCTGGAGGCATACAGAGTCTTCAACAAAAGTTTCAAAGCAGCTTCATCATTTGCAGTGAATACAAGTTTTTGACTGCGATGTAGGAAGAAGCTTGAATGAGCTCAGATCTCAGAATGGAAGGTTTCTCTAAAGAAAAAGCTCTAGAAATGCCTGCATTCAGATGGGGGGAAACGAGTGTGAATCAAGAACAAAGGCCTGAGACCCAGCGAGAGGGAATAACCTTTCAGATCAAGCTGCTTTCCCCACCTGAGAGAGCTCCAGCCTGCGCCTTCCCATTTGATGCAAATGTCTGTCAGAATGGCACTACTGGATAACAGATAAAAGATTACCTGTGACATTATGAGAAATGAAAGCTTCAAAATGGCTACAAGTTCCACAAAAAATAAAAATTAGATAGCCTTTCTGAAAGGCAACAATAGCTCCTGGGGTTTATTCAGCACCCCGAGCTGGGTTCCCCTGCTCATCCCTGTGCAGCAGCTGCCTCTGCTGGGGCACCTCTCCTACCAGGAAAGGCTGGGGGAGGCTCCAGGGACACCTCAGAGCCCCTTCCAGAGCCTAAAGGGGCTCCAGGGTGACCTCAGAGCCCTTTCCAGTGCCTAAAGGGGCTCCACGGACACCTCAGAGCCCTTTCCAGTGCCTAAAATTGTTCCAGGAGAGCTGGAGAGGGGCCTGGGATAAGGGGTGGAGGGGCAGGACACAGGGAATGGCTTTAAACTGGAAGTGGGGAGGTCAAGATTGGATATTGGGAATAAATCAGTCCCTGTGAGGTGCTGAGGCCCTGGCACAGGACTGGGGCTGCCCCTGGATCCCTGGCAGTGCCCAAGGCCAGGTTGGACAGGGTTTGGAGCAGTCTGGGACAGAGGAAGGTGTCCCTGCCATGGCAGAGGGCTGGAACAGGATGGGCTTTGAGGTCCCTTGCAACCTAAAGCACTCTGCAATTCAACAATTCCTTTCCCTAAACCAGAAATGGTGACAAATTCAGCTGAAGTAGCTCCACATGCAGCACCATTGATTTCACAGGAGAATTACTCATTCAAGGCAGGGATTTCCAGTGCTGGCAAAAATCAGATTTTCATACCAACCATCCCTGGCCTGCCCAACCATTCACTCAGCAGGGCAGGTCCAGGTGGTGACAGCTCTCCTCCCCAGATTTCTGTTCACCTCCCAGCGAGGGGAAGCTGCAGGTTCCTGCAGCAGTGGTGTCAAAAGGCTCCCCATGTGCAGCCCCAGCAGGGATCCAGCCTGGCCCAGCCAGGACTCCCACCACGTCCAGCAGGGAGACTCAGCACATCTGGGCAAGTGTTTGTCTCCTTCAGCTGGAGTCAATTGGCACAATTCCACTGACATCAGCGGAGTCACGCTGAGTTATATAAACTGATGATCTCAGCCCTGTAATTCCACACCATTTCCTATCTACAAACACTGTCCTGTGCAGCACATCCCAGTTACCCTGGCCGTTCCTCCTGCATGCTGGGAGAGCCCAGGCTTACAATCTGGTGGATTTCCACCTTTACATTCACAACACCCCACATTAAACACGAAGCTCAGCTTAACTACACCGAGTTCCCAGCTTTGTTTCACCAAGTGAAGCACAGTGCACACCAAGCAATACAGATGCTGCTCAGCACCAACACTTCTCATTGCTCACTCATCCTCCCTGGTGCTGCACAACTTCCATTTGGGCACTGGTGTTGGAAAGCTGTGAAATGATATTGAAAATGTGGAAAAGGAGCCCTGACAGGCACTGGGATGGAGCAGAGATGGGGCACAGACAGCCTAGGCAGACAGAAATAATCCTGCCACCCTGTGCAGCCTGCAATGATTATCCCTCTGTGCTGGCAGGAGGATTGAGGGCTCGGGAGCACCTGGAGTGACAAAGTCAGGACACACCCTGTGTGTCTTCTGCAGCACCGAGTGACAGACAGCTCCAGCCTCCACCAGCAGCTCAGCAAACCACCAGTTCCTGCAGAGAGTCCCTGCTGTGGCACTGGGAGCACATCCCAGGGCCATGTCTGTCCATCCCTGGGGACCAGCTGAAGCCCCTGGAGCTGCAGCAGCTGGGGACACCCAGCACAGGGTGGGACAGGCCCTGGGGAAGGCTCCTGCTGCTCCCAGAGGTGCTTTATCCGCTGCTCCCAGGGGTGGTTTATCCGCTGCTCACAGGGGTGCTTTATCCACTGCTCCCAGGGGTGGTTTATCTGCTGCTCCCAGGGGTGGTTTATCCGCTGCTCCCAGGGGTGCTTTATCTGCTGCTCCCAGGGGTGGTTTATCTGATGCTCCCAGGGGTGGTTTATCCGCTGCTCCCAGGGGTGGTTTATCCACTGCTCCCAGGGGTGGTTTATCCGCTGCTCCCAGGGGTGCTTTATCCACTGCTCCCAGGGGTGCTTTATCCACTGCTCCCAGGGGTGGTTTATCCGCTGCTCCCAGGGGTGCTTTATCCACTGCTCCCAGGGGTGCTTTATCCACTGCTCCCAGGGGTGCTTTATCTGATGCTCCCAGGGGTGGTTTATCTGCTGCTCCCAGGGGTGGTTTATCTGCTGCTCCCAGGGGTGCTTTATCCGCTGCTCCCAGGGGTGGTTTATCTGATGCTCCCAGGGGTGGTTTATCCACTGCTCCCAGGGGTGGTTTATCCACTGCTCCCAGGGGTGGTTTATCCGCTGCTCCCAGGGGTGGTTTATCCACTGCTCCCAGGGGTGGTTTATCCACTGCTCCCAGGGGTGGTTTATCTGATGCTCCCAGGGGTGGTTTATCCGCTGCTCCCAGGGGTGCTTTATCCACTGCTCCCAGGGGTGGTTTATCCACTGCTCCCAGGGGTGGTTTATCCGCAGAGCTGCTGTGCCTGGGGCGTGCACAGAGCCTGGGATCTGGCAGGAGCTGCCCACATGGCACTCAATATTCAGGCAGCCAGAACCAGTCCAGTGTTAAATTAACACCTGTGAACGGAGCAGGGAATTGGGCCGAGGCTGCAGTTGGAGGAGTTTGATTTGGGCTGGCTCGTTTTGCCAGGCAGGTGAAAACACATTTGTGCTCTTCAGTAACTCTGAATAAGCACAATCACTTCTTAAATTGAAACCCGTATCACACAATTCTCAGGGAATACAGGGATATAGGACAGCTCCAGCTGAAGCCCCTCAGCGTCCAGAAAAACGAGGAGCAAAGGGAGGAACTGTGCTTGCCTGGCCAATGTCTGCAGGGCAGAACTGGGATGAAAAGTTCCCTGTCCCAGGCTACAGAACTACCCAGAAACTGCAGGCTCACAACCCATCCAGGGTTTAATTAATACATCCTCAGGAAGCCACAGCACTCTGGCTGTTGTTAGAGATGCTGATTTTTCAGTGTGGTTGAAGCTTCATTTATGATTTCAGTAAAAGCTCCCTTTTTTTTCTTCTCTCTCTAGTTAAAAAATGAGCCTCTAGCTACAAATTGGACGATTACAGACAGTATTGTAGAGCAGCAGTAAAAAAGTGTTAATGAGCTGCAGGATATCAGAAGCAAAAAAGAAAGTATTTCCCCCGCAGGCCAAACAAAATTAATTTTAAAAATTAATGTAAACCACTAATGCAGCAAGTGCTTCCATTAAATTATGGGGCTCTGACATGTACAATGCAATATTTTTGCCATTGAATTTGTTATCTAAAAGGTGTTCATTGTTTATTATGGTGTGAAAAGCTGTTTTGCTCCAGATAGGCTGGTTCATTAAGGAACTGGATCCTTGCCATTGCCTTATTTCTTAGCAATGAGGCGATGCCCTGTAGCAAAAAAACATGGAGAGAGGCTCTCTGTTTAATATCAGAAATGTAAATCAAAAGACTCCAGTCGGCTTTTTAAATGGCTTTTGGTCTTTACAGAGATGAAATTCACCCCAAATATTTCACATTGCTGGCTGGTCCAAACAGCTTCTCCAAATTCCAGCTCTGCTAAATGATTATCATGATAACAATCCCTGTCAATGAGGGGTTGTAACGCTATTAAAACACTTTTAATTCTGCTGCTTCATTCATCAAACTGTAACAGGTTTGATTTTAAGAAGGGAAAGGAAACCATGTTTTAACTGCCTAAGGAGAAAATAACATCCTGATAAGAACCCAGATATGTACAATTACACAAAACTGATGGCTTTTAATATTTCAGGGCTGAAAATTTCACCTAACTGGATTTTGACATTCCTGTGTGTGCTGAGCAGGATCTTTTCCAGCAAAGAGTGGGGTCAGCAGTGAGAATTGGGGTTGGACCCATGGGCACAGGACCCTGCTGGGGAGGCTGGAGCAGGTATGGCCAGAGGGAACAGGGCAGGGAAACTCCAACAAGGAAACAAGAGCTCCTTCTGTTCCTTGATGTGGATAGAAAACATCAGAGCTCTTGCATCTAAACAACAGTGGGGAGAGGGAAAACAAAATCTTAACCAAAAGCCCTCTGTTGGCATATAAAAAATTACTCTATTTAGCAAAATTAGATACTTTGTTGGCCTTCATTTATGAGCCAAAACACCCTGAGGGGGACTACTTACCAACTTTAATTAGTAATAAAAAGCTTACAAGTGCCAGGGGAGCCAGAACTGGAGTCCATGGGCCAAATCCTGCACTCAAATTACATCAGTTTCAATTTGGGACCTTCTTACGTTCAAAGGAGCTGCTCTGTGCTTTCCATGGGACAGCTCGATGGCCTCAAGTCACACCAAAGGCAGGAGAGCTGTGCTGGGACTGACAAACTGGGAAACTGTCATTTGACCAGCATTAAAAGATTGGTGTCTGGAGATTTTTATGTTCTCGAGGCAGGAGCTGCTGAGGATGAGTGACTGGATGGGGTTTGCAGGGCAAGCTTTGGGTACCAGGAAGGTAATTTCTGGTATTTCTGGACAAACTCCCTTTTATCCATGAGGCAACACCTTTTCTTTCTACCAAAATGCTTCCATTTTCCAAGTCAAGGAGAGTTGACAAACGAGGCCCCAACTTTCTGCCCCTTGCAATGGTTTTACAGATTGCAATTTGATATTATTATTACACCTTTTAGCCAAAATTCCTTCCTCTTACATCACAAGGGACCAGACAAGCAGCCTTCAGCAGCAGCAACACCCAGAGAGGGACCAAGGGAGCAGGGTGATGGCTTGTGCAGAAATACTGCCCACACACTCACCAGTGCTGCTGTTTTCTGTCCATCAGGTAGAGTCATTTACAGGGACAAATAACAGAAATAACTGAGAATTTAACAGTACAGAAGAGTGTCTCACTGCTTCCAACCTATCCATTCCTGATGAGCAGACACAGGGAAAGCAGGAGAGGCTGGTTCTTGATGGTGATGTGGATAAATCAGATTTGGTCCCAGCTGCTGTAAACCCAGCGTTTGGGATGACTCTGCAATGACATCCAAGTCCCTGCTTTTGCCATCTGTATTCTGCCCCTGTGGATCTGACCTACATCGTTGGAAGGAGAGGGGTAGCACAAGCATTTGGAAGTGATGCTCCTCTATTAGCGAGGAGATTAATTAAGACGCTGCTGGGCACTTCTCCACAGTCGGGCAGGGCTGTTAATGGCCATTGATTTATTTTTTTTAATAGCATGTACAAGTTTAAATGGTGTAAACTGCCCCAGATTCCCTTTCCCTACCTCTGCCTCTCCTGCTAGGGGTTAACCTCGCTGGAGATAGGGAAAAAAACAGTCCCCTCCTTCCTTTGCCTGCGGCACAAAGATCAGGAAATTCACTGCTAATCACTGCAGTTGTGATTTCTGATTTCAGCTGGCAGCACGGAGAATTGAACTCCAGTCCCCCGAGTACAGCAGGCTGCACAAGGCAGGCCTTGAGCTTGTTAAAACTGTGGTGCTGCCATGCGGTTATCAATTTTAAATTAATCTCTCCCTCCATGCACACTTATCCTCCTCCACCCTCTCTTAAAGCAGCTGCTAAAAATATAAACTCCAGGATACCTCGCTCTAAGACTTAACTAAGTAAAAATCGGGGTACTATTAATTACAGGTTTCCTTCAGCCTCAGCACCTGGAAAAATGGATTTCTGCAGTGTCTCAGGGATTTGCCTAATCCACTTCCCGCAGTAAAGCCAAGCACAGCTCTGGCTGTTTTAGCATCCTGCCACACAAATCCTCCCTGCCAGCTCTCCAGGAGCCAGGATTGGAGCTGTGTGTGCTGGGTGTGTGCCCTGCACTCACCCAAACCCACCCTGCTGGGACAGCCCAGAGCTTCAGGCATCGCCTGCTCCCCTCCCCTGTCCCCCTGTCCCCGTCACACTGCGGCAAAGCTGTGCCAGCAGCGAGTGTGAGGAGCTGGGCAGCACCCCAAGGACAGCCCCTGACTGCAGCCACTGCCTGGGGCTCCAAAAATTCCCCCAAAATCCAATTGAATGGCTTGGCTCCCTCCCAGGCTGGACTCTGAGTGTCTGCCACCGCTCAGGAGCAGCCTGGTGAATGCAGCCAGGGTTTGTAAAGCCTTGGTAGTTGGTTGTGCCCACCTGAAATAATCTGAAATAACCAAAAGCTGTGTGCTGGCCCTGCAGGCAGCTTTATCTGCTGGAGCTGCTGCTCTGGGCAGAGCACAGGGGCAGCGAGGGGAGCTCACCTGGAATCTGGGCCACACCAGAGTCAGATGTGAAAACCTGTGCAGGTGAGCTTAGAAACGACTGCAGGCAGCTTGGAATCTATAAACATCTGAGATCTGTTAGCACTTTATTTGTAATGACACTGCCAACAGGCTGCCCCCCTCCAAAAGGTCACAGCACACACTCAGCATTAAATTGCAGTACAACAAATCCTCAGCTATCCATAACCTGCAAAATGATAGGGGCAGGCTGGAAGGGGAGACTGGGATAAAACAGAAAAAGAAAAGAGTCTAGACACACTTTCCTAAAACTCACTGGGGAATCATTTTAAAATCACTTTATGAGGAAATAATTGAGGTTCTATATACAAAACTCCCTTTTAAAAAAAAATAAGTAACACATTTGACAACCTTAGAAAGTCACAAGGTTGTTACAGAGAAGAATGGGCCTCTGTTTGGGAATTTAAATACTGTGTAGCCCAAATTCATAAACATTTAAGATTCTTAAAGCTGTTGGGAATAAAAGAGCAAAAAAGAGCAAAACCAGCCAGGGCCAACTAAGAAAAAAAACCAAAAAACAAACCAACAAAACTGAACTGCTAAGTGAATGAAAATTATCTCTGCAGTAAAACCCCCTTTCCTCACTCTGTAATGCTCCAGCTCTGAGCTCTGCCCTTCAATCCACCACGGAATAAACCCACTGTTGTGCACAGCACAAACCCACCAGAGCCTGCATCCCCCTCCACAGCAAGTGGAATTCATTCAGAGCCACCAGATGCAGCATCATAGCTGGAGAAAAATCACTGCAGAAAACAGTTTATGTTATTCTTTTTATGCCTCACTTTTGTTCTTACTGCCATAGCTGCTTGTGGAGAGGTCCAAGCAGAAGAACCACGCAGGTAACTCTGCACTAAAACTTCACCAAGTTCTTCCTGGTAACAGATTATTTCAAAAATATCCCTCAAAATGTAAACCCAGCAAGGGACTTTGGGGAATTCTGGCTGTGGATGAACTGCCTGGGCAGTATCTGCACAGGACTGACCCAAACACGTGGCTTACCCATCGCTCCAGCTCCAGCAGAGTTTGGGTCCTTACCTGAATTTCATAGCTCAGGCCCCTTTTAATTGTGCCTAAATATATATCCACCTGTGCTGCAGAGCCTGGCTTCCTCCTGACCAATCTCTGCTGCCTTTTTGACCTTCACACCCCACGGAAGCACCAAGATCAAGAAAGTTGTGCCTACTGAGTGTGAGGATTAGTGAAAGAACCCACTCAGAATGTCAATGAGTTTGGGGCACCACACACTTCTGCCATTAAAATTCAGGAGGTTTTTCTGGTCCTTCTGGCCTTGGTGCATTTGCATAGTATAGGGTCAGAGAGACATCCTGATTCCACTGTAGCTGTTCTGTTTAAAGGGTCAGAAGGGTGACATATGAAAATAACCCAACTTTAATTGATACCTGGGCTGTTGAATTTGAAACTCCCCCTGGCCCCATCTCGTGTATATCTGATGTACAGTACACTCAACAGCAGGTGCCAAGAAGGCAGCTTGGGCTCTCAGTTGCATTAGCAAAGCTTTAAAAAGAATTGTTAAATTGCCCACAAGGTGTCCACCCTACTTTTCAAGCATCTGAATCTCCTTATGATCACCACTGCAGCAGTAAATGCTCTCAGGGCTGGCAAGTTACCTAATTGTGAACCTCAGGAGAAGATCCCAGGGAGAAAAAAACCTAATGTATTTTAGTTCAAGCTCCTGTTATTTTAACACTTTATCAGAGGTCCAGTTATGACTCAAACTTTATCAAGAGTAGCAGAGATGTGGGTATATTTATCAAGTTCTTTTCTGCTTTTCTTGCTGCTATTAATTCCCAAATCACACAAAGGACAATTAAAATTGACATCTGATTCCTAAATTGGGTTCAGTCAGGCATGAGGAGCTCAATGCAAACCACATTTCCTGATCCCACCGTTGCAGGGCTCAGGATCACAGATTATGGGGCACTGAAAGATTCCTGGCA